>OY970828.1:69231526-69857360 GCA_963853835.1 Calendula officinalis
GGGCACTACTTTTTAGGAGATAGTTAGTGGTGGGGTATTTGGTATTTTTTTGATTAAAATATAAGGTTTGATTGGAGAGAGAAAGTGTTTTAGGAGATAGTTAGTGGTGAAAGTATTAGTAATAATATTATTATATTAAGTGGGCCCCTTAAGTTTGAGAAATGGGAACTTTATTTAGGGACAAAACTTGAAGGGGAAATGGGAACTTTATTTAGGGACGGAGGGAGTACATAATAGTTAACTAAACGGGTATCCATGCAAAACAACGGTTAATTACTTCCTCCGTATCAAAATAAGTGACACACTTTCCATTTTGGGGTGTATCAAAATAAGTGACACACTTTGAAAACTTTCCTTATTTGGTAAAAATAGTGGGACCCAAACCCACTAACTATCCACTTTAATAAAGTGAAATTACCCTTATACCCTTACTTTTACTTTTAAAACTCATTAATATCACTTTATTCAAGGAAAGTAGGACTCATTCTCCACTAACTATGTACTTTAATATATTTTAACCCCTACTTTAATCTTTTGCCTCAAAAAACGTGTAAGCCAATTTGTGTCACTTATTTTGATACGGAGGAAGTATTATCGATCTTTCATATCAATGAATAAACGACTTAAATTGAATTTTTACAAATTTAGCGGTTTGGATAAAATGTTCGGCTAATTGTACCTTGATTTGTAGCAAAGGTAACACAAAACTTTCCACTAACACGTACTATCGTTTAGTTAAAAATTCTAGAACGAAGTTTCGATTAGTACATACATTTGCAAGAGCGTAAGCAAGAGCAGCACCAGCAACACCAGCACCAACAATGATTACATCTGTACTTCCACCGGTGTCTGATAGCTGAATAGATGCATCATTACTTGAGTTATTGGTCAACCTCTGCAAGACCATTTTCAGTTTTTGACCCTTTTTCACCATTTTCGATTCAATCTCTACTAACTTGTCATGCTTTTCGAGCTAGTATTTAGACTTTTTTAAATCTCACGAAATGCAATTTTCGTGGTACTTTTCCGAATTACAAAAAAATGTCTCACTAATGTCATGAGTTTTTCATTGGCACATACGGGTTAGAATTCTTTTGCTCGACAAAACATTGTCATGAATTTTGGTGATGGACTTACGCTAGGAGTTGTACATTGTACAATATGAATCATTAACATCTTTGATTACGCATTAAATAAAGCTAGTCATGTTGTTCAACGTCATTGCAAACATTAGTAATATTAAATGTCCTTTATGCCTTTACATTTAATTAATCAAAATTTTTTATTTTCAATTATGGTAAGGGTAAAATCGGTATAACATAAAAGTATTAATGACTCATAAATACATTTTTACACCAATTAAAGAAATTTTAGTTCATTAAACTATGCTCATGGAGCACGCATTAGCAAAACCCTTTATAAAATATACTAGTATGATAAATATAATTAAAGTTAATAAGAATTAGTAAATGTGATGTTTTGAAAGCATGATATTTCATATGTGTGAAAAAAAAGTTGAATATGAGATGTATGTGAACTTCGATTACTATAAAAAATAAGAAAAATATATCTCATACCATAATTCCACTCAAAACACACTTAAATGAGCGACTAAGCAAGCCCATTCGTTAAGTTCTTTATCTCATACCACAATTCCACTCAAAACACACTTAAAGTTAAAGCAAATGATTCAATTTCTTAGGGCTCTTCGTGAGATTTGAGTTTGAGTTAGCAGTTTTCTAGCTCCGTCTCATTATTTTATGCAGAATCAAGGTTTAGCATAATCAATCATACACGAATAATACTTCTGTCGTATCACAATAAATAAATGATACATTGTTAGTTTCACATCTCACAGTTTCTAAGACAAAAAAAATTATATTAAAGGTTACGATTAATTAAATTGGATAGTTAGTGTTTATTGAATCTTGCTTATTTTTATTAAAGTGATCCTAATAATGTTTAAAAGTTAAAAAAAATATATATTAAAATGGTCATTCCCTTATATAAAAGGAGATAGTTAGTTAATCCCCCGCCTTTGAATCAAATAAGGTAAATTATCAAAGTATCTGCCAAAAATGAGAATTGTATTACGGATGAAGTATATAGTTTTGAAGAAATGATACTTAGTCCTACTATTAATTGTAAAAGTTCTCCTCAGATTTACCTAAAATAAAGAGTAAATTACATGGATGGTCCCTGTGGTTTGCCAAAAGTTTTGGATTTGGTCCTTAAGTTCCAGAAATTACACCTATGGTCACTGTGGTTTGATAATTGTCATGCTTTTGGTCCCTAATACTAATAGACGTTAAATAAAGCTGTTAAAGTTTTCTAAATGACATTTTTACCCCTTTTTAAATAATTTGTAGTTTCTGCTAATTTTAAGAAAATAAAATGCAAAACCCAACATCCCTCTTCTGCAACTGCAACACCAATTCAACAATCATCCCACCCCGCCCAGTTCAATGGGTCGAGTTTATTTTACCAAATTGGGGTTTTGAAAATAAATAATTAGCAATTTGAGAAACACATACTTAATGAGTGTTTTTTCCAAACGGGTTAATTTTGTCCATCGTTGAGTTTCGTTCATCACAGGAATCATGCATTCCAAAACATCCAACATGCCTATATCCTTCGAAGCTCCAACTTCAGAGCAACAACTTAAACCCAAATCGGCGACCGTCTCAGAAAACATGATCTTCATCACAACCACACCGGAATCCGGATCCAAACTCACTAATTCGCTTATCGGAGAACTCATCTCCATTACCACCATTTACAACCACAAACTTATTTGGTTGGAGGGTTGCTTTCCCGACATTAGCGTCAAGTATTTGGTTGGTTGTCACATCATACTTGAAACCCTCAATAGTTCTTGGGATCAGTTGTTTTTAATGAATCATGTGACGATAATAACACAAATATTGTTGCAGGGAAAGTGTGAATCAATAACGAAGATTATTATGATGACGATTCTGATTCTGATTTTGATTCATGTGAATTCTCCGGGGACTTTTGGATGGAACTAATGTCGGAGATAATATTTCTGACAACATGGGTGGTCATTTCAGTTACTTCAGTTATTGGGGAGATGAAATGTCATTTAAACTGGGTTTAGAGTTTTTATTTGTGTATCAAGGAGAGAGGAAGAAGATGATGAGGGTGAGGGTAAAAATGTCATTTAGAAAACTTTAACAACCATTTTTAACGTTAGGGACCAAAAGCGTGACACCTTTCAAACCACAGTGACCATAGGTGTAATTTCTTGGACCTAGGGACCAAATCCAAAACTTTTGACAAACCACAGGGACTATTCGTGTAATTTACTCTAAAATAAATAAGAACTCATTTTTACACAACAATTTTTAGCCTATACACTACATAGTATAAAGGTTACAGCTAACCGTACAAACATATTAAACAATAGTTGTGATAGATGCAATAAAACCGTGATATAAAAATCATCCCCTAAAATAAATTTGTTCAACATCAGGTCATCAAGATATCACAGTTCTGTATTTCCATAACTCTAATCTTAATAGATTCCTTTATGACTATCCAATTTTTTTTTTTTGAACGGAAATCCTAATCAATATGATTTGATATTTTTAGCAAAAAGTAGCATTCATTAATCAAGACACAAATAAAGGAGTTAGGTTTGGTACAGTCGCAACTGCTCATTTAAAGCTGACATTGACAAACCGCTAGGTGGAGAACCATCAACATCCATTTCAAAGATTTAGAGAAACATTCAAGGAGGTTCATCATCTTTAGGAAGTCCCAGGAAATAAATCTTCATCATTGATCAATAGGATCTAATGGTCAAGATTAATCACATATTTTATATATTGAGGGGTATTTTGGTCATTTTTTAAAAAATAAAAATATTTTTTATTTTTTTTATTATTTTTAAATTATTATTTTTTTGTTTTTTTATTATGAAGGGGTATTTTGGTGATTTGGCACTTAAAAAAAATTTTGATTTTTTTTTTATTTTTAATTTTTAATTTTTAATTTTTTTAATTTTTTTATTAACTTTTTTAATTAAAAAATAATATTTATTTGATAATTACGTGTATAACTTAATCACATTTGATTTTAGTGTAAAATCACATGTGATTTTAGTATAAAATCAGGTTTTAGTTAAATCACATGTGATTCAGAATGCAATCACATGTGATTCACTAAGCAATCACATGTGATTGTAAAATAACATTATGTGTTATTAATGAAAAATTAATAATTTTTAAAAAAATAATAATTTTTTTTAAAAAATAATTTTTTTAAAAAAAATTTAAAATTTTAAAATAAAAAATAAAAATAAAAATAATAAATTTTTCAAAATGACCAAAATACCCCTCAGTTAAAAATTAAACAATAAAAAAAATTTAAAAAAATAAATAAAAAATAAAATAAAATAAAATTTTTTTTAGTGCCAAATGACCAAAATACCCCTCCATGTATAAAGTATGTGATTAATCTTGACCATTAGATCATATTGATCAATGGTTGAGATTTGTTCCTCGGGACTTTGTAAAAATCATGGACCTCCTTGAATGCAACTCTCAAGATTTAACATAAAATTATAAACTTGGAAGAGAGAACAAAAATAAAATATAGATGAAGTAATATACTACCTCCGTATCAAAATAAGTGATACATTTGGGAAATTGCGGTTTTTGAGGCAAAAGATTGGAAAGTGATTTAAAATAGTATAAAGTGGATAGTTAGTGGATAATGGGACCCACTTCTTTTGGATGTAGTGAAATTAATGATGTTTAAAAGTAAAAGCAAGGGTAAAAGAGTAATTTTACTTTATTAAAGTAGATAGTTAGTGGAGAAGGGGTCCCACTTTTTTGCCAAATAAGGAAAGATTTTGAAGTGTATCACTTATTTTGTTCCACCCCTTTTAGGAAAGTATATCACTTATTTTGATACGGAGGTAGTATGTATAATTGTAGTGTGGAAAAAATTTTGAAGTTCAAATTTTTAATGGGATTTATCTTATGCGATTAGAACATTAGTTACGCAATCCTGATATATATTTAAATAGTCGACTTGCACTTTATAATACACCTTTAGGCCCCATTTAATTTGTTGAATACTACTTCAGACCTGGTTTGAATCTTCATATTTGATTTGTTCATATTTCATCATAGTCGATTAAAACTTGTCTCCCCGGTCCGAATAAAAAAAAGGCTAAACACGGTCCAAACTAGTCTCTAACTCAATTCTAACTCATTTTTCATCATTTAACAGTTAGTTAGAGATATGATCAAACAACATGATTTCATTTCAGTTAGAATTTATGACTCAATTAGAACTAACTCAATCAACAGTTAACTCAGACAACCTAACTCGGTTATAAACCATCAAACAACCCCTGATTTAACAATCTTTAAATATTGTTATTTGTTACTAATACGAGTGTTCTCTTAGGACAGTAACCCCACTCTCAATTCTAATACCCCACCTACCTACAGCTAACAGCCATACGCATTAACTTCCGTTTATAATTAGTGAAAGATGCTTCTGTGGTGGAAAATTTTTTGTCCTAATTGTTGATCCAGATCACTATATTAGACACACATAAATAAAAAAAAGGGGTTAAAATGCATATCACGTGCGAACATATGTCCACACAAAATTACAAATCTAGAACCAAAAAATAAAAATAAAAAAGTCAAATCATACATTTAATATTCAAAATATATACTCATAAAAATTGTCTGTATAACACTGATGAATGTTACAAGAAATAACAAAATTACATTTTAAAAAAAACAATTTATTTATAAGAAGAATAACAGATGATTTGATTTAACCAGTAACAATTGAAAAGTCAAGCAACTGGAGGAGCTTTGTAGTATGCTGGAACCGTTGCAGGGAAGAACATTTGTCTAACCCCTTCCGACTTAATAATCGGGAATATTATCCCAGATGCACCCTGCAAAATGCAAATTACAAAACAATCTTAAATTAATTATCGAGAAATAAACTAGTTCGTTAATTTTATTTTATTTTAAATATTATTAAAAAGGTAATGCTAACCGAGATGAGTCTAGCCCCAAGCCACAACCGTTTTGGTGAAGGGAACGGGATAAGCAAACGACCAACACCGTAAATAGCCACAGCAAAGAAATGAAGAAACAGGACAATCGGGCGCGGGTTGAGGCCCGAAAGTAAAGATATCGGGCCTTCTGAACACATGCCTCCAAGACTCAGATAATCAAAACACGCGTTACGCATTTCTTTTCGGGCTGGATCGGGTGATGCACAAAATACCTTGTATAATGCACCCGCCAATGTGTTAATTGTAGACGACACCGGCTACAAAAAAAAAAAAAAAAAAAAAAAGCAATCAAGAAATCATGATCATGAATTTTGTCCCTTGGATCGAAGCTGATGGGGACCACAAGTTATGAAGATTAAATGTAGAGTTACCTTTCTGAGAGTGTAGAAGCACTCGAGATAACTGCAAAGAGTAGGTGCATCGTTAAGGTTTTTGAGTGGTCTAAGAAGGTCACGAAGTAAGACGATATCTGATAACGCGACAGTCATTCCTCCACCCGTTAACGGGTGTCGCATATTAAACGCATCTCCCATTAAAAGTGCACCGGGTGTCGGTTGAGGGTCAGCTGGCATGCTTCTGTTAGGCATTGTTCTTATGTTTCCTTTCTCAACTGCTGCTACAAACGCGTTATACAACTCCGGTGGAATCTGAAAACGAAGATATAAATTAAAAATATAATTATTATAATTAAAAATAAAATAATAAGTAATAAAATACCTGTGGAGCTACAGCGGTCTTGAGATAATTGGCCATTTCACCGTTTGAAATAGAAGGTACTTTTTGTCCAGGTACATCAACCAAACAACGAACCTCGGTGTTACTAATTGGGTAAAATAATATCGGTGAAGGATCTGCAAGGATGACGTGTCCATGGTTTGCATATGGAAGATCAACGTTTTCCAAAACCAATCCCACAAAACAAGAAGGCACATCCACCTGTTATATTTAATATTATTTCAATAAATAAAAAAATCTCGTAAATGAAATATGTATAAATAAATAAACATAAATACCTTAGGTTTGCAGAGAACGCGACGTAGGTTAGAAAAGCAACCATCGCAAACAATAGTGAGAGGTGCAAGTGCAGTCATAGGTTGGCCGTCTTTTGTTTTGTAACACACTCCTTGAACTGTTCCGTTTTTCTCAAGTAATGACGTTACTGTCCCTTGTTCTAGTTTAACACTGTTAAAAAAGACTGAACTTGTTATTTGGGCCAAACCATAAGGACCAACGGTGTAAATATTATTTGTATGGAGGGAAAGAGAGTGTACTTTGGAAGAGATGCGGCTTTTTCCCTCATTCGTTGGATAAAACGACCGTTGTGGAAGCTTCTTCCAGATACATCTGAATCGAATTTTTCCAAAGGATAAGAGAGTTTTGTGTTTCTACCATCCATATAAATTGCATAACCAAAAACTTGTTGAGCTTCAATTCCATCCACACAATCTGCAAACCAAATGTCATAGTAACACACGTTAAACTTATGTTTTCAATTTTAATTAAGATTTAATTAGGAAAATAATTTACCCTCAAGACCCAACTCAATCAGTTTTAGATAGCCTCCTGGCTGTAAAAGTTCGCCTACAATTCGGTCTGGTTCAGTTAAGTCTCTTTCAATCACATGCACTCGTCGTCCCTCCTGTTTAAGTTACATTATATTACAATCTTAAAAAGATATTGATTATGGAAATTTAACTGCAAATAGAGATTCTTTATAATTCGCAAAGTGGATGTGATTACCAATTTACCATAACAATAGGCCATTTTTCATGTTGTTACCTATTTATGATATAAATTGTGAAAAAGTTACAAGATTAGTTGGTTTAATTTAAATAAGATATGATAGTGGATTTGATTATTCAATATTTCTAACAACTTTGTCTTTTACTAATCAAAAGCTAATAGTTGACATTGACCAATACTAAGAAGCTCATGGCATGCTAATATTATCTATCATGCATAAGAACTGAAATTTGCTAATGGTATAGACTATTAAACCCACAGAATTAAACTAAACCACTCTAATTCATTAAGTTGGAGAAATTTATATGGATCTTAAAATCGTATCCTTTATTCGATTAGCTGTGTCACTGTCACATTATTGACTTTTACAGTTTCAGAAGAGGTGGTTGATAACAATTATTGTGAATAAACTGGAAAAATTTACGAGTTTTTCATAGCATATTTTTTTTAAAAATAAATATAGTTTCTTAACTAAAATCAAGTGTCTTGAAAGAAATTATAGCGGAGCATTTACTTAGATGCCGAGAATTCCAAATAATCCATCAAAATGAAAACTATTGAAACGAAATTGAACATTTAACTAGTCTATTCAGAAAGGGGGGAAAATAGAATTAATCGAAATACTAGTACCTTAAATCATTCCGATTATTCTAGGTTGAATATGAAGTACAGTTGTATAAAATACATGGATCTGAACTATGCGAATGCTAATTAATCGTAGAATTAGAGCAGCATATACGTACATATGCCTAATTAGAACCCTACGTATACGCAAAGATATTTCGTTTTAAGAAATTGCGCACCTTTGCAAGAGTGCAAGCAAGAGCAGCACCGGCAACACCGGCTCCGACGATAATGACGTCTGTGCTTCCATCTGTCTCCGGCAGCTGCAATCCATCGTTACCAGAATTATTACTAATCTTCCGCACGAGTTCCTTTGATTTACGACGTGAGTTCACGTTCGACCTCAAACTGTAGAAGAAAACGAAGCCTAGGAAGAGCGCAACGGCGGAAAGAAGAAGATGATAGTTGTGATGAATGACCGTCGGTAATCCAAGCTCCATGGAAGGTAAAGGCGAAGAAGAAATATGCACAGGCCTTTGTGGCTCGTGTACGAGCTCTTCTCTCTCTCCAAGAATCTTTTTGTGTGAAAAGTTTGCTTTGGGTTTGGCATTCAACCGACTTGGCCAGCTTTATAGTAGCTTAAACCATGTGTATAAGTTACCCGAGTCCACTTGTGAACTCGACTCGTCTTGTGCCGAGCCTAGATCAATTTCGAGCAAAGCCTAAAATTAACTTGCAACTTTGAATGAGGGTTAAAATAAAGATTCGAAATTAACAAAATGGTTGATTTTATAATCCAACTTATTTATTTGATTGCACTTTCTCATCTGATTTAGTTCTAATCTCTGAGATTAATATATAATATTCTTTTTATCAAAAATTTGAACGAAAGTAAATTAAGTAAAAAAATATAATTAAATCAATGAGTTATAGTAATAAATCAACTATTTTTTCAAATTCACGTTATTATGTTATATCTTTAATAGTTTAAGGTAGTAGATGATATGGTAAGCTAAATTCAGGACAATAGAATACATTTGATCTTAAATAAAAGTTGATGATTGATAAAAAAGAAATATAAATTACAAACACCTGTAAAATGTATTAATTAAACTCAAAAGCAAAACTAAGTTTTGACCCGGGCCCATTAGATCCGATTTAAAAAAATAACCCGTTCAGATTCGAATCAACTTTATCATTTACCCAATGTGAACCACTCTTTCGTATATACCCCCTTCGTCCCACAAAAAACTTCTTATTTCATTTAAATTTTTGTCTCACAAAAAACTTTTCATTTCTCATATTTGATGAGCTCCACATAATAAAAAACTATTATTACTAAAGACCCCACCACTAATATCCACTAATTATCTTTCTCTCTCCAACCTAACCTTATATTTTAATCAAAAGTATTATCAATGATCCCACCACTAAATATCACTTAAAAACTTATGCAAAAGCTAAATGTAAAGTTTTTTTTAAGACGGAGGGAGTAAGTTCTGACTTGTTACACCCAATGAATCCTTCATTTTAGCACATCTACTTAACCTTGAATTTGTCTAAAAAAATCATGGATTTACTTATAACAAGAGTGATTAAATATAAGGTATACACCACTTTGTCATAAAAAGAATTACGTGTCTAAAAATGTATCTAGCTTGTATCAAAATGTTGTCATGTGTAATTTTTTTTTTTTTTTTGCTATTAAATGTATTTTACTAAAAAAATGCTATTGTATGTACACAATTACCTGGTTTACATTTAGCCTGTTATGCACTATTTCGTAACAGAAGAGTCATGCATTAGCGTTGTCATGACGTGCTTTTTAGAATCATGGTTTTATAAGTTATAGAACAAAAAAAATCAAAGGATATAATAAAATTAATTAGTTATTCTAATTTAAAGAAAGATAAATCATGTGAAATGAATAAAGCTGACGATGGGGTCTTAGTTGAATATCGTGTGCACCTTCTCACCACATAACACATCTATTGTCTCATACTCTCATTCAATTGATTTTAGAATTCATTTTTAGAATATTCTGGATTAAAATAACAATCAAAAAGTTCTTGTTTGTTAATATATGCTTATGTGAATGGACAACTGTGATTGATAATGTTAATTAGTGTTAAGATATAAGCATTTTACTATTGAGGTTACAGTTAGTACTGATGAAGACTTAATGAAGTTAGTACTCATGGGGCAGAAAAGCAAGAATACTACTGACTAGTGAATTACTACTGACGATGTTGTTTATGTTGTTTACTACTGATGTCAATAAAAGAAACAGATCGTGTCCGAGATTCTAGTTAAGTTAGTTTAGAATGCATATCTTATTGTAATTCTATTGTAATCGTTTCCTAGAATAACTAGGTTAAAGTTTTAGGCTTCAAGGACTATTATAAATAGTTCCTTACGAATTGTAAACGTACGCGTGTATTGATTCATCGTTAATATACATTGAAGCTTTTTGTGATAAACTGTGTTCTTAATATTTCGTATTTGATTACAGTTTACATTGTTCTTAATCAAATAACAAGAGTGTTAATCCACTGTAACTTCTCTTTGTTAATAAATCTGTGATTAAATAACTTGTTTGAGTTATTCGATCCTGACAATTAGGTTTTGCAACTGCAAGCTATAAGTTTGATTTTGTTAAATAGTTAATTGCGTATATTAGTTTTGTATGTTCATATTGTCCGGTGTAACCTCATTTATATATACCAATAGTATTACAACACATAAATCTAACGAGTATTTTCCACAATCTAAACCGAGTATTGTTATATATCTAGTTTATTAAACTATGTATCTAGTGACGATTGCCATTTAAATGATTTATGTGACGATTGGACAAACTTTTTCTTTTTATATACCTTTTTCAAATAATAATAGCTTTAAAAGAAGTTCTTGTCCCCAGTCAAATAGTTCAATTTAATTCTGTTAAAAAATTAATCTTATAATTGGACATCATTTGATTTTAACCCTTTAGGTTTTAACGTAAAGGACTTTGATACAGCCTTAGACTACTCGTAACAGACGACCATTCGGCCGGTCGTGACCGCCACCTCCTCTCCGGCGACGCGTCCCTCCCCCTTACATGAAATTCCGGCGACACGTCCTAATGGGCGAATGGTCAACTCCACGACCACTCAAATGGCTGCTGGTCGTCTTCCCTCTTTCATTTCTACACACACACACATATATATATATATATATATATATATATATATATATATATATATATATATATATATATATATTAATAAATTAATAATTTAATAATATATTATTTATAAAATAAGTGTTATATATATATATATATATTAATAATCTGTAAATTAAAAAAATAAATTTGGTCGCCAATTCGGTTGCCCATTATGTGGGTTTGGTCACTGTTTGGTCATGTGTTTGATCATGAGAGAGAAAGCTGATGTGACGCAGAGGTGGCAGAGATGACCGATATGGTATCAGTCACCCATTACGTATGTTGTTACATGATATCATCTCTAGACGAGTGATAGTATTGGTGATCTTTAGTTTTACCACGTTCTCCTTTCTGAAAAGCACAATAACACTTAATCAATCCATTAGATGGTGTTTGATGATGATTTTGGCTAGAAAGTGAAGAGAGAGATTAGGGTTTTAGAGAGAGAAGGTTAGAGAGATGGTAGAGAGAACAATTGCTGGAAATGAGAATTTGATTAATGGCAAAAGTTGAAGAATTGAGCCTTACATCTTGGTATTTATACCATGGCTCAATTCTTGGTTAGTTAGGACTATTTTCGTAATAAAAACTAACCTATATACAATGTTACACTTTAGCCCCTAGACTAACTATTACAACATATTTAATTCCTAACAATCTCCCCCTTTGTAATAGTAGACTAGGTTGCATATCTTTGAAGACTTCTGTGATTGTAAGGCTGGAGCTGAGAATTGAACCGTTGAGCAGTTTTGTTGATAAAACAGCATCAGCCTTTGATCATCGGTGACAGATATACTTTTAATCGGCTTTTCAACCAATATAAAGTATTCCAGAAGACTTCATGCAAATCGACTGAATGTAGACCCATAGATAGAGCGGTTAGCAGCGGAAGTCCTTTCTTGAGGTTGTGGAGTTTGTCGATTTGCTGCAGATCCTTGGTTCCTGATGTTTGTTGAAGTTGAAGCAGTGCGGAATGTTGATATGTTGTGGATTTTTCTGACCGTTGTTGATAATGTTGGAGTACGGTCATAAAATCCCTTATCTGATGTGTTGACTGTTGTTGATAAGATTGAAATACAGTCATCAGATCTTCTATCAGTCATAGTGACCGTTGTTGATAACAATGGAGTACGGTCGTCTGATCTTCGCACTAGAATGTATCAGGGTAACCCAGGATCACATAGATTGCCTGTTAGCACAACAGTTACAGAAACCGTGTGACCTACGTTCAGTGTTGGCTTTGATGTTAGCACTGGTAGGATTTCCATTCAATCATCGTGGAATACCAATATTTTTGGTATCACTATGAATGTTCCGGCAATATCTCAAAGATATGCTTGGTAGAGTGCCTGTGTCCTAGAGAAATTTAATTCGGTTCTAGACTCTATACGTGGACAAACGAAGGCGAGGACTGGAGGTGGGTCCTCTTTTTCAATATCAACAATCTCCAAATGAGATGTCGATAGTGGATGTGGTTATCTCCGTGATTTTGAAACAAGTACTTTTTGTACTTGAGTGGTCAGTGGGGGTTGTGCATTGCATCACTGGGTCCATGATGTCTTAATCAGAAAGCAACATATGCAATCCGATATAGATGAGGTTACCCGGTCATTTGTTCGGTTTAGGGAGGGTTTTCCGTTTTCTTTTAACCCTTTCACACACGCTCCTCACTTAACTCACTTTTTTTTTCATTTTTCAACCACACCCTCGTTTTTATTTTTACCATGTGATAAGCTGATTTGCACCCCATACTTCATACCCCCTCTCAATATTTACCTCAGCGCACCCCAATCAAGATCCCATGATACTTGATTCTGCTCACCTAGACCTAGGGAACCTCACTTTTTAGTTCCTATATTGTCGGTGGCTCCGGGGAAGATCATGCTGGGTTTAGCAGATCATAGGAGTAATTTGAGAGTGGACTATTACGCTCATGTGCATTTTAATCAGCTTTTTGAAGATGTTTCGTTTTAGGAGTTTCACATGGATTTTAGGTAACACCGGACTCACTTAGAGTATCCGTTAGCACACGATATGAATCGGTAGTCGTTTGCACAACCATTGGTTCAAATGTGTGACCTGCGTTTAGAGTTGGCGTGATTTTAGCTCTAGCAGGATTTCCACTCGATCCTCGTGAAACATCAGATTGTGATGCCACTACGAGTGTTCCGATGGATTCACGGAGATCCATGTTTGTAGTGCAGGTGTCCTATATTGGAAATATTCTTGGGGGTGAGAACTAGACACACTGTGCATACAAAGAGACTTAACCCGGGGCAGGAGGTTATTATAATTCAATACCGACATACTCCGAATGAGTAGTCAGTAGCTTTTGTGCTACGTCCCCTGATGAAATGAAACAAATCCCTGTTGAGAGGAATTTGAGTAGTTGGTGGTGGCGTGCATTTGCTTTACTGGGCCAGTAAAGTCTAGTGAAACATTCAACGAATGAATGATCACCTATTTAATTGGTTGCCCGGTTTGTTTTCGGTTTGGATGCACTCATAAGGTGTGTTTTCTTTGATTTATCATGTTTTACATCACCTTGCACTCACCTATTACTATACCCTAGACCTAAACCCTCACATTTACCAGTTGGCTGAAATGTTTCCCTGGGAAGGTGTGGCCGGATCTGGCAAACCATGGGAAGGTATGTCTTTTGAAGTAGTAAGTAACGAGAATTAAAAGAATTTGTAATAAACAGATGCAATCTTTACTAGAGAACTAGTAAAGAGATCGTTTACGGATATTACAACAACTTATGATTAGCGTTACAAACATAAAACTTTTTATTTGGGTATTTTGTTTTTATTTTTCTGAATTTTCTCCCCCTAGAAATAATAATTCTCCCCCTAGAATTAATATTTCTCCCCCTCGACAAGATAAAAGTAGTTGACAAGTTTTGAGATCGAAGGACGTACCTTATACGTCATCGGAGGGTTGAAGGAGAGGTTTTGCGGTTAAACTTGATTGAGTTTTGTGGATTCTTTTAAGATCGGGTTCTGAATCTGTTTTGATCAGAAGCCATATTGGAACAGGTGAAGTGCCTCCCAGCATTTGAATGTTAATGTCGCCCACGTCTTTCATACGGTTGTTGGCGATGAACTGATTCGTCCTGCCATCTGAGCCCATGATATTGACCGAAAGGTAGTGGCATGTTAGGAACTTCAGTTGTGTAGGTAGGCGTTTTTCTTCTGTCTCGTATACCCAGGTGAACCTCAAAGTGTCTAATCACGATGCGCCAGCTTAGTCTTTCCTTAATGGCAGTGATTAGTGTTTCAATATTGCTTCGAAGAGAGGTGTTTTCTGGGTTGCTGGGATCTCTGTTCATGTGCCTCCCCTTTTTCTCCAATTTCTTCTTAAGGATGTTCAATGTGCCGTCACAGTACTTGGCAATGTCAGACACACGGAAGAATAATCGTTCTTTGAAGTAGTTTGTGTAAGTCATTCCCAAGTTGGGTTCACCTAGAACAATTGTTCTCCGAGTTTGAGTTTGAATCTCGGAGGGAAGTGATCTGTAAGGAGCAGCTAAGTGAACCTTTGCTGTACCACTCTCAACAGCCATCTGCACATCTTCCATTCGAGCAGCTAATGTTTTAACAAGCATGAAGCGCTTCAGAGCAGCCTGAGCGAAATTTCTCGCATGATTTTTAACTGGATGAGGCGTGTCTGGAAGTAAGCGTACTGTGTTGTAAAGAAATTCTATATCCCGAGGTTCTAGAATATAGAAGTCTCCTTCAGTAATTGTGTACAGTTGATTATCTGCTCTGCGAATATGGAAGATGGTGTACCAGTAGTAGCCTGAGAAATGGTCGGTCGTTACCTCCAGGAGTTGTGTTATCGGGAATTTGCTGTAGCGATCGGTTTTGCCCCTCAGGTAATGCATTGTTAGGTAATACATTTTCTTTTCTCTGTGTGGTAGGACCACTTCTTTGTACAAATCCTGATAAATTATTGGTAGCTCTGTCTCCTGGAAGATAGCGGAGAAGCGATCTTCAACAAATGGCATTTTGACTTGTTGAAAGAGGCACGCTTTGGAGATCTTTAGGCGGCGTTTGTTAGCTTTTTCCGCCGCCCTCTTCTCGCTATATGATAATACCGGCACATCATGTGTAGGAGAGGCAGTTGGAGGTTCCGGTGCTGGAGTTCTGGCGGCAACCAGTTGATCGTAGTTTCGGAAGTAACGGTGATAATTTTCTCGGGTGAAGGGATACTTTTTGACGTCAAATGGTTCATCCTCCCCTGCTTTGTCGGTGTCGGAGTCATCGTTTGAAGGGGGGGTGTCTGGTTGAGTTGATTCGTTAAAAGCATCCCTCACAATGTTGTCTTCTTCCGGGTCACTCGGTAAATCGATAACTGTGTCCGCCTCTTTTCTCAGAACCTGTTGAACATTGTCGTTTTTATGGTGCTCAACCTCAAAATTTATAGATTGGAGATGACACATAGATTCAAGTTTTTCGGCTTCGGTCATCTCACTGGATTTGCGGTTATTTTGTGGCAAGATGTCTTCACTCTCATCTACGCGCCACTGGTTGAGTGGTTCAACGTTCAGCACCTGATTATAATCAAACTCAACAATCGCCCAGTCATGTGCATATTCATAATCTTGTTGGCCTCCTCCCCGTGTTTGATGAGAGGAACTGGGTTGGTGTTGAGAATGACTTGCACCACCTGAGTGTTGAGAACTGGATCCACCACGTTCCATAATTCTCCTCTGTCCTCCTCCTCCCTGAGGATCATCCTCAGGGTCTCCCGGTCTTCTGTATATAAGGGATCCTTGCCTGCATGGCTCGACCAGTTCTTCTAAGCGATAGTTGAACATCGCTTTAATTTGTTCAATTGTAAATGAACGTGATGCTTCCAGGAGCATTTCTCTGTTAAGTGGATCAGAAGTCGGTGGAAGAGGAGCAACAGTTGTCAGCCTACTCTCAATGTTCTCCAACCTCGTACTTAGTGATTGGATTGTTGAGGTGAGATGAGGGATAAGCTGCATTTCAGGATTTGGCATTGCAGTTGTGGTGGTGGTGGTAGCCTCAGATGATGTAGTCTGTTGAGGGAGGGTCATAACAACCGTTGTAGCTGAAGTTGTAACGACCCTCGAGGCAGTACCAGTAGTGATGGTAAACGGGGGAAGTGAGGTGTCAATTGGAGGTGTTGTGGTTGTGACTGGCGGTGTTGTTGTTGTTGCTGGTGGGGTTGTGGTTGTTACTGGTGGGGTTGTGGTGGCGACTGGTGGAGTTGTGGTTGTTACTGGTGTGAGCAGCATGAAATGTTGACAACTGTTGTTGTAACTCTTGTGTTTTTTGATTTGAATTATTAATTTGATTTACTTGAGGAACAAGAGTTTCAAGTTGGCGACGAAAGGCTAAATTTTCATCTTTTAATTTTTGGATTTGTGTGTTTGAAGCATTCGTTGTATTTATTTGTGTTTGTAGATCATTTTGTAACTCAGTTATTTGAAATTGAAAAGTTGATTTTGATGTAGACAACTGATTTTCTAATTCCTTGTTTACGTGAGTTATTTGAAGAGACACTTGACTTAATTCACTCAAATCATTTAAGAGTTGATCTTTTTCAGATTCTAAATCAGTTATTTGTTTTGTCAAGTGTGATTTCTCATCAATTTTGGTAAAGAGTTTTTCATTAAACAAGGAATTTTCTGATTCATCAGTGTCTGAATCAGTTAATAAAGAGTCAGAGGAAGAAGGGTGTACCTCATTTTCATCATTCTCAGGAATGCCCAGTGCAGCCCTGAGTTCGTTAGATCTCGCCATGAGTGCCAGGCTTGCTGTGCATTCCTCTTCCTCTTGATCATCAGAGTCCTCCAACCAATGTAGATCCTCAGCCAGTAGAACTTTCCCATTTTCAACTTGTTTGGCCATGAGCATTTTCCGTTTAAAGTATTCTGAGTCCTTCACCTTTGGCTTCTGGCATTCTTTGGCAAAATGGCCCGTCAGACCACAATTGTAACATTTCTTAGGTGACTCGGTTGAGGAAGATGAGGATTTGTTGTTTGGGGTTTGAGAAGAGGAATTGAATTTGAAATTTGAGGATGATCTAAGGTTGTTGTTGGTTGGTTTCTTATAGTACTTTTTGTTATAGGAGGAAATGAGAGCCAAGGCTTGACGAACTGAGTCGATTTCATCTTGTGTCCCCGCTGGGATCAGAGTTTCTGGTTCTTCATTTACCACCTCTTTTGTTTGTGCAGCAACCATTGCTTCGTTGATACCTTTGTTAAGAGCAAGATTTTGTTTGGTCAACATGGCCAAGGTGTCTGTCATATCTTGTCTGTTTTTGACGATTCCTTTCACCATAGGCTCGTTTTGATGTAGGTACTCATATAGTTCATGAATATCTATGGAGCTCAAATCCTTGTGCTGCATTGCACTGTTTCCAAACATCTCCCACTCCGGTAGTAGGGATTGGATGAATTTGATGTTGATCTCAAGCTTCTCTTTGATGAGGTTGTTCTTTCGGAGATCGTTGAGCATGTTGCAGAATCTAAGATACGTTTGCTCTAGTTCTTCCATTGGGGTAGCTTTGAATTGACCATAGGCGTTTAAGGTTGAAACCATCTTTGCTTTATTTCCCAGGTCGGTACCCTCCATCTGCTTTTGAATTTCATCCCAAAGCTCCTTCCCAGTGCTGAAGCTATCAAGGCTGCTGTAGATTTCATTCGTTATGCCTTGTAGCATGTAGGAGTGTGCAAACACATCCGCCCTAGCCCTATCCTTTTGCTCTTGAGTGTATTCCGCCGGTGGAATTTCGATTACACCTCCAGGGATTGCTGGTTCGGTGTTTGGGGCTGGAGCCACAGCACGATAGAACTTAGCGGGTCCGGTTGTAAGGGATTCGAGGATATATGGACCAGCTTGTTGGCTTAGGATGAAATGGAGAAATCGTTTCTTCCATTGACCGTATTCTCCTCGGTAGAGAACAGGTGGTTTCGTGTCTGATCCGATGGACAAGGCGTCCTTGGAAGTCATATCTTGTTGGAAGAAAGAACGACCGAACAAAAAAAATTAAATTTTGGAAAAGAAGTTCGGGCCGAAGTACAAGGAAGTTCGGGCCGAAGTGTAAAAAGAAGTTCGGGTCGAAGTGTAAAAAGAAGTTCGGGTCTGGTAGGGTTTGAAGTTCGAGCCGAAGTAGGGTTTGAAGTTCGGGCCGAAGTGGGTTAAAGTTCGGGCCGAAGTGGGTTAAAGTTCGGGCCGAAGTTGGGTTGTAGTTCGGGCCGAAGTTAATGTTGAAGTTCGGGCCGAATTTGTTGATGATGTTCGGGCCGAAGTTGTTACTGTTCTCGGGCCGAACAGTTTCTTGACGCAGAGCAGTTACGAACAGCCTCTAAAAACCCACTAATTTGATCCTAAAATGCTTATTTCTTACCCAAATTCTTTGATTTTAATCACAAACTGACCCAAATACTATTTCCTTCAATCCATTTCAACTATAATACCCAAAAACAACCTAGATCTATTCGAAAATTTGAATTTAAAGAGTTTTTGAAGCTTTAATGGTTTTTCCTAAAAATCCAAATTCTTCATCAGAATGGATTAGATTCGATCCTAACTCGATTCTAAGCTTAATATCTTAACAAAATGAAGCTATTCAATCCATAAGAACAAGAGTTAGTACCTTAATTCTGATTTTTGATCTTAAACCCCTTTTTCTTCAAAAACCCATGGATTCTTCTGATTTTAACACCAATTGATGGATTTGGATCGTTTTCAAGATGAAATTATGCTCTGATACCAATTGATGGATTTGGATCGTTCTCCTTTCCTCTCCAGAATTGACTGCCACAAGTTTCTTTGTTGTGTCATCACATACTTGGCACTGGCATTTATATGCCACGCGACACAATTTTAAAATTTTTGTCTAGTCATAAATTCATTAATTATTCCAACGATGAGATGCCAAATTTTCATGTGCGCCAACTTGGCAAACACTGTTGTTTACCTTTTACTTCCTGAGTTTCTAAAACTACGTACTAGCATGTTTGAACTTGTGCATTTAGATATATGGACATTCGGATACAAGTCGTGGTTTTAAGTATTTTTTCGTACCTTTTGGATGATTTTTCTCATTTTTTTGTGAGTTTATCCATTACGTGTAATATTTGAGGTTTTTAATGGGTTTTGTATTTTCGCTTTTTTGCATTAAATCGATTTAAAACTGAAGTGCAATCATTTGATTGTGATAATAATAAACAAATTAACAATCATGCTTTTCTCAAGCTTTTTCAACAAAATGACATTAAGTTAGATTCTCTTATGCATATACTCACAAAGTTCATTAAAATTATTTTCTTTTAATTGAAAATGCTAAGTGTAGGTATTTTATGTGCTTATCTACCTAACATATGTGTTATACTGTCATATGATCTACTAATTCTTTTACCTTAAAATATCCAATCAATTTTCCATATGTTACAATCATAAAGGTACGCACACATATAACAATGTTCATAAGTGAGATATGTTTCCTTTTTACGTGTGTAAAAATGATATATGATTGGTTGAAAGTGGAGCACATATATATACATCATCAATATGAACATGTATATCGATAATATAGTAATATAGTAATATAGTAATAGTAATATATAATAACAAAATCAAATTATTGGTATTTTGATAACTTGTTATTTTATGTAAACAAATATCTACGATGTTATCATGATAAACGCCAAGCACGTTTTCTTTGTGATCGACGTTATTCTTGAATTTGTTAGATGAGTCGTTTTTTACATTGACACACATTTTTATACTTTTAGTTAAATATATATATAGGAAATTATTAACCTCCTTTTTTTACATGTATTTTCTATTTACGTTTGGGCGTATTAATCATTAGATTTCAATTGGGTTTTTTTAAAAAGAATTTCGCCAAAGTGATGTCGCAGTGAGTTTTTTTGTATCCTCGCTTTGCGAGCCGACTAATTTCAAGGCTACCACCCGCTTTGCGGGTAGCCCGGAGACAGCGCATTGAACCTCCGTGGCCATAAGGGGTATATTTGTTTGCTCCCAGTGGGATTTGAACTTGGGACCTTTAAGCAATTTTGACAATGGAAACCAAACTCTTATCACTAGGACACCCGCTGACCCGCTTATGGTTATATGGGAGTGGGTTTTTATCTTTTGAAACTGCTTTCATCAAATTAATAACTAGCGAGAACGTCCTAACAAATTACAAAAAGTGGTTTTTTAAACAATCTATCCAAGGAACACTAAACTTATTATTACGATTAAAAATGGTTTAGCTCTAGCAGTCTTACACCTGCAGCTCTGGTCCAAATACACACATCTTAAATTTTATTAATTAAAATAAAACAAATAAAAATTTAAACTTTTGATGCAAAATCTAAGATTAAAATTTGGTGTTGAATATAAAATTTTAATACGTGTAATAAAGAGTTCATTTATATTGTGAAATTTTCTATAAACGTAAAAAAAAAATCATCAATATTAGTGACGGACGGTAAAAAAAGATATAACCGTATAGATGATCTTTATTGTAATTACTCAAACCCTTTCTAACCGAGAATTGCAGATACAGAGAGAACGTTCTAATGTGGATACCATGACAATAAGAGCTCACTGTATCGTGAGTTGAATGCCCACCCATCAAGGTATTTGGCGGCGCCAAATTATATCGGGCATTGCGCCAGAAGTCCCCGCGCCATTCCTTTAACGCAAGTTAACTGAGTTTTTTTTTTTAATTGGTTTATGATATTTTTTCTAGGTACCAAATAGATCTTATATGCATGTTATACGACACAATGTAAATTTGGGGTGTATGTTAAAAGTTAAAACAATGTTAAAAGGTCAAAAATAACTTTAACATGTGTTTAACATGTTCCCATGCATACGGGCCATACCTAGTGGTCTAAGAGGAGGAGAATGAATGGGTCAACTTAGAGGCATAAACAAATTAAGGATTTAGTGAATTACTCCAATTTAAGGTTAGTTAACTTGAGTTCG
Source organism: Calendula officinalis (assembly GCA_963853835.1). Taxonomy (NCBI): domain Eukaryota; kingdom Viridiplantae; phylum Streptophyta; class Magnoliopsida; order Asterales; family Asteraceae; genus Calendula; species Calendula officinalis. The sequence goes on from OY970828.1 coordinate 69,253,095, forward strand.
AGCTCAAATTAAAACTACTCCTTGATTAATTTCACAAATCGAGCTGAAAATAATAATGCTTGACTCGATCGAAAGCTCATTTCATTATAAAAGGCGAATGAACTAATCAAGTTTAGTGAGTTGAATGAGCTGGACGAACCAATAAGGGTTTTGTATTTTAAAGTATTAAATAAATGCTAGTCATGGGATTTGAACCCAAAGCTGTATTAAGTTTTTTCAACTCCTCACAAATTTTTCTTATTAATATTTTGATATCATATATAAACATTCAGAGATCAATTATTTTTTGATCATAAACAAAGTTGTTCAAGTCAAGCTTATCGAACTCAAACTTATAAACGAGCTTATCGAGTTCGAAAATTTGTGTATTTAAAAATAACTAAACGAGTATCGAGCTTGAACTCGAACATTAAACAAATATTCAGGTTCAAGTTTGAGCACAAACTTTAAAATTAATTCGAGTTTGAATATGGTAATTATTAAACAAGTGAAATCCAAATTTCCTACTACTTGGCCCGGTTCAAAAAATTTACACACCCATAGACTCAAGTGCTTAGTTTAGGTTAATGATGAAGTATTCAAATTATAATTTTGGTAAATTATATATGAAATTACTTTAAACTTTAAGTTAATTTTAATAGAAAGAAATATACGAATTTAAATTGCACCTAAATACTGTTCTTATGTTAAATTTTAGTCTTATGTGGTGTGACACCGACCTATACATGTTTTGTAGTTCTGTTTTAATCCTTTTAGTTCAATAAATTTCTATCGGTACCATCTTTATATATTTGGCAATTGTGATTCAAATTAATTTCACACGGCACTGCCAAACTGTCTAAGTTGTGGCCAACAACAACCGGCTCATTTATTATTGACTTCGTCGCCAAACCCACTCATCTCTTGGTTGCTAATACGCCACCTCTTTGTAGCTTATAGTCACTCTTCAATACCACGTAATTTTGTATTTTTCATTTAAAGAAAATACAATATATAAAAATTTAGGAAAACAAAGGTGAGACGTGAGAGCATTATCTAGCTTCAAACTTTGGAAGCAGGATGAGGGATGGTGTTTCCTAATGAGTGATTTAAATCGACAATTTTCTATATTCATTATAATTATAAATTTTTAACATAGATTTATCAATATTTTTTCTTTATTTTAAGTATATAATTTCTAATTATTACCTATCATAAGCTGTGTTTTTAGGTGTGTTAAAACTATAGAACCATATGGACCAATATATATATATTAAACCTTACACTCAAACTTTGGAATATGATGTGAGGACATGATCAAATATCAACACATGACAAGTTTTTTAGAACCATGCTCTAAACAAACTATATACAAATACACTTCAATTCACATAACCACTTGATGGATTCATTTGAGAGTCTTTGAGGTACCCTAGTATCGAAGAGGATCCGATTTTACATTTTTACAACTATTCATCTAGACTAACTCAAACGTTTCATATTTCCGATTTCAATCTCTTTCGCGCGAGACATTATTTCTCAAGCTAACAAAGATGTTACGTGTTGCCATTAGAATCAACCGAATTTCATTATTAAACACACCGTCAGACTACTCTAGAATCTCATATACTTCAGGATAACACCTCCTTCATTTTTTCTATAATCGGTTTAAAGTAAATGTGGTTTGGATACACAAATTTTTGTTAAATTAACTAGGTATGAGAAGGGAAACAAAATTAGCATTTCATAATACGAAATAGATGATGAAATAATTTTTTAAATCTGATTAAGAATTTTAATTTGTAAAAGTTAATTAATTAATTTATAGTTTAGTTAGAAACGACCTGTTTAACCGTCTACACTTTTACTTTCAAGTAGTCACTGCTTAACTTTAAGACAAACTTTTTTTTAACTTTATTTCTCTTGGAGTAAATTACAGATAACCAGAATTTCGCCAAATTCGCAGAGAAGATGACAAAAAAGGTTAAAAAGTAGAAATGAAATAAATTAAAAATAGAGATATTTTGGTCATTTCATATGAAAATTGAGAAAAAAATTAAAAATAGAAGTCCATGAACAAAAATCTCAAGAAAAAAGTAAAATGATAAAAACACAAAATCTAATTTAGCAATTTACTATTTTTCGCATTTGGGCTTACTTGCACAGTTGCACGCTGCACGTTCATCTACTGTTCAAGAGCTTATAAACCCAATGGGCAAAAACCGCCATTCAATTACCGGGCCGGACTCGGGCTATACACTAAAAAAAATCCAAACCGTAAGAATCACGGCTACGAGTTTCAAGGGCTAGTTACAGACAATAGTAAACATGAATCAAGTTCAAAAATCAAACAGATCTCAATTCTCAAACCCAAATGAACGAAAATGTAAGAAAAATTCAACGTCTAGATTTATCTCTCTTGATCTCTTTGTATCGGAAATAATGGAGGAGCATAAACTTCAACCAGTGCCGGAGGTGATCGACGGCGACATCGAAGTGAGGCGATTAAGGAAGAAATTATGAAGAGGAGTTTTATGAGAGCATCTAAGGTCGTCGATTGACTAAACCCTACACTTTCCGTACTGATGATCGCTACTGGTTCTGCTCCAGGGTTGGTATGCTATCCCAAATTCTCAGTTTGTGTGTTGGGTAGATTGATTTTTGAATTTAGAATGTTCTGGATGTTGAAACTTAGCTGATTTAGGGCTTTGCTTAATTGGCAATTTAGCTACCGTTTTTCTATTTGGTTGGTAAATCCTAAGAAGCCCTAATATTTGGTGTTTTCATGGAGTAGGTGTAGCAGCTTAAAAATTACGCAATCCTAACTATGAATACTTCAGTGAATGCATTTGACATACATAATTTAAGTTATTAATCCATTGTCACACAGGTGTTAATCTAGCCGTTAATCTAGGTGAACTCTGGTTGTGTTGTTACTTGTAAATATAGAATGAGGGATGCTAATTAGATCTGGGATTATAAACTCGAATCTTACTCAAATTAAGGGTTATAAAATGTGATTTGTTCATTCAAATTAGCATCACCTGCAATTATATAACCTAATCCAACTAGATGAACTCTGGTTTTGTTGTTACGTCTGTTCATAGAATGAGATTGCAACTGTATTTGGATTGTCAAATTAGGGTTTATAAAATGGAATTTGTTAGTTCAAATTAACATGAGTTGAATTATGTTCAGGTTGTGACCAAAAACATGAGTCGGAAATAAACCCTGAAGAAATCCCCAAAAACTTTGTTCTTCGGGTGAGTATTTGTGTTTCTGCTGTAACAACAATATGATATAATATAAACGTGACCTATTAATAGGCTGTTAAACTTCTCAATAGGTCATGGCAGCAAGAAGTCCCAACACCAAGCTTCGAAAAGCACTGTACAAGGAACACTCCATGTGCATACTTAATAAGACGATAATACCCTCCTAAATAACATAAACTGCCTATTATTATCTCATACTAAAAGTTTATTTTTCTTCTCTTTTAGCATGAAATGTCCTCAAAGAGATGTCAAATCACCAAAAGTGTTTCGAATAATATGTAGTTCATTGAAAGAATCAATCTCTTTTAATAAAGATCGAGGCATCATGTACTTAAAGCTAACACTATATATGCTTTTAAACAAACTTACAATTTAAACTTCATCTGTGATGTTAGTGGTGTGAACAAATTGAAAATTGTTTGGGATATGTTTTTTGTGTTCAGTTATGTCTACAAAAGTATTGTAACAACTAATTTTGATTTTACTTGTATTCAGTTATCTTCCTTGACACTTCAATAAGTTTGGATAATCTGTCAATTATTTATTTTTGGTTAACCACTCATTTTGATCTTTTATTTGTTACAAAATTATTCTACTAATTTTTTTCAAGCACTTCAGATTTTTAATCAAGAAATGTCTGTGCGTAATATTGGTTGATGAATGAACCTCTAAATTAGTTATTATTAACACATATATGAGTAATGTTATGAGAACATCCATCAAATATATATGGCTGATTCTCAAATCTCTTTACTTTCTTCCATTACTTACTATTTTGAACTCAAATTTCAAAATTTTGAATGCACTACTTATAAATATTCAGAATTACATTTATTTAATCTAGAGACTTGTTAAATTACAAAAAAGAACATTGTGAGTATAGATGAACTAATTTCTATGAGGAGCAAAATTAAATAAGTAGGTAAAAGTGGGGAAATTTCAAAATTGAACTTACGTATGAGAACTAATGTATGAACGTTAAGTTACAAAACACTTTTCCTACTTTCTAGCATCCATGCGTTTACCTACTAAACGAACGTATGAATGTTAAATTACAAAACACTTTTACCTACTTTTTAGCATCCACACTTTTACGTACTAAAGACTATCGTATGAATCTTAAATTATAAAATTACTTTTTAGTATTTTAGTCGCATTTTGAATGCACCACACAGAGCAAACTTAATATATTTAAAGTGATAACCAAATGAAAGATAAACTCAAGCTCAAGATACTCATGGCAAAGATAAAATCAAAACATAAATTAAGTGGTTAAAAATATTGAAACTAAATTAGGGTTGTTCACTATTCGGATATAACCGGATTGTCCAAATAGATAATTTGGATTGGATTGTATGAATTGTTTTTTTTTATCGGTTTGGACTTGAACCAAATTAATAGTTTGGTTTTCGGATTGGATTTGGTTTCTATTGTAAGATCCGGATTGTGCATAAAATCCAAATAGTAATATACATGTATTTTATATATCAAACAATTCTATCCCATTTTCAAAATATCAAATAACTATGGACTATGAAAAGTAACAAAATATCTCATGGTTTGAAATGTCACAAGCTATGAATTAGACTTGTTTTTATGTATAAAGTAGTTTATCATTTTGAAATTGTAAATATTAAATTTAATATTAGTTATGTTATATACTTTTGTAGTCTTGTGAAGTATACTAAGAAAAAAAAATGGTTTGGTTTGGACAAAACGAAACCAAACCAACCAAATTGTAATTTGGTTCGGATCGGTTTGGATTTAAATTAGTTTGGACGGTTCGGTTTGAACATTTAAAATCTAAAAACCATTTGGATTCACCTGTTTGGTTCGGATATATCCAAATTATCCAAACGAACACCCATAGACACTTATACTATTTGAGATGAAAGTCCTTTAAACACCCTCAAATTTACGAGCCAATCATCCACCTCCATGAAACTTGCATGAAAAGTGATTCCCCTGTTGTCCTTTAAAAGTGATTCCTTTTTGCTTTCCCTCCACTCAAACGACTACATTTTGCTTTCCCTCATGATATTGTAAGACTACGTACGAACTTCCTTAGCAACTCTTGAATGCCACAACAAGCTCATGTCACCATCATATCATTCCCTTTTTTTTTCAATCTTTTTGTTCTTCAGAACTCCTAACCAACCCTTGTACTTATGCTTGTTGGTTGTACTCATGATGTTAGATTTACCAAAACAGTATTCATGCATAAACTATCACCTTATAAACAAGAAAACGTCATTAATGGTAAAGCCTACACCTAATTAAAATGAAATATAAATTGAAGCTTAAGATACCCAAATTCCTATCTATATATAATTGTGATAATTAAAAATAATATATTTACTGTTCACTCTTATTCAATTGATTGGTTTTTAATTACAATTAAATCAATGGGCTTTTTCTTTTCTTAAAAAAAGTGTTTTAAAAATGTATGATGTTGATGATGAGCAATCAGAGGGGAAACGTTTTGTCAGATTCCTAAGAGGCTAGCTAGGACACTAATCCAATTATGCTTTTTCATTTTTTATTTTATGAATATCACCTTTAACACAATAATATAACTATTTAATTTAAATGTCACATTTTCTTTCTGGATGGAGGCCAATTAGATAGGTCGTGACAAGATAAAACAAAGAAAAAGATATCCAAATATAAGAGATCTTTTAAGGTGGGAAAATTGATTGTATTTGTCCCTAACTTTGATTGAGTGTTATTATAAAGTGTAAAAATGTAATGTTTTGTATATAAATTTTATTCCTAATAAGTTTTTCTTTTCAATTAGTTCTTATGAATGAAACAAAAAAAATATAAATTGATCTACTTTTTTCCAGAACCTTAGTATATATATGTTAACATTTACTTATAAAAAATACATATATAACTACTTCCTCCGTCCCACAAAAAATTTTACATTTCTAATGGGCACAATATTTTAGGAGATAGTTAGTGGTGGGGCCATTTGTAATACTTTTGATTAAAAAATAAGGGTAGATTGGAGAGAGAAAGTGTTTTATTGGTTGAATGATTGGTAATATTATTATTTTATTAGGTGGGCCTCCCAAATTTGAGAAATGTAAAGTTTTTGGTGGGACAAAATTTGAAGGAGAAATGTAAAGTTTTTTGTGGGACGGAGGGAGTATTATTTATATAGAATATGCGCAGCGTAGCGCGCGTCATTATAATACTGTGAAAGACAAATTGAAGCTCAAGATGACCATGGCAAAGATAAAATCAAAACAAAAATTAAGTGGTTAAAAATATTGACACTGTGATATTAGGGGTGAGCTCGGTCTAAAAACTGAACCGAACTAAAAATGATAAAACCGAAACTGAAAACGATGAATTTTCAAAACCGAAACCGAACCGATAACATGTTATCGATTTTAGTTTGGTTTGATTTCGGTTCAGTTGTTTTAGGCCAAATGTTCATCATTTTCCGAAGACCGAACCGAAACCGATAGAACTGTAACCGAAAATGATGAAATTTTCAAACCGAAACCGAACCGATAACATGTTATCGGTTTCGGTTCAGTTAGGTTTCGGTCGGTTTTCGGTTCGGTTTTTCCGGTTCAAATGCTCACTCATATGTGATACTATTTGATATTAAAGTCCTGTTGAACACCCTCAAAATTACGAGCCAATAATCCACCTCTATGAAACTTGCATGAAATCGTGAACTGGGTTTGTTTTCTGGGCCGTCCACTTCAAATTTCATGAAATGTACAATTATTCAAGCATGAAGTACAAGTAGTACAAGCACGCAATGTAGTGATGTTCTCGTGCATGAAGATTGTAAATATGCAGGGTACAAGACTCTCGAGCATAACGTACAAGTTAAAGACAATGTGTTAAAAAAAAGGGAAGTGGTTAAGAAAATTTGTATAGACTTGTGATGAAAGGACATAACAAGAATCTTTAAGAAAAACATAAGTTATTAGTGGTGTCAAATTTGTACCAAATTAAATCAGTGAATATGCTGCCAACCGAACTAATATAGTTGGTAGCCAATTAATATGTCTGGTAGTCAACATGTTTGGTTGGTAGTACCGTACCAATCGAGTAGTTATGGTACGGTAATGATACAAATTCTTACATACCATGATTAAATAATATTGACCGATAAAAATGTCTATATGTACAAAATAATATTGAATAGAATTACTTAACCGTATAAAGTCACGATTGAGATTCTCACCATAAAATATAGTTATGGGGTACCTGTCTTCACCCTGCACGGATACCCTGCTAGTTTAAAATTATAGCAAGAAGTTGCTTGTTAATCATAAGAGTAAGAGTTACAGTTATATGTGTACGATTAAAGAGAAGGGTAGTAATTTTTTTTAGGGGTGACAATTTAGGTCGGTTTAATTCGCGGGTAGGACTTTAACTCAACTTGTTTATATAAATGAGTCACATATCTCAAATTCCCAATTCTAACTTATTTACTTTTAACATGAACACAATTTATATAACTCTTTTAATTAAACAGGTTAAACAACCTAGCGGTTTGAGGTCAAACGGGTCAAACATACCGATTTTTTAAATGTGTTTCCAAAACCTACTAAGGTATATATAAACTATTAAAGTTAAATATATACTTATTTGTAAACATGTTTTAATCATTAATAGAGTTGATGTATCGACATAATTAAATTATTATCAACCCAGACCTAACACGTATCATAAACGGATTAATTGAGGCGATGCAAAACTCACCTAAATTGTTTGCCTCATCATTTCAATAAAAACGTTATATTATATATTATATACCTATACAATTTCGAACTTGATGAATAATGTACATGCCATTAATTATCAGAAACGTATATATATATCTTATCTTACTACTTTAAAAAGTATTCTAGATATTTCTAAAAGAGGAAGTCTGAATTTTCAACACTTCCATTTTTAGCAATGTTCAAGCACCCTTCAAAATCAAAATAAATGTGTCTTACCCGAGATTCGAACCCAAGACCATTCGGAAAACAACCAAGGTGATAACCACTGGGTCATGTGGTTTTTTGTTATGCTTTTGTTAACCTCCACTAATATACATAACGTCCACTGTTTAATACGAATCAATAAACAATCAACTTCCTTAACAGATAATTCCCATTTAATAGCCTTCCTAAATTATAATTACGTTTACAAACTAATTATTTCCAGTGATTTACATGTTTAATTCTACGTTTTTTGGGTTGTATGTTTTTTTAAATATTAAATACATATTGAATCTATACTACTTTAAAATGTTGCACATTTTTAAAAGAGGAAGGTCTGAATTTCAACCCTTCCATTTTTAGCAATGTCCAAACCCAAGTTAAAATTAAAATTAAAATTGTTGCTGCCAAGATTTGAACCCGGGTGGGCAGGTACCTCAGGCAGGAAGCTTACCACTAGGCTATAAACAACTTGGTGACTATGTTTCATAAACTTAATATAGTTACTGTCCCGAAACGTGTTTGACTATATTAAATAAAAACGTATACCTAATTAATTTCTTCCTTTTATAAACAGACATTTTATGCTGCATTGAATACTGAATATTCAAGATGACCGATGAGCGAAAATTTGTAGATCGTTGACGGTGGAGTGTTTTTAAATTCCTTCCTTTTTTTCATTTATTGCGGGCATAGCGCCGAGCCGATGACCGATGAGCGAATTTCATCTAGCCGCTAAAGAGGTTCCAATTCAAAGTCTGTATAACGCCTAAATTTGCTCCGAAATTTTCTCTTGCGTTTCTATATAGTCGTCGATTAATCAATATGCTCGCCTCCTCACATCAGTAACAATTGAAATGCCACGAGAGATTATCATTCAACATATTTTTCTGTAATTATCTTCTGTATTGACAGCCTATCCACATATGTTTAAGCTTTGATTTTCGCTCCAGAGGTTATTCTATCAATTTTCTGAACAACAACCAGAGATAATTCCATCAGTTTTCGCACTTTCTAATCAATCTGTTTTTTCTGATTACATTCAATTGCGTATGTGTTTGTTGTCTCAATTATAGTTATTATGTTTATATGGTATTATGTTTATGTTTATGTTTTCAATACAGATTTTGGTTATTTTCTTAACGAGATGATCTTTTGAAGTAGCTATTTTTGTTTGTTTTAAATCTTGATTTGTGTGTAAGGATGATGAAATTAATGAGTCAGTTTTCAACATGACACTTTCCAAGGAGAAAGGATGAGATCATTCATTGTTTCCCTACTGTAAGCATCCTCATCTTCATCAATATTAATATATAATGTTCAAGTTTACTATATCCAAGCTTTTATTCTAATTTCGAACTTGAAACCGCATAATTGGGGGAACATAACAGAGACATTGTTTCAATTGGTTAGTTTTGTTACACAATTTGAACGTACGATTTCGAAAAAACTACACATATTTTATTTTAATTTGTTGTTTTCAGAGCTGATTCTAACTTTTCCGTTCAAACTCCTCCAAGCTTCAGGGCTTCAAAGTTCAACTTAAGGTATGTTTGGCACTCTTATGATTCTTAGAATGTTATTTTTGATATGCATATTATTAGTTTTCTTAATTTATAACCGTTTTTTGTGGGGTTGTGCTAATCTGATCCAAATTTTTGTTATGCACTTTAATTGTTTGTGTTAATGTCTGAACCAATTATTGTGTATCTTTCTTGTAGTCAATGTGTTTTGTGAATTCTAAACTCATATATCTTATATTTTATCTATCTTAATGTTTGATTAAGATGAAATACAACGACTAATTTAATTTAGACGATTGGAGCAAACACAATAGGGAGTTCATTGGTCTTTCAGGGTGTTGTATCACCATAAATCAGCTATTTTTTTTAACTTCTTTTGGGTCTGTTATATTTTTGTTTAATTGTTGTTCTGAAGTTTATAAAGTTGGATTCTTTTTTATTTATCTTTATTTCACCACGTACACAGATGTTGTTTCAAAATGAGTTAAAATGCATTAATTTTATCCAAAACGGAGTTTATGGAAGAATTTCATAATCTTTCAATCTCATGGATGTTAGTGAAGCCACATTAGTTATACTCGGTGTCATCAGAAAGTAAGTTCAAATCATCATAATTCTTAAATATTTGCTACAAATATTTAATAGAGTAATCCTTTAGTCTCATGAAATTGCAAAATTAGACTACAAATAGTTTATAAATGCATTGATTGGCGTGGAGTGTGCAGTTATTCGGAAACTTTTTTAGTGCATATTTTGCTTTTTATGTGAAATTACAATCTTCCATTTTCAATATATTTAAAAAAATTATGTCGTGCACCAAACAGTGCAACATATGATATATGCTTTTGGAGATTGTTCAAATATAATCATCGACTTTGATCTCACAATAATTTATATTTTTCATTTTTTTGATATTATATTTTTTCATGTTGTTAAGTGAAGGGATTTATGTAGTTGTAGATGTATAAAGCCTAAGATATTGCAAAAAAAGGGTAACGCTTTTGATTAATTATTTTTTTATTCTTGATCCTCAAGGTATTCTCATATTCTACATTTTTCTTTATTTAGTCATCGTACACGGTTAGACTATGCATAATGGGAGGTCACCTAGCAATCGTTGCCCTCCGCCGTCCTTCCTTTTACGGGTGAGTTTGTTTAACAAAAGCTGAAAAGGTCAAAACTTGTTATCTTCATTTTTCGATCGTTTGGCACCCTTTCTTAAGAACTTTTGAAATTTTAATACAACTAAACGTAAAAGCCAGACAAATATTTGTTGATGCGTTAAATGCAAAAGCCAGACAAATATTGAAACTTTACCAATGATATATAAAAAAAAGTGTAATTCAGAGGAACGACATGGATTTGTGCATGTTATGCCATGATGAAATTTAATCTTAAAGACCTTAGGGTGAAAGATGGATGCTGGAATCAATCACGTAGTGTGATGAAACTGAGAAATGACAATGTGGCTTTTTTATTTTATTTTTCATATATGTAATAGAAAAGATAAATACAGAAGTTATTGGAAGATTCGAATATTGAAGTGTTTCTATATATAGATATAAAAAACGGAAATTGATGGTTTGACTTACAATATTTGTAATTACGTTTATAATTACGTTTGACTGACAGTTTTTTCTTAAATCTCATTAATGTTGTTGGGTAATATTCGGCCATCAAAACCAGAATTACCATAGTTAGAATCCTTTAAACATCAGTTTAAAAACGTTTGTATTGACGATTAAATATGGAAATTACGTTTTCAAATCGTTTTTCTAAAAACTCATTAATTAAAAACGTTTTCTACATTAAACGTAGAAACGTTTTCATATTTAACTAATGTACATTAATTGGCGGTTAAATAGTTTTAAAAACGTTTTCTACCTTAAACGTAGAAACGTTTTCTACATGCTTATGTACATTAATAGATTTAACATACGTTTTAATTGTCACTTTTAATGTTTTCTCCGTAAACGTTTTTAACATACCAACATTTTAAAAACGTCAATGAAACTTGATTTGTCCATAAATGTGGCAAATACGTTTTATTACATTTAATATAATATATACGTTTTTTTAGTTGTGTATAAAGAAACAAATCAACCATTATACCTTTGCATTCACGATACCAGACATATACCACCAACCATCACCCGTCACCGTTATACCTTTGCATTCACGATACGACACACATACCACCAACAGACATTTCTTCCCTCTATTTTATATTTAATTAGGTTTATTGTTTTATAACAAGAAACAATGGAGAAAGATCATTTGTGTTATTATATATCAAAACATGTAACCGAACAACATTTCAACGTCAACGTCAATGCTAATTCTTGTTTTTTACCTCTCTGTTATACACAGTTTTTATACTTACGTACAGTACATGTTTTTTTTCAAAACATGTAATTTAACAAATTTTAAATGCCGATAAGTTTTCAATGTAGTTTTTATCCATATTTAATTTCCAACTATCAGTCATTTGTCTAATAACCATTATAAAATAACATGTAAACGAACACCATCAACATCGTCGCAGAAAAGATGTATCAGTGTACCCGCCGCCTCATTGCGCGGGTACCCTACTATATACCAAAACATGTAATCGAACAACATTTCAACGCCAATGCTAATTATTGCCTTTTTCCTCTATTTTATACACAGTTATCATGCTTATGCACTGTATTCGTTATAAAACTATGTAACCAATGGACTTTTAATCGCCAGAATTATGAAGTTCGGAGCCCGCCGCATCGCGCGGGTTTTAACCTAGTATATGTAATATGAGAGTAAAACAATGAAAAATGAGGTTGGAGTGGTCAAACATTTCGGCAGGAGACCTTTTGATTTTTGTTGACCCAAGTTTTAGTACCGCATGTGTTTTGCCACTTTTTTTCTTACTCTTGCACATTTGTACACAATACTATAATATTTATGGTTTGAATCCAATATTATCAATTACTATAATTTTATAGTATGAATAAATTAGGGGTGATTACCGGCCAAAACCGAACCGAACTGATAACGATAAATTTTCAAAACCGAAACCGAACCGATAACATTTATCGGTTCGGTTCGGTTATTTTAGGCCAAATGTTCATCCTTTTCCAAAAACCGAACCGAACCGAACCGATAGAACTGATAACCGATAACGATGAATTTTCAAAACCGAAACTGAACCGATAACATGTTATCGGTTTCGGTTCGGTTCGGTTCGGTTTCGGTCGGTTTTCGGTTCGGTTCGATTTTTTCGGTCCAAATGCTCATCCCTAGAATAAATCATGGATATAATTATAACTACTATAACTAAATAAAGACCACATGATAGAATTTCTTAACACCCGCAAGAAAGTGAGGGATTTGCACTACATAGTTTTATTTCCTATACAATCATTATTAAACTTAAAGACGTTTAAGAGGATCGAATTATACAATCACCTATTTTTTAGAAGCCAGACTTTTATAATTTTTAGGAAGTTACATTTACAGATAGGGAAAATACTCAATTTATAGTTTTTTATCATCTCCAAATACAACCCTTTATTATTGAGATTACACAATATTAACCCCTCAATATACTTCCTCCGTATCAAAATAAGTGACACATTTTCTATTTTGGGGTGTATCAAAATAAGTGACACACTTTGAAAACTTTCCTTATTTGATAAAAATAGTGGGACTCATACCCACTAACTATCCACTTTAATAAAGTGAAATTACCCTTATACCCTTACTTTTACTTTTAAAACTCATTAATATCACTTTATTCAAGAAAAATGGGACTCATTCTCCACTAACTATGTACTTTAGTCTATTTTAACCTCTACTTTAATCTTTTACTTCAAAAAACGTGTAAGCCAATTTGTGTCACTTATTTTAATACGGAGGAAGTATAGTACTATATATCTTGGTTATATTTTGTAGCATAAAATAGTTTTGTGTTATATAGTATTGACTATAAATATTGTCAAACTTTTATTATTTCAAATGGTTAAAGATGTTGCCTATTTCAATATATTAACTATTAGTATTTAATTATCATTCACTTAGGTTTAGCGAGATGCGAATTATACACTTTATCATACATTAAGTTGTTAATACAAAAGATTTTTCAAGATAAGAATATATTAAATAAATTATTAAAAATCTAAAATGTATGATTTAGTACCCCGTTGTAACGCGCGGGGTACAATTACTAGTTTCTTTATAATATAAGATATACTCCCTCCATCCCTAAATAAAGTTCTCAATTCTCCTTCAAGTTTTATCCCTAAATAAAGTTCTTATTTCTCAAACTTAAGGGGCCCACTTAATATAATCATATTATTGCCAATACTTTCACTATTAACTATCTCCTAAAACACACTTTCTCTCTTTAATCAAACCTTATATTTTAATCAAAAGTAATGTCAAATACCCCACCACTAACTATCTCATAAAAAGTTGTGCCAAGAGAAATGAGAACTTTATTTATGGACGCAGGGAATATCAAATACAATAATTTTGTTTATTGATTTCTACTATTTTGTTAACTTATATTATAATGGACGATATGAGGAAAAAAAATTAGCAGATTACACACGTAATTTTACGGTGAGGAATAACATAAAATAAATAAAATTATAGAGTTGACCATTGATTTTAACTTATGAATTGAAAATTGACACAACATTCCATTTTTTATAAAGTACTTTATTAAATAAAGGCGAAATAATACGGATTAAATTTCAACATATAAAATAAAAAATACATACCAAAACCTAATGAACTTATCTTCTATTAACACGACACTTTAAACAAATATATACGTTATTTATAAGTATGGTAATATACATGTAAAAAGAATTGAAAAATCCGTAACACGTAACACAAGTGATAAATATTTACATATTCAGTTTTAGATGCTTGTTATAATATATTAGAAGATTCCGTAACACCTTTTGTTAAAGTAAAGTGGTGACAAGGAAGGTGGATGACGTGGAAAAAGGAGAGCCGGCTGGTACCCTTTATTATTGAGATTACACCATATTAACCCGTCTATATATTGACAAGGAAGGTGGATGATGTGAAAATCCATCCAAAACAAACCCTTCTATATTTTCCCCTCACTTACTTACATTATTCTGTACACATACTATCCCATGTTGCTCTAATCATCCATCCCACCAAAATCACATCCACTATAAGTAGAGTATTATCACCTTAAATTACTTACATTCTTCATTCATTCTCTTCTACTATAAGGAAAGGCTTACAATAAGCAAATTGAGAGTGAATTCCTTATTAGAGTTTGCTAAAAAGTTTAAGTTCTTTCGTTTGCTGGTTCGTGGAAGTTGACTGTAACGACCCGAAATTTGTAAATAAATAAATTGTATAAAAATATGATAAATAAGGATAAATCGTTTAAAGAACGTAGGAATTGGTTTCGTGTCGTTTGGAGACCGTACGAGAAAGTTATGGGCGAAACCGGGTCGAGACCTAGACCGAAAAGTGCAGCCCTGCTGTACGAGGGAAGTTCACGGCGTGAACTTTAGTTCACGATCGTGAACTCCCTCCAGGGATTGTTGTATCTGGCGATTGGAGATCACGACTAGTTACCGATCGCGAAGTTCGCGTGCAAGGGAAAGTTAGCGACGCGAACTTAGTTCGCGTCGTGAACTATGGTCGAGCAGCCTTAAGTCGGGTTTTGGCTCATTTGATGCCATATCAAAACCCTAGTTTCTTCTTTGGCGATTTTCAAGCTTGAGGACTGATTGAGGTCGAATCCCTCACAAATCTTTGGTAGACTTCACTCCTAGTTGAAGATTAAAGGTATATCTTCACTCTTTGATCTTCGTAGCTTAAGATCTATGTATTTTGTTGTATGGGTTTGAAACCCTAGTTCTTGGGATTATGGGTTATGGTGATATAAGTGATGTATACACTTAATAGATGGTATATTATCAAAGGAAACAAGTGTATGGTTATGATTTGTAAGAATCTTAAGGGTTGGTTAAACCTAGGGTTTGGTAAATCACCATAATTGGGGAAAATGAGTTAATAAGTGTTATCTAGAGATAGATGGACACATTGGTAGTAGTATGTGATGTTGATAATCTTGTGATTATTGTATTAGGCATTTGGTGAGGTCTTGGTAGGTTGACCGAATTGTGAAGCAAGGAAACTGACGTAAATAATACGGTTGGAGCATTTTATTGCTAAGGTGAGTACATGAGACTTTTAAAAAGAGTACATAGTAAATGGTTTTGAAAATACATGTGATACATTATAAGTCGTTATTTATAAATGTTTGATAAAGATAGTGACTGAAAATGATAAGAAAGTAGGTAAATTGTGATACTAGAATATGTCTAGTATGGTTGATGATATTGGAAGTAAATATGATAAACTAAGGTAATTATGAAATCCTTATTAATGAACCACAATAATAAATATTATTGATTAAATGAATGGATAGTGAGTCTTTATTAATAAATATATATTAGTAAAGCAATTGATAATGATTTCATAGTAATGAGTACCTAATTGGTAAGAATTACTAATAAAAGTGAGGAACGAATATGTATGTAAATGAATATGAATTGACTGGTAATAAATATGTATTATAGTCAAGAAGAGATAAAAGTATTATGATATCGATAAAAAGAAATGTATCTTATGAGAATAAGTAAGGATGGACCTCCTGGGTTCATAGATGTAGAGGTAAATGCGGGTTGCTTATGATCGGGTCCATGGGACCATACAGGTACGTTCACACTGTGTTGAACTAATTATACGTCGTTATTGTTAGATGACTAACTTGTTTGACGATTGATGTGATAGCTGAAGGCTTTGACTGGCATAACTGTTATGTTATAATAAGAGATAGATGGTGGTGACACGGGGGATCCCCGGTCACTGAGCGGTGGTATATATGTTTATATACCGAGTGTATATATGTTTATACACTAAGCACTCGGGTGCTTCTAGTACGCATATGTTTGGTACTAGGTATATTAGGTTCTAATACATATATGTTTATGTATTAGACATGTTTGTGCTTCTAGTACATATATATTTATGTACTAGATATGATTGTGCTTCTGGTACCTATATGTTTAGGTACTAGATATGTTTGCTAGGAAAGCAAGGTAACTAGAGTCACAATAGGGTGACTAGACGGTATTTATGTAATTATTATATATGTTTATATATTTATGAAATGACTATTATTATTGGGGTCTAAAACCCATGTATCTCTCGATACTATTTTGTCTCACGTACTATGTTTATTTGTGGCTGTGTACTCAGGTACAGGTTTGAAGTGTTAGAAGGTTACACTAGAAGTGGCCTAGAGATGTTAAGCTCGGGAGCTATTAGGTAGATCCCGTTGCCTATGGTTTTGATATACTTGGTGACACCGTATTTTTGTAAACTCTGATATAAGTTTTAAAGTTTTCATTAAACTGTATTTTGGTCAATGTGACAAATATTGGGAAATTGTATTTTAAATGATTTAAATGATATTTTAAAAATACGGGTGTTACATTGACTCCAAAACAATTACCACATTTCCAACCTATCATACCCTTCTGATCACACACAGTTTTTCAGTCATACCCAAATTTTCCAATCGTTCAGTATGTCTATCTCAGTTCATCACATTTTTCTTCTGTCTCTCATTGTCTTGACCATCAATTCTTCATTTTCACAATCTGACCCACGTCAAATTCTTCTCAAGTTCAAGAAAAATTTGGCTGACTCAAACACCAAAGCGTTTACAAGCTGGAATGCAATCAACCCGGTTTGCAATTTCACCGGAATCATCTGCAATAACGTTGATTCCGTCACAGAAATCAACCTTTCAGAAAAACAACTCGTCGGGACTCTTGATTTTGATTCAATCTGTTCTATTGAGTCACTTGAAAGAATCTCACTTGGATCAAATCATTTGCATGGTAATGTGACTTCTCACTTATCAAAGTGCACCAACTTGCGGTATCTTGATCTCGAAATTAATTCTTTCTCTGGCGAGTTCCCGGATATGTCATCTTTAACGAAGCTAAAATTTATTGACATAAACCTCGATGGGTTTTCCGGCCAATTTCCATGGAGTTCTCTTCAAGAACTCACTAACCTCACTTTCTTGAGTTTAGGAGACAACCCATGGGATAAAACCCAATTTCCTTCAGAAATTCTAAACCTTTTTAATCTACAAGTAATTTATCTTGTTAACTGTAACATTGAAGGAAGAATTCCAGAAGCAATCGAAAACCTCCATTCCTTACGAAGACTTGAACTTTCCCGTAATTTTCTGATCGGAAAAATCCCGGAGAATATCACAAAGCTCATCAATCTAGAAATACTCGAGCTTTACACTAATCACCTTTCGGGTAATCTTCCAAACGGGTTTCGAAATCTTGTTATGCTTTCTGAACTCGATGTGTCTAATAATACTCTTGAAGGTAATCTTACAGAGTTAAGAAACATGACACGGATGGAATCCCTACAATTGTTTATGAATAATTTTTCCGGTGGTATTCCCGTGGAGTTTGGAGAGTTCAAGTTTTTGAGGGAATTCTCGATTTATCGTAACATGTTTACCGGTGAACTCCCTGCAAAAATTGGGTCGTGGGCGGACTTTGCATTCATTGATGCATCAACGAATTTTTTGAGTGGTCCAATTCCACCCGATATGTGCAAACACGGGAAAATGGATGCACTGTTGATGATACAAAACAAGTTCACCGGTGGGTTACCAGAGAGTTACGGGAATTGCTCGTCTTTACTTCGGTTAAGATTGACTGATAATTCACTTTCTGGTAGGATCCCAGATGGCATTTGGAGCTTGCCTAATGTAAGCCTGATTGATCTTGCAATGAATCAGTTTGAAGGTCAAGTGCCATCTAGTATTGTTAAAGCTAAATCATTAAAAGAGCTTGTGATATTTAACAATACTTTTTCCGGTGAGTTTCCAGAAGAAATTTTGAAAGTTTCATCTTTGGAAAAGATTGAATTGATGTATAATTTCTTCTCCGGTGAAATTCCGGCGAGAATTGGTGACCTCAAGAACCTTACCAATCTACATCTTGAAGGTAACTTCTTCTCGGGTAGTATTCCTGAGTCACTAGGATCATGTGTGGCTCTTAATGACATAAACCTCGCCGGAAACTCTTTCTCCGGTCACATTCCGGAGAGTCTTGGTTCATTACGTACTTTGAACTCCTTGAACCTATCCAGCAACAAACTTTCTGGTGCGATTTCCGCGAGATTATCGTCACTGCCGCTTAGTCATATTGATCTGTCAAATAATATGTTATCTGGGCGGGTGCCGGAATCTTTCTCGGCGGAGTCGTACAAAGGTAGTTTTGCTGGAAACCCGGAGTTATGCAGTGACCGGATCCAGGGTATTGAGAAATGCACTCGTGGGTTGGGAGTTGCAAAGTACTAGTTGATTGGGGTTGCCGTACTTGTTGTGTTGGTGTTGGGGTTCTTAATCTTTCATTTTGTCTATAAAGGAAAATCAAGACAAAAGGATGCCACCAATCAGAGTCCTTCACTGGAGATGACGCAATATTATGCCGTCAATTTTAACGAAGACGAGATACTGAACTCCATCAACGAAGATAATTTGATCGGACATGGTGCTTCAGGAAACGTCCACAAAGTCGAATTACGGTGCGGGACGACAGTAGCCGTGAAACAATTGTTCAAGTCTCGTACCGGTATCCGACGCCCAGAATTTGATGCCGAGGTGGCCATTTTGATGTCAATTCGACATATAAATGTGGTCAATTTGTATTGTAGCATCACTAGTGAGGACTTCGATCTTCTCGTGTATGAGTACATGCCTAACGGTAGTTTGTGGGACCGTTTACACACGGAACAAACTATCGATATGGCCTGGAATATCAGGTACGAGATTGCGGTGGGGGTCGCAAAAGCATTGGCCTACATGCATCACGGGTACAGTTCACCGGTTATATACCGGGACGTGAAATCGGGCAACATTTTGTTGGATGAAGAAATGAAGCCAAAAATTGCCGATTTCGGGGTTGCAAAGATAATGCAAACAAATCAAGATATATATTCGTCCCGGGTTATTGCAGGAACACGCGGTTACATTGCTCCCGGTAAGTTTCTAGCCTCATTTTATATAAATATTTTCGTTACATATAGACTAAAAAATTGCCTTTTTCATTTGTAGAATACGATTACGCGGCTAATGTCACTGAAAAAAGTGACATTTATTGTAACACCACAATCTAGAGCCATTTTTTTTTTTTTTTTTAAAAATGCATACGGAAGCGATTTAAGAAACCATAAATCCTAATTTATTACACATCATAAAACCTTTACATATTAACTAAATATATAAAACATTTAAAGGTGTTACTAAAACAGGCTCGACCCGGTATACAAAATCAGAGTACGGTCAGACTTCCAAAACCCGACTCTAATCAAGCCTAATCGACAACCTGAAAAGAGTCAACAAATGAGGGATTAGCACAAAGCTAAGTGAATAGAAATAAACATCAATTTGCATAACCACAACAAATTAGAAAATCAAGAGAAATCAATTGGGAAAACCCGTCCAAACTTCCACAAGCAATTGGACGTTATAAGAGGATCGGCGGTCGGGCGAGGACCTTCAACCGTTGTCGGCCAACAACAGTCAACCGATGGCTTCTTTACTAGAGGCACGGTGATCCCTCCTTACGTAACGAATACGAAGGAGTCCGATCGCCCCCACCAAGAGTAACGAAGCGTAGCCGAAAACCACCATAGCTAACCTCTAGAAAACATGTGCACATAACCACTTACTTCTAATACCACTAACCACTAGGCATCAAAGAAGTAAACCAAGAAAATCACAACAAAGATTTGCACCAGGCAAAGTTCGCGTCAAAGTGGGAATTAGCATAGCTAGTTCCAGAGTTAGCAATGCTAAGCAGGAAACTCGCATTGCTAATCTTAATATTCGAGATCTCTAAAATGTTCTGTTCCATTGGTTTCCAAAACTCGCAATGCTAATCCAAAAATTAGAGATCTCTAAATTTTTCTGTCCAAACCCCACAAAAACTAGCATCTCTAATCTCAGGACTCGCGTAGCGAGTCAGTGCAGGTACCAAAAATCCTGCATTTTTTCTCAAAACTCCACCATTCCCTAATTTTGTACATCACACAAGAAAGAAGGTTAAGTCCACTCACCTTAGCTTCCCTTGTGAAGAACTCAGTAGTCTTATATCACTGAGTTTCTTTTCCTTTTCCTGTAACAAAACGAATACCGAATTAGTTACCCGAAATCATTAACTTTGCAACAAGTACAAATTATAAGTCAAACCATTATTTGAGTACAACCAATTGACAACTTAACACCATCATTTCAAAACATATTAATTGACAATGTCTAGAATTCCATTAAGTCACTTTTAAGCAATTCACCATGCTTTTTTATCCAAGTTGCACATAATCGGCCCAAACGGGTCGGGACACATAATCAAGTCAAACTTGCAATTTACTAATACCACATTGTTAAGTTATCCATTTATAACTAATTTAAGTTATTGACATACTACTTGCATCCATATACAAGCTTAACTAACTTTGACTTTATTTAAGTCAAATTGCACAATTTAACAACCAAACGGGTCAAGACCCGAAACTACCTCAAACATACTTCCAATTAATCAAGTAACACATTTAGGACATGAAATTGATAGTCCCAAGTTTACAAGTCATCCAAGACTAAAGTCAACTTCCAGGTTTGACCAAAGTCAACAATTCATGAATTTAACTAGCAATTCTAGAAAACGGGTCAAAACCACAAACTACCAATTAAGACATGTTAGTATACTTTATAAAACTCTTATATGATCAATTTATTGAACTACAACAATGGCTAACAATTTCCAAGTTAAAGTCATATATTATCAATTTGACTAGTTTTATGTCTTTTACCTAAAAACATCCAAACACTACCATGTAAAGATCAATTCATCACTTAACACTTTCATAAACATACTAATGCCATTTTACTTCCAACTAAACATTTAAAGTATAAGTCAAATGCTAAAATATGCATTTAGTCAAGTTTCATCACATAAGGCCCAAACGGGTCAAAATCGTTTTATTAACTTCCAATGTTCACAAACACTTAATTATCATTTCATCAAGTATACCATTACCATATAATAACCAACTTCATGTTAATTAGTTATACTTTGAAACACCCAAAATAATCAATACAAGTTTAACCCGAAAAAGATGCATTCAACCACCTGTTACTAACTCAGAAATCTGATCACTTTTATAACCATATCAGTCCAGGAAAATATTATATTATTAAAGTAGACTCATAGACCTTCGAAACGACTGGTCGCACGCCCAAAACGGAGTTACGGTTGATTTTATATGATTTTTGCAAAATGGTCAAAATCTGCCATATTTTTGTGCTTACGGGATTTTTACCAATTTCACCCAAACACTACTTTTAATCTATCAAAAACAACCAATTCATGTTACAATCAAACCTATACAACAATTATCACTTCTAACATGCATAATTCAACTAACAAAACTTTCAAGAACCACAAAATCCATAATTCACCAAATTATGGAAGAAACCATCTTCTTCCTTAGAACTCCATGGATGAAGCTTTATGAAAGCTTCACCAAATTAGCTAAAAATAACAATTCAACACATATAACTTGCAAGAACTCGATTAGACACCAAAACATGCATCAATTCAAGATTACAAACAAGATTCATCAAGAAATTCATAAAACCCACTTAACTCAAGAACCCTATTTCAACAAAGCTCAAGAACATGAACCCTAGCTCAAGGAGGAAGAGAACTTACTTAGATTTGCTTCTAGAATCCGAAAATCACTAAGAGAAGACAAGATCAACAAGCAACAATCTTCAATTTGGCCAAAAACTTCAAGAAGTGCATGTGTGTGTGTGTGTCGACTGGGAAAGAAAAGAGGGAAGAAAAAGGCCAACTTAACACTTGCCCACAACATAACACGTACACACCCCTAACCCACACAGATATTTTTCATTAAAACACAGTACAAGATATTAGGTTCACATATAATTAAGTTAGACCTAACTAACTCCAAATTTAACAACGAATATATTTTTTGAAACCCCGGTTCAGAAGTGAACCCAAATATGTAAAAATCATTTTAATATTTAAATATCTCAGTTTTACTAATTTTAACCTCATGGTTAAAATACAATTAAATATAATTAAATCAAATAAATTATATAAAACCATAAACAATTAAATTACTTACCGAAAGTAATTAAAAAATTCTAGGCCGGGTCTTAGGATGTTACAATTCTACCCCCCTTAAAAAGATTTCGTCCACGAAATCTCATGGATTACACACAAAAGAAATAAAGCAAGTTTACAAATATCATTATATCTTTGTCTTATATTTACAAGTCAAAATAATAATCCTTATTGTTCCTCCATATTACTACCATTATCGAAATTATAATTTATTAAATCCTCATTTTCTATTCTTTGTAGTCTCAGACTTGGTGTCTCATCTGACAAATTCTCTAGTTATATTGTTTTTAATTTATCCACTTAACGAGAAGTCATATCTATTTAAGTAATTCGCATATAATTCATAATTTCTTCAGATAATCACACACTGTAAACTCTTTCGGTATGTACAAATTGCACGTTTTATATTTAAAAGTTGATAATTACGCAATGTCATTTATCTCAATTTCCAAGTCATGGTTCACATAATTCTACTTATACGATTAAAACCATTGCAAAGCATAGACAATCTATTTTTATTTAAAGTAAAATAACATTCTAAGTGTCTTAGATTCTCAAATATTCTCTTATATTTATTATTTCACCGTAATTTTGCACTCTTAAGCAGTTTAACTTGTTAAAAATCTCGTAATTTTAGAATTATTATTAATAAATCCACAATCATAATTTACTAATTCTCAAAATTACACCTTTCGAAGTCTAAATTCTAATCAATCTACACATATAACGGCATTAATTCTCATTATTTCAAAATGTATCTTTAATAAATTTCACAATCTTATTAAATTTTATATTCACTCTGAAATTTATTCATCAATATAATCGGAAATCAATTCAATATGGTCAATAAATTTAATTCTTCATGTCAATTTTCATTTACACATTGAACATAAAAGGCATTTTTAGAAAATCCAACCTATAACAATTCGAGTCATAGAGAAATCATTAAGATATATTTCATTAACTTTCTTTCTTATTTAACATCTATAACACATGAAAGAACCAATTATCACTTTTATAAGCATACAACAATGTATTTCAACTAAGTGGCTATGCAAAATAAAGGTCAATATGTCAGTCTTCACTTTTCAAACCACTACTTGTGATTTGACAGGTCATGACAAAGATTTCATATATTCTTATTTAAAATACTAGTCGTACCCGGACTACTTAGACTATGCATAAGATTACTTCAGTCTAACTATAGGCATTACATTAACGGATGCTTACAACAATCATTTATCAAGAACAAATTGAACCTCAAACAAATAGATGAAGACTTAAATCCATATATCACTAACTATCTTTAATCCTAATGGAGTAAACACACACGTAAACAATTTTCAGTTCATCACATAATTCATAATCACAAATAAGCAATTTGCTTCAATACAATTAACATACGTATCAGTAAGTAGTTTATCGAAACATACCTGTGATATCATCATCATCAGTGGAGGTGGTATCTTGGACAATCATCTGAAATGACCTACCCTCGGGTGGAGGGTGATTCTTCCTCTTCTGGCCCGTTGAAGATAACGATCCACTCATCGACCCCGACCCTGAACCCAATTTCCTCTCTAAAGGACAATCACCGGCCCTGTGACCCTCTTTCTGACAATTCCAACATACATTTCGCGGGAACCTACAATCATTCCACTCGTGCCCGAACTGACCACACTTAACACATCGCATAGTCTGAGTTGTACAACCACCCGTGTGAGAAGATCTGCACCTAGCACACCACTGTGCCTTCTGACCCGAACTACCTCCTGACTGTATATGATTCGAGTTTCCATGATTTTGATTTCCCTGTCGTTTCTTATTCTGTTTGGAATCCGATTGTGCAGACTTAAACTTTTGATACTCTAACCTATCCCTGATCACCCAATCTCGAGTATTCAAATCACCTTCTACTATTTTGGCCAAATCGAAGGCCTGTGATAAAGTGGTTGCGAGCCTCGCTGTAGTTCGGTATTCGGGTCGTAAAGCTCCAATAAAATGTTTTATTTTCGAAGACTCATCAGGTACCCATTGTTGTACAAATCTTAATTTTTCATTGAACTGCTCGATCAAATCATCTACCGTCATTCCCTCTGTCATCCGCAAATCTATAAATTCTGATCGAATTCTATCCATTTCAAATGAATTACAATAACGCTTACATACCTGCTCTCTAAATTGATCCCATGTTATACTGTCTTTAACTTCTTTGGGTAAATGTTCAATTAGGGTATCCCACCAATTCATTGCACCACCTATTAATTTTCGTGTAGCATACATTACCCGGTGTTGGTCATCACACCCGCAAGCATCTAAGGTTCTCTCCATTTCCCTCAACCAATTCATTGTGACATTGGGGTCTCTACTTCCACTGAATTCAGGGGGTTTACAATCTAAAAATTGTTTGAAGGTGCAAGTCGGTTTCATACCTAATGGATAAAGTTGGTTCGGGAATTGATATTGAGGTATACCTTGACTTGGGTTAACATAGTAGTATTGTGGTTGTGACATTACAGGATGAGGTTCGGTTGAGGTTGACATCAGGGGAACCGTCATTATAAAGGCTGGAGTCGTGGGAATTTGCATAGTAGGGGCGGATAATATAGGGGTAAACATGTGAGGGATGTTTGGTGGTTGGTTATTCTGATTCTGATTCATGCTATCAACAAGATTTTGGAGGTGTTCCAATCGACTTTCCATTCTCAAAATATAATCTTCTCTATCTGCATTTATATTTCTAGATGTACCAATGATTTCCGGTTCGGGGTTCGACGGGATTACCAACGGGTTGGGATCGTTATCGGCCATACCTGTAACAAACACAACATCTCACAAACTCTTAGTTTAATCCGTTAGTACCTATTATACTAACTACTACTAAACCACAATTCATATTCACTCTACTAATCCACTCCAAAATTAAGGAAGTTTGACCAACTCGAGCCAAGATTTGGGAATGGTACACCTAAATGTGCAACCATCGCCAAACCTAGGCTCTGATACCAAATTGTAACACCACAATCTAGAGCCATTTTTTTTTTTTTTTAAAAAATGCATACGGAAGCGATTTAAGAAACCATAAATCCTAATTTATTACACATCATAAAACCTTTACATATTAACTAAATATATAAAACATTTAAAGGTGTTACTAAAACAGGCTCGACCCGGTATACAAAATCAGAGTACGGTCAGACTTCCAAAACCCGACTCTAATCAAGCCTAATCCACAACCTGAAAAGAGTCAACAAATGAGGGATTAGCACAAAGCTAAGTGAATAGAAATAAACATCAATTTGCATAACCACAACAAATTAGAAAATCAAGAGAAATCAATAGGGAAAACCCGTCCAAACTTCCACAAGCAATTGGGCGTTATAAGAGGATCGGCGGTCGGGCGAGGACCTTCAACCGTTGTCGGCCAACAACAGTCAACCGATGGCTTCTTTACTAGAGGCACGGTGATCCCTCCTTACGTAACGAATACGAAGGAGTCCGATCGCCCCCACCAAGAGTAACGAAGCGTAGCCGAAAACCACCATAGCTAACCTCTAGAAAACATGTGCACATAACCACTTACTTCTAATACCACTAACCACTAGGCATCAAAGAAGTAAACCAAGAAAATCACAACAAAGATTTGCACCAGGCAAAGTTCGCGTCAAAGTGGGAATTAGCATAGCTAGTTCCAGAGTTAGCAATGCTAAGCAGGAAACTCGCATTGCTAATCTTAATATTCGAGATCTCTAAAATGTTCTGTTCCATTGGTTTCCAAAACTCGCAATGCTAATCCAAAAATTAGAGATCTCTATTATAAGTCATTAACTTTGCAACAAGTACAAATTATAAGTCAAACCATTATTTGAGTACAACCAATTGACAACTTAACACCATCATTTCAAAACATATTAATTGACAATGTCTAGAATTCCATTAAGTCACTTTTAAGCAATTCACCATGCATTTTTATCCTAGTTGCACATAATCGGCCCAAACGGGTCGGGACACATAATCAAGTCAAACTTGCAATTTACTAATACCACATTGTTAAGTTATCCATTTATAACTAATTTAAGTTATTGACATACTACTTGCATCCATATACAAGCTTAACTAACTTTGACTTTATTTAAGTCAAATTGCACAATTTAACAACCAAACGGGTCAAGACCCGAAACTACCTCAAACATACTTCCAATTAATCAAGTAACACATTTAGGACATGAAATTGATAGTCCCAAGTTTACAAGTCATCCAAGACTAAAGTCAACTTCCAGGTTTGACCAAAGTCAACAATTCATGAATTTAACTAGCAATTCTAGAAAACGGGTCAAAACCACAAACTACCAATTAAGACATGTTAGTATACTTTATAAAACTCTTATATGATCAATTTATTGAACTACAACAATGGCTAACAATTTCCAAGTTAAAGTCATATATTATCAATTTGACTAGTTTTATGTCTTTTACCTAAAAACATCCAAACACTACCATGTAAAGATCAATTCATCACTTAACACTTTCATAAACATACTAATGCCATTTTACTTCCAACTAAACATTTAAAGTGTAAGTCAAATGCTAAAATATGCATTTAGTCAAGTTTCATCACATAAGGCCCAAACGGGTCAAAATCGTTTTATTAACTTCCAATGTTCACAAACACTTAATTATCATTTCATCAAGTATACCATTACCATATAATAACCAACTTCATGTTAATTAGTTATACTTTGAAACACCCAAAATAATCAATACAAGTTTAACCCGAAAAAGATGCATTCAACCACCTGTTACTAACTCAGAAATCTGATCACTTTTATAACCATATCAGTCCAGGAAAATATTATATTATTAAAGTAGACTCATAGACCTTCGAAACGACTGGTCGCACGCCCAAAACGGAGTTACGGTTGATTTTATATGATTTTTGCAAAATGGTCAAAATCTGCCATATTTTTGTGCTTACGGGATTTTTACCAATTTCACCCAAACACTACTTTTAATCTATCAAAAACAACCAATTCATGTTACAATCAAACCTATACAACAATTATCACTTCTAACATGCATAATTCAACTAACAAAACTTTCAAGAACCACAAAATCCATAATTCACCAAATTATGGAAGAAACCATCTTCTTCCTTAGAACTCCATGGATGAAGCTTTATGAAAGCTTCACCAAATTAGCTAAAAATAACAATTCAACACATATAACTTGCAAGAACTCGATTAGACACCAAAACATGCATCAATTCAAGATTACAAACAAGATTCATCAAGAAATTCATAAAACCCACTTAACTCAAGAACCCTATTTCAACAAAGCTCAAGAACATGAACCCTAGCTCAAGGAGGAAGAGAACTTACTTAGATTTGCTTCTAGAATCCGAAAATCACTAAGAGAAGACAAGATCAACAAGCAACAATCTTCAATTTGGCCAAAAACTTCAAGAAGTGCATGTGTGTGTGTGTGTCGACTGGGAAAGAAAAGAGGGAAGAAAAAGGCCAACTTAACACTTGCCCACAACATAACACGTACACACCCCTAACCCACACAAATATTTTTCATTAAAACACAGTACAAGATATTAGGTTCACATATAATTAAGTTAGACCTAACTAACTCCAAATTTAACAACGAATATATTTTTTGAAACCCCGGTTCAGAAGTGAACCCAAATATGTAAAAATCATTTTAATATTTAAATATCTCAGTTTTACTAATTTTAACCTCATGGTTAAAATACAATTAAATATAATTAAATCAAATAAATTATATAAAACCATAAACAATTAAATTACTTACCGAAAGTAATTAAAAAATTCTAGGCCGGGTCTTAGGATGTTACATTTATAGCTTTGGAGTCGTTTTGATGGAGCTCGTAACCGGGAAAAAACCTTTGCAACCAGAGTTTGGGGAAGACAGAACCATTGTTGGTTGGGTTGATGAAATGAGCATTACAGGCAACTTAATCGGAGTGGTTGACCCTCATATCGCGGACGAATCAAAGAGAATCGCGATCGAAGTGTTAAACATCGCGACACGTTGCACTTCGATTGTGCCCGAAGACAGACCAACAATGAAACTGGTTGCAAAGCGGTTGGAAGAAGTTGGGCAGAGTGTTCCTCGCGATATCGGTTCGGTTTCAGGGGTGAACCAACCAGATGAAGATGACATTGTTCCTGCCTAAACTTTAGAAAATATCTCTGTTTTGTGTGTGTAAGTTAGGTCTAGTTCCTTATGTTCACCTTCTTCGTTCTGTTATTGTAAAAAATTAGGGTTTATACTTGTGTTCTTCTCTGTATTTGTGATTCTTCATAGTTCATATTCATGAAGCGTTAGGTCTTTAGGTGTGTTTTGAGAGTTTTTGTGTAGTGAGATTTTAGTCTTGTATTCTAAACATTTATTTATTTATTTATTTATTAAGCTCCTATCTTACGTTTACTATGATCATATTCAAGGATAATTGTATAATCTGCACTTGTTTTGTTACTTTAAATTTTGTAAAAAGAAAGCAGTATTCCAATTTGGTATGACAACTTAGAGAGATTCTAGATGCAATGGCTCAAGACCACAATCCATTTAGTTGGGCCACGGATTGATCACAATCCACCAATGGAATTGTTTCTTAGATAATTTTTATAACATTGTTTTTAGATAATTTTTTGTAGAATGAACATGATAAAATTCGGGAACTTTCACAACAGCTGGCAATTGAAAAAAAGGAGAGCTGCAACATACAAAAGACACCTGGAAATGATATTTGAGGAAATGGAGTCAAACGAGCTGCAATCTCAAAATAGATAGTTAATTAAATTATTCTGTTTTCATATAAAAAATATTCGAATTATTCGATATCATTTTGGCGTTGCTTGTTTATTTGCAACTTTGCCTATAGTTATGCATATCTATACAGCTTTCTTTTCTACTCTTTTCAAGCTAGTTTTTGTAAAGTTGTGAATGTATACAATGTTCTTTTAGGGGCCTTTTGATGTCCCTGAAAATTTCAATCATAATCATTATTAACTTCAATTTTATGTAATTTTTCCATCATAAAATGTCATCATGTTACTATTGTCTCCTAGGCAAAAAGTGTTCAGTTGTGAAGTCTGACTAGATGAATACAGTAATTTTTTCATATTGGGTTGATGTTATATTTTAACTTTTTATAATATACAGTATAAATAAGTGTATTGAAAATGGTCATTAATATCATATAATTACAATAATAATCAAACTTTTTCAATAAAAAAAGATCTCAGCAGACACGAACATTACAACCAACTTCTTCATTCACGTGACCCTAGACGAAAATTTTCTCAAACATTTAAACATTTCTTGATTTTAAAACTTCATTTGCAAAATTAAAATTTAGGACGAAGTTGGTTGTCATCCTATACAATTAAACCCATTGCATTTTCTTAAAGTGATAAAAGAGGGATTTTGTTATGCGTTTGGGATCAAAATGTAACCTAGTTTAATAATTCAGGTACAAAATACACGATTTTAACTCCACTTTTGCCACAAAAGTTATAGATCAGTAGCTAAAGTGTCAACTTCAAACCTCGGTAATCCCTTGGGCTAAAATGTCTGTGGTCAAACCGTGAAAATTTAAACTTAAAACTTAGTCAAAATCTAAAAAGAAACCAAGTCAATTTCAACCCAAAATGGTCAAATTAAGCATAGACATTTCTTGATTAAATTTTGAAGTGGTTGAAAAAAATTAGTAGAATAATTCTGTAACAAATAAAAGATCAAAGGAAGTGTGGTTAACCAAAAACAAAAAAATGACAGATATTTTGAACTCATTGAAATGTCTACTCCAATATCAAGTAAGATATCTACACTAGAGTAAAATAAAAACCAATTGTCTAATTGAATAGAATGGCTACAATACTTTTATTAGAGTTGTATTCTAGGAAGTCCAAAGGATTTGTCTAGTCCCAAGGGATAAATCCTAGCCATTGGATCAAGATGGACAAGATCAAATCCCCCACCTACAACCACCGCCGGCCGCCGCCTCCGGCCACCTCCGGTCGCCGTCCGCCGCCGCCGACCACCGCCGGTCGCCGCCGTCCGCCGCCGGTGGCCGGCGGCGGCGGCCGGCGGCCGGCGGTGGTGGTGGTGGCTGACAGTGAAGGTGCTGGTGCTAATGGGGGTGGTGGTGGTATTGATGTATCGAAGCACATGTGCTTCACTAAATACAACATATTACTTCGAAGCACATGTGCTTCAGGTCACGAAGCACATGTGCTTCAAGTCACCATAAACATGAATTTCTAACACACACAAGGGAGCATACGAAGCACATGTGCTTGACGTTATGAAGCACATGTGCTTCACTACACGGAAAAAAAAATCAAAACAAGTGACGAACACATCATTATGAAGCACATGTGCTTCATAAAGCCAAGCACACGTGCTTCATAAAGCCAATGCTTCATCAAGCCAAGCACATGTGTTTTTGTTCCTGAACACATGTAACTTACAAACAAGTCATTTGTGTTTGAATCACGAAGCACATGCGCTTGACGTTATGAAGCACATGTGCTTCACTACACGGAAAAAAAATCAAAACAAGTGACGAACACATCATTATGAAGCACATGTGCTTCATAAAGCCAAGCACATGTGCTTCATAAAGCCAAGCACATGTGTTTTTGTTCATGAACACATGTAACTTACAAGCAAGTCATTTGTGTTTGAATCACGAAGCACATGTGCTTGACGTTATGAAGCACATGTGCTTCACTACACGGAAAAAAATCAAAACAAGTGACGAACACATCATTATGAAGCACATGTGCTTCATAAAGCCAAGCACATGTGCTTCATAAAGCCAAGCACATGTGCTTCATAAAGCCAAGCACATGTGTTTCTGTTCATGAACACATGTAACTTACAAGCAAGTCATTTGTGTTTTGTAACGACCGGAAATTTCGGTTAATGAATTAAATGGAAATATTGAGGAATAAATGTGGTAAAATATTTAATCGGGACTTGGATGTGTTATTATAGGTAAAGGATCGTTTATGACTCGTGATAATCGAAAACGGGTCAAGACTTGGTTAGAAACAAGTTTGGAGATCAAAAGATTTGCCTAGACATGCAGCACTCGCGATGGGAGCTCGATGGGAGGAAGGAACAGGGAACTCAGAAGTTCGGTGGGAGGATTTTCGTGCTGAGGTTTCGATGGGAGCTCGATGGGAGGATTTATGTGCTGGGGTCTCGATGGGAGCTCGGCGCGAGAATGCACAGAGCTGCATATAAGCCGAGGCCGCGTAACCTCGCGATGGGAGCTCGATGGGAGCTCGATGGGAGCCCTATCTGGACTATAAAAATTCGATTTTTAGGGTTTTTTCTCATTCTCTTCAACCTTACACATAGTGCAACCGTTTTGGGAGCATCCTTGGTCGTTTTTGGAGCTCAATAGCTCAAATCTTCACCATCTTGAAGGATTTATACATCAAGGGTAAGTATTCTTGATTATCTTGCTTATCTACCTTGATTATGAGCTTTGTATGGGTAAAAATGGTGGTTTGGGGAACCAACCATGTCATCTTTGGGGAAGATGACTAAACATGGGTGTAGAACACTCATTCTAAGCTTGTAATCGATGTGTACAAGTTGGATTTGGGTTTATTGATGGAAATCTTGAACTAGGGTTTGAGATTCCACCAAGTTGGATGAACTTGGTGGTTAGGAATGTTAATATGGATTGATTAGTGATTAGTTATGGATAATAACTAGTTATTGTGATGATATTTATGGTAGGTCAAGAAGACCTAAAGTTTGGTGACATTTCACAAGTTGGAAAGCAAGGATTCGTGTTGTCAGACACGATTTGGAGTTAGCTTGGCTAAGGTGAGTACATGAGACTTTTACTGAGTACATAGCAAATGATTTTGAAAACTATGATGTTTTATGAGTCTTTATTAATAAATGTTTTTAATAAAGATATGATTGAAAAGATAAGAAAATGCGAGTAATAGACTATTTGAATATGTCTAAATAACTAATGATTTTGGAACAGATTATGAAAATGAAAAGTAATTAGTAACTCTTCATTAATATGATGTTTGATTAAGAGTAATGATTAAGAAAGTATGATATTTGGTTTATTAATGATATGTATTAATAAAGCTAATAACAATGATTTTCAAGTATCAAGAATTGATTAGTATATTATACTAATAAAGGTAGTGATTGAATTGTTAAGAGAATAGATAGAAAGTGACTAGTAATAAATATGCATTCTAGTCAAAGAGAAGTTAAAGTGATATAATTTTTATAAATGATAAATATGTTTTATTTAATAAAGGACTTGGTAAAGTCAATATTGAAATTGAATAAGAAACGAGAATAATATGATAATTAGAATAGATGTATTCTAATTTATGTTTGAGTATGTATTATTGGGGCATAGGCCCGTATTTGATAATTTCAATATGTGTTGAGAAAAGGATCATGATCACAGATAACTCACACAAGTTGGGGGAGTTAGTGACACCTACTTGGGGCGGTACCACCCTGCGCAAGGGTAGTGTGTCGAGAAATAGATAACCCGGAAAGCGGGGGAGTTTCAGATAACCCGAAAATCGGGGGAGCAATAGATAACCCGGAAATCGGGGGAGCAATAGATAACCCGGAAACGGAGGAGTTTACCTAGATAACCCACATCGGGGGAGTTGCTACGGAGAGGTCCGTAGCGTATGTGATAAAGTATGTGTAAGCACAGGTTAGCTTACAAGTATGTGATTTTGATGAGAGTAAGCTTATGGTTAGCTTGCTAGTATATATGTATGGAAATGATAAGTACATGAATTAATAAGTAATAAGAGAATAAAGAAAAGTAACGAATATGACTTTTATTATATTTGAGAATGGGTCGAAAACCCATGTATCTCACGAGACTATTTTGTCTCACGTACTACTTTGTTTTGTGGCTATGTACTCAGGTTCGAGATTGAAGGTTTAGAAGGTCGCGATAGAGGTGGCCTTGTGCTGTTTAGCTCGGGAGCTCGTAGGTAGATCCCGATATCCTATGGTTATGATATTGTTTTGTAACACCGTTTTTAATACTCTGATAAACATTTTAAAAGGTTTTTATTAAAACGTATTTTGAGACATTGGGCTTGTAATATTATTTTTATTTAAAAATATGTTTTAAAAGATGTCTTGAAAATTGAGGTGTTACAACTTGGTATCAGAGCTATAGTTTAAGTGAATTAGGTAGGTTTGACCTCCCTAGTCTTAAGCTATGCTAGTAGGACCATATGTTTCCATAGGATGTCCATGATTAGTCTTTTGAGACCGTAAAGTATAAAGTATATTAGGGTTGATCCCTAAGGGAAAATGTCATGTTTTGTTCTTTATGGGTTGTATTCGACTGTTTAGTCATCGTGTGAATCTTGGCTGTGAAAAAAAAATTGGTATAACAAAAAGGGTAAACTCGAGAAAAGGACGAGATCCTCTAAGACAAGAAGAGGAATTATAATTGAGTTTCGTCATGTCGCGGTGATGATGGTAGTGATTTCGAATCGGAAGAAAGGGAATGGTGTTCGTTCAAGAAAATTATAGTGTGTAAGCTGGGTGTGTAATTGGGAAGTACCGAACCGGAGGTCGTGATTCGGTGGATTCGTGAAACTGAGCAAGTGCTAAAGAGTAGCAAGGGTTAGGAGGAAGACGTGGTAGCTTCTACAGCTCGTCTACCGGGAGAGTGATGCATGGTCATAGTGGGATGCGATGTTCGAAGCATTGGAAAAGAGAGTGTGGTACAAGGTATCATGGAAGGAGTTCGCGAGTAGATTGATAGGGAAGTTTTGTCCCGAAAGAGTATTTGGAAAAATTTCTAAGAGAATTTATTGCTAGGAACGTGGAGAAGGTAATTCAACGAATGATCCATGAAGCGTCATGAAGTGGAGAAAAGAGGAAGTTCGATAGTAGCTTGGAGTAAACAAGGAAAGAAAGTTCACTTAAAGTTTGTGATACCATAGTGGTATTGGAAGGTGCAAAAGTGGGGGCAAGAATTGCCACGTTGAATATAAAGCGGGCACGGGTGTTCCTCAATTATAAAATTGATGTTATGTGGTTCGAGGTTATCTGGTTATTTGTCGCACGATTTGGTGCTTTAGTGAAATGGCATATAGGATTATAGATGAATCATTTGATGAGGAACTGGATTTGGGTGTCAATCTCCCCGGTTCGTTATGTGTATAGGTATGATATACCTGGTTGAGTTGGCGGTTGGTGTGTCGCGAATAATTAGGTTATTAAAAGATATGTTATTAAAAGGATATCAAAAGGAGAATCAAGGGAATAGTAAATGATTTCAATAAAAGGATGGTAGTACGCGGAAGTACTAAGACTTAGTAAGGATAATAGATATGGATGAGATACCATAGATGGGAAAAGTTCAAAAGTAAAATTGTAGCACCTTGCGGGAATAAGGATAAGGGATGTGGTATTACCATATGATAACGGTAGAGAAATTAATGATCAAAGATATAGTGAAATTTTAGAACTCGTAAATAGAAAGTATGTTGGAAAGGATAAGCATCGGGAATGACAAAATTTAGTAATAAAAAAATGGTTGAGTAAAAGTTGACAATTAGTCATGACAAAGTTTGTATCATGGATGATGGATTTGATGCTAAGGTCAAAAGGATAATTAATGATAAAGTGTCATAGAAATGGTATGCTAAGTCAAGGGTAATAATTAATTATTGGAAAAAGGACATTAGAAAAAGTGTGATAGCTTATGTTTGGTTGTGGATCGGAGTCAATTGGTTGACTCGAGTTAACCGGGTGATTCGGTAAAAGTGTGGATAATTGAATGCAATAGTGGTTATCTAGGTGGTGAAAGAAAGATTGGAAATTTTGATGATGAGAAAATGAATCGACTAAAGGCGATTGATAAATGCGTTAATTGGTGGAAAGCACTAGAAATGACTATGTGTATACCGTGTGGTATAAGGGTATAAGTGGGAGTAATGACCTATGAAAACATATGATTGTAGGAAGATAATATTATGTGAAATGTGGGGAATTGTAAGTCGAATAAAGAATGTGATACATTGTATGATGAATAGATATGCGACTAGTTAGGTAAGAGAGTGCTAAAGTTATATGATGCATACTGGTATGCTATGCAAGGTAGAATGAGAAAGTTCGGATCTTATTGAACCGGATGCTTTCCGATTAATGAGATTGTATGAGTCACTTTGGATTGGAGGCTTTCCGATCATAGTGACAGTTGGGTCTTGATGAATTGGAGGCTTTCCGATCATCTTGATTTGATAGTTAAAGTATGATAAGATGTGCCAGTATTATGATGTTTATATATGTCGTATATAGAACCGTATGGTTAATTATTGTTATGATTTTATGGAAAATGAGAACTTGGGTTGAAAACACGGGTCGTGTTTAAGTATAGGTTGGTGTAGGAGGTGCCTACAAGTATATAAATTATGGAAAGAGGTGCTTATGGGAAGCAAGGTTTATTAGTAGTCGATGAGTGGTGGAAGTTGTATGATGGGTGGTTAAGTCACAATTCGATGTGAATGAGACTCTAAAGCCGGTAATCGAGAATTACAAGTGTGGTATGAGGATATTTGGAAGAAATTGTAAATGATACAAGTATTCGGGTGGAGGGGCAATAGTGATTGGTATTGCTTTAGATGGAAATTAATAATCGGTGGTGAAAATTGAAACCGAGGAAAAAGAGAACAATTGAGAAATGAAATATAGATATTGGAATCGGGAATGGAAAGTTTGGGAAGTGATGTCTCACTAGAAAAGGATATGTGAATTTTGCAAAGTAAGTTTGACTTTATTCATAAGTCAAGGTTAGTCAACTAGGGGATTGTTGACTTTGGTCAAATTGGGTTTTGACTCTCTTAAAATGGTTAGACAAGGATAAGATCATAATGTACCGTCTACATGTATATGATAATGGTTAATTGATTAATGGAATTAATTATAGTGTGCGACTTTGACCATTGGGTGTTTCAAGTCGAATTTGGGAGTCGAGTATATGATTGTTAATGAATCATGAGTGTAAGGTCGATTGTAAAGGAAATGATGATCAATGGAACCTCTAGTGAGAAAGGAAATTGTCAAAGTATGGTTGACTTTGTGCTTAAGTCAAAGATTAGACAATGTTGACAACTTGGTCAAAGCTAGACGTTGACTATCGTTTTGATTAATTGGCTAATAGTAATGATTGGGTCATATCTTCCCTATGTGGATAAAAGGATTGGTTAAATGATTGAAAGTGTTATTGTCAAGTTGTGCAATTTTGACCCGTTCGGGTATTATGAACTCAAGTTTGATTTTTGACCCGTTCGGGTATAACGGGGTCAAGTGGGCGTTTAAATGCATAAGTATTAGTGGATCATAATTGGAAGCGGAATGGGGATTGGAAATCCTTGAGTTGATTCCGAGGACGGAATCCTTTTTAAGGGGTGGATAGTTGTAACGACCGGAAATTTCGGTTAATGAATTAAATGGAAATATTGAGGAATAAATGTGGTAAAATATTTAATCGGGACTTGGATGTGTTATTATAGGTAAAGGATCGTTTATGACTCGTGATAATCGAAAACGGGTCAAGACTTGGTTAGAAACAAGTTTGGAGATCAAAAGATTTGCCTAGACATGCAGCACTCGCGATGGGAGCTCGATGGGAGGAAGGAACAGGGAACTCAGAAGTTCGGTGGGAGGATTTTCGTGCTGAGGTTTCGATGGGAGCTCGATGGGAGGATTTATGTGCTGGGGTCTCGATGGGAGCTCGGTGGGAGCTCGGCGCGAGAATGCACAGAGCTGCATATAAGCCGAGGCCGCGTAACCTCGCGATGGGAGCTCGATGGGAGCTCGATGGGAGCCCTGTCTGGACTATAAAAAGTCGATTTTTAGGGTTTTTTCTCATTCTCTTCAACCTTACACATAGTGCAGCCTTTTTGGGAGCATCCTTGGTCGTTTTTGGAGCTCAAGAGCTCAAATCTTCACCATCTTGAAGGATTTATACATCAAGGGTAAGTATTCTTGATTATCTTGCTTATCTACCTTGATTATGAGCTTTGTATGGGTAAAAATGGTGGTTTGGGGAACCAACCATGTCATCTTTGGGGAAGATGACTAAACATGGGTGTAGAACACTAATTCTAAGCTTGTAATCGATGTGTACAAGTTGGATTTGGGTTTATTGATGGAAATCTTGAACTAGGGTTTGAGATTCCACCAAGTTGGATGAACTTGGTGGTTAGGAATGTTAATATGGATTGATTAGTGATTAGTTATGGATAATAACTAGTTATTGTGATGATATTGATGGTAGGTCAAGAAGACCTAAAGTTTGGTGACATTTCACAAGTTGGAAAGCAAGGATTCGTGTTGTCAGACACGATTTGGAGTTAGCTTGGCTAAGGTGAGTACATGAGACTTTTACTGAGTACATAGCAAATGATTTTGAAAACTATGATGTTTTATGAGTCTTTATTAATAAATGTTTTTAATAAAGATATGATTGAAAAGATAAGAAAACGCAAGTAATAGACTATTTGAATATGTCTAAATAACTAATGATTTTGGAACAGATTATGAAAATGAAAAGTAATTAGTAACTCTTCATTAATATGATGTTTGATTAAGAGTAATGATTAAGAAAGTATGATATTTGGTTTATTAATGATATGTATTAATAAAGCTAATAACAATGATTTTCAAGTATCAAGAATTGATTAGTATATTATACTAATAAAGGTAGTGATTGAATTGTTAAGAGAATAGATAGAAAGTGACTAGTAATAAATATGCATTCTAGTCAAAGAGAAGTTAAAGTGATATAATTTTTATAAATGATAAATATGTTTTATTTAATAAAGGACTTGGTAAAGTCAATATTGAAATTGAATAAGAAACGAGAATAATATGATAATTAGAATAGATGTATTCTAATTTATGTTTGAGTATGTATTATTGGGGCATAGGCCCGTATTTGATAATTTCAATATGTGTTGAGAAAAGGATCCGGATCACAGATAACCCACACAAGTTGGGGGAGTTAGTGACACATACTTGGGGCGGTACCACCCTGCGCAAGGGTAGTGTGTCGAGAAATAGATAACCCGGAAAGCGGGGGAGTTTCAGATAACCCGGAAAGCGGGGGAGTTTCAGATAACCCGGAAATCGGGGGAGCAATAGATAACCCGGAAATCGGGGGAGCAATAGATAACCCGGAAACGGGGGAGTTTCAGATAACCCGGAAATCGGGGGAGCAATAGATAACCCGGAAATCGGGGGAGCAATAGATAACCCGGAAACGGGGGAGTTTACCTAGATAACCCACATCGGGGGAGTTGCTACGGAGAGGTCCGTAGCGTATGTGATAAAGTATGTGTAAGCACAGGTTAGCTTACAAGTATGTGATTTTGATGAGAGTAAGCTTATGGTTAGCTTGCTAGTATATATGTATGGAAATGATAAGTACATGAATTAATAAGTAATAAGAGAATAAAGAAAAGTAACGAATATGACTTTTATTATATTTGAGAATGGGTCGAAAACCCATATATCTCACGAGACTATTTTGTCTCACG
Source organism: Calendula officinalis (assembly GCA_963853835.1). Classification (NCBI taxonomy): domain Eukaryota; kingdom Viridiplantae; phylum Streptophyta; class Magnoliopsida; order Asterales; family Asteraceae; genus Calendula; species Calendula officinalis. Next base: position 69,292,723 of record OY970828.1, read on the forward strand.
TACTACTTTGTTTTGTGGCTATGTACTCAGGTTCGAGATTGAAGGTTTAGAAGGTCGCGATAGAGGTGGCCTTGTGCTGTTTAGCTCGGGAGCTCGTAGGTAGATCCCGATATCCTATGGTTATGATATTGTTTTGTAACACCGTTTTTAATACTCTGATAAACATTTTAAAAGGTTTTTATTAAAACGTATTTTTAGACATTGGGCTTGTAATATTATTTTTATTTAAAAATATGTTTTAAAAGATGTCTTGAAAATTGAGGTGTTACATGTTTGAATCACGAAGCACATGTGCTTATGAAGCACATGTGCTTCACTACACGGAAAAAAAATCAAAACAAGTGACGAACACATCATTATGAAGCACATGTGCTTCATAAAGCCAAGCACATGTGCTTCATAAAGCCAAGCACATGTGTTTTTGTTCCTGAACACATGTAACTTACAAACAAGTCATTTGTGTTTGAATCACGAAGCACATGTGCTTGACGTTATGAAGCACATGTGCTTCACTGCACGGAAAAAAAATCAAAACAAGTCACGAAGCACATGTGCTTCCAGTCACGACTACCACCACCGGTCACCACCGCTGGCGGCCACCTCCGGCCGCCGTCCGCCGCCGGCCGCCGCCCATCGCCGCCGGCCGCCGCCGTCCGCCGCCGCCGGCCGGCTGCCGCCGGCTGCCGTCTCCGGCCGCCGGAGAAGCGCATGTGCTTGTAGTTGTGGTGGTGGTTTTGAATCTTGATCTTGACCATTAATTTTTCTTGATCCAAGGGCTAATAAATGTCCTTTGGGACTAGATAAAATTAATGGACTACCTTGAACATTTCACTACTTTTGTAACACAGAAAATGACAGATATTAAAAAAAGATTCTATTTTTATAATCTACTTGTGACATAATATATACTTCCTCCGTATCACAATAAGTGATACATTTGAAAGATCACGGAGTTTGAGGCAAAAGATTGATGTAAAATTAAAATATGTTAAAGTATGGTTAAAATATATTAAAATAATTAGTGGATGATGGGTCCCACTTTTCTTGAATAAAGTAATATTAATTAGTTTTAAAAGTAAAAGTAAAGGTATAAGGGTGATTTCACTTTATTAAAATGGATAGATAGTGGAGGTTGGGTCTCACATTTTTGCCAAATAAAGTAACTTTTGAAGTGTATCACTTATTGTAAAACACCTATAAAAAAAAAGTATATCACTTATTGTTAAACGGAGGAAGTATATCACGCAAGGAGAGCTCACTGGAACCCGATGCGTCCTCTTTATTGAAGCACTTGTATCTTTCAAAACATCTTTTTCAGGAATAGTTAAATGGAGTTTTCTCTCTCTAACTAATCATTAATTGCAAAAATAATTGCTTACATTAGTTGTTAACCTAAAAGGCTTGATATTTGTAGGATTTGGTTTTTTGCATTTCGGACCACAAACCTACGTGATTTCCAAAAGTTATAAAATATATTAGTGAATAATACAACTTCTTTAACTAAGGGTCCTACTAATGGAACAACCCAATATACCATAAAAACAGCCCTAATTAAAAAGCTGAAAAATCATTATCTTGAAATTTGCAATCAACTACAATATATCTAGAATTTAGGCCTCGGAAATTGTATAAATACTACACTTTAACAATAACTATTTTAAAATTAATACTAATTTAGTTTATAAAAAAGAAATTAACATACTAAATATTACTTCAAACAAAAATAAGAATTACTCCGTAGTAAATTTCAACAGCTTTGATCTTTAAAACAATACAAAAATAAATAACATTTTTTTTCTTTTCTTTTAGGATAAAAAAAAACAAATCACTTTATTAAATCTTTAACTTGATGGTACGGTGGTACCATTCATATCTTATTTCCGTTCACTCCGTTGTAAGCTTTATGTAATTTTCTACTTACTTTTTGCATTTTTCTTTATATTTTATTTTCTAATATTATTATTTTTCATAATTTTTAGTATTCATTAAAAATATCGTAATAAGATATACTAATACTTATAAATTAATGTATCGTTAAAAATATTTGTTATACTTAGTTTTTTTATTTAACATACAAACAAGAATTAATTAGTTAGTAAAATACAGAAAAGAAAAAAGTAATTAATTAGTAATCATTATTAGTAGTAAGTAGTAATCATCAATTAATAATAAATTATAATCATTATTTAATAAATGAGTTAATGGTATGTCCCACTAGAAGTATGGGATGTCTTAATAGGCATTCTAATGTGCACAAATATGAGCAAGTATTCACATTCACCATAATTGTACCTGTTATTATTATCTTCAGGATTCAAAGTATTTTCTTTACAATCATCATCCATTTGGCCCGCCTTTAAATAATCTTCAACATTTCCCGTATTTTCCAAATCGTTCATTTCATTTCTCATCAAAGTATTCGGATTTTCAAATTCAATCAATTTCGCATCAACATCCATATCATTTTTAACCACTTTGGAAGTTAGGATCTTTGTCTTAGGTGTAAAATCCTTGGGCTTTTTCTCACGCTTGCAAACCTCTAACTGTTTTGTTGATGAATCTTCAGTTTCTGGTGAAGTCCTTTTTTGACTAGTTATCTCTACCCTCTTCATCCCTTCACAAATCAACCCACTTTTTTACACAAAGGCCCTTTTTTGGGGAGGAAAAAACTAGAGCCTTTGCAACCCATCCATCAAGATTTTCTGTTTTTGAATTTTCAACACTTCCAAAGAAGTTAGGGTTTGCGTAATTTCTAAGCTGCTACACTTACTCCATGAAAACACTGAATATTAGGGCTAAATCATCAGTACGGAAGGTGTAGGATTTAGTGAAATCGACGAACTCAGGTGCTTCGATCCTCTCAAAACTCCTCATCATCGTCCTCCTTCATAACTTCTTCCTTTAACAACCTCTGTTTCTACTGCTTCGATGTAGCCGTCGATCACCTCCGGCACCTGTTGAAGTTTTTGCTCCTCCATTATTTCCGATACAAAGAGATCAAGAAAGAGAATTCTAGCCGTTGAATGCTTCTTACAATTTCGTTGATTTGTGTGTGAGATCTGTTTGATTTCTGAATTGGTTTAATGTAGACTACTATCTGTAACTAGCCGTTGATATTCGTAGCCGCGATTCTTACGGTTCGGATATTTTTTTATTGTCAATCAAGTCCGGCCCGGTATTTGAATCGGCGTTTTTTTATACCCATTGGATTTAGAAGCTCTTAAATAAAAATTAAAATTAAATAGACTCGAACCACTAACTTACTAACTAGTCGTTCAAAAAAAGAGAAATGATATTTACTCCTACCATTTGATTTTACTCATAGTCCTACACTCCTACCCACTTGATAGAATAACATATGTACTCCATTAATTTTCTCTCCTAATATATTATTCCTTGATTTTGACACATGTCTTTATCTAATGAGTAAGACTATAAGTAGGACCAAATGCTAGGACTCAATACCGTTACTCATAAATTAATTAACTAAAATCTACTTCATTCAGATTATTGATTAGTCATGATTATAATATTTCCTCCGTTTCAAAATAAATGATACACTTTCCATTTTGGGGTGTTTTAAAATAAGTGATAATTTTGAAAATTTACCATATTTGGTAGAAGGTAGTGGAGACCACACCCACTAGCTATCTTCTTTAATCAAGTGAAAAGACACATTTACCCTTACTTTTACTTTTAAACATCATTAAATTCACTTTAATCAATATATGTGGGACTCATCCTCCATTAACAATCAAATTTAATCTAATTAACCATCATTATCATATATTGCCTAAAAAACCGTGAACTCTAATTTGTATCACTTATTTTGAAATGGAGGAAGTAGTAATGATAGGGGTTTTAACTAAACTAAACTAACCTAAATATGTTATTATCTTTATAACTATCCATTCAAATAAAGTTATGTTAGTTATTAAAGAGATAATCACATTACAAAGAAAATGCATATATAAAATAGTTATACGCCCAACAGGCATGTGTATAATTTCTCATACTCAACATAACAACATCACTCTCTTATTGCAGGTGCGGTCGCCGGTAAACAATATGAGATAAAAATTTAATAACCTCGTAATGGCGGTACTTCAACCCAAAACCTTACTTTGGTCCATCGGAATCTGTGATGTACTAGTGTGTCAATCCATCACTCTAAGTTGGTCCATGGGTATATGTTAGATTGTTTTGTTAACATACTAAGTATATCAACGATTCTTCACTCATACTCGAGAGGGCCTCGTATGACCAAACTAAACCACTGTGAGCTAAGCCATGACTTAACTGTATACGTAGAAGTAGAAGAATTGTACAAAGTGGAGCAATACGCGCCGCGACAAAAGGATCTAAACGTGGCGTGTCCCAATCAACTGAGGCACAACGTGTTTCAATCAACTTAAACACCAATAAATAGTAGTGAATAATATTTTGTTATTCTTTTATTATCTCAATTTTATGTATATAGCAAGTTATCATAACTGTTTTGTTATAGCATGAAAAACAATAATTCATTAATAACCCATAAATATTAGTAAAAGAGTTTCTACTAATTAATTGACATAGTTATTATGTTTTATTTATGTAACATTTTGAAATGCCTATAAATTCATGACTTGTGTAACTTCATAATCAACTTTGAGTCCTCTGAGATATCACATTTTAGTCTTTGTTACCTTAATCATGAAAATTACCATGCTAAGTGTTTGTTCTCTATTTGTACTTCTAGTACGCAAGGGTTCATATTCAATCGAGGCTTCGAGAGTGAACATTATACATCCTAGAACAACGCATAGTGATTACGACATGCCACAAAAGCACTCTGGACCAATTCCACACGGAGGTGGACAAGAAAATCCAGCTCCATTTGGCTTTTTGTCTAACATGTCACCAAACAACTCGGGACCAAGTCACGGCGGACGTGGGAATGAAATCCCACCTCCTTCTGGAGGTGGACAAGAAAATTCAGCTCCATTTGGTTTTTTGTCTAACATGTCACCAAACAACTCGGGACCAAGTCACGACGGACGTGGGAATGAAATCCCACCTCCTTCTGGAGGTGGACAAGAAAATTCAGCTCCATTTGGCTTTTTGTCTAACATGTCACCAAACAACTCGGGACCAAGTCACGGCGGACGTGGGAATGAAATCCCACCTCCTTCTGGAGGTGGACAAGAAAATTCAGCTCCATTTGACTTTTTGTCTAACATGTTACCAAACAACTCGGGACCAAGTCACGGCGGACGTGGGAATGAAATCCCACCTCCTTCTGGAGGTGGACAAGAAAATTCAGCTCCATTTGACTTTTTGTCTAACATGTCACCAAACAACTCGGGACCAAGTCACGGCGGACGTGGGAATGAAATCCCACCTCCTTCTGGAGGTGGACAAGAAAATTCAGCTCCATTTGACTTTTTGTCTAACATGTCACCAAACAACTCGGGACCAAGTCACGGCGGACGTGGGAATGAAATCCCACCTCCTTCTGGAGGTGGACAAGAAAATTCAGCTCCATTTGACTTTTTGTCTAACATGTCACCAAACAACTCGGGACCAAGTCACGGCGGACGTGGGAATGAAATCCCACCTCCTTCTGGAGGTGGGCAAGAAAATTCAGCTCCATTTGACTTTTTGTCTAACATGTCACCAAACAACTCGGGACCAAGTCACGGCGGACGTGGGAATGAAATCCCACCTCCTTCTGGAGGTGGACAAGAAAATTCAGCTCCATTTGGCTTTTTTGTCTAACATGTCACGGAACCACTCGGGACCAAGTCACGACGGACGTGGGAATGAAACCCCACCTCAAGTTGGCTTTATGCCTGCCATGAAACCCAACTTGCTTAAATAGTGTTTCTAATTTATCATTGTTATAAATAAGTTCTTTGTTTCTCTTCTTTTGTAAAAACAAGGAAAATTTGGAAATATGAACTATAGTTTTGAGTTCATATTTAACATTTAATATTCGATATTCTCTTTGGGTAATTTTATTTTATGTTGCGTTATTGTTTGCTCTATATTTGCCGGCAATTTTAATTATGGGCAACAATACTTTAAGCCCTAGAAAACCACACTATATGAGTATAATTAGACTTTTACAAATAATGTATATACATTTACACATATCTTCTCAAAACTATAGCTCGAGTTTATAGTCAATTGAATTACTAGGAAGCAAATTGGATGTTCTACGCAAAATCCAACAAATATGTAGTATTTAAGAATATACATAATATAATAATAATCAAGCAGTCGACTATTTTGGTGATTATAGTATCTGATGTATGTATTTGTAACTATAAGATTTAAGCGTAAATATTTTGGTATTAAATTGTTGAAAACATGAAATATAAATTTAGTATCTATATTGGTAGGTATTTGATTTATTCTTCAAAAACTTGTTTGATATTTATTGCTAAAGCTGCCTAAGATCAACCTTCGAGTACATGCATTGTATATAATAGATGGGTAACTCTACAATTCGGCAGGGATAACCACGTAACTATATTTTTCAAATGCGATAATGATGTTGGAGGTGGCATTAGTGATGGTGGTAGGTGGTGGTGCGTAGTGATGGTGGGTGGCGGTTGTAGTGCTTGTGGTAGTGGGTGTTGGTGGTGGTAGGTGGCAATCGTAAGTAGGGATAGCGGTGGTGGGTGTTGGTAAAAAAAATAACTAGATATTATTCACCATGCTTCAAAGTATGTAAGTTTTTCTACCTCTTCTTCAATTGGTGTCTACAGATCTGCAATTGCTTTTTGTTGAGTAGATTTGGTTTCATATTTGTTTGTTATATGATACCAAATTGTTATGTTTGTACTTTGATGGTTTAATATTTTGCTAAAAAGTAAATCTACTTCCCTTTTTTGCTAATTTGTACTTCAGGGTGCTATCTTTCATCTTAACTTATTGCTACATCATATTGAATTTGACAAGTTTCTATAACTAATAAAAAGCTGCTTGTGTTCTTAATACTGAATGAATTAGCAAGTAATTAAGCATAAGCTTTTTGTTAAATAATTTTGTTATGTATTCATGATTTATATTGAATGCTATCTTGTATGTCAGATTTATGGTTCATTTTAAATATGACTTCTGATTTTGCAGGAAAAACTAATTGTATTTGATTCCAGCTTTCATAGGGGTGACCCAATTGAATTTGTGATTTGTATTGGTCAGATGATTAAAGGTATGAAACCAACCGCCTTCGCTTTCTTATTTCATTACTCCCTCCGTCCCACAAAAAACTTTACAGTTCTCCTTCAAATTTTGTCCCACAAAAAACTTTACATTTCTCAAATTTGGGAGGCCCACCTAATAAAATAATAATATTACCAATCATTCAACCAATAAAACACTTTCTCTCTCCAATCTACCCTTATTTTTTAATCAAAAGTATTACAAATGGCCCCACCACTAACTATCTCCTAAAATATTGTGCCCATTAGAAATGTAAAGTTTTTTGTGGGACGGAGGGAGTATTAAATTACTAATAACAAACTGATTTGCATAGTTATTAGTATAGTTAGTTAAAAGTATTAAACTTTAGGCCAAATCAGTTTTCCGTTTTTAATAAATATTGTATGGAGGAAGTTGAGAGGAATGTATTTTGTTATCGTCTATTACTCGTACAGAGAATGTGCAGAATCACTAGATAACAGGAATATAATTTTTAATATGCTTTTAGGCTGAAAAATAGTACTATCTATAGCTGCAATACAAATCATGTTTTTCAGTTTTGTTACAAATCGGGTCGTGTTGGCTCGAGCTGAAATTACTTTTTTTTTTTTTTCAATTTCAATTGTTGTCATGAGTTGGTTTGATTCTGCACATGAGTTGGTTCAAATCATTTGAGTCCTTCGTACTGGATCTTGTGTCTGGCAAATCAAACATGAGTTGGTTCAAATTGTTTGAGTTTGGAACAGAATGCCAAATTGATAATTATGTTGAACTGAACTAGAATTTGACTTTATATTTCTCTTGTCATTAACTCAATGCTAAATTGATACTTGATTCCTTTACACTATAAAGCGTGGATTGGAAGGAACTTTGTTTTTGAGTATTTATACTTATAACGTAACTGTATGTGTGAATATTGTGATTCTCAAGTACTTGCAATAGAAGCTTTAAAATTGTGATTTAAAAAATTAGATTATTAAATGAAACAATAAAAGTTATGTTATCATGTTCAGTCATATTAATGATATATCTAAAATTGATTTTATTTTTTTTGGAATAAAAGTGTTTTAGGTGGATCCAAACCGATCTGTGCATAATATGGCCTGTTTTTGACTCATTACACACCTTTAATTACAGTGTGTTTAGTGCTTTTTTTTGTTTAATTATGAACATGTCTTTTAGAGTTGACTGATTAACTTTTGTAATCTCCTTTAGATTATTAATAGTCGATCTGTGAAAACATAGCATGACTTAAGGCCCAAAACATTCCCTTTCACAACTTTTATTTTTTTTTTCCAAAATCGTAGTTAGTGTTTGCAAAAGCCAATTTTTAAATTAATAAAAGGTATAAATGTGAAAGAAGTACAAATGAGCTAAATGTAACTTGTTTTGTAGAAAATACGTGAGGCTGATTAATTGTGAAGACGATTTAGGTTGCATCAAGTGTGATGCTCGATTGAAGAATAGTAGAGTATAAAGAAATTTGTTATTAAGCTGCCTGTGAGCTAAAGGCAAATACACAACATACAAAGGGATATTTAGAGCATACAAATATAAAAACGTAGATGTATACATGCTTCAAAGGGAAATTATAATGTTGTATCTACTCATGTCGAGGTATTATATGTAGGACCCAACTATTACTTGTGCCAATTAACCGAAGAAACAATATAGAAAAATTACACCAAAACGTGATTCATGCATATGCATTTATGTTATTGATCAAAACTAAGAAAAGAGAAGGATATGGTGGAAATATCAACATCGGATTCCATTTAAACTTAAGAAGAAATACACGATATAAACAAACAAACTCCACACTTAATCTATATTCTAATACCTTATATTTATACACCAAATAGCACTGACCTCTATCCTAATATTAAGCCACGTTTCAACACTACTAGCTTGCTCCTGAAGACTTGGTAACAACCTCACTATTTTAGGGTCAAAACAGTTTTAACTTTGACTACACTTACACTTATATTATACCAACAATTAACGGTTAACTCAATAAATATTATACCCGGTTATATTTATACCCGAACCATGACCCATATAGTGACCCGTTCCATCAAGATTACCCAACATTCACCCCCGTAAACTTGATGTATTGACTCGAGCCTCTTTCATGGTTCTTTTTCACCACCTCGATGTTTAAGACTTTTCTCGGACACCCGACCTTCACCTCGGTCACGTCCAAAATCTTCACATAACCCGAGCCGTTTTGATTGTTTCACCACACCAGTAACATGTAACATGGCATCCCGTTGGACACGTTCATTAACATCCCGACTTCTTCACGGACAATCCGACCTCTCCCCGGTCACGCCCGAAGCCACCCGATTTGAACCCCAACGCCATAATGTTTAAAACCGTGTAGTATCTTCAAGCTCTTCTTATCTTGACAACCATAACCTTTACTAATCACACTTGTATAAAGAAGGCTCTACACCGACTAAGAAAACAAAGCCACCGCCTTCTACCGTTTTCTTTCAACCGCCAAGCGAATCGAACCCAAAACAACCTGTTTTGACGGATTCTTTCTGCCCGCTTTTCACGCATGTATCGGCTTCTATCAATGGTGCTTTCATCGATTCGTACCATGCCTCCAATGTCTACCCGCCTTGAAAAATCTTTGGCTAACTTAGCCGATACGGTGGCTAGTATTGACACCGACAACGAGCTTGTCAATTGTTGGAAAGACTTCGCCACCTCTTTTATTGTTGGGTTAATCGTTTATACTAAGTGAGGTGTCAGCTTACATGTTTAATTAGTTTCATAAATTAGTGGTTAATTAATTTGGTAAAATGTTAAATTTACCAAGTCTAAGTGATGACCATATTTTCCTTTATTTTAGGAGTATAGAAGTGGAGCAAGTGGCAGTAGTTAGCCACGTTCAAGTGAGTAATATTAGGCTAGTTTGTTTTTTTTTTTCTTATTTAAATGTTGCAAGTTTATGTGTTAAACTAGTAAAGTTTTTTCAATGTAGTCGTTTTTAGTACTACGTATTTTCTTAAGTAAATTCACTTCATTTTACATTTAATTTCCAACACTTACCGGTTCACGGTCTAGTAACCTACTGGTTATCTATCGTCATTTGAATTAGTACATATAATTTAGTTGTTGAATTAGTTTTGTAAATATTAATTACCACGTTTTGGTAGTTGATATCAATAACAAATGAAGTCCTAGTTTGTAGGCATTTATATTTAGTTGTAGGTCCACGATTTACATTATAGTCAAACTTGTTGCTTAAGTTAATTTTTTTTAAAATCTTCACATAACCCGAGCCGTTTTGATTGTTTCACCACACAGTAACATGTAACATGGCATCCCGTTGGACACGTTCATTAACATCCCGACTTCTTCACGGACAATCCGACCTCTCCCCGGTCACGCCCGAAGCCACCCGATTTGAACCCCAACGCCATAATGTTTAAAACCGTGTAGTATCTTCAAGCTCTTCTTATCTTGACAACCATAACCTTTACTAATCACACTTGTATAAAGAAGGCTCTACACCGACTAAGAAAACAAAGCCACCGCCTTCTACCGTTTTCTTTCAACCGCCAAGCGAATCGAACCCAAAACAACCTGTTTTGACGGATTCTTTCTGCCCGCTTTTCACGCATGTACGTCGGTCTCCTCTTTATGATTTCTAGTAACGAAATGTGATCAAGCACCCCCTTTTTCCGACCACGCGCCTCTAGCCACCATCTCGACTTTTCCCGGACCCTCGATCTCTTCCCCGACCACATCCAAAGTCATCTCGGTCTTGGCTACGAAACAAGAGCACTACTCCACCGACCAAGAAAACAAGCTACCCGCTTTTACCGTCTTCTTGCACCTGCAAAACGAACCAGATCCAAAGCCACCTGCTTTGACGGATCTCTTCCGATCGTTTTTTCCCGCACCGTCGGTTACTCTTTTCGACGCGAACAAACTGATAAAGAGTAGTGTTTACCACCGTTATGCATTATCTTCTTCTCCGGCGACCACTGTCATATTCCGGTGAGAAAAATGCAAACCTTCTAAGACAATCACTGACGTCCTAGCTTTAACAACTTCTTTGACAAAACTACAAGCAACACCCATGCGCGTTTTTTTTTCATCTGTGTAACTATCATCTTCTTCATTTGGCAGCAACCATATATACAACCTTACGAGATGAAAAATGCCATCACCTTGACCTTCGGACGTCAATATGGCCCCATCTCTGTTGTACATCGTTGGTTTTTTTTTTTTTTTGGCACTCATGCACCTGAGCTCTGATACCACATGTAGGACCCAACTATTACTTGTGCCAATTAACCGAAGAAACAATATAGAAAAATTACACCAAAACGTGATTCATGCATATGCATTTATGTTATTGATCAAAACTAAGAAAAGAGAAGGATATGGTGGAAATATCAACATCGGATTCCATTTAAACTTAAGAAGAAATACACGATATAAACAAACAAACTCCACACTTAATCTATATTCTAATACCTTATATTTATACACCAAATAGCACTGACCTCTATCCTAATATTAAGCCACGTTTCAACACTACTAGCTTGCTCCTGAAGACTTGGTAACAACCTCACTATTTTAGGGTCAAAACAGTTTTAACTTTGACTACACTTACACTTATATTATACCAACAATTAACGGTTAACTCAATAAATATTATACCCGGTTATATTTATACCCGAACCATGACCCATATAGTGACCCGTTCCATCAAGATTACCCAACATTCACCCCCGTAAACTTGATGTCTTGACTCGAGCCTCTTTCATGGTTCTTTTTCACCACCTCGATGTTTAAGACTTTTCTCGGACACCCGACCTTCACCTCGGTCACGTCCAAAATCTTCACATAACCCGAGCCGTTTTGATTGTTTCACCACACCAGTAACATGTAACATGGCATCCCGTTGGACACGTTCATTAACATCCCGACTTCTTCACGGACAATCCGACCTCTCCCCGGTCACGCCCGAAGCCACCCGATTTGAACCCCAACGCCATAATGTTTAAAACCGTGTAGTATCTTCAAGCTCTTCTTATCTTGACAACCATAACCTTTACTAATCACACTTGTATAAAGAAGGCTCTACACCGACTAAGAAAACAAAGCCACCGCCTTCTACCGTTTTCTTTCAACCGCCAAGCGAATCGAACCCAAAACAACCTGTTTTGACGGATTCTTTCTGCCCGCTTTTCACGCATGTATCGGCTTCTATCAATGGTGCTTTTATCGATTCGTACCATGCCTCCAATGTCTACCCGCCTTGAAAAATCTTTGGCTAACTTAGCCGATACGGTGGCTAGTATTGACACCGACAACGAGCTTGTCAATTGTTGGAAAGACTTCGCCACCTCTTTTATTGTTGGGTTAATCGTTTATACTAAGTGAGGTGTCAGCTTACATGTTTAATTAGTTTCATAAATTAGTGGTTAATTAATTTGGTAAAATGTTAAATTTACCAAGTCTAAGTGATGACCATATTTTCCTTTATTTTAGGAGTATAGAAGTGGAGCAAGTGGCAGTAGTTAGCCACGTTCAAGTGAGTAATATTAGGCTAGTTTGTTTTTTTTTTCTTATTTAAATGTTGCAAGTTTATGTGTTAAACTAGTAAAGTTTTTTCAATGTAGTCGTTTTTAGTACTACGTATTTTCTTAAGTAAATTCACTTCATTTTACATTTAATTTCCAACACTTACCGGTTCACGGTCTAGTAACCTACTGGTTATCTATCGTCATTTGAATTAGTACATATAATTTAGTTGTTGAATTAGTTTTGTAAATATTAATTACCACGTTTTGGTAGTTGATATCAATAACAAATGAAGTCCTAGTTTGTAGGCATTTATATTTAGTTGTAGGTCCACGATTTACATTATAGTCAAACTTGTTGCTTAAGTTAAATTTTTTTAAAATCTTCACATAACCCGAGCCGTTTTGATTGTTTCACCACACCAGTAACATGTAACATGGCATCCCGTTGGACACGTTCATTAACATCCCGACTTCTTCACGGACAATCCGACCTCTCCCCGGTCACGCCCGAAGCCACCCGATTTGAACCCCAACGCCATAATGTTTAAAACCGTGTAGTATCTTCAAGCTCTTCTTATCTTGACAACCATAACCTTTACTAATCACACTTGTATAAAGAAGGCTCTACACCGACTAAGAAAACAAAGCCACCGCCTTCTACCGTTTTCTTTCAACCGCCAAGCGAATCGAACCCAAAACAACCTGTTTTGACGGATTCTTTCTGCCCGCTTTTCACGCATGTATCGGCTTCTATCAATGGTGCTTTCATCGATTCGTACCATGCCTCCAATGTCTACCCGCCTTGAAAAATCTTTGGCTAACTTAGCCGATACGGTGGCTAGTATTGACACCGACAACGAGCTTGTCAATTGTTGGAAAGACTTCGCCACCTCTTTTATTGTTGGGTTAATCGTTTATACTAAGTGAGGTGTCAGCTTACATGTTTAATTAGTTTCATAAATTAGTGGTTAATTAATTTGGTAAAATGTTAAATTTACCAAGTCTAAGTGATGACCATATTTTCCTTTATTTTAGGAGTATAGAAGTGGAGCAAGTGGCAGTAGTTAGCCACGTTCAAGTGAGTAATATTAGGCTAGTTTGTTTTTTTTTTCTTATTTAAATGTTGCAAGTTTATGTGTTAAACTAGTAAAGTTTTTTCAATGTAGTCGTTTTTAGTACTACGTATTTTCTTAAGTAAATTCACTTCATTTTACATTTAATTTCCAACACTTACCGGTTCACGGTCTAGTAACCTACTGGTTATCTATCGTCATTTGAATTAGTACATATAATTTAGTTGTTGAATTAGTTTTGTAAATATTAATTACCACGTTTTGGTAGTTGATATCAATAACAAATGAAGTCCTAGTTTGTAGGCATTTATATTTAGTTGTAGGTCCACGATTTACATTATAGTCAAACTTGTTGCTTAAGTTAAATTTTTTTAAAATCTTCACATAACCCGAGCCGTTTTGATTGTTTCACCACACCAGTAACATGTAACATGGCATCCCGTTGGACACGTTCATTAACATCCCGACTTCTTCACGGACAATCCGACCTCTCCCCGGTCACGCCCGAAGCCACCCGATTTGAACCCCAACGCCATAATGTTTAAAATCGTGTAGTATCTTCAAGCTCTTCTTATCTTGACAACCATAACCTTTACTAATCACACTTGTATAAAGAAGGCTCTACACCGACTAAGAAAACAAAGCCACCGCCTTCTACCGTTTTCTTTCAACCGCCAAGCGAATCGAACCCAAAACAACCTGTTTTGACGGATTCTTTCTGCCCGCTTTTCACGCATGTATCGGCTTCTATCAATGGTGCTTTCATCGATTCGTACCATGCCTCCAATGTCTACCCGCCTTGAAAAATCTTTGGCTAACTTAGCCGATACGGTGGCTAGTATTGACACCGACAACGAGCTTGTCAATTGTTGGAAAGACTTCGCCACCTCTTTTATTGTTGGGTTAATCGTTTATACTAAGTGAGGTGTCAGCTTACATGTTTAATTAGTTTCATAAATTAGTGGTTAATTAATTTGGTAAAATGTTAAATTTACCAAGTCTAAGTGATGACCATATTTTCCTTTATTTTAGGAGTATAGAAGTGGAGCAAGTGGCAGTAGTTAGCCACGTTCAAGTGAGTAATATTAGGCTAGTTTGTTTTTTTTTTTCTTATTTAAATGTTGCAAGTTTATGTGTTAAACTAGTAAAGTTTTTTCAATGTAGTCGTTTTTAGTACTACGTATTTTCTTAAGTAAATTCACTTCATTTTACATTTAATTTCCAACACTTACCGGTTCACGGTCTAGTAACCTACTGGTTATCTATCGTCATTTGAATTAGTACATATAATTTAGTTGTTGAATTAGTTTTGTAAATATTAATTACCACGTTTTGGTAGTTGATATCAATAACAAATGAAGTCCTAGTTTGTAGGCATTTATATTTAGTTGTAGGTCCACGATTTACATTATAGTCAAACTTGTTGCTTAAGTTAAATTTTTTTAAAATCTTCACATAACCCGAGCCGTTTTGATTGTTTCACCACACCAGTAACATGTAACATGGCATCCCGTTGGACACGTTCATTAACATCCCGACTTCTTCACGGACAATCCGACCTCTCCCCGGTCACGCCCGAAGCCACCCGATTTGAACCCCAACGCCATAATGTTTAAAATCGTGTAGTATCTTCAAGCTCTTCTTATCTTGACAACCATAACCTTTACTAATCACACTTGTATAAAGAAGGCTCTACACCGACTAAGAAAACAAAGCCACCGCCTTCTACCGTTTTCTTTCAACCGCCAAGCGAATCGAACCCAAAACAACCTGTTTTGACGGATTCTTTCTGCCCGCTTTTCACGCATGTATCGGCTTCTATCAATGGTGCTTTCATCGATTCGTACCATGCCTCCAATGTCTACCCGCCTTGAAAAATCTTTGGCTAACTTAGCCGATACGGTGGCTAGTATTGACACCGACAACGAGCTTGTCAATTGTTGGAAAGACTTCGCCACCTCTTTTATTGTTGGGTTAATCGTTTATACTAAGTGAGGTGTCAGCTTACATGTTTAATTAGTTTCATAAATTAGTGGTTAATTAATTTGGTAAAATGTTAAATTTACCAAGTCTAAGTGATGACCATATTTTCCTTTATTTTAGGAGTATAGAAGTGGAGCAAGTGGCAGTAGTTAGCCACGTTCAAGTGAGTAATATTAGGCTAGTTTGTTTTTTTTTTTCTTATTTAAATGTTGCAAGTTTATGTGTTAAACTAGTAAAGTTTTTTCAATGTAGTCGTTTTTAGTACTACGTATTTTCTTAAGTAAATTCACTTCATTTTACATTTAATTTCCAACACTTACCGGTTCACGGTCTAGTAACCTACTGGTTATCTATCGTCATTTGAATTAGTACATATAATTTAGTTGTTGAATTAGTTTTGTAAATATTAATTACCACGTTTTGGTAGTTGATATCAATAACAAATGAAGTCCTAGTTTGTAGGCATTTATATTTAGTTGTAGGTCCACGATTTACATTATAGTCAAACTTGTTGCTTAAGTTAAATTTTTTTAAAATCTTCACATAACCCGAGCCGTTTTGATTGTTTCACCACACCAGTAACATGTAACATGGCATCCCGTTGGACACGTTCATTAACATCCCGACTTCTTCACGGACAATCCGACCTCTCCCCGGTCACGCCCGAAGCCACCCGATTTGAACCCCAACGCCATAATGTTTAAAACCGTGTAGTATCTTCAAGCTCTTCTTATCTTGACAACCATAACCTTTACTAATCACACTTGTATAAAGAAGGCTCTACACCGACTAAGAAAACAAAGCCACCGCCTTCTACCGTTTTCTTTCAACCGCCAAGCGAATCGAACCCAAAACAACCTGTTTTGACGGATTCTTTCTGCCCGCTTTTCACGCATGTATCGGCTTCTATCAATGGTGCTTTCATCGATTCGTACCATGCCTCCAATGTCTACCCGCCTTGAAAAATCTTTGGCTAACTTAGCCGATACGGTGGCTAGTATTGACACCGACAACGAGCTTGTCAATTGTTGGAAAGACTTCGCCACCTCTTTTATTGTTGGGTTAATCGTTTATACTAAGTGAGGTGTCAGCTTACATGTTTAATTAGTTTCATAAATTAGTGGTTAATTAATTTGGTAAAATGTTAAATTTACCAAGTCTAAGTGATGACCATATTTTCCTTTATTTTAGGAGTATAGAAGTGGAGCAAGTGGCAGTAGTTAGCCACGTTCAAGTGAGTAATATTAGGCTAGTTTGTTTTTTTTTTTCTTATTTAAATGTTGCAAGTTTATGTGTTAAACTAGTAAAGTTTTTTCAATGTAGTCGTTTTTAGTACTACGTATTTTCTTAAGTAAATTCACTTCATTTTACATTTAATTTCCAACACTTACCGGTTCACGGTCTAGTAACCTACTGGTTATCTATCGTCATTTGAATTAGTACATATAATTTAGTTGTTGAATTAGTTTTGTAAATATTAATTACCACGTTTTGGTAGTTGATATCAATAACAAATGAAGTCCTAGTTTGTAGGCATTTATATTTAGTTGTAGGTCCACGATTTACATTATAGTCAAACTTGTTGCTTAAGTTAAATTTTTTTAAAATCTTCACATAACCCGAGCCGTTTTGATTGTTTCACCACACCAGTAACATGTAACATGGCATCCCGTTGGACACGTTCATTAACATCCCGACTTCTTCACGGACAATCCGACCTCTCCCCGGTCACGCCCGAAGCCACCCGATTTGAACCCCAACGCCATAATGTTTAAAACCGTGTAGTATCTTCAAGCTCTTCTTATCTTGACAACCATAACCTTTACTAATCACACTTGTATAAAGAAGGCTCTACACCGACTAAGAAAACAAAGCCACCGCCTTCTACCGTTTTCTTTCAACCGCCAAGCGAATCGAACCCAAAACAACCTGTTTTGACGGATTCTTTCTGCCCGCTTTTCACGCATGTATCGGCTTCTATCAATGGTGCTTTCATCGATTCGTACCATGCCTCCAATGTCTACCCGCCTTGAAAAATCTTTGGCTAACTTAGCCGATACGGTGGCTAGTATTGACACCGACAACGAGCTTGTCAATTGTTGGAAAGACTTCGCCACCTCTTTTATTGTTGGGTTAATCGTTTATACTAAGTGAGGTGTCAGCTTACATGTTTAATTAGTTTCATAAATTAGTGGTTAATTAATTTGGTAAAATGTTAAATTTACCAAGTCTAAGTGATGACCATATTTTCCTTTATTTTAGGAGTATAGAAGTGGAGCAAGTGGCAGTAGTTAGCCACGTTCAAGTGAGTAATATTAGGCTAGTTTGTTTTTTTTTTTCTTATTTAAATGTTGCAAGTTTATGTGTTAAACTAGTAAAGTTTTTTCAATGTAGTCGTTTTTAGTACTACGTATTTTCTTAAGTAAATTCACTTCATTTTACATTTAATTTCCAACACTTACCGGTTCACGGTCTAGTAACCTACTGGTTATCTATCGTCATTTGAATTAGTACATATAATTTAGTTGTTGAATTAGTTTTGTAAATATTAATTACCACGTTTTGGTAGTTGATATTGTTAGATCATAATCAACATAGATTGAGCTAATTCATGATGATTCAAGGTGAGAAATAGAAGAATTGGTTAAGTGTGTGTGTTCTTGGTGTTTGAGTGTGTGTGAGTTAGTTGAGAGAGATGGAGGGAATGTTGAGAGCTTTCAAATTGTAATTCAATTAGTGAAAGGAAAGCTTACAAATTAAGCCTAAACATAAGGTATTTATACCTCATGACTAAACATGCTTAATAACCATCTAATTAAGCCTTAAGACTAGTTTACCATTAGGCAATGTTACATAACTAGTCCCTACACTATTAGATACAACATATTTGACCCTAACAATCTCCCCCTTTGTATCAATAGTTGGGATAGCATGTTCTTGAAATCTTCTTTTCGAGCAAAGTCTGAAACTGAATTAATCGTTTAAGTAGTTTTGATGTAGTATTAGTTTCAGCTTATGATAATCAGATAAGAATGAAACTTTTAATCGGCTTTTCAACCAATATAAAGTATCTCAGAAGATTTCATGGAGTCTTGACTTAATTTGTCTTGATCATTATCCAATCTCCCTCTTTTCGAACTTTTAGAACTACATCCCTGTCTTCCTTCAAACGAGTATATTAAAGATTTGAAAAATTTCTGGAAATGAAACATCTGTTTGGTAAGAATTTGACTGGGATTTAGAAATGCTGGGGATTTAGTTTTGGATAGAAATTTGTGAGGATGGGATAATGATGGTTTTGAATTATGTAAAGAATGATTTGAAAGCTGAAGGTTTTGAATGTGTGTGTGAATGTTTGTATATAGGAAAGAATGATATATACATTTAAGATTTGAATGAATGTGGATAATATGTATTTTGTATGATACAAAAGATTTGAACAGTTTTGTTTTTGTATGGATATGGTTGTTATAGAATTTGGAAAGAATGATTTATTCGATTAGATTTTGGATGGATATGAATGTGAATTTGTGGTTTGGATAGAATGATTTGTCAGTTTAAGATTCGAAATGGAAATGTTTAAGATTTGTGAGAAATTTCTGAAGATGAGTCGGTTTCTTTTTCTTCACAAATTATTTCATGTAAATCGACGAAAATGTAGACCCATAGATAGATAGAGTTATTTGTAGCGGAAGTCTTTTCTCGAAGTTGTGGCTTTGTCGATTTATGATTATTACTAATTGTTGTTGAGAGAAAAATGTGGATAAGGTTTACGCTCCCCCTCAAACAAACAATTATTCTTTAACAAATCTTCTTCGGTTTCTTGTTTACTCCCCCTTAATTGGTGCATATGTCTTTTTGAAGTGGAGTAAATTGGGCTAATATATCTTCTTAAGTCTTGTAAGCATTTTCTTCATAAACTGAACTTCTTAGTAAATTTTCTCCCCCTCATGATGATTAAGATTTATCGGAATCATCATGAAAAATGTCAAGTTCGTACAGGTGAAATGAAGAAAATCTTCGAAGCCCATGGATACAAATGTGATGAAGAATGATATATTCATATTTTGAATGAATCAATTTACATCACATTTTATTATCGAAAACCGATCCAATGTTGATGATGTAGATATCCGATCAAATTGTTTGGCATTTAATCTCAATGATCGAATCAAATAGGGCAAACCGGGATCACATAGATTACCCGTTAACACAACAGTTACACAAACTGTGTGACCTACGTTCAGTGTTGGAATAGATGTTAGCACTGGTAGGATTTCCATTCAATCATCGTGGAATACCAAGAACGTTGGTATCACTATGAATGTTCCGGCTTTATCACACAGATAAGCTTGGTATTATGCCTTGTGTCCTAAAAGTGTATTGCGGTTCTAGACTCAATTAGTGGACAAACGAAGGCGAGGACTGGAGAGACTTGTCCTCTGTTTCAATACCAACAATCTCCAAGTGAGATGTCGATAGGATATGAGCTAATCTCCGTGGAAATGAAACAAGTACTTGTTAAGAAATACTTGAGTAGCTGGGGGGGTTGTGCATTGCATCACTGGGTTCCATGATGTCTTTTTCAATATCAGAGAGCAACACATGCAATCTGATAGAGACGTGGCTACCCGGCTTTTTATCAGTTTGGTAAGGGTTTTTCGTTTTCTTTAACCCTGTCACACCCTCCTCACTCAAGCTTACTTTTTCAATTTTCGACTACTCCCTCATTTCATTTTACCATGTATAGCTGAATTGCACCCCATACGACATTCCCCCTCTCAAATTTTATCTCAGCGCACCCCAATCAAGATCCCGTGATACTTGATTCTGCTCACCTAGACCTATGTACCCTTACATATTGTCCTATATTGTAGGTGGCTCCTGGGGAAGATCATGCCGGTTATAGCAGATCATAGGAGTAATTTGAGAGTGAACTATAACGCTCATGTGCAAATTATCAGCATTTAAGATGTTACTGTGGAAGAATAACATGGATTTTTCATCGGAAAATGTATGTGTTTCCGGCATAAGTTGTTGCCTTTAAGATGAAAAAGTTTAGGCACAGCAACGTGAACAAATTAGGTAAAGCCAGACTCACATAGAGTATCCGTTAACACACGGTATGAATCGATAGTCGTTTGCACAACCATTGATTCAAATGTGTGACCTGCATTTAGAGTTGGCGTAATTTTAGCTCTAGCAGGATTTCCACTCAATCCTCGTGAAACACCAGATTGTGATGCCACTATGAGTGTTCCGATGAATACACGGAGATTCATATTCAATAGTGTATGTGTCCTATATTGGAAAGATTTATCGGTGAGATCTAGACACATAGTGCATTCAATTGAAGACGTAACCCGGGGCAGAAGGTTAAAATTTCAATACCAACATACTCCGAATGAGCAGTCGATAGATTATGTGCTACGTCCCCTAATGAATTGAAACAAATTCCTATTGAGAGGAATCTGAGTGGTTGGTGGTGGAGTGCACATGCTTGACTGGGCCAGTTAAGTCTGGTGAAGCATTCAACACATGAATGATCACAAATTTAGTGAGATTGCCCGGTTTATTATCGACTTGGATGCGCTCAAAGGTGTGTTTTCTTGATATTATCATGTTTTCACATCACCTTGCACTCACCTAAATCTATACCCTAGACATATACCCTCACATTTACCAATTTTGGCTAAAAAGTTTCCCATGGAAGGTAAGACCGGTTCTGGCAAACCATAGGAAGGTATTGTCGTTTGATAAAAAAAAAATGTATCATTTAAAAAAAAATTCAAACGGGTATAAAAATATTGATATAAGAAAGTTTCTCCCCCTGGAAATACTAATTCTCCCCCTAGAATTAATATTTCTCCCCCTTGACAAAATAAAGGTAATGAAAAATATACAGTTTAAGAGGGGTGGGAAAGAGTTTTTACATTTATGTGAAAAAACGGTTAAGAGCAGGTTTCAAGCTGATTTACTTGAAAGCCATTATGTTGAAAAGCGAGTTATACACTGAATTATGTATAAGTCATTTGATGAAGCTCGAGTCATATACTGATGTGTATATAAGTCATATTCCTGCAAACACATCAAACAACTTTTGGTACCCAATCAGTTATGGGTCCTTAACGATTAGTAAATGATGTCTTATGCAGAATGTGAACGAAAAATGAATTTAGAGTTTTGAAAAAACTGCAAGGAGGCAGTTCTGTGTTTGGTGATTTGATAGACCATTTTAATGATTTTTCTGGAGAATTTAAAATCCAGTTTGAGTGTTCATTTTGAATCCATTTATATTTAACAAATTTGAATGATTTTGGAGAAGAAGTCGTAGAACCAGATTTTAACGATTTATTTGACGACACAACGCGATAGACTGATTTTGTCGATTTAGGTGTAGATACCTCGCGATTGACTGTGTTTGTCGATTGAGGTGTAGATACCACGCGATTGACTGTATTTGTCAATTTATATGTAGATACCACGCGATAGACGGATTTTGTCGATTTAGGTGTAAATACCACTCGATCGACTGATGTTGACAATTTATCGGTTGTTTTTGGCACTTGATTAAACGTTGTAGTTGGTGCCAATGAAAGTAAATCTTTTCTTGAATATTTTAAAGATTTTGTTTTGGAAAAGATTTTCTTCGAAGGAGTCGAATGTTTCAACACGGTTGATAGAGCAGGTTTATTCAGATGAGAATGCTTAAGTCTATAAGAGGAACCTAATTTATTTGGAGTTTTAGGTGCGGAATATCCTCTATCAACTTGTTTGAGAGCATTCAATTTCTGATCAGAGTTTGGTGGAACCGTGGATCTCCTAGGCTTAGGTTTGGTAGAGGAACATACTTGTGATTTCGGTTTAGGTTTAGAATTTCCTCTATTAACCTCAGTTTGTTTGATCGTATATAAATCACGATATGCCATTACAGGAGAAAACATTCTTGTGTTATTACATTTATTGGAATTAAACTGCTCAACGTCTTTTACTCTCCAATGCATTGACCTCTTAAGCGTGGATTTTAAAGTTCGATCCGAAAAATTTAAAACAGATGAATCAGAATCATGTCTTAAGAGAACTGGAGTTTTGGGAGAAGAAATCGTAGATTTGAGAGACATAGGCTTTGGAGAAACATCTGAAGTAGAAACATTTTGATTAGAAGTAGATTTGATTTCAATAATTTTATCTTCTAATTCATGAATCTTAGTTTGAAGATCATATTTTTCTTTGTCAAATGCTTGATGTGTTTCATCGATTTCATTTTCGAGTTGGCAAATTTTCTTTTCAAGAATGAGGGAAGGAACATAAAGCTTTGGTGTTATCTTCTGTTGAAGTACAGCATTACCTTTGATCTCAAATTCTTCAGGTGTTATGATTGGAAAATAATCATCATTTGCAAAATTTGTCTTTTTAGTTTCATATGTTTTATTTAATTCATTATAATTGAAACTAATCTGTGCATTCTCCGTTTTAGCTCTATTAAACGCTTCAATTTCTTCTTCCTCATCTGTCATGCGAAGGAAACTCTGCCAAACATCAACATGTATGTATTTGGAATCATACAGTGTTGGAAGCACATTACAAGCCATCTTCAGATATTCTGGATTATCAGCTCCCAGTCCTTCTCTTGAATTGAAGTATTTGAAGTCTTTAGGCTTGTTTAAATGAATTGTTTGATCAGTTTGACCTCGTTTGGCAATTATTTCTTCTAAGTGTTTGATGTGAGAAGAAAGTTGAATTTTATCATTTTGAAGTTGATGAATGACATTTTGTTTGGTATTTAATTCTCGTGATTTTTGAATGTCATTTTCATGTAAAGTTTCAGACAATTCTTTAATTTGTGAGGTTAAGGATTTAAACTGATTTTCATTATCATCAAATTCTTTTTGTTTGCGATCCAACCAGTTTTTTGTTATTTGATATTCATGCCATGTGTCAGTGTACAATTTGTAATATTTGTCATTTCGATCGTTTGAAATTGTATTTTGGGCATTTTTAAGATTTGTTATTTCTATTTCTTTTTCAGAAATTGTATGAGACAAATTCTTAACATCATTATCATATTTGACATTCAATTCTGATACTTGATTTTGTAACTCCAGATTCTCAAGTTTGACATTTTTAATTTGTTTAATCTGTTGAACAAGTTGCTCATTTTCATTTTGCAAATCATTTAAACGTTCTTGAAATTGATTATTTAAATCTTTTTCATCTAAAATGTTTTGTTTTAAAGAATCAATTTCAGATATCTGAGTTTGAACAAAACAAGTATCAGAATCAGTGGAAGTACTTTCATTAGAAAGAAGAGAAGTATGTACCTTGTCATCCTTGTTGACTTCTTCATTAAAACGATCAACAACCGCAGCATTTTCAGAATCTTCAGGATCTGAATCTTCCATCCATTTACTATCTTCAACTGAGAACACTTTTTCAGTCTCAACTTGTTTAGCCATCAACATCTTACGTTCATAATACTCTGAATCACGAACGATTGGTTTCTTTGTAGCATTCAAACGTGTGATGGTTGACTTTTCATTTGAGATTGTAGCATTTAGATCATGTTTAATGTCGGATGAAGATCTCAGATTATTGTTTGTAGGCTTTGAATTATATTTCTTCTTATAGTTTGAAATAAAAGTCATAGCCTTTAGCACTGCCTGAGGATCTTTATCCATATCATCATTGATAGCTGGTGTAGGTTTTTCCATTTTAGCGATGATTAGGATTTTTGGTTCGAGAAATGTAAAAAATTTTCAGGTTTGAGAAAAAGATCTCGTGTTTAAAAATTTGTTGATATTGTAAAAAAAATATATCGTGATGTTAAAAAAAAAATTGTAATTAATTTGCTTTACAAAACATCATCATCCAATATAGATTTGGCATTTGACTTTCACTTTGACTTTTGACATTGATTTATGTTTTACGAGAAGAAAAATTTGTACCAAATTCAATGTAAAAAAAAATTTGTATTACGGTCATAAATGTGGAATATTAGATGTGGACTTAAAAAAAATTTGTGTTAAAAATGGTGTTGGACTTGTTGAAGTAAGTTTAATTGGGCTGAAAAAAAAAAAATTGTCTTGATTGGGCTGAGAAACATGTGACGATGGGCTATAAGTGTTAAAAATCCTTTGGGTTTTGGCCTCTGTCGTTACACAGTTGCTGTATAACTCAGAAATCAACGAACTTGACGAAGAAATCAACGAAAATCGAAGTCACCGGAGAAATCAACGAACTTGACGAAGAAGAAGAGAAATCAATCAGATTATTCCGCGAGAACAAAAGTTTCGAGCTGAGATTTTATCACTGCCGTCCGATTCAAACCCCGAAACCCTAAAGTCGTTGATGAAAGCCAGAAATAAAATCAAATCGTCGAACTATGATGTATATTGATTTATGAATTGATGATTAAGCCGAACTATGATGAAATCGTTGATATTTTTGATTTGTTGTTGAAATTGAATTAGGATTCTGATTTTGATGCCATGAATTTGGAAGACGTAATATGAGATGTCGAACTATGAGGAAGAACAGGAGAGAAGCCGAACTCTGTTGAATTTTGATTCACAAATACCGAACTTGATGATGAAATTAGGTGAAATTGAAGGTGTCGAACTATGTGAGTTGTTGGGCCGAACTAGGTGTAATTTACTGGGCCGAACTAGGTGTTGTTTCTCTGGGCCGAACTTCGTTTCGGGCCGAACTTGTGATATGAACTTCGGGCCGAACTAGTAGCTATTAAACTTCGGGCTGAACACATGTGGGCCGAACTACTTGGGCCGAATTTCACCAGTTCGTTACTTGGCCGAACTTGTTCATGGTAAACAATGACGAACACAGACGCTTCTTCTTCACTATTCTGATTCGATTTCGCTCAAAACTTGATCGATTTCATTGATTCTTTTTGCTAAATGCTCGAAATCAAATTGCTAACACTTTGATCCGATCAATTTCTTCAATCCATAACACATAAGCTTCGAATCTTCGATTTACAGTAAGTTTTTCAACTTTTTACTTTTTCACCAAAATCACGAAATTGAAGTGATCTGTTAACGGAATGGATTGAAACTTGATTCTATCTTGATTAGAATCGAATGAGAAACATGATTCTTCAATAAAATCTTCAATTCCAACGAAAAATTTACAACATTAAATTTCTCATTGACGAACAAACTTTTCTTCACTTTTTCTCAGATCTTCATCAATCTAGCTCGATTTGGATCTTCTCTTAATAGAGATTTTGCTCTGATACCACTTGTTAGATCATAATCAACATAGATTGAGCTAATTCATGATGATTCAAGGTGAGAAATAGAAGAATTGGTTAAGTGTGTGTGTTCTTGGTGTTTGAGTGTGTGTGAGTTAGTTGAGAGAGATGGAGGGAATGTTGAGAGCTTTCAAATTGTAATTCAATTAGTGAAAGGAAAGCTTACAAATTAAGCCTAAACATAAGGTATTTATACCTCATGACTAAACATGCTTAATAACCATCTAATTAAGCCTTAAGACTAGTTTACCATTAGGCAATGTTACATAACTAGTCCCTACACTATTAGATACAACATATTTGACCCTAACAGATATCAATAACAAATGAAGTCCTAGTTTGTAGGCATTTATATTTAGTTGTAGGTCCACGATTTACATTATAGTCAAACTTGTTGCTTAAGTTAAATTTTTTTAAAATCTTCACATAACCCGAGCCGTTTTGATTGTTTCACCACACCAGTAACATGTAACATGGCATCCCGTTGGACACGTTCATTAACATCCCGACTTCTTCACGGACAATCCGACCTCTCCCCGGTCACGCCCGAAGCCACCCGATTTGAACCCCAACGCCATAATGTTTAAAACCGTGTAGTATCTTCAAGCTCTTCTTATCTTGACAACCATAACCTTTACTAATCACACTTGTATAAAGAAGGCTCTACACCGACTAAGAAAACAAAGCCACCGCCTTCTACCGTTTTCTTTCAACCGCCAAGCGAATCGAACCCAAAACAACCTGTTTTGACGGATTCTTTCTGCCCGCTTTTCACGCATGTACGTCGGTCTCCTCTTTATGATTTCTAGTAACGAAATGTGATCAAGCACCCCCTTTTTCCGACCACGCGCCTCTAGCCACCATCTCGACTTTTCCCGGACCCTCGATCTCTTCCCCGACCACATCCAAAGTCATCTCGGTCTTGGCTACGAAACAAGAGCACTACTCCACCGACCAAGAAAACAAGCTACCCGCTTTTACCGTCTTCTTGCACCTGCAAAACGAACCAGATCCAAAGCCACCTGCTTTGACGGATCTCTTCCGATCGTTTTTTCCCGCACCGTCGGTTACTCTTTTCGACGCGAACAAACTGATAAAGAGTAGTGTTTACCACCGTTATGCATTATCTTCTTCTCCGGCGACCACTGTCATATTCCGGTGAGAAAAATGCAAACCTTCTAAGACAATCACTGACGTCCTAGCTTTAACAACTTCTTTGACAAAACTACAAGCAACACCCATGCGCGTTTTTTTTTCATCTGTGTAACTATCATCTTCTTCATTTGGCAGCAACCATATATACAACCTTACGAGATGAAAAATGCCATCACCTTGACCTTCGGACGTCAATATGGCCCCATCTCTGTTGTACATCGTTGGTTTTTTTTTTTTTTTGGCACTCATGCACCTGAGCTCTGATACCACATGTAGGACCCAACTATTACTTGTGCCAATTAACCGAAGAAACAATATAGAAAAATTACACCAAAACGTGATTCATGCATATGCATTTATGTTATTGATCAAAACTAAGAAAAGAGAAGGATATGGTGGAAATATCAACATCGGATTCCATTTAAACTTAAGAAGAAATACACGATATAAACAAACAAACTCCACACTTAATCTATATTCTAATACCTTATATTTATACACCAAATAGCACTGACCTCTATCCTAATATTAAGCCACGTTTCAACACTACTAGCTTGCTCCTGAAGACTTGGTAACAACCTCACTATTTTAGGGTCAAAACAGTTTTAACTTTGACTACACTTACACTTATATTATACCAACAATTAACGGTTAACTCAATAAATATTATACCCGGTTATATTTATACCCGAACCATGACCCATATAGTGACCCGTTCCATCAAGATTACCCAACATTATACGTCACATGAGTTGGATTTGCTAAAACTATGATTCTTTTGACTTCTATGTGTGTTTGGATGCATTGATGATGAAAGAATATTAGGCGGATTTTTGCACGAGGAAAGAATTTAGTGTTTTAGGGTTCAGAATTAAAGTTAAAATCAATCCAATCGCACTATTCCTACCTCAAAGATCAGATCGGATCAGATCAACCTACCTGAATCTGAAGAAAGACTGGACGTAACTAACGATTCTCTCTTTAATGAGAATAAGCACCGCTTCCTCAGCCACCAACTTCAGTTTCAGCCTTGATTCTCTCTGTACCTTCACTTTCACTTTTGTAAGCTATAACTAACTTGAGTTTTTAAGCTTAAACTTAGCAACAAATTTTCCTTCATCACATTCCAACGTCAAATTCCTCCGTTTCTCATTACATTTTCCAACGTCGGTCATATGTCTCATCACATTTTCCTTGTGTTTCTTATCTTCTTGATTATGAGTCCTTCATTTACGCAATCTCAAGTGCCGGCGGAAGGAAATTCTTCTGCAGAGAATTGGGTAATTGTCGGTGCATTATCGGTGTGGGTGTGGGTGTTGGTGTTGGGGTTGGTGTTGTTAATGGCATATCTTTTCCTTGTAAAACCAAGGCAAATGGAGGGCACCAATCGAAGTTGTAGGATTATAGACGTTTATGCCGTCGATTTAAATGAAGACGAAATACTCAACTCCATCAACCAAGAAAATTTGATCCGACATGGTGCTTCAGCAAACGTTTACAGAGTCCAATTGCTGTGCGGGAAGAAAGCAGCCGTGAAACAATTGTTCAGGTCTCGTACCGGTATCCGGCTGCCAGAATTTGATGCAGAGCTGGACTTTTTGACGAGGGGAATTGGACATGTAAATAATGTGGTCCAGTTGTATCGTAGCTTCACCACTGAGGTCTCGGATCTTCTCGTGTATGAGTACCTGCCTAACGGTAGTTTGTGGGACCGTTTACACACAAATCAAACTACCGTTATGGACTGGAATGTCCGCTACGAGATTGCGGTGCGAATCGCAAACGCATTGGCCTACCTGCATCACCACTGCAATTACCAGGTGATACACGGGGATGTGAAATCTAGCAACATTTTGTTCGATGAACAAATGAAGCCCAAACTAGCCGATCTTGGGGTTGCTAAGTTAATGCAAAGGAATGAAGATATAAATTCTCCCGGTAAGTTTCTGGCCTTATTTTTGTATAATATTTTCTGTACATATATACTAAAAGAATGTGTTTTTCATTTGTAGAAGGTGATGTATATAACTTTGGAGTTGTTTTGATGGAGTTGTTGGAAATCAAGCCCTCAAGATCACTCACAAAAGAAACAAAATAACACACACTAAATGCACGTCTGCTTCCATTCTTGTTTGAGAATTACACACAATTGTAAAACACAACTACACACACTCCTGTTTATTCTACTTAACCAATTACAAACTACGTACCCTATTTATGCTACAAATATAACTGAATATGCTCCTACTATACCCACGTAATATGCATGATCCCATATTACTCGGTCAAACTAAGACTAGTATCAACTCCATTATTTAAACTTGAACTAAAATGACAATTATACCCTTGAAGACTTTCGGAATACTCCAACATTCACCCCCCTAATCCGAAAATCTTTGCTCGGTCCATTTTGTGAACCTTCGGTACTTGCTTTCATCCTTAGACAACTCATCGGTCTCGATTATCTCTCGGACTAATCTTGCTCTTGCTAGGTGCAGGTCTTTTGCGGCTCCTCGGTCTTCGGTCTTTGCTTGCATGCGTCGATCGGTCTTCGGTCTCACGGTCTTCGCATGCTAGCTTCGGTCTTTTCGGTCTATGCCGGACTGTTTCGGTCTCGCCGGCATTGGTCTTTTTCGGTCTTCGGTCACACGCCGGAGCTTTCTCGGTCTTCTCGACGGCGTCGATCTTTTCGGTCTTCGGTCACACGCCGGAGCTTTTTCGGTCTTCTCGACGGCGTCGGTCTTTACGGTCTACACCGGACAATTTCGGTCTACCGATGTCGGTCTTTACGGTCTTTGGTGAAACTCACCTTCGGTCATTCTTTCTTTCTTCTCGAACATGCATGCTTCTTTTCTTCTTGCATCTTGCTCCATGCGTTTGCATTTTTGCTACTTACTTTCTTTTCCTTCTCTTGCTGCTTCTTTCTTAAGATCACCAAACGTGATCAATCATACTACTTCTTGTCTGCTACTTGCTACAGACTCTTGCTATTTGTTTTCATAAAACAAATCTTGCTACTTGCTCCTCCTTTTCTTTCTTGCAACATGCCCTGTTGCTTAAACTTTTCTTTCTTTCTTTTCTCTACTTGCTACATGCTCAACAATTGCATGCTACTTACTTGCTTACAATTTTCTTTTTTCTACTTGCTCCGCCCCTTTTTTTTCTTCTTTTTTCTTTTGATCATCAATTATGATCAACTAACTCTTGCTTCTTTCTCTTGATCTGATTACATAGGGTTGCAATCGATCCTCTCCTTCTTGCTATAAACCAGGTATGAACCCGGTTGACTAATGCGTCTCTTGTGCAACGAGACGGCTACAACGTCTCTTGAAACCGACTCTCAAACCGGCCTTCAATCGAACCTTGAGACCTAGGCTCTGATACCAATTGTTGGAAATCAAGCCCTCAAGATCACTCACAAAAGAAACAAAATAACACACACTAAATGCACGTCTGCTTCCATTCTTGTTTGAGAATTACACACAATTGTAAAACACAACTACACACACTCCTGTTTATTCTACTTAACCAA
Source organism: Calendula officinalis (assembly GCA_963853835.1). NCBI lineage: Eukaryota > Viridiplantae > Streptophyta > Magnoliopsida > Asterales > Asteraceae > Calendula > Calendula officinalis. The sequence continues at coordinate 69,323,479 of OY970828.1, forward strand.
TTACAAACTACGTACCCTATTTATGCTACAAATATAACTGAATATGCTCCTACTATACCCACGTAATATGCATGATCCCATATTACTCGGTCAAACTAAGACTAGTATCAACTCCATTATTTAAACTTGAACTAAAATGACAATTATACCCTTGAAGACTTTCGGAATACTCCAACAGGAGTTGGTAACGGGCAAAAAGCCGTTACAACCAGAGTTCGGGGAAGGTAGGGATATAGTCTGCTGGGTTGACAATCAAAGGAGGAGAAACGAAAACTTAATCGGTTTGGTTGACCCTCATATCGCAGACGAGTCAAAGGGAAAAGCCATTGATGTCTTGAACATTGCGATAGGTTGCACTTTGAGGTTGCCCGCACAAAGACCACCGATGATCCAGGTTAGGGGAATGTTGGCACGCGTTGAGCTGCATTTGCTCATCGATATTCCTTGGCTTCGTTTGCGTGTAGCTCAGGAGCTAGTTAGGAGCACCCTAGCTACTCGTGCGTATGCAAGGCCAGCAGAGAAACTGGGAAGATGAAGACTATCGTTAGATTTAACATCCTCAAAGTTTTCTTTTCTTTTTTTTGTGTGTGGCTATTTTCACCAGTTTTAGAGCGCAAGTTATGGTTGATTACTAACTTTGTAAATAACGCAACTTATCTAATTTTATCAGAAGACTCTTGATTGAATGTTTATAATGCATTTTTTTTTCATTAGAGTTGTTTCTTAGTGCGACAATGTTTAGAAAATTAAAGTTTTTCAAAAAAAAGTTATTATACATTTTTATAACATTTCTTAGATTATTTTGGGAGAATATTAGAATATAGAAAATGAAGATTGGGAGAGAGATTCTGGATGCAATGGCTCAAGACCACACTCCATTTAGTTGGGCCACGGATTACGTTATATGCTAACCCGACTTGATCTTTATACTCATTTTTAAGTGGTCATATAAATTTGTAAGTTTTAAATTTCGTTAGGTTTTACTTATTATGGTTTAGTTTACAATACAAAGTTTGCTATGTGTGGTGCATTCAAAATGCCACTTAGATCCATCCATGTGAGTTTGATCAATTTTTTATTTTATTGAGAAAATGATATGCTTTTTATTTAAGTTTGTCTTTATACTAATTTGTTGTTTAAACATTCGTTTTTTACAAGATGTTATTTTTTATTCAGGTTATCAACTTAATTACTATCTACTATTGTGTTTATAAGTTGTAATCCTATGATGAAACGTATACACAATTTAGGAACTCCATTGTTATGCTTATGCCTTATGGTATGAAACTATGTTAATTTTGTTTGTCAGTATCATTTCACCCTCTTGGTATAATGGTATGTATAAGTGTTTGTAGTTTTCTATTTTTGATTTACGAATATGCCCTCATGTCTCAGTATTTGAAGTCTTTGTAACACTTAGATTTAACATGTAACCGAATAACTTATGATCGCAACAAAATATAGTTACAAGGTATCCGCACCCCGCATTGCGCAAATACCCTGCTAGTATATCTTAGATGGATGCTCGGTACTCGCATATATGTTAATATATTATTCTTTTGACACAATTGATATGTCCTCGATTTGATCCATTGCAATTTAATCTAATTATTTTGATTTTATCCGTTTAAACTTTTACAGATGATAAATAACTTGACCCAATGGAATAAAATTGTCACCTATTATTCCCCTGTGAGTGCTTTAATTATCTGCTCATCGAGACAATTAATTAATGGTTTATTAATTAATTAGTAAAAGTTTAAGAGTTATAAGTGTCAAAAGAAAGTTTAATTATAATTAAATTCCAATGACTTAACTGTAACTTAGTCCCTTATAAATAAGGACCTAGGGTTAAGGTTTAGGGGTTAATCACTTTACACACTCAAAAACCCTAATCCCCCCCTCCCCTCTCTCGGCCGACGATTGAAGGTTACAATCCCAAGGGGTTTTCGGTTTGTGGTGTTCGACGCACACATACACACACTCGTCTAGTGTGTTGTCTTGTTGGTAGAACATGGTCTTGCAACGTGTTTAGGTGGTGCAGGAGTGGTGGATCAACCTTTAACAATCCTAAAGATATATTTCTCACCATCTTGTTGTTTTAGTGATCCTATTGATTAGGAGGGATTGTTGTGGGATTCAAGATTCCGCATATGAATCCTACACAATAACCATTCAAGGGTACCCACCGCCGCATTGCGTGGGTACCTTGTTAGTCCCTTACAATGCATTTGGGACATTTTCCAATATGTCAGGTCTTAAACATGTCTTGTCTTTTTCGGAAATGTCTTACTTTTTCCGCCGCAAAATTAAAACGTAGGCCACCGGATTCGAACCCGTGACCTGTCACATACAAGTTCCGAGAGAAACCAAGAGAAACCAGCTACTCTGCAGTTCTTATGTGCCTAATGTTTGTCGTTACAATGTATATACAATTCGTTCTAACCTATTCCATCGTGGGGTGCCCATCGGGTTATTGGGTCGGGTTTTGACTCTTATCGGGTCAGATCGTCGGGTTTGACACAAAAAAAATAATAACCAGAAACCCGACCCGATAAGAAATCGGGTTAGTCAGGTTCGGGTTTGTCAGGTTGACCCGATCGGGTTGGTCGGATTACACCTATACTATGATTTTTAGATAAAAATATGAAAAATATATCTAATATATTGAAATTTCTTTGTTTTGATTTAACACTTATGTTAACTGATTTTTATTGAATGATTTATAGTTTCAATATGCTAATTCATTGATTTAATGGAAAAATATCAAAAAATATAAGGGGAAAACCTTTTAAACCTTAATCGGGTCTAATCGGGTCAACCCGAAACCCAACAAAGGTAAGCAATCCTAACCCGAAAGTAACAGAGTTGAATTGTTTTTTTTACATTTGCTTTCTGATTTTTTATTAAGATTTGAATTGTTTGTGCTTTATGATATTGGGAGATTTGCAAATACGATTATTGATTTTGTAGATTAGCATAGAATTTCAGACAAGTAACAGAGTTTAATTCATTGATTCATTTTGGCAGAATATTGAAGCTTGAGGATTTGCAGGAATTTCATTCAGCGCCCTTGAACGTGGTGTTAGTTTTAGCAAACTCACATAATCTTTGAAATGGGGTAAAAATGGAACTCTGCATATGCTTCTTTTCAGGTTAATTTGTCTTCATTATTTTAAATGCATAAAGTTAAATAGGATACATAAATCATTTTTTTTGTAAATGTGTATATGATGATTTAAGGTGAAATTGACCAATATTCCAGTTAAATATTAATATGGACATTAAACTTTAGTGCAAGCTATATGGAAATGTGTTCCAATTATACATAAAATACTATTGTATGTTAAATATTTCTAATGCCTTGTTGTGCAGCAGCTTATATGGCTGAATACTTGAATAGTGAATGAGATCAGATAGAAGATCAAATTCATCATTTAAAATGGTCCCTTCATAGTGTAAAAACCATATTTTTATGATTACTTACTGCCTTGGATATGATTATATAGTTATATAAAAACTAACCTCAATATTTGAATGAAGTGATTTAGGTTGTTCATGTTTGAATGAAGTGATTTAGGTTGTTCAGTTTCATTGTCATTGTAATTTAATCATTTAATTGAAGTGTTCAACATGTATTTTTGGTTATTTGACTAATTGTTGACTATTCTGAAACAACAATAGATGCGTTTTTGTTCAAATCTTGGGATGACTAACCACAAGTCAGAAGAGTTTGATTGATAAAAGGTCTTTTCATTAGTCTTATCGAGTGTGCTGTTGCTTATATTTTTTTTATATTATTATTTTTTAATATTTACCTCTAGACTATTTTTTTTTGGCAATGAAGAGTACAGGAGACAAACTTTTGGTATTTCAATATATCTCTCTATATATTTTTTATTTAAATAGGAGGAACCAAAGAAGGCACCTTAGAATGTTGATGTTACAGCTAAAAAGAAGGAATAATCAAGTGATTAGTCGGAATCAGAAGAGAGTTCTGATGATGTAAGCAATCTTTTTGAATTATGTTTAGTATTTTTAGCATAAATAGAATTAAGCTGGAAAGGCTCAAAAAGCAGATTCATTAGCAAGTATTGATCCATGTTTATTTGGAACATTTCACCATATTATTTATGTAAAACTATCCAAAAATTAGGATTGTTTACCAATTTATATGATTTAGTGACCTTATTATTTAACCTAAAGATCACCCTAATCCATCCTATGATTTCTTCACTTGTCACAATTTGATTTGTCTAATTCATATTTGGTTGCATTCCATTGTTTGAGTTTGTGTTGGAGATGGGACAGTTTTTGTTTATATGCATTTTTCAAGACCTCCATTTTAGGTTGTTTTAAGTTACGTGGTGTTTATTATATAGTTGGTGGTCGAATTATGAAGAGTAAGATGTAGCGTTTGTTTAAGATTTATCCATTTTGGGTTGAAATTGACTTGGTTTCTTTTTAGATTTTGACTAAGTTTAAATTTAGCTACTGAAATATAACTTTTGTGGCATAAGTGGAGTTAAAATCGTGTATTTTGTTCCTGAATTATTAAACTAGGTTACATTTTGATCCCAAACGCATAACAAAATCCCTCTTTTATCACTTTAAGAAAATGCAATGGGTTTAATTGTATAGGATGACAACCAACTTCGTCCTAAATTTTAATTTTGCAAATGAAATTTTAAAATCAAGAAATGTTTAAACCTTTGAGAAAATTTTCATCTAGGGTCACGTGAATGAAGTTGATTGTAATGTTCGTGTCTGCTGAGATCTTTTTTTTATTGAAAAAGTTGGATGATTATTGTAATTATATGATATGGATTTTGATAATGACAGCCTTCAGGGCTGTCATAAAACATGCATAAAATACTTGTATATTCATTTGTAACCGACTCCTGAATTTTAGGAACCACTTCCCCATAGATTATCAAAACCCATATGATATTAATGACCATTTTCAATATACTTATTTATATATCATACAAACTTAAAATATAACATCAACCCAATTTGAAAAAATCACCGTATTCATCTAGTCTGACTTCACAACTGAACACTTTTTACCTAGTAACTTGATGCCATCTAATGATGTAAAAATTACATAAAAATTGAAGTTAATAATGATTATGATTGAAATTTTCAGGGACATCAAAAGGCCCCTATAAGAACATTGTATACATTCACAACTTTACAAAAACTAACTTGAAAAGAAAGCTGTATAAATATGCATATCTATAGGCAAAGTTGCAAATAAACAAGCAACGCCAAAATGATATCGAACAATTTAAATATATTTTTTATATGAAAACAGATTAATTTAATTAACTATCTATTTTGAGATTGCAGCTCGTTTGACTCCATTTCCTGCACGTTGTTTACAATGTCTTGAATCTTTTTTTATAAAGACTGATTGTGTTCCTCAAATATCATTTCCAGGTGTCTTTTGTATGCTGCAGCTCTCCTTTTTTCAATTGCCAGCTGTTGTGAAAGTTCCCGAATTTTATCATGTTCATTCTACAAAAAATTATCTAAAAACAATGTTATAAAAGTTATCTAAGAAACAATTGCATTGGTGGATTGTGATCAATCCGTGGCCCAACTAAATGGATTGTGGTCTTGAGCCATTGCATCTAGAATCTCTCTAAGTTGTCATACCAAATTGGAATAATGCTTTCTTTTTACAAAATTTAAAGTAACAAAACAAGTGCAGATTATACAATTATCTTTGATTATGATCATAGTAAACGTAAGATAGGAGTTTAATAAATAAATGTTTAGAATACAAGACTAAAACCTCACTAGACAAAAACTCTCAAAACACACCTAAAGACCTAATTCTTTACAATAACAGAACGAAGAAGGTGAACATAAGGAACTAGACCTAACTTACACGCACAAAACAGAGATATTTTTTAAAGTTTAGGCAGGAACAATTTCATCTTCATCTGGTTGGTTCACCCCTGAAACCGAACCGATATCGCCAGGAACACTCTGCCCAACTTCTTCCAACCGCTTTGCAACCAGGTTCATTGTTGGTCTGTCTTCGGGCACACTCGAAGTGCAACATATCGCCATGTTCAACACCTCAGTCGCGATTCTCTTTGATTCGCCCGCGATATGAGGGTCAACCACATCAATTAAGTTGCCTGTAATCCTCATTTCATCAACCCAGCCAACAATAGTTCTTCCTTCTCCAAACTCTGGTTGCAAAGGTTTTTTTCCGGTTACGAGCTCCATCAAAACGACTCCAAAGCTATAAATGTCACTTTTTTCAGTGACATTAGCCGCGTAACCGTATTCTACAAATGAAAAAGGCATTTTTTAAGTCTATATGTAACGAAAATATTTTTATAAAATGAGGCTAGAAACTAACCGGGAGCAATGTAACCGTGTGTTCCTCCAATAACGGTGGTCGAATTTGGGAGATTATTCGTTTGCATCTTTGCAAGCCCGAAATCTCCTATTTTGGGCATCATTTGTTCGTCCAGCAAAATGTTACTGGATTTCACGTCCCGGTGTATCACCTTCAAACCGTTCAAACTGTACATGTGGTGTAGGTAATCCAATCCTTTTGCACACCCTAGTGCAATCCCGTACCGTACTTTCCGGTCCATATGGGTAGTTTGGTCCGTGTGTAAACGGTCCCACAAACTACCATTTGGCATGTACTCATACACGAGAAGATCAGAGTCCTCACTTGTGATGCTGCAATACAGCTTCACCACATTTGCATGTCGAATTGAACCCAAAGTTGCCACCTCGGCATCAAATTCTGGCCGTCGAATACCGGTACGAGACTTTAACATTTGCTTCACGGCTACTTTCGTCCCGCACCGTAATTCGACTTTGTAGACGTTTCCTGAACTACCATGCCCGATCAAATTTTCTTCCCGGATGGAGTTCATTATTTCGTCTTCATTAAATTTGCCGGGATGATATTGCTTCATGTCCAGTGAACTTTGGTTGGTTAGAGTTGTGCAATCTTTTTGTCTTGATTTTAAGCAGCCAAAACACAAGATTGATAACCCCCCCCACAAAAAGTGCACCGACAATTAACCAATGCTTTGCAACTCTGAGCCTATTGGATACACGACTAGCCGGACATTGATCAAGACCTTTGATCCGGTCACCGCATAACCCTGGGTTTCCGCTGAAACTACCACCGTCTGACCGCGATGATAAAGATTCCGGCACCCGCCCAGTCAACATGTTATTTGATACGTTTATAAAGCTCAACCCGCGTAATGAGCCAAGACTCGCCGGAATGTGTCCGGAGAAGGAGTTTTCGGCGAGGTTAATATAACTCAGAGCCACACATGAACCTAGTGTCTCTGGAATAGTACCCGAGAAGAAGTTACCCTTAAAATCTACACTGATAAGCTTCTTGAGGTCACCAATTCTCGTCGGAATTTCACCAGAGAATTGATTATACATCAATTCAATCTTTTGCAGGGATGAAACTTCCGAAATTTCTTCTGGCAACTCGCCAGAAAAAACGATTGTTATTTATACGAAGTTCTACCAATGATTTAGCTTTACCAATATTAGAAGGCACTTGACCTTCAAAATGATTCATTTCAAGATCAATCAAGCTTAAATCAGGCAAACTCCAAATTCCGTTTGGGATCCTACCAGAAAGTGAATTTGTACTCAATCTTAACCGAAGTAAAGACGTACAATTCCCATAACTCTCTGGTAACCCACCGGTGAACTTGTTTATTATCAATGCAAGTGAATCCATTTTCCCGTGTTTGCACATATCGGGTGGAATTGGACCACTCAAAAAATTCTCCGATGCATCAATGAATGCAAAGTCCGCCCACGACCCAATTCTCGCAGGGAGTTCACCGGTAAACATATTCATATAAATCGAAAATTCCCTTAAAAACTTGAACTCTCCAAACTCCTCGGGAATACCACCGGAAAAATTATTCATAAACAATTGTAGGGATTCCATCCGTGTCATGTTTCTTAACTCAGTAAGATTACCTTCAAGAGTATTATCAGACACATCGAGTTCAGAAAGCATAACAAGATTTCGAAACCCGTTTGGAAGATAACCCGAAAGGTGATTACTGTAAAGCTCGAGTATTTCAAGATTGACGAGCTTTGTGATATTCTCCGGGATTTCTCCGATCAGAAAATTACGGGAAAGCTCAAGTCTTCGTAAGGAATGGAGCTTTTCGATTGCTTTAGGAATTCTTCCTTCGATGCTACAGTTAACAAGATAAATTACTTGTAGCTTAAAAAGGTTTAGAATTTCTGAAGGAAATTGGGATTTATCCCATGGGTTGTCTCCTAAGCTCAAGAAAGTGAGGTTAGTGAGTTCTTGAAGAGACTTCCATGGAAATTGGGCGGAAAAACCATTAAGGTTTATGTCAATAAATTGTAGCTTCGTTAAAGATGACATATCCGGGAACTCGCCAGAGAAAGAATTCATTTCGAGATCAAGATACATCAAGTTGGTGCAGTTTGATAAGTGAACATTACCATGCAAATGATTTGATCCAAGTGAGATTCTTTCAAGTGACTCAATAGAACAGATTGAATCAAAATCAAGAGTCCCGACGAGTTGTTGTTCTGGCAGGTTAATTTCTGTGACGGAATCAACGTTGTTGCAGATGATACTGGTGAAATTGCAAACTGGATTGATTGCATTCCAGTTTGTAAATGCTTTGGTGTTTGAGTCAGCCAAATTTTTCTTGAACTTGAGAAGAATTTGACGTGGGTCAGATTGTGAAAATGAAGAATTGATGATCAAGACAATCAGAGACAGAAGTAGAATGTGATGAACTGAGACAGACATACTGAACGGTTGGAAATGTGGGTGTAGTTATGATCAGAATGTGATGAAGAACTTGTAATTATCTTGATGAACTATGTATGACCAGAAGGCGATTGGCGTTGGAAATCAATTATCTTGATGAACAATGTATGACCAGAAGGCGGAAATGTTAAATAAGCAGGTCGGAAGTTGCTGCTTTTAAAGTGGAATGGCTGAAATGTTAAACAATGTCTTGATGAATAATGTATGACCAGCAAAATGAGTAGAACCAACAAGCAAGAGTACAAGGGTTGGTTTGGAGTTCTGAAGATTCCAAATGAGAGATTATTGCCTGGAAATTTCGAGAGAGAGATGGATAAAGGGTATTCTTCTTTTGAAAATGAGATGTGTTTAATTTGCTTTCATGGTAAAAAGAAAAAGAGAAAAAAAAAGTGAATTATATGATGGTGACATGAACACGAGTGGAGGGAAAGCAAAAGGGCAGCAGAGGTTTTGTGAAGTTCCGAGTTTTTTACTAAAGTGGTGTTTTAGAAATTTATAATTACCAATTAAGTGTGATTTGAATCTTTTTTACTTAACAAGTGTCTTTTACCCACTTTCACCATACCAGTTGTAGTACTTCCCCCATAGTACGTACCTCTTCCAAGTGTCTCTGCCATCACTTTCAACGGATTCTCCAACCGGTAATCCATCTCCGCTGCCACAAAACATCAGTCTCCGCATCCCACCACCAGTCTACCACCTCTGCCTTCATCTTCCCATGAATATCCCCCCATTCCCATTCTTTCCGCAGTCGCCACTTCCACCACTCACCGCCGCCGGTGCAGGCGCTTCTGGTATTTACCGCCGACGTACCCTTTCTTGTTCAGGCCCCCATTTTCCAAGATTAACATCAATAACGTACGTGATTAAAATACCTAACAATGATAACCCACTAACGAAACCCACGATTATTGCCGGTGACGGTACTGGTAAAGTTTTCCGGTCACACAGGGTTATTGTCAGGATCGATTAACTATTAACGAGTTAATAAACACCTTAGATCTAATTGATTATAGAAGTTGCAGCGGATCAACACTATATCAATGATTAAGAACAATGAACTGTAAGAACAATATGCAAAATATATTAAGAACACAGTTTCACAAAAAGCTTCAATGTATATTATTGATTAACAATACACACGTACGTTTACAATTCGTAAGGAACATACTTATAGTAGTCCTTGAAGCTAAACTATTTACCCTAGTTATTCTAGGACTTGATTTACATTCAAATAATAAAAGATATACATTGAAATCTATTCTATAACTATCACTACGAAGATCTCGGACTTGATATCTTCCAAATACGCGTTATCAGTAGTAACTGCAATCACCAGTAGTAAATGAGTATCATCAGTAGTAAGTCTGGTGACCAGTAGTAAGTCCAAGTCTATCGTCAGTAGTAACTACATAGATCAGTAGTATCTTCAATAAGTCTTGATCAGTAGTAACTTTAGTTATAGCTTTCACCAGTATCAACTTTATCAGTAATCACTTGTTCTGCCCCATCAGTAATAAACATGAATATTACTAACTGCAGCATAAGTACTAAGTTGATCTGTGATTTACTCCAACAATCTCCCCCTAAACTTATTGATTATCTTTTAATCAATCAAGTTTCTTCTGTTCTTCTTGTTCTCTTCTTCTTTTCTCAAGAGTTCTTTGATTCTGTTGAAGTCTTTGTTCAATAATGTATTTGTTGTTCCTCTTTGTAAAGTAATTCAGTTTGTTTTGGAACATAACAGCATCAAAGGGCTTCATTAATGTGTTGATGAATATCTGATACATCTCCTTTTCAGAATGAGGATATTCCTTTTCATACAGATACAGCTCACAGTTTTTGCTTGATCGTTCAAAGAAGTACATGTTAGCAGTAGGGAGAACATTTCATGCATAAATGTTTTCTGGATTTTTAAATAAATCTGGATAAGCATCTGGATAAAATGCAGCATCAATCATCTTAGTTAAATATCCAGCTCCAGATTCTCTCCATGATTTCTTGGACATTCTTGGTTTTCCTAAGATCAGAAGTTTGATTACATCACTTCTAGAACATGATCTGATTAAGGGTAACCATCCAGTAAATCTCTGTATAATTTTGTCTTCCCTTATGACTTCTATAACATTGTTCTGTATCACTCTCCAGTTAATAATTGGATTGTTTTGAAGTGGAGCAATAGGCATTTCAAGAACAGGTATAAGTTTATCTTGTTTTGCTTTCTTTTGAGTACTCTGTTCTTGACCTTCATTCTTTCTTTTCTTTGTCTGGGGAGATGAGGATTCACCAATAGTAGACACACTACCAGTTTTGATCAGCTTTGAGTTTATTGGTATTAAAGTTTTTGAGGCTTTCAATTTCTTTTCTTCTTCAACCTCTTGTTCTATCAAATCTTTCTTCTTGGCAGTACAATATTTGTCTATGAGAGTAACCATCTTCATTCTGCCAAAAGATTTTGCACTGTGCCCTTTTGACTTCAGAAAGTCAATCATAAGTGCTTTTTGCTCAAATACATCATCAGTTAAGGGACTTTTAGTTCTTTTGCTTTCAGCTACTAGTTCTTCAAGCAAATCAAGATGTTCTTCTTCTACTTTTCTCAATCTTCTAAATTCTGCCAATTGAGCTTCAATCTGAACATCTTTTATTAATTCAGGTATTTGAACAGATATTTTTACTACTTGAGGTTTTGATTTGTCTTGTTCAGCCTTTTTCTTCTTTTCCTCAATGGCTTGGTACATAGCCACTTTCTCCCAAAATTTTCTGTTATCTATTCTCCATCTTGATTGTTTCTCTGATCTGACATGGTTAATTTTGTTGACCATGTGGTGCCCTAGTGCCCTGTTTGGATAATCTTCATCATATACTTCTTTTCCTTTTCCAACACAGGCTGGCAATACAGATGGAGGTAGAGTGTACTTCATGTCTGGAATACCAGGAAGTAATAACTTTGGATAAAACAATTTTAGGTCTTCTTCTGGTAATATTTTTGGGTGAGGAGGAAGGGTACATTCATCTACCTCAAACCAATTCACATTATCATCAATGTCAGGTATGATAAGTGGTTGAGTAGGAGTTGGTGGTTTGGAGATGATGACATGTCTTCTACAGTCAATAAGTTCAGGAAATTCAGGAATTTCCTCTTCAGTAGTAACCAAGGTAGTTACTACTGGTGTGACTTCAGGAGTTACTACTGATAGGTCATCAGTAGTATTTGGTGCAGTTAATTCCTCTTCTTCATTTACTACTGCTATAATGTCAGTAGTAGGAGTTACTACTGGTATCTCTTTTTCAACTTGTTCTTCCATGGTAGCAGTAGTAATAGGCTCATTATCAGTTTCCATCATCTCTGGGCCTTCATCAACATTTGTTTCTTTTAAGTTAAGGAGGGATGATGCTGCTGCTGCAATAGAGTCATCAATCATGGTTTGAATATCATCCTTCTCCCCCTTAGTGAGCTCAACTGGTGGAGCCTCACTATCATCAATCTTTCTCTTTAATTTTCTGATGAGTTTTGTTTGTTGAAGAAGCCTGTGCTCATACAATCTCATTCGTTTGTTGATGATGTTAACATTCCTTTTCATTGCAGCCATTGTTCTTCCTTGGTTGGTAAGATAATGCAGACAATCTTGTACAATTGTTTCAAGTTTTTCAACTCTATCCGTCAATTCATTTGAGTTAACTCTACCCTCATCACCAGTAGGTGGATCATTGGGTGTAGTAGGTACATTGGTTTCAAGGTTTTCCTTCCTTTCCGTCAATTTAGATGGTTGAATACTGCCCTCACTCCATCTAGCAAGATCATCGGGACTGTTTGGTTTGAGGTTTTCCATCCTATCCATCAATTCAATGCTTCTGCCCTCATCACTTCTTGGTGATTCATTGGGTCTTTTAGACATTCTCTTCTTCCTAGAAGAAGCAGAGATGCCCCCCCTTGTGGTTTCTTGGCACCGGGGTCCTTTGAGTAACTCCTCAAAAGAGTCATCACTCAAAGTTGCCGAGGTTTGGGTCCTAATTATATTTTCACTGTCCTGTGCACCCACCTTTGGGGCATCAGTAGTGAAAGCCCTCCCCTCATGTCCTCTCTCCTCCTTGGAGGACAACTCTTTGAGTCTGGGGTTTGACTCGATTTGTCCCCTGGTGTCCTTTAAAGATTTCTTTCTTTTGTAAGTAGTGGAGATATTTTGGGTTTTGTCTGGTAGGTCTTCCACAGAGTGAAGAGTAGCACTCTGCAGATTTATTTCAAGTTCCTGGGACACATTCAGGACTTCTATATGTGAGGGTGATTGAGTAGCTATTTGGGGTGGTGTTTGGGCTGCATTTGGGGGTGATGGAGTGGGTTGAGGTTCAATTTGGGTTGTGGCAATGATTGAACCCTCTCCAGTTTGTGTGTGATCTTTGATCATGTTTGGAAACAGAGGGGTTTCCTTCCCTGAAAATTTAAATTGTTTCCTCATGTTTGAGAAAACCTTCTTGTTCAACTCAGGAATGACAAAAATATTTTTTGGAGTTGACAAGTTTTGTAATTCACAGTTTATGATATGTTGTAGAAATCTGGGATACATTAAAAACTTTGAAGAACTAAGATTTCCCAACATACCCTCAAAGATCATGTAAGAAAAATTGAATACCTGATCTGTACATAAACAAACAACAGCAGATGCTATTGATTTGTTAAATTCATTCCAGGTACTCCTTTTAGGAGAAATACAGTGTTGAATGTTATGTATAAGAAATTTCCATTGTGGGGAGAGAAGACCTTTTTGAAAAGTCACTATGTCAAGTCTTCCCTCATATCCCATTTTGCTTAAAATTTCAACAATGTATTCCTTAGGAAGAGTAAACAAACCTGAATCGTCGTGTAGCTGTAGATGATGTCTGATGGATTGTTCTGTTATAGTTATATGCTTTCCATCTACCTTTGATTTGATCATGGATACGGTTGTTCCTTTTGTTCGTTCAGCATTGGTCCAGAAATCCACCAAGTGCTGTTGATATGCCGTCGGTTTTACAGTTAGAGCAAACTGTATATATGAATTTCTCAAGAACTTGACTATTGGTCGAAAGTCTTTAGTTCCGTCTGGATTGCGTAGAAACGCACACATGTTATGGCATTCTGAATATTTGAGATCGGTTTGAATATTGAGAGATTGTAGAGTTGCCATTTTTGATTTGATTGTTGAAGAAGATGTATGAATTTTGTTACTGATGAAGGGTTTTTGATCGTAGGTTAGGGTTTATCGAGAGGTTTTGACAGATCGAGGTGAAGATAATGTTAAACTAAACGATTTCCGCCTTTTATATCTTTTGATTTCACCTGCAAAAAGACTAAATTGCCCTTCGAATCATAACATAACGGTTATTTTCATGGGGGTTAGTATGGTAATTTTGATCTTTAAAGACCAGTAGTAAATGATGTGCCAGTAAGAAACGTCAGTAGTAACCATTAACATCAGTAGTAACTAAGGATTTTGACATCAGTAGTAACTATAGACATCAGTAGTTAATTACTAACACATACGACCAGTAGTATATGTGAACATCAGTAGTACTGACATACCAGTAGTATTTATGTAAACCTAATACATACCAGTAGTACAGAATTACCAGTAGTAAAACACTTAAATGAAAAACTAACTTTTTACAACAAAACTTTACACATGATTTTGAGAGACTTAAGTTATTAAGATCATTCCAATACTGCTAACCAAGAAGTTAAATCTTCCTACATCAAATGCTTTTGTAAAAAGATCTGCTAATTGATCATCAGTATGAATTTTAACTACTTTGATTAATTTCTTTTCATTGCAATCTCTTATAAAATGAAATCTTATTTCAATGTGTTTAGTTTTAGAGTGTTTTACTGGATTGTTCACAATACTAATAGCACTTTGATTATCAATATGAATAGGAGTTTTAAGGATAGAGATACCAAAGTCTAGAAGCTGGTTTTGAATCCAGAGTACTTGAGCACAACAAGCAGATGCAGCTACATACTCTGCTTCAGCAGTTGATGTTGATACATTTGTTTGTTTCTTGCATTGCCATGACACCAGTCTTGATCCAAAGAATTGACATCCACCAGTAGTGGACTTTCTATCTTGACATTCACCTCCATAATCACTATCTGTGTAGGCTATGAGTTCAAAGGGTGAGTCATGAGGATACCATAGACCAAGTGATGGTTTGCCTTTCAAGTATCTGAATATTCTTTTGACAGCTTGCAAGTGTAGTTCTTTAGGTCTTGCTTGATACCTTGCACACACACAAACACTATACATAATGTCAGGTCTTGATGCAGTTAAGTACATCAAAGAGCCTATCATTGATCTATACAAGTGTTCATCTACATCCTCCCCCTCAACATCAGGATGTAGGTGTTTGTGTGTTTCCATTGGAGTACTTGCACTTTTGCAGTCTTTCATATCAAACTTTTCCAAGATGTCTCTAACATATTTTGATTGATTTATCAAAATACCATCTGATCTTTGACTGACTTGGAGTCCAAGGAAGAAGTTCATTGGACCCATAGAGCTCATTTTGAATTTAATTTGCATCAATTCTTCAAATTCTTTGCACAATTTGTCATTGGTTGAGCCAAAGATGATATCATCTACATATATTTGTACTAGTAGGATATCATCTTTAACTTTCTTTGTGAATAGGGTTTTATCAATTGCTCCTCTTTTAAAGTTATTCTTGAGTAAGTATGATGATAATGTATCATACCAGGCTCTTGGTGCCTGATGTAGGCCATATAGAGCTTTATCTAGTTTGAACACATAGTCACCATGTTTTGGATCTTCAAAACCTGGAGGTTGGCAGACATAAACTTCTTCTTCAATCTTTCCATAAAGGAATGCACTCTTCACATCCATTTGATAGACCTTGAACCTTTTGAATGATGCATATGCTAGGAATATTCTTATTGCTTCAATTCTAGCAACAGGAGCATATACTTCATCATAGTCTATTCCTTCTTCTTGAGTGTATCCTTGGGCTACAAGTCTGGCTTTGTTTTTGATCACTATGCCTCTTTCATCTTTCTTGTTTCTGAATATCCATCTTGTTCCAATGGGTCTTTTTCCTTTGGGTAGAGGTACAAGTGTCCAAACAGCTTGTAACTTGAATTGAAGAAGTTCTTCTTGCATTGCCTCAATCCAGTTTGAGTCCTTCATTGCTTGTTGAATCTTCTTTGGTTCATCTTGAGACAGAAAACATTCATACATACATTCATTAGCAATTAAACTTATATTACACATATTTGCAGTTAAGCTTTTGTTTAATTTGCTTCTTGTTTGTAGTGGTGAGTTAACATCACTTAGAACAAGGTCTAATGGATGATTCTTCTGAGTCCTTGTTGTTGTAGCTCTATCAACCACAAGTTGATTTTCAAGATTGGACTCATTTGTCTCAGGCATTTGATCCTCTAGAGATCCTTCATTGTCATTGATGTCTGATTCATCATCATCCTGGTCAATATTACTGCTGTTGTTATCTCCATTGAGATCAGTAGTATTGTTGTTGTTACAGTCATCAGTAGTATCTTGAGAATTTAGGTCATTGCTAGGACCAGTAGTGTTTTCAGTACTATTACTGGTACCAGTAGTATTTGAATTACTACTGACCTCATTCTCAGAGTTACTACTGCTTTCAGAATTTGAGTTACTACTGATATCAGTAGTAACTATGGGAGCAGTATCAACTATTATATATCTCATCTTTTCTTGACCAGAGTTAACAGATGATGTTCCTTCCTTTTGATTATGACCATTTGTATCACCTGCATTTAATTCCATGTTAAAATTAAAGGATTTGGTTAGATTGTCTATGTTAAATAGCCAATCTGGACCATTTCCTTGTTCATTAGGAACATTTTCATTAAAGGATACATTGATGCTTTCTTCAATTATCCTTAATCTTTTGTTGAACACTCTGTATGATTTGCTTTGAGTAGAGTATCCCACAAAGATTCCATCATCAGCTTTGCAGTCAAACTTACCAATTTGTTCTCTTGTAATCAGAATAGTACAAGGACAACCAAATGATTTTAAGAAACTTATAGACGGTTTTCTTTTATTGAAAAGTTCATATGGTGTTTTAAAATGTGGCTTCACTATTAATACTCTGTTTTGAACATAACAGGCAGTATTAACAGCTTCTGCCCAAAAGGTAATTGGTAGTTTTGAGTCTGCTAGCATTGATCTTGCTGCTTCAATGATGGTTCTATTTCTTCTTTCAGCTACACCATTTTGTTGAGGAGTTCTAGGTGAGCTGTATTGCCTGTCAATACCTTTAAGATCACAAAAGTTAATTAAGTTAGTATTCTTAAATTCTGTGCCATTATCACATCTGATGGCTTTAACTTTTTGATCAGATGTATTTTCCAATTTAACAATTAAGTTCTTGATGAGTTCACTTGTTTCATCTTTTGTCCTGAGAAAGAACACCCATGTATATCTGGAAAAATCATCAGTAATAACAAGACAATATTGTTTCTTTCCAATACTCATTACATTTGTTGGTCCAAAGAGGTCCATATGTAAGAGTTGCAAAGGAACAGAAATAGAATTAACAATTTTGGACTTATGAGAGGTTTTGTGTTGCTTACCTTTTAGGCATGCAACACAATGATGATCACACATGAATTGTTTTTGAGGTAGTCCAATGACTAAGTTTCTTTTAACTAAATTGTTCATGTTCTTAAAGTTTGTGTGACACATCCTTCTATGCCAAAGTTCTGATTCAGTGGTGTTTGCCTTGGATATAAAACAGTTGACCTCATTTGAAGAAATGAGTTCTCCCCCTATATCCAGGCAATACACATTGTTTCTCCTTGGGGTTCTTAAAACAACATATTTTTCATCTAATATAAAATCAGGAGAAAGAATGATGCACTCAATGTCTGTGAAAAGAATTTTATTCTTCTTATCACATACTTGAGACACACTGACAAGATTGTATTTTAGCTCAGCTACATAAAATACATCATCAAAGGTAATTTTGCCATTAGTAACAGTACCTTTACCTGTAATCTTACCTCCTTTTGGGTTTTCACCAAAAGCTACATACCCACCATCAAATGACTTGAAATCTTTAAGAATTTGCAGATTTCCAGTCATATGCCTTGAGCATCCACTATCAATATGCCATGTTCTACCTTCTTCAGGGATCTGAATGCTCTGCACAAGTAAGTAAATGATCAGTTAAGTTTGGGAACCCAAGCTTGATATGTCTTGGGTTCATCCTTTGAAAGATAAGATTTGGGACTAATGACTCTAAACTGTTTTGGTACCCATACCTGTTTAGTACTGGTGGTCTTATTTACTACTGATCTTGGTCTAAACCCTTGATTTTTATCTTTTGAATATTTTACTACTGATGGACCAGTAGTATTTGGGTATTTGCCAATTTTAAAATGACCAGTAGTGTTTTTGAAAGTTGTTTTGGACTGACCAGTAGTATTTTTGAAATTAGGGTTTTTACCAGTAGTATTCTTGTACTGGTACCATACAGCATTATAATTAGGTTGAACACCAGTAGTAACATTGGAAAACTTGTTACTGGTGTTGGAAAGCTTAAAGTATTGTTTATTTTGATTTGATTTGCCATTGTTTTTGAAGTAATGGCTGGTCTTTGGGCTTCCAACTCTTCTGTTTTGCACAAATCTTGGTGCACTTCTTCCAAATCTTGGTGTTTCAACAATTTGAGTTTTATTTTTATTTACTACTGAAGTATCAGTAGTATCTTTTAATTTCTGAGTTCTTGCCTTTTCTTTGGAAGTTTTAAATTCTTTGAATTCTTTACAATTAATGGGATTGAAGTGACAATCCTTTGCTAAATGATTCATTTTATTGCATATAACACATCTTAATTTCTTTCCTTTAGCACCTTCAGGTATTCTTTGATCTAAGAATTGGTTTTTATTTCTTTTATTTCCCCTTTGTAGAATTTTTGGTATATTTTCTGCATTATATTTAGGAGATTCATTTGGACTTTGTGCTGTGTGAAAACTTGTATCAATTGATTTTGGAGAATCAGTTTGAGATATTATAAATTCAATTGAGTTTGTGGTTCTATCATCATCAGTAAAATCATTTGATTCAGATGTTTCAGATGTTTCAGTTTTAGATTCAATTTGAGTTTCAGTTTTTAATTCATTAATGATTCTTTCTGAACTGTTTTTAAGTGGAGGAATGAATTTATATGGAGGTGGTACAGCATGATATCCCACCCCATGAACAACTTTTTCTGTAGTTTGATTATTAGTTAATTCATCCAAAATTTTAGTACTTCTTTCAAACTTTTTAATTGTTAATTTATTTTGTTCAATTTCAAGTTGATATTCTTCTAATTTACTTGTTAATTCTTTGTTTTTTAATTCATAATACTCCTTCTCATCTACAGCTTGGAGCAGTTCTTCTTTTATCCTTTGATCAACCATCTTGTACACCTTTATCTGATGTTCTTGATCAGCAATCACACTATCAAACTCATGATTTCTTCTTACTGCTTTTGCTAAATCTTCATTTAATTTAGTGTTTTCTTTTTCTAGATTTTTAACAATTTTAACACATTCAGAAGTACATGGTTTAGGTTTTACCTCAGATTTGGTGTCAGTGAAGGCCATTAGAGCTTGATTTTGAGTGTGCTCTTCTGCTTGAAAGCTCCAGTCATATCCTTGTCCTTGTTGTGAAACAAGAGCAGTGGATTTAGATCTTTTGTCTGGCTGAGGACATTCTTTTGCAAAGTGACCAAGGTTGTTACAGTTGTAACATTTGACTTTAGTTTTGTCAAATCCAGCTTTGTCACCTTTGTTGTAATTTAGACTTGTCCTACCAGTTCTTTTTAGAAACCTTTTAGTCCTTAGGCTCAGCATAGCCATTTGCCATTTAAGATCCATCTCTTCAAGATCATCTGGACTTAATTGTTCCAAGTCATCAGTAATCAGTACAGTATGCACATGACTATTGAAAAAGGATTCTCTTGCAGCATCTTCAGAATCTGCAGCCTTTCCTGTGAAGGTTTCTTGACCTTGACCTGTACTAGATACAAAGGCAGCATTATTAGAAGAAATAGAAGGGTTCTTTTGATTTACCTCAGCTTCAAAAACTCTGAGATCATTATATAATTCATCCAATTCTTTTTCTTCTAGAGCATCTCTTTGTCTGTAGACCACTGTATACATAGCCCATTCTTCACTAAGAGACCTTAGGAACTTCATGTTGACATCTTCTTGTTCCATCTTAACCCCAACCTGGTTAAGTTCACCAACTAGTTTGTTGAATCTGTCAAACACTTGAGTGAGTGTTTCATTGGGTTTTCCTTTGAAATTTTCAAAGTCTTGCTTGAGGACAGACTTCAAGTTTCTTTTTGTGCTTTTTGTCCCAACAAATCTCTTCTCCAGTGCTTCCCAAAGTAGCTTTGCATCTTCATATTCGACGAAGAGATGTTGATAGTCGTTTGGAATGGCCAGTAAGAGGGTACTTAGAGCTTTAAGTTCAATTGCCTTATCTTTCTTCTCTTTTTCACATTTAAGTTTGTCTGCTTCAGTTGCAGAACTGCTTGCTTGACCAGGACCAGTTTTCTTTCCTTCAAGGACGACTTCCCACATGCAGTAATCTGTAATAAGCATGTATTGCTTAATACGATTCTTCCACATCCCAAAGTTATTGGGAGTGAGCATTGGGATTTTGTTGGCTTGAGTGCTTTCATTATTATCAGTCATGATTAATAATGTGTGTGTTTTAAAAGATTAAAACTTTTTGTTGTTCTTAACAATTCGTAGATCTAGAACCAATAAGCTCTGATACCACTTGTCAGGATCGATTAACTATTAACGAGTTAATAAACACCTTAGATCTAATTGATTATAGAAGTTGCAGCGGATCAACACTATATCAATGATTAAGAACAATGAACTGTAAGAACAATATGCAAAATATATTAAGAACACAGTTTCACAAAAAGCTTCAATGTATATTATTGATTAACAATACACACGTACGTTTACAATTCGTAAGGAACATACTTATAGTAGTCCTTGAAGCTAAACTATTTACCCTAGTTATTCTAGGACTTGATTTACATTCAAATAATAAAAGATATACATTGAAATCTATTCTATAACTATCACTACGAAGATCTCGGACTTGATATCTTCCAAATACGCGTTATCAGTAGTAACTGCAATCACCAGTAGTAAATGAGTATCATCAGTAGTAAGTCTGGTGACCAGTAGTAAGTCCAAGTCTATCGTCAGTAGTAACTACATAGATCAGTAGTATCTTCAATAAGTCTTGATCAGTAGTAACTTTAGTTATAGCTTTCACCAGTATCAACTTTATCAGTAATCACTTGTTCTGCCCCATCAGTAATAAACATGAATATTACTAACTGCAGCATAAGTACTAAGTTGATCTGTGATTTACTCCAACAGTTATAGATAGACGGAGAAGGCATAAACCCACATGAAACACGAAAGGATTCACCACATACGGGCGAATGACGTTGAGTTGAACCTTAACAAAGTTCGGGTCAATTGGGTTTCCGACAAGTTTAAGTATCGCAGCTAACTGGGTTAAGTTAAAAGGTGGAAATTTGCCATCCAAATAAAGAATAAATAAATTTCTTGCATTGTGTAATGATCGAATCAGGAACTTCAGGAACTTGGGTGATTATTAGTCATGAGATATAAGAACACCAATTTATTAAATATTTTATGAATAAAAAACACTCATTTCTTGCATTTGGGTGATGAAGAGGTACTATGTGGGTAGTACGTACAACTGGTACTGTGAAATGGGTTTACAGTGATAGTGAAAAGGCTAAAACTGTAAAAGACACCTCTTAGGTAATAAAGATTCAAATTACACCTAATTGGTAATTATAAGTTTCCAAAACAAAAAACTCATGAAGTTCCACTCAAATTGGAGAAAACCAACACTTTTCATTCAGAAATTCAAAAAGCCATGCGTCATACACTCATACTAAATTGACGATTTATTTGAAAGAATGCACGGAAATAAATGGTAAGCAAGCCCACCCCACCCCTTTCACTAGCGCGTTCAGTACACCCTCTTACTTTTGTTTTATTTACTTTTTTTTTAACAAAATACAATATTTATATGATTGTACGGGTAATTTTAATTAATACCAAAAGTATTTTTAATTAAATCTGATTTACATAATATATTTTTAAAAGTTATATTAGGTTGTCCATAATGATTAAAACTAGGGGTCATAATTTCATAACCAACACGAAACACGATTTGAAATCGACACGAAAATAAATCGGTTATGGTTCAGTTTTAGATCGATTTTACCAACCCATTTATTGCTCATGTGAATGATAACCATTACATTAAAACGGAATTACGCGAAAGTTGTCATTTACCTATAACACATCCACTTTGGAGGGCAGATAAAAAAAATTGACATTGATAATATGCTAGTCATCAAAAAGAATTTTGCAAATATTAAAATAATCATAAACCTGTTTTTATGTAACGTTATTTTTATATTAATTGTATTTTATTAATCTATTAATATTTTAAGATTTAATTAATTTTTATATAAAATGAAAAAAAAATGTGTCATTTTTTATTAGAAAAAGTGAGAAAAAATAGCATTTTTAGTTGCTAGAAAAAATAACATCTCTCTCAATCATTACCATTACCATTACCAATATATACAATTATCATTCTCTGTTACTGTTCATAAAATTTTACATTTTGTTTCCTAAACTTTTGTGATAGTTAAACTTCACCCCTTTAATTTCATTTAATACTATAATTTTTACTTTGAGATCCTAAATTTTAATTATATATGATTTTAACTTTTTTGTTACTGGAGAAAAGAAAGGGGTAACAGGCTTTAAGGCCCAAGGTGATTGTGGTAAGGTTTTTATTTTTATCTATTTTTTTATCATAATCTTTCACTAATACAAAAAAAAAGGTAATTCGAATATGTAATAGTATATGCACTTCTATTAGTTACTTTACACTAAACATATTGCAAACAGCAGATTAAGAAGCTATAAAACAGACATGCACATATATACTCCAAACCCCTTTTAAATACATGCTAATAATCTCAACTTCAATTATATACAATTATCATTCTCTGTTACTGTTCATAAAATTTTACATTTTGTTTCCTAAACTTTTGTGATAGTTAAACTTCACCCCTTTAATTTCATTTAATACTATAATTTTTACTTTGAGATCCTAAATTTTAATTATATATGATTTTAACTTTTTTGTTACTGGAGAAAAGAAAGGGGTAACAGGCTTTAAGGCCCAAGGTGATTGTGGTAAGGTTTTTATTTTTATCTATTTTTTTATCATAATCTTTCACTAATACAAAAAAAAGGTAATTCGAATATGTAATAGTATATGCACTTCTATTAGTTACTTTACACTAAACATATTGCAAACAGCAGATTAAGAAGCTATAAAACAGACATGCACATATATACTCCAAACCCCTTTTAAATACATGCTAATAATCTCAACTTCAATTATAGATATATATGTTCGACATATATCCACTGCGGAGCGCGACACCTAATACGCTCGCTGTTAATAATCATCATCTTTTTAGTTTAGACCAATCATTGTTGTCATCATTATTTTTCCACTAAGAGTCCCTCAAATTAATACGAGACATGTTGCAAACATTTAGCTTTTAGGGCATAATCATGAAACAAATTAGTACAAATTTGAATTTTTCATGTCAAGAAATCCGTTACTAACAAGGTTTGATTTTTATGCAAAATATAAAGATTTATAATTATCATAAATGGACAATCACGTAAGATGTGTTTGGTACAGAGAAATGAAGGGTAAAAATAGAATTATTAAGCAAATCTCTTGTTTGGTTGCAAGAAATTATTTATAACCTCCTAAATTACTTATAGAGTTAATTGCAAGAATGGTCCTTGCGGTTTGGTCAAATTGCACGTTTAGTCCTTAAACTTCATTAAGTGCAGGCGCAGTACCTATGGTATGCGTTTTGTTGCACCCATGGTCCCTCCCCCTAACACTGTTAAATATGTCCGTTAATTAAAGGGCATTTTGGTCATTTCATCAATTTGGTCCCACCATCACTATCCTATCTCTTTTCCCCTCTCTCTGCACACACACTATACAAGGACCAAACGTGCAATTTGGCCAAAGCACAGAGACCATTTTTGCAGTTAACTCTAAACTATAATTAAAGATACATATCTCCATCTCCGGCCACCATCTCCGGCCACCACCTCCATCTCCGGCGATCAACCAAAACCCAGCTCACACTTGAAAAGGTCCAAACCAAGTCTCCTGAGTATCGTTAGGTGGTCGGGACCTCTACCCATAATCAAACAAATCCGGCGATGGCGATGGCGGTGGTGGGAGGCTGAACGGATCTGGGGGTGGTGGTCGGAACCTCCACGGCGATGTGGGAGACGGAACGGATCTGGAGGTGGTGGTCGAAACCTCCACTGAAAATCGAAACAGATCCGGCGATGGCGGTGGTGGGAGGCTGAATAGATCTGGGGGTGGTGGTCGGAACCTCCACGACGGTGTGGGAGGCGGAACGCATCTGGGGGTGGTGGTCGAAACCTCCACTGAAAATCGAACAGATCCGACGATGGCGGTGATGGCCGAGATGAAGGTCGCCGGAGGCGGTAGGCGGGGTGGAGTTAAGTGATGACGGCGGAGATTGCGGTGGTGGAGACGACGGAGATAGTGAGAGAGAGAGAGAGAGAGAGAGAGTTGATTTGGTGAAGAAGATAGGACTATAGATGTAAATTGACCAAAATGCCCTTTAATTAACTGACATATTTAACAATGTTAGGGGGGAGGGACCATGGGTGCAACAAAACGCATACCATAGGTACTGCGCCTGCACTTAATGAAGTTTAAGGACTAAACGTACAATTTGACCAAACCACAAGGACTATTCTTGCAATTAACTCTTACTTATATTTTGGATCTTGACAACTTCTTTCTCCGCTCGCATTACTAATTTTGTTTTGAAGCTCTGGCTGCTCTGCCACCTACACCATAATCAAATATTTGACCAACAGTTTAAAATAATTATAAAATTAATCAAATTCTATATATAACATTTAACATGGACTGAACAGTAGATTTTGTCCTTTTGTGCAATCCGAAATACTATTATATATAATCTTAAATCCCTCAATGAATCAAAGTAGGCTGCAGCCGAGATGGTAAGGAAGACTTATATAACTTATAGGTGGCGGCTTCAAACCCCACCACCGTTTTGTTTTCCTTTTTTGCCTCATTTTGTTTTTTTTTTCTTTGTTTTTTCCTTAATTTGCTGAAACTGTTCTACACTTTCATTGTTATTTTAGTTTTAATTTAATATTGCATTAGACATTACTTTTTTTTATCTTTTTTACTTTTAACTTACTATATATTTTCTTCTTTATATTTATTAGTATTATTCTTAGTATATAACATTTACTTAGTGAAGAATAGTGACACACAGGTAGAATTTTTTTCCTTTTTTTTTTTTACTTTTGTTTAATCTTGAATTGGTACTCCATCACAGTACTTTTCTTACGTAAATTTAATTGATATTTTATTTTGTTCCTTTATTTGTATTGTTCTTATGTAAAGTTTTAATAGTAACTTTGAAGTTCATATTTTATTATCTTAAAATAAGTGTATTAATGCCAAGAATTTAAAAACCCTTTTAGGTTAAGTGATTACTGTTATTTTCAATATTTTTTTAAAAGATCTACATTTCAATAATATTTTGTTATTTATCTACAAATGTATACTTTTACATACGCCGCAACACATTTTTGATTTTTTGTATGAAAATCCCCGCGGTAACGCGCGGGTGGATTTTACTAGTTACCAACATTTTCCTTTAACTATTTCGAAGCATCAGCCAACCTATTAATCTCTTTTTCTTCTTCCAATATAAACTTTTCAAGTTCCTTAATTTTTTTAAGTTCCCATTGATGTAAAAAGAACAAGTTTCGTTCCTTCATCTTGCACTTTGATTAAATCAAAGAGATGTGGGGGCCCCTGTGGATGACTTACTTTTTCTTTCATTCTAGACATCATTAACTTGTTTTTCCTGCATTAATATAACGATTAAAATATATAAAAAAGTTAAAAGAAAAAAATCATTAATTTGTTAGCTACCATACCAATATCATGAAAGTGGCAATGCCAAGGTTGTTCTACGGAAGCATTTCTACACATTTCCGTGCTGATGTGGCGGTTTCAACTACGATATAATCAAGCCCGGGAACTCTGTTGAAATTGCAAATATCACACTTCCAAAATCACCATGTTAGAACAAGTTCACACAAGTAACATGTAAGCAAATTTTTAAAAAACGAAAGGGCTTATAACCTATCGGTATCAAGGTGATTAGGTCTCCTACAAAGTTGTGGGTTCAAGTCCCAGTGTGGACTAAATGATGTAGATTAGAAAGTGTGTATTTGACGTTCAAAATAACAAATTTTTAAAAGAAAAGAAAAAAGAAAAATACCTTCACCATCCTCACCCCCCAGGCCCCAACCAAGAGCCAACAACTGGCTTAGATGGAACACTATGTCCAAAATCTTCATTAATTTTTTAGTCCAAGTGTCTTCATTAATTTTTTGTCCGGATATGGTCTCTGAAACAATATGTTCTGCTTCTAATGCCATAGCTGCCCTATTTTGTTTTGTCTTTTCAAGTTTGGGCACGATTGCATAATGAAAAGTGATTTTGAAATTAAGAAATTACTTCAAAATGTACGTCTTTTGTAGCAACATATTAAACTAATAGTTGTAGTGTGAGAAGTAATATTTGTGGTGTAAAAATCACATCTCGTTGCAAAAGCTCAACTTTTTACATTTATCTATAAACATATGTTGCTTAAGTGCTTCGAGTAAAAAAAAGTATAAATACATAAATGATATACTATACATTAAGACAATTATCAAGAAACATGTATATCAAAGTGAAGAAAATATAATTACTAATTAGACAATTATAAGTTATAACATATTTGATTCGTAATTACATTTTTATAGTTTTGTTTATAATATATTTTTAAGTAAATCATGAGATCTATTCAAAAAATTAAAAAGTAAACACGAGATTTTGTTTTATAGTTTTGTTTAAAGCACATTTTAAACACAAAATCTTTGCCCACAACACATCATAACCAGCCCCCCTTTCCCTGAAGATAGACAAAGTAGATGGGCAGATGGCTAGATGCTTTTTTTTGTAAAAGCATTGATACGAAGCCACAATCTAGATTTTACACGTATAGAACCATTGTCGTTTTGTAAAAGTATTGATATGAAGCCACAAGTGTATTGATCTTTACATGTATAGGAAAATAGTTAGTAAGACCACTCCCAACCATGGTGGAAATAGACGCCGTCAGTTGTTATCAAGTCAACGTCACGTCAGCTCACCCTCCAACTAACATTAAACTGACGTACTCATGCCAACGATACCTCTTCCCTTCAATTTTTTGGGACCCACCATTACAAAATACGCACACACAAAATACCCTTTTGGCCCACCTACCCAGCTCACGGCACCCTTCCCTCCCGTCTACAAAGTGGCGGCATCTAACTGGCGGGATCACTGGCAGAGGCGTGCCACCAGTGATATACCACCACTTGCAAACTCACGGTAAAGAAACGGGATTGTTGGCACCCGTCTAATTATCATTCACCAATCCACAAGCTTTAAGATCTCTTAGAAATTATATTCAAAGTAATCGAAAGTTTTTTTTTTAATTATTTGGAACTGGTAACATTTATATATGGGTCTAAAGTAAGGAGAAAATTTGTTATAGTTCTAAAAAGCAATGTATGCATCGTAAAAGGGATGTTATTTTTTCACCATATAAATTGTTTCATATACCACATATATTGTACAATATTTAAAGCAAATTAAGCACTCTTAATCAATCAATGATCATAGTATATAGAGTAATTTTCGTGGTGTAGATATCTCATCTCATCACAAAATGAGACAATGGTATATAAAGTAGTTTTTGTGGTGTAGCCACATTACACCTTAGAAAGACTAGACGGTACCCGCGCAATGCGGCGGCGGGTACCCTGAAACTATATTTTGCAGAAAATAATGTCTTTCGGTTACATGTTTTTTCTAACATATAGTCCTACGCAACGGCATCTAATTCTCGTCAATTAAAATTTGTCAAAAATCGGCACCATTCGATCCTTCAAGTAAACTAAACATCACAAATGAGACAAAAGTCAAAGTCGAAATAGTGAAATCGAAACAAACACAAACGTGTAAACAAAACAGAAAGCGTGAGACAGAAATCTAGATAGAAATTAAATGACAACAAAGCAACCATTGAGTTTTGACGTGTGCTCTTCACCGGTCCCAGTTGAACCGGCTAGGTTAGCCAGGTTGACCTAGATTTTAAAACACTGCAGAAGTATAACCATTTACGTGTGTTAATCTAGGAAGGTCCCAAATGCATATATATAGTATAGACATTAGACAACGATAAAGATATGACATTAACAAAACAAAGCCCAAGCATTTAATTAAAACTCAACCATGACAACACACATGATCTGGGTATAATCCAAAATTTCTTCATTAAATTAGAAATACAAATTAGGAGCAAACAAACAACTCAGTATAAACAAAATTGTTACAACCAACAGAAAGACAAACCCAAAACTATGCCTATAAACCATGAACAAATCATAAAATTAGTAGGGAAACCCCAATTTAACACTCAAAACACACACACGAAAATAACAAGTGAAAAATGAAAAGAAAACCAACCCACTTGGTGCTTGATCATCTGGTCCAATCAGCACCACCTGCCATCAAGAAAACAGACTTGTGTGTTAAAAAAATGATAAAAATAATACATACATTTCAATCAAGAGCAGATCTCCAGGCTAGAACAATGGCTGCATTTTTCTTTCTCGTTCTGATTCAAACACCAGCACAAATGACCGCCCTTTCCTTGATACTACCTTCAACACATCACAGTTGACCCAACATAATAATTAGTTTAGAATTTGACTCGATAATTTGTTTGACCTGTCAAAGAAGGTTTTAGTTTAGATTTTGATCCAACAGTTGACCAAGCAGATAAAATTTAATACTTTTATGCCAACGAACTTTACAAGTAACATTTTTTTTATCCGCTTGTTGATATACCTGAAAATAAATCCGATTAAGCATCTGCATTTGGACAATTGTTGCAATTTCAGCATGTCAATATAAAAACGGTCAATTCAGGTTGTATTTATATGATAAAGGTCAAAATGTTGGAACAAAGAATCAATATCACCTGCAAACCAAACAAAGGCATGCAATTAATAGTCAATTCAATTTAGTGCATATGTTAAGAAATATGACATAATTAAGATACTCAATGCCCAAAAAGAACTCCACTTGCAGGCAATTCTAAATATAAAAATATTCAAACACAAATAGCTCTTAAACAATAAGTTGGCACAACAACAAATACAGTGGTCATGCCATCAAATCTTGAACTTGTACAAGTAAAGAGCTCTTTAAATCTGACATGTAAACCTACATGAATAAAGACAATCATAATAAATAATAATGTTTCATACTAATATGTTTTTAAACTAATTTGTGCTCGGATAGTGCATAACAATTGAAAGACTTACTGCAGAAGCATATTGCACCATAGTTAAGGCGAGGGTTTGATTGTAAAACTTAATATGATTATTTCCACATAACAATTGAAAAGTTAATTAAACTCTTCGAATTTCAAGTTCTTCTTCATCTACGGCCCCTTTACATCTTTAAACAAGTTAGAAGAAAACATAATCATCATATTCGATTCTTACCAGAAAGCCACCACCATGTAAACGTTCAAACACAAATGCCCTAAAAATCAAACAACAAATCGGCCAAAAAAAACACACATTAAAACCCTAAAAATCAGAAAATAATAAAGAGGAGCAATAAGTTATTAGTAAATTTCAAAATACTCAAATCAATGCATTGTAATTTGTAAATAGGTAAGTTTTAATCAATGTAAACTTCAAAATCAGAAATATTTATCATAGAGACATAGAGCCATATATACCTGTGTTTCTAAATACCAAGAATGCGAGATGAAATTTGGGAGTGATGCCGGTTATTTTAGGACCTGAATATGAAGCACACAAACATTAGATTAAAATTGTAAATCTACAAAAAAGAAACCCTATATCTAAAAGCTCATAACTTTTAAATCAAAAGAACGGGGTGAGGTAGATGTAAGAGACGGTTCAGTACATTTGCGATGATAGAGGTGGGAGGAGGTATTGTGATGATGTGTTTCAATACCCGATGTAAACGTAGCAGTAAATTATGTTTCCCAGACCCTCTCAACTTCCCAAGGCAACGGTTGAATGCCTAGACATATCTCAAGTGTTTAATAAATAGATTTGTAGCTGCTATAAAAACGCAAGTCCTTGCAGTTCAGTTGGTTAAGTCGACTTCTTATTAGACAAGAGGTCGCGTGTTCGAGTCTGGCTAGCTAATTTTTTTTATAAAACGAAGATAAGTCTAAAAATAGCAAGTGTGTTGGCTGAAATTTCAGCCTTGCTAAAGATGGAAGGGGTAAACCCTTTATAATATAGTAGAGATATGGGATATGCGTTCTTTATCTTAAAGCTCATCATCAATGTTTTAAAACCCGGATTTTGAATCGGACCGGCCGACAAGTTAAAAACGGTCAGACCCGGTTGAACCGGATTTCAATATTATTCATTTATATGATAAGTTAGTTATGAAAAAACTCGTAAGTAATTGAAATTCAAATTATTATCGACTATGGTTATGATTAATCTTGAATATTATAAAGAAAGAAGAAATGTGGCGATTCACGGATTTTGTGGAAGATAATAAAAAAATATGTTAAAACTTGAAAAATTAGAAAGAAAAAATCCAGTCCAACCCGAGTGTTTAAGCCCGGTTCGGTCAAAAACCTGGCGGTTCAATCCGGCTAATATCTTGCATATTAACCTCGCTACATCCTGCCGGCACTATACCGGTTTTCTGGTCTGACTGACCGGTCGAACCCGGTCATTAAAACACTGCTCATCATCACCACAAGCACCTGATGGAACCTAAATGAATACATTTCTTTTGTCGAGATTGATCTTTGTTTTTAGTCTATTGAGGATTTTTTAAAGGGTGTTTTTGTTTTGAGAAATGATATTTGTGTCTACAATTTGTGTCTATCCATAAGCCTACTCACTTCTAAACTTTATATGTGTCATCCACAAATCCTTTCTCTTCATATCATCCCTTGATTTTGACACTTATCATGATCAAATTGGTAGGCTCAAGAGTAGGCACAAATACCATTACTCTTTGTTTTAGATTTTTTTAAGTTTTGGTTTTTCATTAGGTCTTTTCTAAGAATTGTTAATTACTTGTTAGTTGTTTGTTCAATCATCACACTAGCTTCTTTTATAATATACTCATCCGCCCCACAAAAAAGTATTTATATCTCTTGGGGAAACGTTTTAAGAAGATACTTAGTGGTGAAATCATTGGTAATAATTTTTATTAAAGTATAAAATTAGTTTGGAGAAAGAATGATAGTTAATAGAGTAAAAACATCTTTCCAGTGTTAAATCAAAGCCAACTTTAATAACCTAGAAACCAAAGATTGATGTTTCCTCATTATCACCGTCATACGAGAAAGGTCATTCTCTTCAATTAATCCTTTTTTGCATCTGTAAATAATTAAAATTTTAATTACTTGACATAATCAAATATTAAAATTTACTATTATTGTCTAAAGTATTAAAAATTGTATTTTGATAATACAACCTAATGGCTTTCAATAAAAGCATAAAAATGTATACTTCCTCCGATTCAAAATAAGTGATACACTTTCCTTTTTGGGGTGTATCAAAATAAGTGATACACTTTGAAAAATTACCTTATTTGGCAAAAAATAGTGGGACCCACACCCACTAACTATCTACTTTAACAAAATAAAATGACCATTTTACCCTTACTTTTAAACATCATTAATCTCACTTTATTCAAAAAATATGGGACCCATTTTCCACTAACCATCCAATTAATTTAATTTAATCATCATTATAAACTTTTGCCTCAAAAAATGTAAAATCCAAAGTGTATCACTTATTTTGAATCGGGGGAAGTATATTAATCAACAATCACTCCTATATTTTAGACATCACTTATCCAGTAATGAAAATATTACTTTTTAATGCATGTAATATTTTGTTATTGACAAACTTTAGAGCTGTTATTATAAAAACCCTTAAAACTTACCGAAATTAAATGTCTAATTACTCGAAATTAATCCTTTCGGTTAAATTACATATTAACAATTCTTACAACATCACACAAAGCAATATTGACATAGACACACACGTATTATATATTACATTAATCGTAGACAAACTAGGTGAGTAGAAATAGAGCTACGGTAGACTGGTCAAAATAGCTAGCTGCTAGTTTATAATCTTATAAGTCAAGTTTCAAAATGTATCATTTATTTTAAAACACTTCTAGATGAAAAATATATAATTTATTTTGAAACCGAGTAAGTATTAAAAATACCATCACGTACCAGACCACTTGGACATATCTTAAGAACGTTCAACGTACATAGGCTACATCTTATAAAACGTTCAGAAGAAGTGAACAGATGAAATGAATAATGAAGTATATTAGGCTAATTCTCATGGTTTTAGTGTATGTTTGGTCTTTTTTTAGTTTGATCAGCTAAGATAGAAGTGAAGCCATGATGTAGTCTATAAAGTTGATATTTTAAACTCGTTAAATAAAACGGGTTATATGAATTATTATCAAGTTTAAAGTAAACAGAATAGGGTTGAGATCATATTTGACTCGTTTATATAAATGCGTCATGTTCATGTTGAATGTTTTGACCCGTCAACCCATAACTCAAACCCAACCTTAACATACAAAAGAGTATGATCCTCCCGGCACCCTTAAGTTGTAACCCACTTGTCTCTTCTAAATCTCTTCTTATTTTTGAACATCAAAAGGGAACCTCGAGTGAGACCTGTAGGAGTTAATACCAATTTTCATTAAATAAAATACAATACAATTGGGAAATGACTAAAACAAATACAAGATTGAAACAAGAATATGTAGAAACAAAGAAGAAACAAGTTTTGGTTGAGTCTCGTGAAATTCACGATCCCCTTAAAATAGATTCGTCGTCTATCTCCCAGGGTAAAACAACCGAGTAGTTTTACACTACCAGATATAATCCAAGCTAGAACACATATCAAAAGTTCTAGTGTTTAAGGATCACTATCAATGGAGAGCAAATGTGTGATACTTGTAAGTGAATGTATGGAAGTATGAGAATGTGTGTTTTCCAATGAACCACACATCTTCTATTTATAATAGAATTTGGTCCAAATGTTTAATGACATTCTTAATGCCATTATGACCATTATGTCATTCAATACAAAGAAATAAACCATAAAATTCAAATATATATTTAATGACAAACATTAAACATATTAATAATTTTATTAACAATATTATTCTTAATTGAATTTTTTTAACCATAAAAACCGAACCTCCATGAAGCTCGGGAGACGAGCGTGAATAAGTTCGAGTTTCCACTAGTTCATTTGTTTGATTTCTTCGTTCCATACACCCCACTTTGAGAGTCGATATCTCATTCACCACAACTACATGTTGGGCATATCAATCATTAATTATATAATTAAATATATAATTATATGTGTCCAAAATTTTTCTAACAAGACCTTCGGCAATATCATCACCCACCCGAGTGAGACACTAGCATACAATTAGAGTTCAAACCATACAAAACATTACACCTAACCTATCTAAAACAAAAGGATCACACCTATAAAAAACCACCAATTAATTATAACAAAAAAAAAGTAACATAAGCTACTGACCAAAACAGATTCCAGGAATAAAGCCACCAACTTTTGATCCAGCACAATCTCGAGTACATGCATTACTTTTCTAAATCTCTTCTTAAACTTCTTTTGTACAAATTGTATGGGCATGAAGTCTCCACCTTTTTTGATAATGGATATACGTAAAGTAAGACAAAATTCCATTGGGTTTTGTCCCTGACTTTGGGATCATTAGAATTCGCTCTTTGGATTTTACATGAGGCTATAAAGATATTATCTTTTAGATTATATGCAAGAGTGTGTCAGCAAGCCACTTGCTATCTGACTCCCTTTTTAGTTGTGATTGGTGAAACTATAACTTTTACCTATAGATATAATTATTCGATGCTATACTTAGAGTAACGTTAACTACTTTATATGAAGGCGGAATTTGATGGAAGTTTCATGGAGTTCATGATCTCATGCAAGTTTCATGAAGGTGGATGATTGGCTCGTAAATTTTAGGGTGTTTAACAGGAATTTAATCTCAAATAGTATCACATAGTCAATAATTTTAACCACTTAATTTATGTTTTGATTTTATCTTTGTCATGGGTATCTTGAGCTTCAATTTATCTTTCATTTGGGTATTTTAAGCTTCAATTTATATTTCATTTTAATTAGGTGTGCGTTTTAACATTAATGACAATTTCTTGTTTATAAGGTGATAGTTTATGCATGAATATTGTTTTGGTAAATCTAACATCAAGAGAACCAACAAGCATAAATACAAGGGTTGGTTTGGAGTTCTGGATATTCCAAATGAGAGATTGTTGCTTGGTAAGAAGAAAAGGGGAATAATATGATGGTAACACCAGCTTGTTGTGGCATGAGAGTTGCTAAGGAAGTAGGTACATAGTCTTACATTAGTCGTTTGAGTGGAAGGAAAGCAAAAGGAGTCACTTTTAAAGGACAATAGGAATCACTTTTCATTCAAAAATGAAAGAAATGAGAAAAAGAAAATTGAAAGTTATTGATTCTTGTATTTTTATTTCTTTGCGAGATTTCAATGAATTAAAGGAAGTAAATCAAGATAAATTTGTACATGAGAGAGAGAGAGAGAGAAAGCCTAGTCGTCAAATTTGTAATCCACACAACTGAGCCCAGTTTCTTTAATCCTTTACCTGCCCAAACGAAGTTGATAGCCCACTAGAGATGTAAACCCATTTCCTCTAAAGCTCAAAACCTCGAAGTCATTTCTGCCTGGCCCATGTCCGTTTACTGCTGGTCGGCCCACTGAAAAGCTTACAAGCCCAACCCTTTAAAAGGAAATCAATATTTTTTTATCTTTTATTTAATATTTAACTGTTATAATTAATATTTATTATAAATAAATATTCTTAAATTTTATATATTTCTTTATTTTCATTATTAACTTTTTATTTAAATAAAATTTATTAATAATTATATAATTATTCATTTAAATAATATTTAATTAAAATACGAAAATTTTATTTATGTATTTAATTATTTAAATACTAATAATCATTTAATTTTCTTTTTACTTAATTGTTATTTATTTAAATAATAATTTAATAATTAATTATTTACATTTACATTTATTTTATTTAAATAATTATCTATTGACTATTGGATCATAATTCGTGTACTTTCGATCAAGATGTAACCCTTCCCCAAAATTTATATATCCAAACAAACATATTTAAAATCCGAGACCAATTTAATAGAGTCACCAACGTATCGCTCGAGTCTATTTTCATTATAGAGAATCATTTGCGCATCATTTAGCTTCAGTGTGTCATTGAGACCATCACTCATTTATATATTCCCATGCGTTTAGGACACTAGGATCATTTGTTTAGAGACCACATTTTGTTGATTGCACTTTACTAGCTCGCATTATGTGAGTTTTACGGCCCCGCTTTTACTTCTTTGTAACTATTTACTAGCTCGCATTATGTGAGGTTGTGGACACGTGTTAGGAAAACATACAACCTTACAATAATTACAAGT
Source organism: Calendula officinalis (assembly GCA_963853835.1). NCBI lineage: Eukaryota > Viridiplantae > Streptophyta > Magnoliopsida > Asterales > Asteraceae > Calendula > Calendula officinalis. The sequence continues at coordinate 69,359,229 of OY970828.1, forward strand.
TTTTATGGTTGGTTTTGGTATTTATAAGTTATTAGCCGGGCTATTTTGGTAATTGAAGTTCTTTTCGTCCGTATATGGTAAATGGTAATTATAAGAAGCTTTTTTTGGCGCATTGCGTTCTTTTATATGTTTTTAGCGATAAAGTAATCAAAACATACCGGCTAAAAACTTATAACTACCAAAATGAACTTTAGAAAGTTCTAATTATTAAAACAGACCAATATTGCTAATCTATGAGATTTTCCTAAGAAAAGAGGCAAAGATTCGGGTTCATGTTTTATATGGAAAAATACAATCCTTGTCATATGATACCAATTCACGGAACTGGAGATTCACATCATATATGTGGAGAAGATACAAATCAATGCATAAAATTACTCAAAGAATTTATGCTGTAACAAAAAGTAGAAGTGCAAGCTACTTAACTTATGTACAAAAGTTTATTGGATAATAGCAATTTCTACCAACAAACAGGAAAACCTAGATAAATTGCCTATCGGATAAATGTCATTACTTTTTATGGTTGTCCGTTACCTTTTGAAGTCTATTTTGGCAATTACAACTTTTGACGCCTTCTTATCTCGAAATTTAAAAACACTCTTTTGGGATCTATTTGGTTAATATTTGTTTAGTTTTTAAAACTATAATCACCAAAGTAGACCACTTAAAAACTGTAGTTACTAAAATGACCACCTTCTAAAATCACTGACTAAAATTGACACTTCAGTTTTTGTCAAATCAGCTCACATCAACCGACACTCTAACTAATACTCCCTCCGTCCCACAAAAAACTTCTCATTTGCCTCTAAATTTTTGTCTCACAAAAAACTTCTCATTTCTCACATTTGATGGGCTCCACACAATAAAAAACTATTATTACTAAAAACTTCACCACTAAAATCCACTAAATATCTTTCTCTCTCTCACCCAACCTTATATTTTAATCAAAAGTATTGTCAATGACCCCACCATATACTATCACCTAAAAACTTGTGCAAAAGGCAAATGAGAAGTTTTTTGTGGGACTGAGGGAGTATTAAACTGACATATCAATGCTAACAATACATCTTCTTTTCAGTTTTTTGAGTCTCACCATTATAAAATATACACATACACAAAATACCAAATACAATATTAAATTGCTTGGGCTCTACCATTAACATCTTCCTCAAACCAAAGTTTGAAACTTTCTCTCTCCAACTGAAGTCCCAACAAACTGAACCATTAGTACTGGTCTAATGTTTATCGGCCCATTTTAATTCTTTTCCTTTTGAACAATCATTTTTTGACTTTTAAATAAAAAAAATAATCTGACAGTGTTTAGGATGAACGTTGGAGGCGTTCCTTGGACAGGACAAAGAGATACAGGCTTAGTAGACGGTTTCAGAACATGATGTTGGTTTGTTTAGCAACTTTAGGTGTTGGGGATGAATGTTTTGTATAGCGATGGTAATGTTTCTGATGTTCGGTCTGTTCTTAGGAGGACCTCAATTTTTAAATCTTTTTATGTTGATTTGAAGTCATTTGTGAAATCACATGCAAATTCAACACCATTCACATTTGAATTTTTGTAAATAATTTCGTTTTTTAGCTAAATGTGTTTACTTGATTCTTGTGAACAAGCTTTTCACTTGTTACTCTCTTGGCTACATTTTTATATAACAATACTCTAACAATACATGTGTATGTATATACTAGTCTCATGTACGCAACACAAACTTGCGTGAAAAAGTAACAAGCGACCTGGTTCACTTGATCAAAATGATCAGAATACATAGATAACCAAACTAATAGGGGCCTTAGGCTATGTCAATAACCGCCTCAAACATTCGGTTTTCCTAAAAATAAAAACTGCTTACATCGGTTTTTCAAATAATTTGGTTTTTCAGTGTGATTTTTTCCGGTTTAAATTCAGATTTTCGATTTTTGTGCTCAGCTAGTGATAAGGGATAAAGATAGGGAACGAGTGCCATCACAAACATTATCTCAAAATCACGTAAATAGTTCATGTCTAAAAGTCATATTCATCATATAAAAAGTCATAGTCATGATATAAAAAGTTAGTGGAAAAACTCGATTACTAAAGATTTATACAACAACGTTTTTTGCAATTTATAGTGACTATTTATATTATCAATTCTCTAAGAATTTCTTGTGTATGTGAATAAGTTAAGTTGTATATTCTCATTTCATGTATGAAAATGAAATATAAACAAGTAGTCGCAATCTAGGAGCATCTAGAAGCTTCAAAAAACCTAACTTAACCCCTCCTCCAAGAAGCCCATATTCTCACCACACAACTTTGCTACAGAATTTATTCTCTTTCTCTCCCCACTTTTGCCAAAAACCCTAAACCCTAACAATCAACACCAGATTTATTCTCTCCTCCGTACTTCCATGGCGACAGCCGCGTTGCTCAGATCTCTTCGTCGACGAGACATCGCATCTGCTCCTCTCTCCGCCTTCAAATCCGTATGCTTTTCATTTCTAGTTTTTCTTCTGTTTTTTCTATGCTTTTTTTTCTAGATCTTTTCCTTTGAGCTGTTTATTTCGAGCTTGTTTTGTCGATGTATTGATCCACTAAGCTCAAAAGGAATAGATAATTATCGTATTTAGTTTATGCGTATAGGATCGATAAGTTAATAAGATAGTTGAGTTCTCGTTATAATTTTTATCTTGTCATTAAGAAGATTATTTGATTGTAAATGTATTGTGTTACAAATACTTTAGCCTTGTCTCTGTTTAACCGAAATAGTATTGACGAATTTGATGTCCAAATAATAGCTCGCTTCATAATAATTTTTTATACCCTAATTGATTAGGGAGGGAAATGGATGATTCTTATTATTGAATTGCTGGATCGTTGGTTAGGTCATTTTGGTTTTTAATTATGATGATAATCAAAGGTTAGTCTCTTCTTAAGACTTAGAGACGATCTGTTAGAAACTAATTCTCGTTACCTGTTTGTCACTTGCTGCTTGATCTGCTGTCAAAGTAAACATGTAGTTGTCTGATGATTATTAGCTCTTATATGTTTATTGTCAGCAAACAATTCACCAAGGAACTTTTGAGTTCTATCCAAACAAGAGATACAATTGTAAAGAGCACAACTTGTGTATTTATGTTTAAATTTTGAAATCTGATGTGCTATAGTTTTTGTTTAATCGGGCCTGAGCTGTGCTACATCTTCTATGTGAAAAAAATATTATATTTTCTAACCTGTTTTGAGGGCTTTATTCAACCTCAGAAAAAACTAGTTCTTGAATTTAATGATACAATTTATTTATGCAGTTAAGTGGCACCAAACCATCATTGAATGGATCAATTTTGAGCCACAAATTGGGTGTAATCGCCAGACCATTTAGGTACCATTTATCCACTACTCTGCATTTGTAACCTTTTATCTCTTTCAGTTCTAACTAATTAATCCCTCAAATGCAGTTCAAGACCTCTCGGAAATGAAGTTATTGGGATTGATTTGGGTACAACAAACTCATGTGTTTCAGTCATGGAGGGCAAGGTAAAATCCACATTTCAACCATTCAAACTACAAAATCATTTTTATTTTATATTTCCATTAAAAAAGTTATTATATGTAGTCTGCAAAAGTTATTGAAAACGCTGAAGGAGCACGAACAACACCATCAGTTGTAGCCTTCAACCAAAAAGGAGAATTAGTTGTAGGCACTCCTGCAAAACGACAAGCAGTAACTAACCCAACAAACACGGTTTTTGGTACAAAGCGGTTAATCGGAAGACGTTTTGATGATTCACAAACACAAAAGGAAATGGGAATGGTTCCATACAAGATTGTAAAAGCACCAAATGGTGATGCATGGGTTGAAGCAAATGGACAAAAATATTCACCAAGTCAGATTGGTGCATTTGTTCTTACTAAAATGAAGGAAACTGCAGAAGCTTATCTTGGAAAAACCATCAATAAAGCTGTTATTACTGTACCAGCTTATTTTAATGATGCACAAAGACAAGCTACTAAAGATGCTGGAAAGATTGCTGGTTTAGATGTTCAAAGAATTATTAATGAACCAACTGCTGCTGCTTTATCCTATGGTTTGAACAATAAAGAAGGCTTGATTGCTGTTTTTGATCTTGGTGGTGGCACTTTTGATGTTTCTATTTTGGAGATTTCTAATGGTGTTTTTGAGGTATGTTTGTGTTTTCTTTTGCTTATCTTTAGCTGTACAAAAATGTGACAGTTATATTTTACAGTAAAATCTCTTTAAATTAATAATGTTAGGACCGGAGGAATTTATTAATTTGGATAGTTATTAATTTATTATTTATCGATAAATTAATAATTATTAATTTAAAGAGTTTTTAAGTAATGATACTTTACACCAAACAAAAAGGAAAATTAGTGTGTGTCTCTTAAATTACGTTGTAGCAAACCTTGGGAATCAATGTAAATTAGTAACTATGGTGTTCATATGCATTGTCAATAATGATTTTTGAAGTACAGTTAATGTAAACAAGAGTGTTTTATTTTTTTTTCAGTTTTTATGAATTATGAATTTATTATTTTCTTCGGACTGAAAATTATAAAGGGATCCCCCAAAAACTTATTATCTTATTATTTTATCAAGTTTTTCAATTTTTTACATTGGCCCAAGTCGGGGCTGGACAAATTTATTATTTTAGAAAATTTATTAATTTACTAAGTATTAATTTAAGAGATGCTACTGTATGTTATTAAGGTGAAAGCAACCAATGGTGACACATTTCTTGGAGGAGAAGATTTTGATAATGCCATGTTAGATTTCCTTGTGAGCGAATTCAAGCAAGCAGAAGGGATTGATTTGACAAAAGACCGTCTTGCCCTTCAACGTCTTCGTGAAGCAGCAGAGAAAGCCAAAATTGAGCTGTCATCAACTACCCAAACAGACATAAACCTCCCTTTTATAACCGCAGATGCATCTGGTGCAAAGCATCTAAACATAACCCTAACACGGTCAAAATTCGAGTCATTAGTGAACCAGTTGATCGAACGGACGAAAAACCCGTGCAAGAACTGTGTGAAAGATGCAGGTGTGACAGTTAAGGAAATTGATGAGGTTTTGTTGGTTGGTGGGATGACACGTGTCCCTAAAGTTCAGGAAGTGGTTACAGAGATATTTGGGAAGACACCGAGTAAAGGTGTGAATCCTGATGAAGCAGTTGCAATGGGGGCTGCAATTCAAGGTGGGATTTTGAGAGGTGATGTTAAGGAGTTGTTGCTGCTTGATGTTACTCCACTTTCTCTTGGGATTGAGACACTTGGTGGCATTTTCACCAAGTTGATTGGAAGGAATACCACTATTCCAACTAAGAAAAGTCAGGTCAGTTACTTTTTTGAAACGGGTCGACCCGTTGGGTCAAAATGAGTACTTTTCTAGGGATAATTTCATATATATCCTTGCAAATTTCCAATATTACGTATATATCCTTCCAAACTTCATTATTATGTATACATCCTTCTAAAACCTCAAATTTCTCATATATATCATTTTACCTAATTTAATAGTGTTTCGATAATGATAGCCTTAAGGGCTCTTAATAAGAAGGAATATTTTGTTTTGAAAAATAATAATAATTAAATTATAAACTATTAATCCATATTTATATTCATTAGTCAAAATTTCTTCCATTTCTTTAGGAATTTTCATTACTCATGCAAGTATGCAACTAACTCTAACAAATAAATCTTTTTTAAAACAGAATATTCCTTCTTATTGACAGCCCTTAGGGTTGTCATTATCAAAATCTAATTTAATAATATTTATAAATCCTAATTTATAATTTATGGTAAAGTCGCCTAAATACCCTTTACGAAAGAAAATGCAGTTGTCGAGTTTGGCAAGAAAATACCCTTAACGAAAGAAAAAACCCTTGACCTTTAAGGGTATTTAGGGCATTTTCCATTAGTTTAGATTATGATTTATGTCTTTTGAATTTTATATGATTTAAATGTTATTAAATTAGATAAAAGGATATATGTGAGAATTTTGAAGGATATATACCTAATAATGGAGTTTTCAAGGATATATATGAAAGTTTCCCACTTTTTTATATATGTGTAATTTTATATTCTTGTTTTTGCAGACATTTTCAACAGCAGCTGACAACCAAACACAGGTAGGAATCAAAGTCCTACAAGGGGAACGTGAAATGGCATCAGACAACAAGATGTTAGGTGAATTTGACCTAATGGGAATCCCACCAGCGCCACGAGGCATGCCACAGATCGAAGTGACATTCGATATCGATGCAAACGGCATCGTAACCGTTTCAGCAAAAGACAAAGCTACAAACAAGGAACAGCAAATTACAATTAGGTCCTCAGGTGGTTTATCAGATGATGAAATTGAGAAAATGGTTAGAGATGCCGAACTGCATGCACAAAAAGATGCTGAAAGGAAATCATTAATCGATGCTAAGAACAATGCTGATACGACTATTTACAGCGTTGAAAAGAATTTGAACGAGTATAAAGACAAGTTGCCGAGTGAAATTGTGACTGAGATTGAAACTGCAGTTTCTGATTTAAGGAAAGCTGCTGGGAGTGAAGATGTGGCGGAAATCCAAGCTAAGATTGATGCTGCTAATAAGGCACAGTCCAAGATTGGTGAGCATATGCAAGGTGGTTCGGGATCAGGTTCAGCTGGTGGTTCGGATGCAGGGTCGGGTGGCTCCCAAGGTGGTGAGCAAGCTCCCGAGGCTGAATATGAGGAGGTAAAGAAGTAGAATCGATGTGGTGGTGATATTTGTTTTAGTGATTTGCGATGTGGTTAATGTTTTAGTAACTAAAACTACCATTGGGAGGATGGGGTTTGGAGTAGGAAATAATTACTAAATTGTTTTGTTTTGTAGCTGTTATGTTGCCCATTGGGAACTCGATACAGTTTTGAACCGAATTTTTCAATGAGATGCTAATGTCTTGTCGGCTTGTTAATTGTCTTTTTTTTTTTTATCGTGACTGGAATAATTAGTTTATGTAGTAGACAGTAGTAACACAATGCATGTAGTGTAGGTATTAACTGCAGTAACGGAAAAATGACCTTTTGTTGTGCTAGTTAGGTTATTATATTTATCTAAAATGTGGATTGTTCTATGCTTGGGTAACGGTAAATGGAGAGGAATTCATTCATGGAGAGCAATTCATGTTAGGCTATTCGTGGAAAGTTGAGTCATTTACTTTTATGTACGCGTCTTAACCAAGTGATTGTTTACTGATCATCCTAAAATGTTAACTACTAAGGGGGTGTTTGGGAAAGCTTATTTAAGGGGGCTTATGACTTATAAGCTTATGTAAGCCTTAATAATCCCTTTGAAAAGGGATTATTAAGGCTTATATAAGCTTATAAGCCATAAGCCCCTTTAAATAAGCTTTCCCAAACACCCCCTAAAGTGAGGTTTAAATCTTGGTCTCTTGTAAGACAAATGATTTTCTTTTCCACTAGGATATTTTGTAACACCTTTTTTTTATGATATGGACAGTTTGGTATGCTAGAATCAGGGGCGTCAAAAGTAACCTGACCCGACCCTAACCGAACCCGATTATGCTAGTCGGGTCGGGGTATATTCGGGTCTGATGTTGATATCGGGTTGATTTAACCCGACCCGACAAACCCGAAGTGAATATCGGGTTTGGATTACTTACTTTATCGGGGTTCGGGTTGACCCGATTAGACCCGAATGAAGTTTGAAGGTTTTTTCTCTTTTAAATTCAAGATATATGTTTTCTGGTGGGCTTCTCATCGTTACAAATCACAACTGATCATTTCTTCTTAACCTAAAATTTTAGACGTTTCCTTTTTCTTGCTTCTCATTTCAAGACAAATTTGTTCGTAATTATAGGGTATAAGATAGGATATTTCAATTCTTGTTTGTGAGAAGGTAATAGGGACCATTGTTGTTGTTACTCCAAACAAATAAATCACATTAATGCAAGAATTTTTACGAAAGTAATAACATCTGATTTGTTTTTAAGAATACCACATTAACAATTGATTATGCAGTTGTTGATTAATTTGTTTGTAGCTTATAATTTATTATGTAAGTGATTAATAATTGATAAACTATTTATAATTCATAAATGTGTGTCTCTTGTAGATCAAACTATGTAACCCGACCAACCCGAAACCCGGCCAACCTGATTCTTTATAGGGTCGTGTTTCCGATTTGATTTTTTCTACTTCAAACCCGATGGACCCGACCCTATAAGAGGTTAACCCGACCTGACAACCTGATTTGACACCCCTAGCTAGAATTGGTGGTGGAATGGAATGAACCATTTGGATGAAATGAAAAAAAAAATGTTTATTTTGCAGGTTCGATTGGAATGTACCATTCCACAAGTAATGTGAATCGCTAACAATGTAAATGCAACGGAGAATGGAAATGCAAAAAAAGGAGAATGAATTTAGTAAATAACAAACCATTCCATTGTTTGATATAGAAATTAAGAATTGATATGCGAAATAGGGTGAAGAACCAATTCCCCTATTTGGCTGTGTTGAAGTAGAATTGAAGAATTCCTTCTCAACTATAGATAATTACAACGATATTTACCGGTTATATTTATTATTAAGTCATTTATTTACCTAAAATAACAATTTAAATAATTTAATTGATATTGTAATAATTTATCAAATCAGTACAAGGAAACAATTGAAACAAATCTCATGATTTGCTATGCTTATATTTTAGGTGACAAAATTAAATATTGCAATAAAGAATAAAGTAGTCCCCTTTTTGTGAATTCCTAAGGATAAATATCAACCTTTCGATTAATTAATCTCAAATCACCATCACTATTACATGTGATTTAATACATCACCCTCATCCCCATGTGTATTAAATCACATGTGATTGCATATCGTCGAACACCACCATCATCACATATGTATTAAATCACATGTGATTGCACACCGCCGACCACCACCACCACCGACAACCCTTCGCCACCATCGACTGGCCGTTTGCACCACCGACAACTCTTCGCCACCATCGACTGCTTTCATTCACATGTGATTTTGTATCCAATAACATGTGATTGTGGTGGCGGTGGTGGCTGACGATGGCGGTGGTAGTTGTGTATTTAATCACATGTGATTTAATGATGGTGGTTGTTAAGAGATTTTTTAATCTAACGACTAGAATTTATTACTTGAGACTTTGTTTTAAAGGTGGGTTATCTAGAACATAACTTTATTGCAATATGACGTATAGATGTTTTAGTTGATATCTACAACTATAATAAAACAAACCCTTTTTCTGGTATCTTCTCAAAGGCCTGCTCTTCTTATTTTCCCGCTCCTTTTTCCAAAAGCCTTTAGATCCCTATCTCTTTCCAGTTAGATTTTCTAAACCGGCACCGTTGCTATCTCCGCCCATATGAACCTCCATTCAAAACCCTTTCTTCTTCGTCAACCCTAATCTATGTCAAAAGTCAAAACGCTTCATTCTTCATCCATCGTATATATTTTCCTGCCCAGCAAAACCCTAATTGTCGCAAGCCACCGACACAAGAAATTTCCATAAACCACCGCTAACATCGAAATCAATTGAATTCAAGTCATATGATACGAACTTATTAATGAGTGTCACGTGAGGAGCACATGCAAATGCTAACCGAATTAACCAACTTGCAAATGTTGTTAGTGATTAGGGAATTAGACTTCTTAGCTATAAATACATAGTCTTTGTAAGAAGATAGCTAGTTTTTCAATTGAATTTCTCTCTGTTTCATTCTCTCTCAATTGTAATCTTTGGATATTGAATTCAATCGATCAATTACTTTGAACAATTCATTCGGAATTCTTTCTTTATCAGATTTCCCTGTGTTTAGTTCGGATTGTTTCTCATTTCTTAAGTGATTTCTGAAACAATCGTATCAATTGGTATCAGAGCCACTTTTCTGGCCAAAATTGAAGATCAGAAGTATCAATTCTGACCTAAAATCAAGATCTCGAGTTCATCTATGAAAGCAGTAACTGACAGCTTGAATGACACTAACGTTCTGAACTAAATTGAGATATCGAGTTCATCAATGGAGCCAATGGCCAACAGTTTTGAAGATGACACGAAGCAGATTATCATAGAAGCTATTGCATCAGCTCTACAAGATTCAAGGGCAGAAATGAAGAAATGTCTAACCGAGATCAAGAACACGGCAGATTATTGTTGCCGACAGTTGCAAAATTGGAGTGATAAATCCCGAGGTAACAATCACATTCTTCCATTTTTGAATTCTGAAGTCAAGGTGTCAAGTTCTTCTACATCTTTTGTTGGTAATTCGAGAACTGCAATGGTCATAGCTAGTAATAAGGAAATAAAAAATGAAAAAACAGATTGTGCACATAAGGTGTTTGATAAAATGCCAATAGTCAAGAAATTTGAACAAGAAGGTACGGTTAAAGAATATTATGATGAATTCAATTCCTTGTTCAGTAAAATGAATTTAGTTGAATCATATCTCATTTATCTCTTCATTTGGGGGTTGCAACCCGAAATTGAGAAGGGAGTTACAAGGTTTGAACCTAAAAGTCTTTATGATGCCTATTGTTTGGCTATTGTGCAAGAAAGGACTAACTATCTCATGAAGAGAATGAACAATCCACCATTGTTACTCACCACACAACTTAAGAATTCAAGTGAGGAGAGTGATAAATGTTATGGTACCAGATTGATTGATAACAAAGTGATTCTTGATGCGTCAAGTGTTGTGGAGAATCATGATAAAGAATATGGTGTTGGCAATAATATGTTCCGAGTGGGAAATGCTTTGGAGGTGGTTAAATTTGATGAAATTGACAGCCAAACGGAATTAGAAAGTAATATTGTAAGGGTATTATTAGATGGGGATCAAAAGAAACAAGTGATAATTGATCAAGGGGAATTTACTAAGGTAGCTGAAATCAGTAATGCAAAAAATGACACTAATGTAGGTGAAAAGAAGACCAATTTCATTAGTGATTTAAGTGATTATAATGCAAAATGGAGCAAAAATTTGTCTGATGTTTCTGGGAAAGTAAAACTTCCAACAACTGAACCGTATGCAGGAAATGAGTTACACAATGAAGATATTAACGAAAGTGATACGGATGCAACCATGCAAATTTCAACAACTGAAAATGTGAAAGAAAAGTGGCAAGATATAAACATTAGTAAGGTTACTCTTATAGATGAGATTCCACTATACAATCCAATAGATTTAGAAGAAAATGAACCAATTTTAGATGAAGTTTTAGATATTGAACTTGAGGGTCAAAAATTAGATGACAGGCCTTTAAAAGATAATGATGATAAAACTCAAGTTGGAATTGGTTCAAAGATCACGAGGTTGGTAGAAATTCAAATGGAATTTGAATTTAGTTACTTAAAAGAAAGTAAGTTCTTGGAGTCATATGGATATCACATTCACTTGAATATATTCTTATGTGTGCAAGCTTTAGTAGAGCTTAAAAGATCTCAAATGGTTGGTAAAGGTGGGTTGAATCCACTAATTGAAGTCAAATTGATGGAAGTGTTACTTTCGAGTTGTATGAAAACATAGTCAAGTTTTCATATCAAACCCTGATTCTTGAGGGCAAGAATCTCTTAAGGGGAATGGATGGTATGGTCCAAATAATGTCAAATAATGTCACATGAAGAGTACACAAGTAGTCAAGTTAGGAAATAAGGGTTAGTGTTGCTGCAAGTTTTAAGAACGCAAAGGAAAGGAAATGGCTACTGTTGAATTGATGTGTGCTCATGATCACTACTTTTGAATTGTTGCTGGCTAAAATTCTCTCATTAAAAACATCCTTGAGGACAAGGATCATTTTAAGGGGAATGGATTGATACGAACTTATTAATGAGTGTCACGTGAGGAGCACATGCAAATGCTAACCGAATTAACCAACTTGCAAATGTTGTTAGTGATTAGGGAATAGACTTCTTAGCTATAAATACATAGTCTTTGTAAGAAGATAGCTAGTTTTTCAATTGAATTTCTCTCTGTTTCATTCTCTCTCAATTGTAATCTTTGGATATTGAATTCAATCGATCAATTACTTTGAACAATTCATTCGGAATTCTTTCTTTATCAGATTTCCCTGTGTTTAGTTCGGATTGTTTCTCATTTCTTAAGTGATTTCTGAAACAATCATATCATCATAAAGTCTAAAAAAAGAGCAAGATTGTAGCATCGGTTGTTGACGATTCGTGTTTATCTCCTGATTTCCTCTCCAATTCTCGATTTGCCAGAAAGCAATCTCACGAATTCAATTCATAGAATTATAATTTTCCCTCCAGTAATTGAGGTAGGATGCTGTGTGAGAATTTAAAACCCATATTAATGCTCTTGGATGGGGTTAGCTCAATTAGCTTTGAACATTATATATAAGGAGAAGTATACGAAGAAGGACTTTGTAATTTTGTTTTTAACCCATATGTTGATTATGCAGGTATCTTCTCCAGCTGCAATATAGTTGATTTTGGTAAAACTCACTGGCAATCGGTTGATCATCAATAACCGGAATTGAGAGAAAATTAATTAAATCTAATTTAGTTGGGTTTTTTTTTGCACATCCTTGGTACTGTGCAATTAAAGCTCTTGGAATTGGAGATAACTGGATAGCCCATCTAGAAGATTTGGCCACTTGGAGGTAGTTTTGAATGGGTCCATGTGGATTATACTAGGAGTTTTTAGAAATTTATCTTATTTTGTTAAAAAGATTATGTAATCCTTATTCTATGTTTATCATTTGTTTTATTACATAATCTTAAATTTTTTCATGTTTATATAATCTGTGCCAAGTATACAAGTTATATACAACCCATTACATCGAAGTTGTATAAGTTGCTTTATTATCTGATATACCCTTTCATTTTATATTTTTAAACTATATCATTAACTATCATTTGATCTAATTAACGGTTCAATTGCAGGTCTAGTTGCACAAAGAACAGTTTCTGTCCATTTCTTTTTACTAACAATTTTGCATTAAATAAAATCATAAAAATTCAGATTAGGTGACTCAATATAAATGCAGTCGACAGATAAAGGACCTTCGTACTTCAGGATGGTGTGGGTTTTGAATATAATGCTAATCTTGCTCAAGTATTGTATGCAAAGTAAAATGCACCTGTTGATCTTTTATTTTAATAGGTGAAATAAGATAAGTTAGAAAAAATAGAAACGGGTCAAGCTTTTTATTGTATAAAACCTTCTAAATCTTTTTTTTGTTGTTGAAAAAATCAGATAAATGTTAAAGTCGTGGATGATATATGTGCCAATTTTGACCCATTTACTCACAACGGGTCAATTCGGGTTATGTTTAATCCATATGGGTCAAACAAAAAAAATTAGCCACAATGGAAATTGTCCTTTTTTTGCTCTAAACCTCCTAACTCATTTTCTTGAAAAAAATAGACTATCTAAAAAATAATGTAATTTTATAATCGCATCTGGCACACTAATTTTTATAATCTGCACTTAGAAAGTTATAAAATTTGGACATAGTAATTCGGGCCAACCAGACACTTTCCGACTTTTGACCCATATAATTTGATCATTTTTAATGTGCTCTAAAGTTATCTAATAAATTATTTCTCTTTTTTATTTCGCTTAATGGGTCAAACTGCTAAAATTTGATAGGTAGCAATTGATATTTGGTTGAATAATATGAACAGCAAAAATCATAATCATTTTGCATTTTCTGTTCAGCTTTCCTCTGCTTGTGTAATTTGATTGCCAAGGTTTGAAATGGCAATGGCAAACGCAAACAGTAAGACTGAACTTGCAGCTGAAGATGTTCAAATTGTCACCGTGTAAGCTTCTTTATGTGTGTAATGATTATAAACGTGTACAAATACTTGAGAGATGTTTCTATAAAAAAAAAAGTTGTGCGTATATAAATAGATTATATATATAATAGTCATACATATAATGATATATTGAATCATAGTTCGTTCTATAAAATTTACAGTCAGCAAAATTACGGCAGCCTATGATTTTTCACGGGTCATAAACTAGTAACATATATAAATAAAACATCTAGCAAGAAAGTTTTAAGTGAAGTTGAGGCTATATTTTGACTGACATAGTTGGAAGCCTACATGAAAGACTTGTCGATAACTTTATAGCAATTTTCCTTGAACTAGTAACATTTAGTTACGTTAATTTGCCATTCAGAAAAAACATTTAATTACGTAACGGAATTTCTAAGTTAGTCTCATTTATTTCTTCATTATTAATTATAACAATTTATTATCACATGCAGGGATACACACACAATTTTTTTTATTTGTAAGTCTAGTTAATGTAGTGAATAGTTATGAAATTTATCGCTTTTCAAAAACATGTATGAGGATGAATATAGAAGAATATTAAAAGAGGGGCATATATTATCTTTTTTATTATGCATCTTTACTTTGTAGCCTTTACGGCTTTACTGGGCGTTAGAACTTAATGCTTCAATTACACATATATATTCATGGAATACAGCTGTATCTATTGGATATTTTATCTTATTGGTAATTATACCGAATTTTCTATTTTAACAAAAGCATAGGCACTAACCCAGAGTTTTAATTAGGAATTGATGCACGCCAATTCCCAAATTAACACTAGAGGTGAAGGGTTCAAACTTCACGAACACAATTCACATGTCTTAGCCAGAATATATTCTTCCTTTTCCTTTTACGTTTTGTAAGGTGGGAATGAGCCAGAATATATTCCCATTTCTTTTTCATTTCGTTTTATTCTCTTTCAATCGAGTTGAAGATAAAAAATCTCACTTTCCTTTACTTTAAAATTTAAACAACCCACATGGGTTAAGCCAGAAATAATTAACCACTCTGCCTCTCCTCTCTATAAATGACCCCACCATTGAAGCCATCACCACTTCCCCAACCATCACCTCCGCCGATCTCCCCTCTCATCGCCACCCTTTTTCTTCTCTACTTTTAATTCGCCTGAAGAAATTTCCCAAGTTTCATCTTTGGTACTCATCGATTGAATTCATGTATAATCACTTCCCCGGCGAGAATTAAGAAGCTTAACAGTCTTGGTAACTTCTTCTCCGGAGAGTCTCTTGGTTCATGTGTTTCTCTTTTTGATATAAACCTCGCCGGAAACTCTTTCTCCGGTAACATTCCGGCGAGTCTTGGTTCTTTACCGGCTTTGAGCTCTTTAAACCTATCTAGTAACAAACTTTCCGGTGCAATTCCCGCCAGCTTAGCGTCATCGACGCTTAGCCTTATTGATTTGTCAAATAATATGTTGATTTGGCGGGTGCCGGAATCTTTATCAGCTGGGCCGTACGAAGGAAGTTTCGCCGGAAACCCAGGGTTTTGCAGTGACCGGGTCAAAGATCTTGATCAATGTTCATCGGTTACTCGTGGGTCCGGTGGTTTGGGAGTTGCAAAGTATTGCTTCAATCCCCGTGCACTTGTTGTGTTGGGGTTGCCAATCGCATGTTTTTGCCTTTTAAAATTAAGACAAAAGGTTGGCACAAACGTAACCAATCAAAGTGGTTCACCGGAGATGAGGAGATATTATGCCGTCAATTTTAATGAACACGAAATACTGAACTCCATCAATGAAGAAAATTTGATCGGACATGGTGGTTCAGGTTACGTCCACAAAGTCGAATTACGATGCGGGACGACAGTAGCCGTGAAACAAATGTTCAAGTCTCGTACCGGTATCCGACGACCAGAATTTGATGCTGAGGAGGCCATTTTGACGTCAATTCGACATATAAATGTGGTCGCTTTGTATTGTAGCATCACCAGTGAGGAATCCGATCTCGTGTATGAGTACATGCCTAATGGTAGCTTGTGGGACCGTTTACACACGGATCAAACTATCCATATGGACTGGAATATCAGGTACGAGATTGCGGTGGGGGTCGCAAAAGGATTGGAGTACCGACATCATGGGTGCGGTTCACCGGTGATCCACCGGGACGTGAAATCTGCCAACATTTTGTTGGACGAAGAAATGAAGCCCAAAATAGACTATTTCGAGGTTGCAAAGATGATGCAAACGAATCAAGATACAAATTCGACCCGGGTTATTACTGGAACACACGGTTACATTGCTCCCAACAAGTTTCTTGCGTTATTTTTGTATAAATATTGTCGTAACATACATATTAAAAGAACGTCTTTTTCATTTGTAGAATACTGTCAAACATTTAATGTGACCGAAAAAAGTGACGTCTGTAGGCGTTGTTTTGATGGAGTTGATAACCCACAAAAAGCCATTACAACCAGAGTTTGGGATAGTCTGCTGGGTTGCGGATGAAACGAGGAGTCACGACAACTTAATCGGTTTGGTTATGTACACTTATATAAGCTTGAAATGTTCAAGTATTAAACTCGTAGACAACATATGTTAGTTTGTATGTATGAAAGATATATTATAAGTTGATTGGTATAACTTGTCATGCAAAATCTCATTGTCCCATTTATTAATTATGGGTTTTTGATGATATGAAAAACAAGCAAATTAGTATACATGAGAAGAAAAAGGTCCATGCCAATTTATATAGCATACACACACACATACATGATGTATTTAAAAGAAAAATGCTTCGATATCTTAACATTTTGCATTTTTCGTGTGACATTAATTAAAAAAGAAGTATGAAGTTGGTGAATGAGGTTATTCACTTACACACGTATACATGAGATATCCCACATTTATACTACGTATTTGATACTATAAAACTTTGAATCCTAGTCATTTTAAAACATCTTCCACTTGATGTGGAGGACAGTGGGCAGAAGAGTTATGAAAATATGATATTTAAAATGACCACTTCATCTTTTATACTAAGGTACGGTGTTTGGCAGAAAAGAATGGGCGACTGTCGTATCTTGTCTATACACGTACACTTTAAAAGATTAAAGATGACTATAATAATTTAAAAGAGCATGGAAAGGCAGTGATTTTGAAAAGCTATGTCACCCACTTTTGACATATAATAGATAAAATAGTTTGTAGCACGTATGACATACAAAAAAAATAATATATGTGGTAATGTAAACATACAATTTTAGAATATGGGATCGTTTTAAAAAATGGTATTTTAGTTAAAATGGGGGGTGTTCGGGTTTTGCTCGTAATATACATTTCGTTATCTATATGTAGTTGCGGGCATTTTTGAACATTCCCTTGTCTATTTGAGTAGGACTGTATGGTAATCAGAACCGGAGGTTCCAGTTCTGATTCTGAAAATTAAGGAACCGGTGTTAAAGGTTCCAGTTTCGGATCCGGTCAAAACCGGTGGGTACCTGACTTTGCTCACCCTATCACCGACCCGAACTTAATCCGTTTAATAAACTGGTCAGTTGAGTCGACACAAGACTGATCAAAAACTTATTTAATATAATGAAACGATGTATTTATCCTTATATTTACTTTGAAACATCACTAAACTTATATATGTGGGACTAATATCCAACTGATTATCCAATTTATTTAATATAATCATCTTTATAATATCATGCTTGAAAATATGAACCTCGATTTATCATTTATTTTTAACTTAGTTCGTATATAATAAAAATATAAAACTAAGTCTTAAGAAGCACTTAAAATTTGATTAACTTATTTATACTTCCTCCGTATCAAAATAAGTGACACAAATTGGATTACACGTTTTTTGAGGTAAAAGATTAAAGTAGGGGTTAAAATAGATTAAAGTACATAATTAGTGGATGATGGGTCTCACTTTTTTTGAATAAAGTGATATTAATGAGTTTTAAAAGTAAAAGTAAGGGTATAAGGGTAATTTCACTTTATTAAAGTGGATAGTTAGTGGGTATGGGTCCCACTATTTTTACCAAATAAGGAAAGTTTTCAAAGTGTGCCACTTAATTTGATACACCCCAAAATGAAAAGTGTGTCACTTATTTTGATACGGAGGAAGTATATATAAATCAATATGTTTAATTATTGTACTGTGAATCTGTGTTGGTATTTGATGTGGACAAGACATAAGTCATACTTCATATTTATCTATGATGATGTATGTTAGTGAATTCAGTATCACTTTTCACTCTTACACGTGTCAATATATTTAGGAGTGTACTTTAGGGTTTCAGAAGAAGTATAATTTAAAATGACGACACGTATATTTCCTAACAAATTAAATTATGTCTTAAATACAACCGTTGCTGTCCTGTGATATCCATGTGACTACTGTCTGCTGGATCCTATTATCTCTTTTGAAGTTTCCATGCTGTCCTGTGATATCCATGTGAGTGGAACCTTTTATCTTTTTTCCAAAGACTTCCCACCAACATTGTAAAATGCATGTGACTGTTAAAGCCGTACATACACTAATGAAAACCGTTGATCTTTACTTCACGTGACATTTGACCAAAACTTTTAGTTACCGTTGAAGTTTAATTAAATAATAGCAATTTCTTATAATCCACATTACTACAAAAATAAGCAATGATCACACAAAAAAAATATAATTATATGTCTTTAGTCACTTAAATTATTATCAATTAAAAATGTGATCAAAGGTCGTGTCATTTTAGGAAAACAACACTTTTCATGCCTAATCATTATGTTTTCGTAAATTGCAGATTATAACTCCAAAGTACATAAAAAACAAGCCAAATACACGAAAAATGAACAGCCGCACTGCGAAGTGAAGATGGTCGCATATGTTTTCTTGGGCTATTTGCAACTTTGAGGTGTCATATTATTGAATATACACAACCTGCCATTGTCTCGTAATTTAGAAGAATCCAGCCCCATGTATTTCATTGTGAAGTGTTAAAAGGGACAGATATAGTTAAGGTCCTTAAGGATAGATATACATTTGGGCCGCATAAGAATAGAGCAGGCCACAAGTTAATTGAAGAAAAACAAAAATACAGCCCACGTGAGATACACAAATATACGGCCACACAATTGAGTTCGGTCGGTTTGCACTAGGATGGAATTAATTAGGCCCACAATTGAGGTAATACCGAATTAATAAAAGGAATAGTCGGTCCCAATTCTTAGGATAGATAAATTGATTTTACAGCCCAATTAAGAAGGAACCACCAACCCACATTGGTGAAAACCCCACGGCCCACGTTTAATATTTCTTTTATTTGAGGTCGGTCACATTTTAAAAAGAGAAGATAAATTAATCCATTGTGAGGAGTAGGGGTGTTCACTATTCGGATATAACTGAGTTGTTCAATTGGACATTTTGGATCGGACTATTTGGATTGGTTTTTTGGTATTCTGGATCGGTTTGAACTTGAACCAAATTAATAGTTTGGATTTCGGATTGGATTTGGTTTTTGTTGTGAAAAGCGGATTGTCCAAAAAAACCGAATAGTAATATAGAGTAAATTGATTTATATACTAACATTTGTTAGTTTCCATTGTAAGCAATTATGGTTTCATTTTCTTTACATTTCTTATAGTAAATTGATTTATATACTAACACTTGTTCCATTTTATATTGTATCAGTTGGTAATGTGCCAATTTTTTTAAAGTTTTTGATAAAGTTGATGTCAAAATTTTTGCATGTATGATTGTAAATGTCACAAGCTATGAATTAGAATTGTTTTTATATACAAAGTAGTTTATAATTTTGGAATATTACATATGAACTTAGAGTTGTCTTCTAGGAAGTTCAAATGATTTGTCTAGTCCCAAGGGATAAATCCTAGCCATTGGATCAAGATGGTCAAGATCAAATCCCCCCACCTACAGCCACCATCGGCCGCCGCCTCCGGCCACCTCCGGCCACCGTACGTCGCCGCCGTCCGCCGCCGGTGGGCGGCGGCGGCGGCCGGCGGTGGTGGTGGTGGCTGACAGTGAAGGTGCTGGTGGTAATGGGGCTGGTGGTGGTATTGATGTATCGAAACACATGTGCTTCACTAAAACACAGCATATCACTTCGAAGCACATGTGCTTCAGGTCACGAAACACATGTGCTTCACTACACAGAAAAAAAATCAAAACAAGTGACGAACATATCGTTATGAAGCACATGTGCTTCATAAAGCCAAGCACATGTATTTTTGTTCCTGAACATATGTAACTTACAAGCAATTTATTTGTGTTTGAATCATGAAGCACATGTGCTTCAGGTCACGAAACACATGTGCTTCACTACACAAGAAAAAAAAATCAAAACAAGTGACGAACATATCATTATGAAGCGCATGTGTTTCATAAAGCCAAGCACATGTGTTTTTATTCCTGAACACATGTAGCTTAGAAGGAAGTCATTTGTGTTTGAATCACGAAGCACATGTGCTTGACGTTATGAAACACATGTGCTTCACTACACAAGAAAAAAAATCAAAACAAGTGACGAACATATCATTATGAAGCACATGTGCTTCATAAAGCCAAGCACATGTGTTTTTGTTCCTGAACTTACAAACAAGTCATTTGTGTTTGAATCACGAAACACATGTGCTTCAGGTCACGAAACACATGTGTTTCACTACACAAGAAAAATAATCAAAAGAAGTGACGAACATATCATTATGAAGCACATGTGCTTCATAAAGCCAAGCACATGTGTTTTTGTTCCTGAACACATTTAACTTACAAGCAAGTCATTTGTGTATGAATCACGAAGCACATGTGCTTGACGTTATGAAGCACATGTGCTTCATTACTTGAAACACATGTGCTTGGTTGTACATATACACTCCTTTATTTTCAAAACACATGTGTTTCAAGCACCTGTGCTTCCAGTCACGACCACCACCACCGGTCACCACCACCGGCGGCCACCTACTTTATTTGTGTATGAATCACGAAGCACATGTGCTTGACGTTATGAAGCACATGTGCTTCATTACTTGAAACACATGTGCTTGGCTGTACATATACGCTCCTTTATTTTCAAAACACATGTGTTTCAAGCACATGTGCTTCCAGTCACGACCACCACCACCGGTAACCACCGCCGGCGGCCACCGACCGCCGCCCATCGCCGCCATCCGCCGCCGCCGACCGCCGTCTCCGGCCGCACGGAGAAGCACATGTGCTTGTAGTGGTGGTGGTGGTTTTGAATCTTGATCTTGACCATTGATTTTTCTTGATCCAAGGGCTAATAAATGTCCCTTGGGACTAGATAAAATTAATGGACTACCTTGAACATTTCAATATGAACTTAATATTATTTATGTTATATACTTTTGTAATATTTTGAAAATTTTAAAGAAAAGCCAAACGGATAAAACCAAACCAACCAAATTGTTATTTGGTCCGGATCGGTTTGGTTTTCGAATTAGTTTGGACGGTTCAGTTTGAACTTTTGAAAACTGGATTTTATTTAGTTTCACTATTTGGTTCGGATAAAATCAAACCGTCCAAACGAACACCTCTAGTGTGGAGTTGGCCGCTAAGGTCGGTAACGCGACAAATATAAAAGAACCCCAGCCGCACGTAGGCTAGGTGAATACGAATTTTGAGAATCCCCATACGAGCAGAAGGGACGAATTAAACTAAAAGAGATGGATGAATATTTTGGGAGGAGTAGATTTAAAGACAATCTGCATTAAATATTATTTGGTTATGCCACTTTCTAACCCGTTACCGGATAAGTAAGTAATAAACCTTGTCAGTCGTCCCTTCCAAATCGTAAGTCTGGAGTCCAATCCAAATAGTTTAATTCGTAAAGTACTATGAATTATACTTGTTTTTATGAATAAAATAATTTATTATTTTTAAATTATACATATTAAATTTATTATTATTTATGTTATTATATATATACTTTTATAGTTTTGTGATATATATTAAGAAAAAATCAAAATAAATTATAATTTGATTCGGAATCGATTTGGATGGTTTAGTTTGAACTTTTAAAAACCAAAAGTAATTTATCATGGATAAAACCAAATCAATGAAACTAACACCCTTAGACTATCCGTAACTAAAGGTTGCAACATGCGCCTCTGTGCGTCCCATTGCAAAGGGACGCGTCCCTCCCCTTACGCAACACACTCTAGACGCGTCGTAAAAGACAAAAAAGTCGTCTAGGCGACCGTTACAGGTCACCTAATTTTCAAAGGAGATGGGGGTTTTTTGGTCGTCTAGTTATATGAGTTTAGTTCGAATTTGTAATGTATTTAGTCGAGCTGATGTGAGTGATTGACGTGTCATGAGCGACTACTAAAACAGTTAGAGAGGGGGGTGTGGTGGAGAGACCCCCCTCCGCCGGTTTGATTTGGCCTATGTGGCACATGTTTGGCGAGCATTTTCTTCCGCCACCACACCGCCCGTTGGGTGAGTGGTGGCCTGCGCCGGACCACTGGCGAGGCCGACGTGAGTAGGTGTGGTTTTTGAGGTATTTCTTTTAAGGTATTTTGTGAGTGAGGGGTATTTTAGTGATGGTAGATGGGGTATTTGGGGTTTTGAATGTGAAATGTGAAATAGTGATGTGGCGCATAAATGGTACGAAGGTGGCACTCCGACTTATGTTACCACATCTAATGCTTTTATTACTCATCAGTACTAGTCTTACCTACGCTACATGTCATCACCACTAGTCTTACCTACGCTACATGATGACACTTTCACTATGCGAGCTATTTGCCTATTTCCGAAATCAACCCTCGTGCCACGAAAGCCCAACAGCTAGTCTGCTTCCACGTAATCACGTGCCACGTGTACCAATAAATTCCTAAAACGTGGATCACCTCTTGCCAACATGTCCATGTCATATCGTCGCATTCCACCATCAAATTTTACCCTCGCTCTAGAACCATCGTCTTTTTTTACCGACATATATCTTCATCACACGGTTTAAAAACTTAGAAAAAGGCAAGAAAAACTATCAAATAGCGAATTATTAAATCATCTTCCTCTGTGCTGTGCTGGATTGGGAATTTCAATCATCAATGGCGATTAGGGTTTTGAATTTTGCAAGTTTTGTTTGTTTTATCGCCCTAATTGTTCAATTTCCGTGTTCAAACGCTTTGATCTCGATGCCTGACGTAAATCAACAACATCCTAAAGCCATCTCTGTAAGTAATTCTCTAAAACTCGATCGATTCTTCAAATCTGAATATTATTGATTATTGATTATTGATATCAAGTATGTTCGTGTTTTAACTTCTAGAAAGCCGAGTGTTTTAATATAAATGAAATACTCTTTATTTTATAAAGAATTACGTTAACATCGTGAATTTTAATTCTGATGCGATCCATCTATCGGTCATGGTGAATGAGTAGGCCTATATGAATATGGTTAAACTAGTATTATGCTGGTTTGATGCACAATTGCTTGATTTATTCTATAAAAAAAAACTAATTTAAACTGATTATTTTTATCTTCAGCTTATAATGTTAGAGTAAAATTGATTATGATCATAAACCCTGTTAGAGTAAACTATGGCATTTCTATACATCAATGTGGAAATCGAATGAGTTAACAGGGTTTCTAATGCGTGTTTCAGGATTTGAAGGAAGCAATTGTGAAAGGATTAGGGCTTCAATCAGATGAGCTTAAAATATCTGGTTTTGATTCAAGGGACGCTTTAGTAGGCCGATCAGTGGCTTATGAGTTTGATATAGAAATCGATGATAAAGTTATTCCATTTAAACTCATGGAAGATGTGAATAGATGGGAATATGTGGATTTGCCAATTTTCCGAGTAGAGAATGAGGCAAAAACCTCGGGTGATAAAAATGGTTTAATAGAGAAGAAAAGCCCAAGTGATAGATTGCCCGTTTTGAGCCCGTTTCAGCTCGCTGGTCCAATGGAGCTCTGGATTCAAGATGCTAAAGACATGAGGCTTTCTTTGCCTGTAAGTATTCACTATGTATTTTGCGTTTTGTTTTTCTTTTTTTTGGTTGTATTTTCACAAAATTAAACCGTTTTAGTGATGATAAACAGCATGACGTTGATGCTGGTGAGCTAAGAAAAGTAATCCTAGCCGATGGTGCGGTTGTAACCGTCAAAGGTGCAAGATCGGTCAGCTTACGCCACCCAATCGAGCTCCCACTTCCACTAAACACGACCCGAAACGGGTTTGCATCCGGGCTCCTAACCCTAGCCGAACGTCTCCGACACTCGGCCCGTTCCCAAACCCAACTTCTCTCTCTCCGGATCGTGGGCCCCACTTCTCTCACATCCCCTGCCACGTCATCACCATCTTCCAAAAATAAACTCAAACTCAAACGATTAGCCCCCGGGTTATTCGAGCTATCCTCGGTTTCAAAACCGAATTCCAAAACCGCATTATCAACCATTGATCTGCAACAAGAAGCCCCAACCCTACTCACCCCGGACCATTTTACCACGTTATGGCCCGTTACATCGGTCAACGGGTCACATTCAAACTTGCTCGGGTTAGAGAAGCTACTCGGGTCGGTTTTGGGCTCTAAAGCTAGTAAAGATGGTTCTTTCAAGTTACTGAAAGCGGGTGTATCGGCTCATACGTTTGTGAAAATCGGGTTCGGGGTTGAGAGGAAGCTGCCCGAGAATGTATCTGAGATGGAGGGTCAGCTGCCCGAGTGGCGAACGCAGCCCGAAAGTATGAGAATGCATTTTGAGGTGTTGGCTAAAGTTGATGGAGATAAGTTTGTAGTTGAAAGAGTTGTGCAAGTTAACCCTGTCCCAGTGATGCATACTGTAGCACCTAGTGTTGCTAATGGGAATACAAGTATGTCAAAACAACCTATTGTTAATCCTCCTTTTAGTCCATTTGCATTATAAGATTGCTAAATGTTCTACTTCTGGTCCTTCAGATATGAAAATGAATCTTTTTTGTTAATCATTTTCGGTATTTTAATTTTAATATGATGTATGAAAATATGATACGGTTATATAAGTTGGACGAGACATGAAACATGTCAGAGTTTGGATTTCGGGTTACCTTTTACGGGCTTTATAATTTATATACAAACAAATTAGTTTAAAATAGTTGATTAATGAATTGTTAGTGGTATGTTAATAATGGGGTAATAAAAGTTTTAGCTTGTTAGATAATGGATTTCCAAAAATGGTACTTATGTTCAAGGGTTTTAGCGCCTCCTTTT
Organism: Calendula officinalis; assembly: GCA_963853835.1. NCBI lineage: Eukaryota > Viridiplantae > Streptophyta > Magnoliopsida > Asterales > Asteraceae > Calendula > Calendula officinalis. The sequence continues at coordinate 69,384,248 of OY970828.1, forward strand.
AAGTCCAAAGGAACACAGCCACAAACACGAGTTGTTGAAATATTTTTTATATTGTTGTTATTGAAAGTTATATGTATGAACGTATAAGTAATGACAAACATGAAAAATGGTTGTTTAATATATAAAATTAATTAGCTGTAAGGGTGGTGATCGATCTATTGATTAGATTTGGTCTTTTAAGATCTATTGGCTGGATTTGGTCTTTGTAAAAGGGAAATTTAGAAGAGCCTGTCATAATAATAATATGAGTATTCCTTTAGGGCGGTCATAAGACATATATTAGAAACTTATATATTAATCTACAACCGACTCTTAAATTTCAAAAAATTACTCCATTGTATAACTTTTAATGCACTTAGTGACAGCCCTTAGAACTGTCATTATCAAAACCCTAATAATATATCTTCCCACATCTAATTCCTTGCTTTTATGAAAAGTAATATGGTATTATGATTGTATAAATACAACGAGGATTGTGGTTCCCACGCTATGCTGCGGGTTTTAAAACATATATTTTTAAACATTGATATTTAACTATAGTTTTATCTATTTTATTATTTTTTTGTTTATAAAAAGAAAGAAGTAAACGTGTTCATTAACGTCACTTTGATAAAAAAAAAAGCATACATTTTTTACGTCAGTATTTAAATATAGTTGTATCGATTATAACACTGCTAATAAAAATTGACTTTTTGACATTGTTGTTTCTGAGTTTCTTGAAGATTTCCTTGCAAATTTAGTTTTACCAGTTCACTAAAAGCATTCAAAAACAGTATAGTGCGAACCACTTTTCTAAACTAATTTGAATTGAGAAGAGAAAAAATATTACTAAATTACAATGGAGAGGATCAAACCTCTCACCTTCCTTATACAAACTCCCCAACTTACTACTTGATCAATAGAACTTTTGCTTCTACATTCCTCTCCATAACTATATATTAAAGATCAGTAGTACTTCTTCCGATTTAAAATAAGTGACACACTTTTAACTTTCACGATTTTTGAAGCAAAAGATTATAATGATGATTAAGTTATATTAAATGGATGGTTAGTGGGGAATGAGTCCAACATCTTTTGAATAAAGTGAGTTTAATGATCTTTAAAAATAAAAAGTAAAGGTAAAAAAGTCATTTTACTTTGTTAAAGTATATAGTTAGTGGGTGTTAGTCCCATTATTTTTTGCCAAATAAGGTAATTTTTCAAAGTATGTAACTTATTTTGCATCGCCCCAAAAAAGAAAGTGTGTAACTTATTTTGAATCGGAGGAATAGAAAAAAATTATTAAAAACTCTATGAACAGTAAAATTGGTATGGTAAATGTATATATAGGTTAATGATCTAAACAGATGAGAATAATAATAATAATAATAATAAATAATAATAATAATAATAATAAAAATGATAATACTAATAATAATAATAATAAAAATGATAATACTAATAATAATAATAATAATAATAATAATAATAATAATAATAATAATAATAATAATAATAATAATAATAATATCTATTTTGGCCATTAACACTTTAGGCTTTGATTCTTGAAGATGATTGTTATAACTATTATCCGCTTGAGTAAAGATGTTTGTTATAGATTTTGCGGTAAGTACTTTGTATAAGACATCCGTGATTTGTTATAGGCTAGTTTTTTATTTCAAAAAGTATTTGTTTGTTTATACTATAATTAGAAATATCTTTGCGGTAAGCACTTTCTATTAGACACCCGCTTGAGTAACATGTATCACTTAACATGCTGTGGTGCTCTTATATTAAACTTTACTTTTGTAGTTATAATCCAATATTTTTTTTTTAACTTATAAAATGAATATTGCAATATGTCGTTTTAAATGTTTTAGTTGAAATTTTGTTATATGCATACGTTGGTATTTGTTAAATTCTTCTAGATTTTGTATTAGCAAGATAATATATGTCTATAATCTAATAGTATCTAATAAAGTTCACCCGTGTACGTGTTAGCAAGTATATTGTGAATGGTGGTGGCTTCGTCTCATGCAAAGATATGCTGTGTAAACATACATTGTGAGAGAAAAATGCCATTTATAGTAACTTTTAAAGTATGTTGTATCTTGTCGACGAAATGATGATCATGTTAAGTTATTTCTTTTCCTTTAACTAAGTCTATTATTTTTCTTCTTCACTAAAGTTGTAAGTCTAGTTAATGTAGAGACTAGTTATGAAATTTATCACTTTTCATAAACATGTAACAGGTTGAATATAGAACAATATATAGAAAAGGGGCCATATATTATCTTTTTAATTTTCAAATGGTGAATATTGGTGATTTAACTAAATTATTATGCATCTTTACTTTGGAGCCTTTACTTTAGTTGGGGCGTTTGAACCAATATTATAAAACCCGGATTTTCAATTGAACTTGTCGATGCTCTAAAAATGGTCGAACCGGCCATACTGGTCGAATCGGCCGGTCGAACCGGTTAGGGGTGCACAAGAACCGGTTGTTGACCAAACCGGTTTCGGGTTTGACCAAAACCGGTTTTGGTCAACGCCGGTCAAAACCGGTTTTGGTCAACGCCGGTCAAAACCGGTTTTGCCCAAACCGGTTTCGGTTCCTAACCGGTTTCTCGACTCGAAAACTCTAACCGGTGTAATGGGTATTGCTCGAGCAACGAATTGTCAAACACAAAGACTAGGCGACGTCAACCTTGGATCTCCTGTGATGATCACAGTGCAGACCCAACAAGTTCTTGGCGAACCTAGGGTGATCAAAGTTGAGTGCGAAGATGAAAGTAAGAGTATGTGAACTCTGTGTTTTTAGGCTTTTTAAATCTGCCTCAGTCTCCTTCGACAATGAGTTAGGCCATGTATTTATATGGCCAGTCTCAGATATATGGAACGTTGGCCCATTAATGATGATCGTGGACGCTTGAGCTACGTTGATCATCTAATGCAACGCCTTACTATTATGATAGCAATAAATCAGTCGTGAAGCGCCATTATGACGGGCGACGTGCTTCCAATGACAGGCGCTGACAATCCTGACAGGCGGTCATAACGATAACTTTGACAGGCGGTCATGACTTGACAGACGCATTAGTAGTGGATCCAATTGTGACGTGGGCCATCATTAGTAGTGGATCCAATTGTGACGTGGGCTCGTGAACATAAAAGCCCATCATCATTTAGGTTTTGGGGAATTACCTATATAAACATGTAATCCCTACTAACCTCATCATGCCCCCGAGTTAGGATTTGTCAAAACAACGGTTTGCAAGTCGTAACTATCAATACTGGTAAGTCTTCTTCCGGCTCTTTTTTTTCTTTCTTTTTTTCGAACGAACCGAAGCTCACGGAAGAACGGAGGTATGAGAAAGACCGGCGATTCGTAGGGAAATCGAGGCAGATCGGCTAGGCAGACTCGGCGCTCAAGGGCGATGGCTAGGTGGAACGGCTGCTCAAGGACCGGCGGTCGCAAGTGAGGCCGGCTGCTCAAGGCAGACCGGCGTTCGTAAGCTGCGCAAGCGGTTAATCTTGGAGACCGGCTGTACTAGTTAACCGGCGGTCGCAGGACTTGCCGAGGTGATCCAGCAGCGCAGTTAACCGGCAGCTTAGTGAACCGGCGGCCGAGGTTTAGGGTTCGGACCGGCGTTAGTGCTCTTGACCGGCGGTAGTGTGACCGGCGGTGGCGAGTTGGGCCGGCAACAATGTGACACCGGCGGTACAATCAGGCGCAAAGGCGATCGCACAGGCGGCAGACCGGCAAGCAGCCGAGACCGGCGGTCGCAGTTCGTGCAGGCCGGCAATCAGGCGAGACCGGCAGGGGGCGCAAGTCGACCGGCGGCGTTTGTGGAGATCGGCGGCGGTTTTAGGGTTTAGCCGAGGTTTAGGGTTTAGCCGACTATTTTGCACGCGTTAAACAATTAACTCCTTACTAACTTTAATTGTATGTCTTGCAGGTTTAACTGGGTTGCTTGCTACCTTGCAGGTACGTATCTGATTCTCCATTGCGTTGCCCCTGTAGTTGGCCATAGCTTATATCCCTTGTTATTTTATTAGGCATACTGTAGTTGTCGTTGTTTTAACATGGGAGAGCCAGTGTCGGATGCGATTGTGGTGGAAAATCCATCAGTTGCTCGGAGCCCTAGCACAGTCAATGACAAAATGCTAACAAAACTTATGGATGAGTATCCATGCCTTAGGAAATATAATGCGATTGTACCTACGTCATACCAAAGAGCTCATTCCCCTCCGTAAGGAAAAGTTGCCCTCTATATCCATTACCTTTCCCACTCCAATTTTAGATTTCCGGCCACCGCTTTTTATTTGAGTGTGTTGAACTACTTCAAGTTGGGGTTTGCACAGTTGCACCCAGTAGCTGTATCAAAAATCACGACTTTTGAGATGTTATTGGTGGCAATGGGGATAAAACCCTCAGTATTCTTGTTTAGGTCGTGTTATAAGCTGATGAAATCTCATGACTGGTATTCTATAGAGTTAAAAGATAGAAAGAAAAAACTGATTCGGGAGTGTTTTACTAGTCATAGGAATTGGAGAAATAAATATGTGTTTGTCGATGCCGCTTTCAGAAATATTTGGGCTAGTAACTTGATTAAATGGAGAACTGGGTTTGACAAATCGTTAAACGATGCTCCAGTCCTGACGCCGCAAAGCGGAAGGCTGTGCAAGCAGATTTTACGAAAGTCAATTATATTTCGAGTTTATGAGGAAGGTGCCATGGTGTTAGGTGGTGTTTCGGATTATTGGGCTGAAGGGATGAAGCCTGTGATAGTGGACTCGGAGACCGGGAAACGTGGGTTCTTGTTGTGATATTGTCATGCTTTTTTTTTATCTGTTTACAGGTACTGACTCATTGTACGTTTCCTGCAGCCATGAGCTTGATGGATTTCATGGAGGGAGATCCTGCTTTTATGAAGTGTGAGATTGAAAGTCATCCTGCTGATGTTACCCTTGGTGAACAAGAGACTGGTGCCACGTCGCATATTAATTCTGGGATAAACACGACCTCAACCAACGAGGTGACATCGAACTCGACATCAGGTAATTGCACAACCTCTACACATATGTATTTACTATGGTAAAAGGTAAGCGTACGTGTTGTGTTTCGCAGGTGCCGCTGATAATGAAAAGTCACTGTCCAGGACTATTGCTGAGAGTGACAACGAAGATGAAACAGGTAACACGATAATTATAGTCGTTGCCAACTTATTTCCTGTTACTTAACGATCTTATTGTGAATATGCAGGGGACTTCGATTACCTGGGAGCAACGTCAATTCCAGATCCCAGATTGGATAGCCGAGATATGTTAGGACTTGGTAAAAGGGCGGTGAGTCTAGATGTAAGCGATTATGACATCCCTTTGCCGAAGGCGCCAAAATTGACCTTCCCCTCTAATCTTCCCGCAAATGCTACTTTGGTAAATCGCGGGGGTAATACTGGATCATTTGGAGCAAGCACCACAATTGGTGCAACATGTAGTATGTTTGGGACGATCAACGCTCCCTTTGGATCTACCGGGTTAGCATCGAGCCGCAGTTTTGTCATGACACAGTCTCCAGTTTTGCAATGTTCTACCCTGCCTATTTCAACTAGCCAGGGTGTGCCGTCAGGATCTATGAACGGGAATACAGGTGTGATTGGTGAAGCAGATATAAATATGTTCAATTGTTTTATGGATTACGTCCGACAGCTGGTAAGCAATGAACATGGGGAATTAAAGAAGTCGTGCGCCGAGTTGCAGGTGCAAGTTGATAAAAAAAAAAGAAAAAAGAAAAAAAAGAGCCGGAAGAAGACTTACCAGTATTGATAGTTACGACTTGCAAACCATTGTTTTGACAAATCCTAACTCGGGGGCATGATGAGGTTAGTAGGGATTACATGTATATATAGGTAATTCCCCAAAACCTAAATGATGATGGACTTTTACGTTCACGAGCCCACGTCACAATTGGATCCACTACTAATGATGGCCCACGTCACAATTGGATCCACTACTAATGCGCCTGTCAAAGTTATCGTTATGATCGCCTGTCAGGATTGTCAGCGCCTGTCATTGGAAGCACGTCGCCCGTCATAATGGCGCTTCACGACTGATTTATTGCTATCATAATAGTAAGGCGTTGCATTAGATGATCAACGTAGCTCAAGCGTCCACGATCATCATTAATGGGCCAACGTTCCATATACCTGGGACTGGCCATATAAATACATGGCCTAACTCATTGTCGAAGGGGACACTGAGACAGATTTAAAAAGCCTAAAAACACAGAGTTCACATACTCTTACTTTCATCTTCGCACTCAACTTTGATCACCCTAGGTTCGCCAAGAACTTGTTGGGTCTGCACTGTGATCATCACAGGAGATCCAAGGTTGATGTCGCCTAGTCTTTGTGTTTGACAATTCGTTTCTCAAACATGTATTGAAACCGGTTCGGTTCGATTTCAAACCGGTTAACCGGTCAAAACCGGTGTGTTGACTAAATTTCCGGTCGTTTTGACCAAAACCGGTTTTTAAAAACCGGTTACTAACCGGTTCGAAGGCTAAAACCCCTAACCGGTTCCAAACCGATCGGTTTCTCAATAACCGAACCGGTTACGGTCAAAACCGGTTTTGACCGGTTTCGGTTTCGGTTCGGGTACCGGTTTCGGTTTCGGGTATTTTGTGCACGACTATTAAGTATTTACATTATATTAAATGATATTGAACGCTTAATATTTATCTGAAAATTTGGTGTTTCAAACATCAAAACAAATAATAAAACTTCAAACGTACAAGAAATGATACAAAATATTCATTTTAATAAATAAAAAGTGTGATTAAACGAAAATTAAATAAAAAAAGTTCAAACCCAGTTTAGTCATCTCGGTCCGACCGGGTTCACAATTAACTCGCTCAGTTCGAAACGGTTCATAAACAGACTTTTAACCCGATCGATTCAGCCTGACATACTTCTACTTTCCGGTTGGACAGGATTCAAGCGGCCAGTCGAACCCGAGTTTTAAAACACTGGTGAGAACTTAATGCTTCAATTACACATATTCTTTGAATTAATGCAGCTGGTTGTATTGGATATTTCATCTTATTGGTAATTTTACCGAATTATCTATTTTAATGAAAGCATGGGCACTAACCCGTGAAAACAATGGTTGTAATAATTAGCAATTGCATGCACACCAATTACCAAATTAACACTAGAGGTGAACGTATGCTGGGTTCAAACTTCACCATCACATTAGGTTCAAATTCATTTAAAGTAGTAAAACTCATGGGCGCTATCAAAGGGTGGGCAGGGTGGGCATCTCCCTACCCCAAAAATTTTCCGATTAGTATAATTTATTTATGGGTTAGTTTATTTTTTCATTTTTGATCAAAAGATGTATTATATATGAACGCTTAACTGTTGGAAGTCGTATCTTACCTCTGACGTGCACCAAAACATTTTGCCCAACTTTGAAAAATTCGGCAAATAAAAAATGTTTGCCCACCTTTAAATAAATTTCTGGTACCACCCTGGTAAAACTTATCAATATTAACAAATGCTTTTCCTTGTCTTACATAAAGTAGTAAAACTTATCCAAATTGTGATGTAGTAAAACTTAAAGTAGTGATTTGCAAATGGCTTGTCCTCAATACACCATAGTATTCACTAATACCGTCATCACAACATGATAGCGCAATGACAAGATTTAACGAAGACATTAAATAGCAGTTAGTATTATGGACCACAAACGTGACAATGTTTCATTATTAGGGACCACTCATATAAATTTTTAGACTTAAGGATCATATCCAAAACTTTAATAAACCACGTAAATCATTCGTGTAATTTACTCTTTTAGAAAATAATTGAATAAAAAAAAGGAATCCATTCTCCCAAATGGTTTCACGTATTTTTATTTTTTCACTTTATTTCTCATTTCTAATAAAATTTCTTATATATTTAAAAAAATATTATGTAATATATTGATTAAAACCCAATTTTTTAATTTATTATAAAAACTTATAATACCTTGTTATGTATTCTATTCTAAAAAAACATAATATCTTCTTATGTGTTATTCTGAAAAAATTTAACAGGTTATCATGTATCTTAAACATATAATACCTTCTTATGTACACTAATTTAAAAAATATATAATAGCTTGTTATGCATCCTTTGCCAAAAGGTTCAAAATCGGACTTACAATATATGATAATTAAATTGTCCAACTCCATTAAAAAAAGAATTATACCGACTGGAAATAAACGCAGTTTCTCATCTCCTCCTTTACTCACATCCTTCAATCGGTATGTCGCCGGAACACATCTCCGTTCATCACATTTTCCTTATGTTTCTTATTTTCTTGATCATCAGTCCTGCATTTTCACAACCTAAGTCACGTCAAATTCTTCTCAATATTAACAAATGTTTACTATCATAATTTGTTAATGTATCATTCACATATATAGATTATTGATGTATTATTCACATATATAGACTCGATATTCACATATATAGACACACGAGTCATCATACACTTTTCACAAATATCTTTTAGATACGTATACAAGTTATGAAGTTTATCTCCGGTCATCATACACTTTTCCGACCATGTCGCATAAAGGTTGTCTCCATTTTCCTTCTGTTTCTCATCTTCTTCATCATCAGTCCTACATTTTCACAATCTCACACATGTCAAGTTCTTCTCAAATTCAAAAAAAATTCTAGCAAACTCAAACACACAAGTGTTTACAACGTGGAATGAAATTAACGCAGTATCAATTTTACCGGAATTATTTGCAACGACGAGAATTCCGTCAAAGAAATTGATCTTTCACAACAACATCTCGTCGGGACTCTTGATTTTGATTCAATATGTTCTATTCAATCACTTGAAAGAATCTCACTTGAGTCAAATTATTTGCATGGTAATGTGACTTCTCACTTATTAAACTGCACAAACTTGTAATATCTTGATCTCGGAGATAATCTCTTCTCCGGCGAGCTCCTGGAGATATCATCTTTAACTAACCTACAATTTATTAACCTACAATTTATTAACTTAAGCTTCAATGGTTTTCCGACCAATTTCCATGGAAGTCACTTCAAGAACCCACTAACCTCACTTTCTTGAGCTTAGGAGACAACTCATTTAATAAAACTCAATTTCCTTTAGGAATTATAAACCTTTTCAAGCTACAAACACTTTGTCTTCGTAACTGTAGCATCGAAGGAAGAATTCCTGAAGCTATCGAAAACCTCCTTCACTTACGAAGACTTGAGCTATCCGACAACTTTCTAATTGGAGAAATACCGCAGGGTATCACAAAGCTCACCAATCTTGAAATACTACATCTTTACGATAATCGAATTTCGGGTATCTTTCCAAATGGGTTCGAAATTTTGTTATGGTTTCTCAAATCCATGTTTCTAATGATATTCTTGAAGGTAATCTTACTGAGTTAAGAAACATGACACAGATGGAATCTTTACAAGTGTTTGAGAATAATTTTTTCGGTCGGATTTCCGTGGAGTTTGGAGAGTTCAAGTTGTTGAGAGAATTCTTGATTTATTTGAACATGTTTATTGATGAACTCCCTGCGAAAATTGGGTCCTGGGCGAAATTTTAATCCATTAATACATTAGAGAATTTTCTGAGTGGTTCAATTCCACCTGATATGTGCAAACACGGGAACATGAGTTCACTTTGCTGCTACAAAACAACTTCACCGGTGGGTTATAAGAGACTTAGGCGAATTGTTCGTCTTTATTACGGTTAAGATTGAGCAATAATTCCATTCCTGTTAGGATCCCAGATGAAATTTGGAGTTTGCACACTGATTGATCTTGCATTATATCAGTTTGAAGGTCATGTGCCATCTAACATTGGTAAAGCTAAATCATTGACATAACTTTTGCAATATAACAATCATTTTTCCCGTGAGTTTCCAGAAGAAATTTCGGAACTTTCGTCTTTGGAAAAGATTGAATTGATGTATAATCAGTTCCCCGGTGAAATTTCGACGACAATTGGTGACCTCAAGAACCTTACGAGTCTACATTTTGAAGGTAACTTCTTCTCGAGTACTATTCCAGAGTCACTTGGTTCATCTGTTTCTCTAGTTGATATAAATCTCGCCGGAAACTCTTTCTCCGGTAACCATCCGACGAGTCTTGGTTCGTTACATAATTTCAACTCTTTAAACTTGTCTAGTAACAAACTTTCTGGTGCAATTCCCGCCAGTATATCGTCACCGGATCTTAGCCTTATTGATCTTGCATATAATATGTTGACTGGACGGGTTCCAGAATCTTTATCGGCGGAGTCGTACGAAAGTGGTTTTGCTGGAAACCCAGAGTTATGTAGTGACTGGATCAAAGGTCTTGCCAAATGTTCACCGGTCACTCATTGGGTCATGTGGGTTGGAAGATGGAAAGTACTGGATAATTGGCTGTGCAACACTACTTGTTGTGTTGGGGTTGTCAATCTTTTGTTTTGTCCTTGTAAAACCAAGACAAAAGGATGCCACCAATAAGAGTTGTTCACTTGGAATTTTAACGAAGACGAAATACTGAACTCTATCAACGAAGATAATTTGATCGGACATGGCGGTTCACGAAACGTCTACAAAGTCGAATTGCGGTGAGGGACGAAAATAGCCGTGAAACAATTGTTCAAGTCTTGTACTGGTATCCGACGCTCAGAATTTGATGACGGGGTGGCCAAGGGTGGTTGCCCACCCTAATTTTTTTCTGTTTTGTATAATTTTTTATGGGTCAGTTTATTTTTTCGTTTTGCTAATCAAAAGATATATATTATATATGAGTGATAACTAATGTAAGTCATATATTACCTCTGACTTGCACCAAAAAAATTTGCCCACTTTTGAAAAAATTTGCCCACCTTTGAAAAAATTTGCCCACCTTTAAATAAATTTCTGGTACCGCCTCTGAGTACATGCCTAATAGTAGTTTGTGAGACCATTTACAAATGGATCAAACTATCGATATGGCCTGGAAAATCAGGTACGATATTGTGGTGGGGGTCGCAAGGATTGGACTACCTGCATCATGGGCATGGTTCAACGGTAATCCACCGGGACGTAAAATTTGGCAACATTCTGCTGGACGAAGAAATGAAACCAAAAATTGCCGATTTTGGTCTTGCAAAGATGCATATGAATCAAGATACAGATTCGACCCGGGTTATTGCTAGAACATACGGTTACATTGCTCCCGGTAAGTTCCTAGCCTTGTTATTGTATAAATATTTTTGTTACATATAGACCAAAAAATGTCTTTTTCAATTGTAGAATACGGTCACACGTCTAATGTCGCTGAAAAACGTGACATTTATAGCTTTGGAGTCGTTTTTGTTAGTTTTGATGGAGTTGGTAACCGGGAAAATTTTTTGCCCACCTTTAAATAAATTTCTGGTCTAATAGTAGTTTGTGAGACCATTTACAAATGGATCAAACTATCGATATGGCCTGGAAAATCAGGTACGAGATTGCGGTGGGGGTCGCAAAAGGATTGGACTACCTGCATCATGGGCACGGTTCAACGGTAATCCACCGGGACGTAAAATTTGGCAACATGCATCATGGGCACGGTTCAACGTTAGTCCACCGGGACGTAAAATTTGGCAACATTCTGCTGGACGAAGAAATGAAACCGAAAATTGCCGATTTTGGTCTTGCAAAGATGCATATGAATCAAGATACAGATTCGACCCGGGTTATTGCTAGAACATACAATGACATTGCTCCCGGTAAGTTCCTAGCCTTGTTATTATATAAATATTTTTGTTACATATAGACCAAAAAAATGTCTTTTTCAATTGTAGAATACTGTCACACGTCTAATGTCGCTGAAAAACGTGACATTTATAGCTTTGGAGTCGTGTTTGTTAGTTTTGATGGAGTTGGTAACCGGGAAAAAGTCGTTACAACCAGAGTTCGAGGAAGGAAAAAGTATAGTTGGTTGGGTTGAGGAGGAAATGACGAGTAATGACAACATAATCGGTTTGGTTGACCCGAATATCGCAGATGAATCAAACGAAATTGCGATTGAGGTGTTGAACATTGCGATGCGTTGCACTTCGAGTTTGCCCACACAAAGACCACCAATGAACCTGGTTGTAGAAAAGTTAAAAGACGTTAAGCCGGGTGTGCCTGTGGATATTGCTTCGGGTTTAGGTCAAGATGAGATTGTTCCTGCGTGATGATGTCATCATGGGATCTGCAGAAACTGTGGCCAGAGGCACATTTGAATGCATAACATAAACACAAAGTGGGTTTAAAAATGCTAAAAGTTAAATGAGTCACACAAAGGCAGATTCTGCTACTGAGGCATGTATACATCTAAATTTGATCGTATTATTCTGTTTGATCATGTTCATTATATTAGTGAATAATGAAATGAGAAAGCAATGGAAATGTGATTTAGTTACTATTTTAAATGTTTGTATATGTTTTCATTTGGCTGTTAGATTGAGTTTTCCACCGATGATGTCAGCATGGACAGAGGAAGATTTTAAGGTATGTGCCCAATCTAGAAGTGGCAATTTGTTTATGAATATGTTGAATGTTGATTAACTAACGTGTAAAATGGGTTAAAACTGAAATAAGTAAAAAGGTCAATTAAATTCCATTTTGCTAAAGTAGATTGTTATTGTAATTAAACAATTGAACATGTTTGTGTTGAAACATGTGGTGGTTGGGCATTTACTAATGAACCCGGCATAGCAGCAAATGAGAAGCTGAAGAAAAAACATCACTAAAAAGGCTTTGTTGAAATTCAAATCTATACATGTTTTTCCTTTTAATTTATTTCACACCTTTTTCTTTTTTATATTTTCATTAGTAGGTTGGGTCATGATTTAGATCCAAACCAATGTATGTTTAAATGTTAGACTAGACCAACAATTTTATAAAGTCCACCGCTCATGTCCTTAAGGATGTGCTCATTTTTATGATAGAAAGTTAAAAACAATTTAAAGGTTCATATTTTTTTTATTTTTTTTTTTTGAACAGCATTTAAAGGTTCATATTATATTACCATTAACCGAAAATTATGCATAGACATTTCTTGATTAAACATTTCAAGTGCTTGAAAAAATTTAGTAGCATAATTTTGTAACAAATAAGAGATCAAAGGGAGTGGTTAACCGAAAACAAAAAAAATGACAGATTATCGAAACTCATTGAATGTCTACTCCAATATCAATATCAAGTGAGATATATACACTAGAGTCAAAACTAATTGAATAGAATTGCTACAATACTTTTGTAGCAACATAAAAGCCTTATATCCCAAATGAAAAAAATTACTAGATTTCTTCTTTTCTACACCCAGTTGCTAGCATTCTTACTTTCTCCACACTGCATCGCGTAATGAAAAAAAAATTTAGTTTATATTTCTTGTTAATCAATTTCACATCAGCATCCATATCATATTTGTCTTGGGTGTAAAATCTTTGGACTTTTTCTCACGCTTGCAAACCTCTAACTGTTTTCTTGATGAAATATCAGTTTCTGGTGAAGTCCTTTTTTGACTAGTTATCTCTACCCTCTTCATCCCTTCACAAATCAACCCACTTTTTTTAAACAAAGGGCCTTTTTTGGGGAGTTAAAAACTAGAGATCCATTTTCAGGCACATCAAGATTTGTTGTTTTTAGATTTTCAACACTTCCAAAGGAGTTAGGGTTTGGGTTTGGATGACACAGTTTGTTTCTTAATGTTGTCATATATTTGGCTGCAACTTGCCTTGTCTTAACACCAACCCGAAGAACAAAGTTTTTGGAGATTTCTTCGGGCTTTATTTCCTCCTCGTGTTTTTGGTCACGACCTGAACATAAATTAGCTCATGTTAATTTGAATGAACAAACACCATTTTAAAAACCCTAATTTGACCAGAATTCCGACTTATAAACCAAATACAATTACAATCTCATTCTATGCACACAAGTGACAACACCACCAGAGTTCATCTGGTTGGATCATGTTATAAAATTGGAGGTCATGCTAATCTGAATGAACAAATCACATTATATAACCCTTAATTTCAGTAAGATTCGAGATTATAATCCCAGAGTACACTCGAGCTTAACGGCTCGATTAACCTGGGTGACAAAGGGTAAATAATCTGAATTATGAATTTCAGTTGCATTAACTGAAGTATTTATAGTTTGGATTGCGTAATTGACTAATTTCTAAGCTGCTACACGCCTACACTTGATCCATGAAAACACTAAATACTAGGGCTTCTTATGATTTACCAACCAAAAGGAAAAAGGTAGCTAAATTGCCAGAACGAGAACTAAGATCCAATTAACCAAAACCCTAAATCAGCTAAGTTTCAACATCCAGAACATTCTGAACTAAAAAATCAATCTAACGAACACTCAAACTGAGAATTTGGAATAACATACCAACCCTGGAGCAGAACCAGTAGCGATCATCAGTACGGAAGGTGCTTCGATCCTCTCATAAAACTCCTCTTCATAACTTCTTCCTTAATCACCTCTGTTTCTACTACTTCATTACGGTTGAAGTTTTTGCTCCTCCATTATTTCCAATACAAAGCGATCAAGGAGAGAGATCTAGCCGTTGATTCTGTTCTTACAATTTCGTTGATTTGTGTGTGAGATGTGTTTTGTTTGATTTTTGAACTTGTTTAATGTTTACTACAGTCTGTAAGTAGCGTTGATATTCGTAGCCGTGATTCTGTTCGGATTTTTAATTGTATGACCCGAGTTCGGCCCGGTAATTGAATTGGCGTTTATTGCCCATAAGGTTTATAATAAGGCCTTAAATAATAGATGACCATGCAGCAGTCCAAGTAAAGCCCAAATAAGAAAAATAAAGTTAAGCATTGACGTTTTGAAAGTCAAAGTTAAAAAAAGTCGTTTCTAACTAAAATATAAATAAATTAATTAACTTTTATAAATTAAAATTCTTAATTGAATTAAATTCTCATCATCTATACCGTATTATGGAATGTTAATTTTGTTTTCCATATCATACCTCATTAATTTAATTAAAAGATTGTGTATCCACACCACATTTACTTTAAGCCGATTAAATAGAAAAAATGAAGGAGGTGCTATCAAGAAGCATATGAGATTCTAGAGCAGTCGCACAATATCTTATAATGAAATTTAGCTGATTCTATTGGGCATGACGTAACATCTTTGTTAGCTTGAGATATAAAATCTCGCACGAAGAGATTGACATCGGAAATATGAAATGTTTGATTAAGTCTATATGAATAGTTGTAAAAATGTAAAATCGGATCCTCTTCGATATGAAATGTTATGAGCGAAGGGGTATTCGGGAGCGTGAATGTGAAATGTGAAATGTTGATGTGGCACTCAGGTCGTGGAATGACTTGAACGAGCCACCACACGGGGAACTTTAACAATTAACGGATGAGGAAATGACTCATGAGGTGTTCGTCAACATCTAGGTTACTCGTGTATGGTGATCAGGCAAAGCCTGAACCCGAACCCGAACCCAAACCCGGTCCTAAGCCCGTCTCAAGACGGTTCCTAAAAAGTTCATCACGTCATGGTATAACAAGAGTATCTCTATGGTCGTTTCCAAACTCATTCCCTGGCAAACCTGTAAGATTTGCAACTATTGAGGTTTGAACCTGTTGTGTATTGTCCCACATTGGACAAGAAATAAACCGGTAATATATTTATAACGGTCCTGAGCTATATCCATAGTAAGGATATAAACAAACCAATTCACATATATACGATATATTTGTTATCTAATAGAACCTAACATTTTATGAGGTTGTAGCATCTATCATTAAAGTCCTACTTCCTTAACAACCTCTGTTTCTACTACTTTGATGTTGCCGTCGACGCCTCCGGCACCGGTTGAAGTTTTTGCTCCTCCATTATTTCCAATACAAAGCGATCAAGGAGAGAGATCTAGCCGTTGATTCTGTTCTTACAATTTCGTTGATTTGTGTGTGAGATGTGTTTAATTTTTGAACTTAATTAGTGTTTACTACTGTTTGTAACTAGCCGTTGAGATTCGTAGCCGTGATTCTTACGGTTCGGATTTTTTATTGTAAGACCCGAGTCCGGCCCGGTAATTGAATTTGCGTTTGTTGCCCATTAGGTTTATAATAAGGCCTTAAACAATAGATGACCATGCAGCGGTAATAAAGTTAAGCATTGACGTTTTGAAAGTCAAAGTTAAACAAAGTCATTTCTAACTAAAATATAAATTAACTAGGTTATTACCCGTGAAAAATTACGGGTTGTAAATAATTTTGTTGAACATAATATTTATATAATACATAAATTAATGGTTATTTGCAGGATAATTACATATTGATGTAGACTTAAAAAATAATAATATAGACTGCACCCGTTGATTCAAGAATCTCGAAACAATTTAATCAAAACAACTTTGATTCAAAATTTGTACAATCACATGTGATTCATATATTGTTTTTAAAACCAAATAAAATAAATATAAAAAGAATTCAATTTTTTTTTTTAAATTTAAGTGTCAAATGACCAAAATACGTCTTCATGTATAAATTATTATTTAATTTTGACCTTTAATTATTATTGATCAATGGTTGAAATTTATCTTTTAAGATTGAAAAAAATTAAGAAATATTTTTAAACACATCTCTTATTTATGTATATTCAAAATTGTTTATTTGACCTTATACGAGGTAGGCGTATTACTTCCTATATATAAAAACGAAAATCTCATAAATATTAGAAACATGGATCTCTTAAATAATATAATTTTGTTATTAATTCACTTTAACAGAAAAGAATTTTAATATACCTCGGACTTTGTAATTTGGTTATTAATCTTAGGGTGACAATTTCTGACCCGACACGAAATCCGACCTGAAATGATATGAAAATAAATAGCTATGGGTTGAGGTAAAAAAAGTTTTGGGCTAGTCTTGAGTTGACTCAAGTGACCCGTTTATTAGTTCAAATGTAACTAATAGTTACATAAAAACTAAAATGACTATTTTACATTTTTGATGTTTTGGTAGATTGGTATGAATTTGTTTTGTGGAATAACAACCTTTTTGACCTGATTAACTCATTTGATCCGCTAACCTGTTTAACCCGTTTAGTTAAACGGGTTGTATGGGTCAGGTTCAGGTTGAAGGTAAACATGTTCTTATTTCTCATTCAAATTTTGTCCCACAAAAAAGTTCACATTTCTCAAATATGAGGGGCCTACTTAATTTAATAATATTATTAACAATGATTCCACCACTAAAACACTTTTTCTCTAACCTAATCTTATATTTTAATCAATAGTTAACCAATACAGCAACTCAGCAAGGCAACAAATTGTAGCTGTAAACAAATATAAACATTAACGCAAAATAAAAAATCAAATAAAAGTCACAATGCATATTTCGCACATTATCAAAAAGTCAAAATCACAAAAAAAAATCTATTTAGCTAAAATCAACAACAAATGTATACAATCATATTTTATTATTTTACAGTAGGACAATAATTTGTATCATAAGACAAAACGAAATCAGTAAGTGAAAAAAAGAAAGTCAAATAAACTCACATTGCATGTACTGCATAATCAAAAAGTCAAAATTACAATAAAAAAGGTAAACAAATAAATAAAAATATACAAAAACAGTCAACAAAACACACAAAATGTTAGTGTATTTGATTATATTAGTCAAAAAAATGTAAAAACTGAATTGTTGCATAACCGTTGGTTTCTTATCATACAACAATCAACTTGCAATGACAGCAATGTAGTCCTTAGTATGCTGCATATCAAAATACTTATATACATTTTGACTAAAACAATGAAAATATGTTGTAATGGATCATGTATCATATATAAAAATAAAAAACCAACATACAACAGGTTATGTATGTTACTCACATTCAATAATCGTATTTGACTATAATAGTTGCACTATTAAAAAATGAGTTTTACATAACATGTATGCTGCATATGTTAACATATTTACACACTTACTTATGGTTAGATTAATCAGTGTAGTACCTGTAGCTGTTTTATAATCGACTAAAAAATTAAAAAAAAAAACAACATACACATAAAATCTAACCTTTGTATATTCTGCTTTAAAATACTAACCTGCATAGTATAAATAAACAACATAAAAGCGGAAAAAAATTAGATGATGATGATAATGCAATTTCAGAAAAAAAAACATTGATATGCATATATTATACATAAACAACAGAAAAATAGAAACAAATAAGATGATGATGAAGATGATGATGATGTTGTAGAAAACATGAATAGTGAAAAATTAAGCTAATAACCTTTGTTAAAAGGCTGCAGAATGAAAATTTGAGAAAAGAATTTATGCATATAAATAATAGAGTTGAATGTAGCTGTAGAATCGAGTATAACTTCCTGCTCCGAAAAATTAGTAATCAATAGATGGCAGATTTTTAAATTGTATCCTAAAATAAAAAAATTAAAATAAGATGGCAGATTTTTAAATTGTATCCTAAAATAAAAAAATTAAAATAAGATTGCAGATAGTATGGAAATTAAATTGAATATCGGAATTTTTAATTTAAGAAGCTAATTAGAAATCTCTTATTAATACCCGATAATTGCTAACTTATTTTGAAAGGAAAATTTATCACATACTTGTTAGTTGTTACACACTTTCTCTCTTCTCCTATAAATTCCCTGATTTCAAAAAGAACTCTGAGAACTCTTATTAACCAATCAGAATTTAGTAAATTGATTTTGATTAATTTAATTCATATTAATTATTTAGGGATATTTACGACATTTCACAAAAAAAAATTGTTTCCTTTTTTGAAAATATCCTAAAATTTAGGGATTATTTTCATATTTTTTTTTCATTTTTGTTATTACTACATTTGACAAAACATACATGTTATTTTTGAAATTTATTGATACATACATGTTATTTTAGAGTTATGCATATATGTTATTTTACGATTTTGTGTATATGTTAATTAACAACTCTATGTATACGTTGAACACATATGTAACATAAAACATACATGTTAAACAAACAAAATCTATATCCAAATTTCCAAAACTATGAGACCAAACGGAACACATATAAAATCTATTGAACATACATGTTGAACTTATCCTTACAAAAGTCAAAAGTAATTTCAAATAACACATATGTATAATATAACAACTATGTACCAAAGTGAATAATCGCCAAATTTGAGCATAATTGAGGATTCCATTATCAAAAACATATATGTACAAATAACACATACATATCTAAACCCATATTTAAAAATTCATCAAGATCACGCCTCCAAAATCCATTTCAAATCAAAATATAAGCTATTTCTGGATCTGTTCGTCGATAATAATACACAAATCAAATCGAATAAGCTAATAAATAAATGATTATAAAAATAAATAATTAATTAAAAACTATTTTTTATTAAGAATACTAAGAACCTATGGAGACAAAATTAGTCTTTATAATTTGCACAAACATGCACCAAACCTCAAACCTACCGTCTCTTCACCAAACTCACTATTGCTTGAAGTATATATGAATTTATATTCTTTAATAATATTCAAATCCCATGAATCACCATGGAATCCATGAGCGCCTGCCACATATAAAATTAAATAAACTTTAAACGTTAAATCCAAATAATACACAGAAAAAGAAAAAAAGGCTTATTTGCCGCCTCTGTTATAGATGTGAAGAAAAATAAATTAAACTAACCTTCGAGAGTTCTTCCACAACTTTTGATAATTTATTCTAGTATGATTTTTCTTGATAATCATCACAACAATAATTTAACTAATCAAAAAGTATATTGAAAATTCCCGCTGCCCCACAATCACCATTATATGTTTCCAGAAAATTTAAATAAATGAGTATATGAAGAGATAAAACCATTATTCTTACAGAATCAGAGTATATAAAGAAGTAAAACCCAAGGCAGATACAAAGAACAAAACCAATTCCAACACCAATGAATCAATTGCTTACAAACAAGGTGTAGCGTCACCGGCGGGAACTGTAGCGACAACAACGTGGAAGAAGATCGTGGTCGAAGGGCTTCTACCGTGGAAGAAGATCGAGGTGCAAGGATCTGGTTCGTATGATTTCATTGTAGAAAAAGTTGGGGGAAGTTGGGGGAAAATGAGTATAATGGGGAAAAAACCCTAATAAACTTACATTTCATAAATTGAGCCCAAGAACGTGGAGAGAGTGCCGAATTTTAAGGGATTTTCATTTATTATTCTTTATTGCAAAATACCTAATATACCCTTACTAATTAATTATAACCTAAAATACAATTTAATTTATTTACATATATGCCATCCATCATCTGAACCATTAATTTGAGATCTAACGGCTTAAATTGATTAATTAATAGTTCTCAGAGTTCTTTTTGAAATCAGGGTTCTCAATATAGTTCTTCACTATATATATATATATATATATATGTATATTTTAAACCTATTAATTAAAATAAATTAGATCATTATATCAAAGAAAAAATCCTCTTCAAAAAGATATCATTTGTTATATTTGTGTAGAAAAGAAATAGTTGGAATGCTAATGATTATTTGAATATTGTAAGTATCAAATATTAATTTATTATGTATGGTAGTAAATAGTTTCAATGCTAATTATTCTGGAATAAAAATCTTTGTTATTTTGAATGGTTTTTCAATTTTTATTTATTTATTTTGGGTATATTAATTTAAAGCTGGATATGGAAATTCCAAAATTAAAGCATTAAAAACTTTCCATGTGAGTTTAAACGCAAATTGTTTTTTTCTAATATACCCATAAATTGCTCACATATAGTTAATTTGGTAATACAAAGATATATTATTTTTTATTTAAAACAACATTTAAATTACGTTTATTTAATTTGGGCCCGAAAAAAGTAAGAGAATATGTTATTTATCCGAAATTATATTCAGGAAAAAAAATTACGTTTATTTAATTACGTTTTGTTTAAATCCGAAATTTTATTAATCCTATAATTATGTGTTTTGGTTTAAAAATGGTAACATAATATGTTATTTTGATTTAATCCATCGATGGTTCGTGCTGATTCGTTATTAATTTTTTTATTATATAGATAATTTTAATTTTAATTTTAATTTTAATACGCTAATGGCGTTATTTTTAAATACAAAATTTTATCTATCCCTATAATATTGTTTTTTGCTTTTAAAATGGAAACCCAAAATGTTTGTGTTCCACCGAAATGTTATTATTTTTTTAAAAATTATGGTTTAAAATAAGCAACAGTTTATGTGATTTTGAAATTTGTATATATTGGATAGTTTCCATGCTAATTATTCCGGAATAACAGTCTTTGTTATTTTGAATGCTTTTTCAGTATTTTTTTATTTTTTTGGGTATATTAGTTAAAGCTGGACATGGAAAATTTTAAATTAAAGCATTTAAAACTTTCCATTTAAGTATAAACGTAAATTGGGTCTTTGAATATTCCCATAAATTGCTCACATATAGTTAATAGTTAATTTGGTAATACAAAAAGAAATTATTTTTTTTATTAAAAAAGTCATTTAAAAATAGTTTATGTAACTTGGGCGGGAAAAACATTAGATGGGCTATCAAGGAGTTGCCACGTGACATTTTGACATCTAATAAAGTGCCATGTGGCCATCTAATGCTTGTTTTATTATAAGATAGATTAATTAACTTTTACAAATTAAAATTTTTAACAGAATTAAATTCTCATCATCTATATAGTATTATGGAATGTTAATTTTGTTTTCCTTCTCAAACCTCATCTTTTTATATAATAAAAGAAAACATTTTTGAAATCAAATCACGTCATTCTTTCCACGTTATAATTCTATGCCACCTAAGCTGCCATGTAGGTTACTTGGTATATGATGCCTTATCTTTTTGGGAAACCTGCCATGTACTGCTCCTGTCGCATTTTCTTCCATGCACTTTACCATCAACATTTTTTCCTACGAACTCTATAGCCGATTTCCGTGCAATGACAACAGCTGATTGTGAGAACAAAAAATTCCAATATTTACAAGTCATCCCCATTTAAATCAAGTGTTAATTTCGCATTACGGGTGAGTATTTATGGTTTATATATATTGAATTGACATTTAACAGTGGAAATCAACTTTTTTGATTTATGATATGAAAAGTCAAGGTTCGTCCATAACAAGGTTTATATATATTTGAAAAATTCAATATTTGCAAGTCATCCCCATTCAAATCAGAGTTCATCTTTGTTTCAAAGGAAGCGTTTTGCTCTTAGTTTCTAACATTTAATACATGAAACCCTAGACTTTGGTTTGGTTATTGTTTTTGTGGTGCCGGCGATGGTGGCGGTGACTGACAATGGTGGTGGGGCTGGTGATGGTATTTTTTTTTTTTATTTATTTTTTTTGAACGGCAAGTTAGTAAGTTAGTGGTTCGACATATGCAGTGACATCCAAGCGGGCAGTATGCATTCCTCAAACATCTCCTTTTGTGGGGAATAAACCCCACCACCTTTTATTCTCCTAAAGAATGCCTCCAACAAGTCTTGAACCCAAGACCTCTTGAAGACAAACTCCCCAAGGCAACCCTTGGTGGCCAATTGATCTAGACCAATTGGTTGGCTGGTGATGGTATTGATGTATTGAAACACATGTGTTTCATTAAAAACAGGGGTTTCAAGATATAGACAAGCATATCAATTCGAATCACATGTGTTTCAAGTCACGAAACACACGTGATTCACTAAAAACATAAGTTTCTAAACACAGGGGAGCATACGAACTACGAATCACATGTGTTTCAAACACATGTGATTCACTAAGAACAGGGGTTCCAAAATACAGACGAGCATATTACTTCGATCACGTGTGTATCAAGTCACGAAACACATGTGATTTACTAAAAACAAGATTTCTAAAAACATGGTAGCATACGAACTACGAATCACATGGGTTTCAAACACATGTGATTCAAAAAGGGGGTCCAAAATATAGACGAGCATATTACTTCGAATCACATGTGTTTCAAGTCACGACCACCGGTCACCGCCACCTCCGACCGCCGTCCATTGCCGCCGGCCGCCGCCGACCACCACCGACCACCGCCAGAGGTGGTGGGCGTATTGATGTATTGAATCACATGTGTTGGTAGTGGTGGTGGTTTGAATGTTGATCTTGACCTTTGACTTTTTCTTGATCCAATGGCTAATAATTGTCCCTTGAGACTTGATAAAATTGATGGACTACCTAGAACAAACCACAATTTATTCTGCATAATAATGGTTTGAAACTTTCTCTGAGTAGAAAGACTTAAAAGTTCAGTCAACATATTTGTTTATTATGAAAAGATTTGTGTTACTTTTGCTATAAATAAAGTTACAGTAAGCCCAACATTTAACCTAAACCTCTAAATGTGTACAAATTCAGTTTACGCCGTTTATATAATGATATGAAAGATAATAATTATCTACTACTTTACGCGGATAGCCTTCTAGCCAACGCTTATTTATGTGACTAGAGTTGTGTTCTAGGTAGTCCATCTTTAAAACAAAGTCTCAACTTTCATGGGACAAATCTTATCCACTGAACTAAAAAATCTCTTAATAATCACCATCATCAAATCACATTTGATTGAATACATAACTACCACTACCGGCCACCATCACCATCGTCATTCACTGCCACCGCTGACCACCGCCGGCCGCTGTCGACCGCCGCCCGTCGTTGACCGCCTGACACTTCCGACCTCCGCCATCGTCGGTCACATGTGACAGGATACACAATCACAAGTGATTAAAAGCAGTCGACGGTGGCGAGGGTTGCCGGTGGTGGAGACAGTAGCCGGCAAAGGTTGGCGGTGGTGGTGGTAGTGGTTGGCGGTGTGCAATCACATGTGATTTAATACACATGGGGTGGTGGTGGTGGTGTTGATGTATTGAATCACATGTGATGTGATGGTGGTGTTGATGTATTGAATCACATGTGATGTGGTGGTGATTTTGGAGTTGATTTATCCAAGGGCTGAAATTTGTCCCTGAGGACTTAAAGAAAAGATAAATTACCTTAAACTGTTGAAAATAGTAATTCAATTGTGAAAGTTAATGTGTTGTTAAGTCTGTTAGTGCAGGTACCTGAAGTGTAAAAGCTATGTCAGTCAAAGGGTTAAAAGGATAACTCTGGTAAGTAAGTATATTTTGTATCTAAAATGAAGTGTGTTGTATGTGCAGGGTTGAAAGTGTAACTTTCAGAGTACGTCGGTGAGTGGTAAGTAATCAGGTATATATTGTACTTCTTTATTAGAAATATCTATTATTATGTATGTGAAATTGCAGGTTCTCTCTCTCGTTTCTCTCTCTTGTTCATAGTTGTAGTTAGGGTTTGTTGTTCTTGTAATTGATCTAAACTTTCTGTATTAAAAGAAGATTAGATTTAGTAGTATGTAGGTTGAGTTAGGGTTTTCTTGTAGAGAGGTTTTGGTTTTGTTTTTGGTCTTCTGACCGGTTGAGTTTGGTAATGGAAAGTAAGTTTTGTTGATGATTGTTGTATCAGTTGTTCATATCATGATTTTCTACATGGTATCAGAGCGTAGGTTACAGATCTGAGTTCGATCGATCGGTTTTGCTCGTTATCAGTCAGAAAATTAGGGTTTCTGACGATCGCTATTTTCCGGTGAAATCTGTTCCGATGAATCTCTAGGGTTTAGATCGCTGAGATTTTGTTCAGATCTAAACGTTCTCTATATTTCGATCCTGATTTCGAGTTCACTTCTTGTAGTGAGTTCTTCTCTCAAGATCTCAAAGTCGTTGATCGGATCTAGGTTTTTTCAAAGTGATTTCCTCTTGGCTATTCCAGAGGAACAAAAGTTACTGGTTATTTCCGCTGCGAATACTAAATCGATACCGAACAAGGCGTGGAGTACTCTGTAAGTTCTCTAACTCTCTTGTTTCTGTAGCAAGTCCCTGGATCTGGGAGTTTCCGTTGCTTAACGGGAATCAACTGCCCTCAGGTCTTCATACTTGGCCTATAGACAAGGTTCTTGTCTTGATTTACTGTTTTCTGCTTGTATTCTGTGATAGTTGTTGTTCTTTGTTCGTTTTATACTAACCGTGTAGAAGAGAGAGCCTTGAGTTATCGCTTGTCCAGACTCCTTTAGAGAGTTCTGGAATCTGGCCTCTGGCTTGACTGCTCTTTAGGTTTGTTTGTTATTTGTGTTGTCTGTTGTTTGTTGTTGTCTGCTGTGGTTGTTGTTGTGCATGTTTAATTTGTTTGGAGGAGATATGGGCGACGAAAATGATATTAGCTTGATTAACAAGCTTGACTTTAGTAATCCTTTATTTCTCCATGCGAGTGATACTACTGGTACTCCTTTAGTTTCTATCAAACTGAAAGGAACTGAGAATTATAGTCTGTGGAGTAGGTCTATGTTGTTGGTCCTAGGAACTAAAAATAAATTGGGATTTATTGATGGAACATGTGAGAAGAGTTTAACTAATGAAGTTTAAGCCAATCAGTGGGATAGATGTAATTCTGTAGTTTTGTCCTGGATATTGAGTTCTATATCTGAAGAGTTGTGTGCTGGTCAAATTTTTAATACTAGTGCTAGTATTGTTTGGAATGAGTTAAAAGAAACGTATGATAAAGTTGATGGTTATATGGTTTTTAGTTTACATCATCAAATTAATTCTGTGAAACAAAGTGGAAGTTCAATATCTGATTACTATAACAAACTTAACTCCTTATGGAAACAGTATGATTCTAAGGTAGAAGTTCATGTGTGTGGTTGTAACAATGCAAATATGTTAAATAATCAAAACAAGGCTTTAAAACTAATGCAATTCTTAATGGGTCTTGATGATGTTTACATGCCTATTAGGAGTATAGTGTTAACTAGGGATCCTTTACCTGATGTCAAAATTTTATACTGTATTATATCTAGGGAGGAGTCTCATAGGAAGGGTTAGTGACTGATAATAGTTCTAAAATTCAAAATGCTGGTTTTGCCTCTCAATATAATAATAATAATAAAAAGTTTTCAAATAATAACAATAATAATGGTAAAACTAGTAATAATAATAATAATTACAGAGGTCCTAATACCAATTTTAAATGTACTAACTGTAATATGTTTGGACATACTGTTGATAAATGTTTTGATTTAGTTGGTTATCCTACTGATTATAAAAAGAAGTTTAATAGTCCTAATAGTAATACTAATAGTAATAACAATTTCAAACCAAAAGGTTTTTCAAACAATGTTGTATCCTCTGATAATAAACAAGGAAGTTCAAGTGGAACTCCTTCTTCTGTTTTTTCTAATGAGCAGGTTTCTAAAATTTTGAACATGATTGGAGACAGTGGTGCTTCCACTTCTGGTTTAAAATCAAATATGGCAGGTAATTTTCAAAATGAGAGTAAAATTTTCAATTCAAATTTTAATAATTTTTTTAATTCTAATTCAATGTTTAAATGTACAAATTTAGTGTCTGGTTGGATTGTTGACTCAGGAGCCAACCAACATATGGCAGGCTCCTGTGATAATTTAGTTGGTATAGTTGATGTATCTGATCTTAAAATTACAGTGAGTCATCCAAATGGAACACATGCATTAATAAAACAAATTGGAAATTTAATAACAAATGATAAAATTACTCTGTATGATGTGTTAGTTATTCCAGAATATTGTGTAAATCTGTTATCTGTTCATAAACTGTCAAAGGATTGCAAACTGTTTGTTGGTTTTGATGAAGAAAATTGTTATATCCATGACTTGAAAACAAGGACAAATGTGATGATTGGTAAAGAATCTGGTGGTTTGTTTATAACTGAAGTAAGTAAAAGCCTTCCTGTATCAAATATTGTTACTACTTGTTTTGTGTCTAAGGTAGTTTGGCATAATAGAATCGGTCATCCTGCTGATCAAGTGATAAATATGTTAAAATCTAAAATTAATTTAGAAGGTAATGTTGATGTTTCACCATGTGAAACATATCATAGGGCTAAACAAACTAGAGAACCATTTCCTCTAAGTGATCATAAATCTAATATGTTAGGTGATTTAGTTCATCTTGATGTGTGGGGTCCTTACAAAGTTACTAGTAAAGATGGGTATAGATATTTTTTAACTGTTGTAGATGACTATTCAAGATATGTATGAGTGTTTTTATGAAAAACTAAAGAAGAGGTTTTTGATAATATTCAAATATTTCATAACTTTTTAAAAAATCAATTTAAAAGTACAATAAAAATTCTCAGGTCTGATAATGGAACTGAGTTTGTTAATAACAAAATGAGTATTTTTTGTAATGAAAATGGTATTTTACATCAAACTAGTTGCACCTATACACCTCAACAGAATGGTATAGCTGAAAGGAAACATAGACACCTGTTAAATAGTGCTAGGTCTCTTATGTTTCAAGGGGGAATTCCTCTAAATCTGTGGACTGAATGTATTTTAACTGCTGCTTATTTGATAAACAGGTTGCTCTCATCTGTCCTTAATGGTAGATCTCCTTATGAGTTGATTTTTAATGTTCAGCCTTCCCTTAGTCATCTTAGAAGTTTCGGTTGTCTCTGTTTTTCTAAAGTTATAATTAAAATTATAAGTTTGCTTCTAAGTCAGAAAAATGTGTTTTTTTGGGATACTCAAATGTTAAAATAAGGTTATAAGTTGTTTTCTCTTGACAATAAAGTAATTCTGTTTTCCAGAGATGTTCAGTTTTATGAAAATATTTTTCCCTTTAAAATGTCTCTTGGAAAACAGAATAACTTTGAAAAAAATAGTTTGACACATTTAAATTTCTTTGATAGTTTTGGTTTTGAAACTAAAGATGACTTGCAAGTACCCAATGATGAGGGGAGGGCTCATCAAGGTGTTGGCAGTAGTTTAGATGGTCCTAATACTTCTGATGATAATCTAAATGATTTAACATTAGATGGTCCAAATGTATCTGTTGATAATCTAACTTCTGCACCTCCTGTTGATGAAACTGCTAGTTCTGAGGGTCAAAATGTCCCTGTTCATAATAACATTCAAAATAATGAGTTGAGGAGATCTACCAGATCTGTTGTTACCCCAAGGAAGTTTAATGACTTTATTTTGAATAATAAAGTAAAGTATAATATTAATAAAGTTGTTAACTACTCAAATCTGTCTATTGGAAATTTATGCTTTGTTAGTGGATTTAATAAACTTAGTGAACCAAAAAATTTTAATGAAGCCAAATTAGATAATAAATGGCTTGAAGCCATGAACTTAGAAATGGAGGCTTTGTACAAAAATGAAACTTAGATCATAACTGATTTACCTTTAGGAAGAAAACCTATAGGATGTAAATGGGTATATAAAGTTAAATACAAAGCTAATGGTGAGGTAGAAAGATATAAAGCTAGATTAGTTGCTAAGGGTTACAATCAAAGAAAAGGTATTGATTTTGAAGAAACTTTTTCACCTGTTGTGAAAATGGTTACTGTCAGATGTGTGATTTCTTTAGCTGTTGAAAATAACTGGCCATTATATCAGTTAGATGTTAATAATGCCTTCTTATATGGTAGTCTAGATGAAGATGTTTATATGACTTTACCAGAAAGGATATTTTGAAAAAGACAGTAATAAAGTGTGTAAATTAGTTAAATCTTTGTATGGGCTTAAACAGGCTCCTAGAAAATGGAATGAAAAGTTATGTGAAACTTTAACTAAAAATGGGTTTGTTAAAAGTTGTAGTGATTATTCTTTGTTTATTAAGAATCAAGAAAATGTTTTTATAGTGTTACTTGTTTATGTAGATGATATTGTCATAACTAGAAATAATAAAAATGAGATTGTAAAGTTTAAAATTTATCTAAATTCAATTTAAAATAAAGGATTTAGGTAAACTAAAGTATTTTCTTGGTATAGAAGTATTACAGTTGAATTCTGGTGTCTGTTTATCTCAGAGAAAATATGCATTGGATCTTTTAGCAGAGTTTGGCATGACAGGTTGCAAACCTGTAGCCACTCCTATAGAGACCAATATTGTTATTTCTGATGAAACAAATGCTAAGGAAGGAAACAATCTTCTTACTGAGTTGTCTAGTTATCAAAGGTTAATTGGAAAATTGATTTATCTTACTTTAACTAGACATGACATTTCATATGTTGTTCACTGTTTGAGTCAGTTTATGCATAGTCCATTAGAGTCACATGTAAAACTTGCTTTAAGAGTTCTTAGATATATAAAGGGGTCTCCTGGTAAAGGAGTGAGTTTTCTAAGGGAAATAATCTAAGCTTAAAAGCTTATGTGGATTTTGATTGGGGTAAGTGTTTATCTTCTAGAGATTCTATTGCTGGTTATGATGTTTATCTTGGTGATTGTTTAGTTTCATGGAAAAGTAAGAAGCAGGATACTGTTTATAGATCTACTGCAGAAGCAGAATATAGAGCCCTTGCATCTGTGGTAAGTGAAATTGTTTGGATAAAAAAGGTTATGGTTGAATTGCAGATTGAAAATAAGAAACCTGCACAAGTATTTTGTGACAATATGGTTGCAATTCTTATAGCAGCAAACCCTGTTTTTCATGATAGAACAAAACACTTTGAAATTGATTTACAGTTTGTAAGAGATAAAGTTATATTTGGAGTAGTTGAAATTCATAAGATAGATACTACTATAAATACCGCTGATATTTTTACAAAAGGTTTATGTGTTAAAAGTCATAAATATTATTGCAAAAATCTTAAACTGTTGGATGTTTTTCACAATTGAGTTATGGGAGGGTGTTGAAAATAGTAATTCAATTGTGAAAGTTAATGTGTTGTTAAGTCTGTTAGTGCAGGTACCTGAAGTGTAAAAGCTATGTCAATCAAAGGGTTAAAAGGATAACTCAGGTAAGTAAGTATATTTTGTATCTAAAATGAAGTGTGTTGTATGTGCAGGGTTGAAAGTGTAACTTTCAGAGTAAGTCGGTGAGTGGTAAGTAATCAGGTATATATTGTATTTCTTTATTAGAAATATCTATTATTATGTGTGTGAAATTGCACGTTCTCTCTCTCGTTTCTCTCACTTGTTCATAGTTGTAGTTAGGGTTTGTTGTTCTTGTAATCGATCTAAACTTTCTGTATTAAAAGAAGATTAGATCTAGTAGTATGTAGGTTGAGTGAGAGTTTTCTTGTAGAGAGGTTTTGGTTTTGTTTTTGGTCTTCTGACCGCTTGAGTTTGGTAATGGAAAGTAAATTTTGTTGATGATTGTTGTATCAGTTGTTCATATCATGATTTTCTACATAAACGTTTCTCGACGTTACTAATGTTACGCATGATTTTCTGATTTATATATACTTACAAAGATTTTGTCGTAACTTTTAACCAGTAAAATAAATAAATAATTTTACAATTTCTCTAAAATCGCAAAATACAACCAAGGAAATGGTGTACGTGAAATGTATACAAACTAGTAGAAATTACCCAACGTGTTGCAGCACTGATTTTCTTATGACGCCCAAAAGATGATTTAAGCCGGTAAACGTTTCAGTTGTAGACGTGACTCGCGCGATGCTGTAAGAATTTACATACGATGTTCAAAAGAGTATTTAAATTAATAAATGTTCCAGTTTTTCAATGTCTATTTATTTTAAAAAATGATTGAAACCTTTTATATCTTAAACTTAACCGTATGTTGTAGCGGGATATTAATACGTTTATTTTTACATGAAAGTAAAATAATTCTTTTTAGACTAAATTCGATTGACTCAATTTGTTTATTAACGAAGAAGTTAGTGCCCTTATTTATGTTATTTACCCTCGTTGAAATATGAAAATTAGAGTTTATAAATATATATTATATTTTATAAGATAAAATATGTTTTATAATCTTATTTAAATTTGTCATTTTTAAGAGATCAAGCAATTAAAAAGTTAAAAATGAAAAATAAATGAAAAACGCTTCAATATTTGGCCTAAGAAAGTAACAAATAAGCTTAAAATACATGGGTAAAAATAGAAGGATTTTGCTAACTAATGTCCTAAGGGCAATGATTAAGGATAACTTGAATGCTTAAAATTTTTGTACATTAATTACATAAATAACTAGGGGTGTTCACTATTCGGATATAATCGGATTGTCCAATTGGACATTTTGGATCGGACTATTTGGATTGGTTATTTGGTTTTTGGATCGGTTTGGAGTTGAACCAAATTAATAGTTTGGATTTCGGATTGGATTTGGTTTCCGTTGTGAAAACCGGATTGTCCAAAAAAACCGAATAGTAATATATAGTAAATTGATTTATATACTAACACTTGTTGATTTCCACTGTAAGCAATTATGGTACTCCTTTTCTTTACATTTCATATAGTAAATTTATTTATATACTAACACTTGTTCCATTCTATATTGTATCAGTTGGCGATGTACCAATCTTTTTGGAGTATTTGATAAATTTGATGTCAAGATTTTTGCATATATGATTGTAAATGTCACAAGTTATGAATTAGACTTGTTTTTATGTACAAAGTAGTTTATCATTTTTGAATTTTACATAACGAACTTAATATTATTTATGTTATATACTTTTGTAGTATTTTTGAACATTTTAAAGAAAAACCAAACGGATAAAACCAAACCAACCAAATTGTTATTTGGTTCGGCTCGGTTTGGTTTTCGAATTAGTTTGGATGGTTTGGTTTGAACTTTTGAAAACCGGACTTTATTTGGTTTCACCTATTTGGCTCGGATAAATCCAAACCGTCCAAACGAACACCCCTATAAATAACTATTCTTTAAAAATCATAAACCACCTAGTAGTGGTTATGTATAAATACTTGTACATAAACACTTTTAGTAGCTCTTAATCATTGCCCTAAGGAAATGTTTATCATAGCCCTTAAAAAAATTGTAAATTGTTCTCAAATACTACTTACCGATTTGAATATTCCCAAAATAAACGTGTGATTTTATATTTTTTGTACAACTGTATGACTCCTGAGACCCCATCCAAACAGATAGTTAGTCAGGTGCTACATCATATTTTTCTTTAAAGAAACTAAGTATCATTATTATTATTGTTTGTTATTATTTATTGTTGTAAAAATGAAAATATGGTAAATGATATTACACTTTTACTAACGTTAGTTAATAGTTTTTGATTTTGTTTGGAACAGTGGCTCATTCAAACATTGGTGGGAGGTTTGTGACAACTTATCAAATATTAATAATCGGAGGTCTAAGATTCCGACGATCGGTTTTACCATGTGTTGAATGATGGAGACACAGAAATTTATTATTGTTTGTTAGTGGTAGAATTAATTAGTCGGATTTATTTGATACCATTCGGTTGTTTTCTTTTTCATGGATCACCCATCGGAATCATAAAATAAAGATTTCATGGGTGGATTGGTTGAAAAAGTGTTTGTAATGCTCTTTTGTTTTAGTCTTGTTTTTGCTAGACAAAAGTTTATATTTATAAAAGTTTTAGAGGTCTTCGGGAGGGTGATAACAATGCCAAATTCGGTTACCTACTTTTCGCTATTCAAAAAAATAAAAAATCACTAGTCTTTCACATCCCTACACCATAATATGATCAATGGAAAAAATTATGGTTTTCTGTTAATAATAGTAATATTTGCAATAAACGGTTAATATTTATTCCACACGTTTTTAAGATCGGTATTACTATAATATACAATTATGATTCAAATTCCCGTTAAGTTACTATTCATAAAACTTAACGGTGTTAACGATTTCATCACTATACACTGAATAGAGCCAACGATATTTATGTTTAGAAATAATAGCAGCCGTCTCAAACTTAAGTTATCCAAACAAATTAAATAATAATAAAAAAGTATATATAGTTTTAAATAGCATATAAATTTTTTTAATATATAAACATATTCATATATGATTACACAGGGTGCGCGTCCAAATCGATGACTGATATTTATTCTCGCATTCTCAATATTCATATTCATTCTCAATGGAACCAAATGATTTCAACCAAATGATTAAATCAGGTGAACACTCAAAAATTGGTAAGTACTGCAAGGATAATTCTCAACTAATCATTTAAGAAATATTAAGTCATTTTCATAAATTTTAAAATTTTATTTTTTTCATCTGCGGAAATTAGATCATTATCTTGAAATATTGGATCATTATCAGAAGAAATTGGATCATTTTCAGGAGAAATTGTTATTTTTTTAATGCTATATTTTTTAGAATAATCTGACAAAAAATTAAAATTATCAAAACATAAAGTGAGTCACGGCCTAAAACATTTTGCATTTATAGGATATTTTCCCTAAAACACACTATTATGAGATATATATTTTCTACTTCAAAATTCAAAATAAAATTTAATGTTATAAGTACTCGAGAAAGAAAAATTTGTCAAATACTAAAACTTCTTAGAATTTTAAAATCTTAAAAGTCCGCAGCAACGCGCGGCCACCATTTTCCTCGTTCTGATAACAATCGTGAATGACAGGCGCAATACCTTCTGTTAATATGCATAAACTTTTTCAATGTTATTGAATTTATTATTGCTATATTTACATGTTTATTCAACAAATGTAACTATAAACGATATTACACGCTGATGATGTTATTCAGTATATCTTCCTATGAAAAGAGGAAGATTGACCCGTGGAATTTAAGAAGGTGACAACGGCAATGACGTTGGTAGTAGCGGTGGTGTACTGGTGTGCCTAAAAGTGACGTACGATGATGTCGATTAGGTTAAAATTCCTATTTTACCCCCTTATAATATATCCCATAGCCATAACTCCATAAGTGTATTTTGTCAATTTATATTTTTATAAACCCCACTCACAAACAGGTTTAAACTTTAGGAAGACCAAAAAGAAATACTTCCTCCTATTTAAAATTTAAATCACACACTTTAGATTTCATGATTTTTGAGCCAAAATATAATAATAATGATTAAATTAGATTGACTGGATGGATGATTAGTGGGGAACGAGTCACAAACCTTTTGAATAAAGTGAGGTTAATGATGTTTAAAAGTAAAATGTAAGGGTAAAAAAGTTATTTCACTTTGTTAAAGTAGATAGGTAGTGAGTGCAGGTCTCATTATTTTTTGTCAAATAAGGTATTTTTTCAAAGTATGTCACTTATTTTGAATCAGCTAGAAAAGAAAAGTATGTCACTTATTTTGAATCATAGAAAGTATAAAAAATGCAATTGTTAAGTAATGGCCAATTCGCAATTATTTGTTTTTTTTAATGAAAAAAGGTAACTATTTGTTTGACAACTAGTACATAGTACACCGCGCAATGTCGTGGGGATAAATGATTTACATTGAATATTTCAATTATACACAGTCTAGTTTTTGTGTTACTTCATGTAGAGTGTTTTATTGATGACAATACAAAATACTTTACGATGAAAATAAGATCGTATAATTTACTATTTGTATAAATTTAGGCATATTTAAAACTAATTTTGTATAAGAAGTTATTAATAATAATACTAATAATATAAATAAAAATAAAACACGTTGATAATACTTGTCGTCTTAAGGATGAAATTATTATAATAATAGTAGTTAAAAAACATGATTTTTTATTACATTGAAATTTATTAGTTATATAAGAACATAACAGTTTTAATGGTAAATCATTAATTTTAGAAAAAAATTAGAGCTATTAAATATTAAAGTTTAGGGGAGTAAATTGTAATTATAATTTAAAAGTTCAGGGGAGCAAAATGTTATTTTAACAAAATTAAAGTTCAGGGGAGTAAAATGTAATTTCAGAAAATTTGGAAAAAAAGGTTTTAAAAAATCTATTGCAGGAATTGAACTCCGGTCTCCTTTGAAAAAATTAAAACTTTTTTTAATTAAACTAAATGAATTGTCAGGTTAACACGTTTATATATAAATCAACCCGAGCAAAATCTAATTTACCCATGAATTAGATGGGTCGACTTATTTTTAGCCAAAACCCATTTAATCTTAACCCGAATCTAATTGTTTTCGTCTCACATGCAAGGCCCACGTGCAACTTGGAGGAATTAATTCCTTTTGGACAGACACAAATTGAGAGAGGAAGCCCACGTGAGAATAAGGAAGCAAACAGGCATGTAAGATTCTAAAAAGCATAAGACACGACGTGACGTTGTCATAAAGACTCAAGTTATGATGTGCCACGGGCCCACGGCGAGTCATTGCATTTTCAAGATGTAAATTAAGGCGACAAATTTTTTATAATTTAAATACTATATGTTTATCAAGTTCACAAAAAAGTATTAATTTATTGTTTATATGGTAATTCATATATTAAGTTTACAACAAGTGTTTCATCTAAATTTATAATTGTATATGCCATAATTTAAAAAACAAATTTAATTTTCATACCCAGCTTAAAAAAACTCGTAATAAGGCATGTCTTATCACGCCTTATCCTTGTCTTACGTCACACCTTACATAGCCATCATGATCTATTTTGTAATGTGGGCACCGCTCCTCGCTCCTTAGAGCACCAGGTATGGTGGTTCAAGTCGGAACGCAAATTCAACGCCACCTCAACGCCAAGTCACCACTTCACATTTCACTATCTAAACCCCAAATACCCCCCTCTACCATAACATAACCTAAAATGCTTTTTTAGGACCCACTAAAATACCTCTTACCCAATAAAAATACCCTAAAATCCCTCTCTCTCTTCGTCGGCCTGGCCAAGTATCCGACTTAAACCCTCATTCACCCAATAAGCGGTGTGGTGGCGAGGGTAGCTCAAGCCGACGTGGGTGCTATAGACAAAATGGAAATGGGGGGGGGGGGGGGGGGTTACGCCACTGTACCCCTTGCTCTTAGCGCCACATTAGTACCGCGTGCGTATTTTAAAACACTCCATGCAGGTCAAAATATATAGGGGATGGATTGCTTTAATTGGAGTAAAGAGGAACCGAAATATGTTCAGATAGGAGGCCCACATTTGAATTGGGATCCGTTGACATATTAAAAGGAGGACCTCATATATAAATTAACTAGCTTCAAAGCCCGCCCAATCGGGCGGGCATGCTTCAAGAGAGATTTAGAAAAATATAAAATTATTGATACTGTTGAAATAACATAACCATATTTGAAATGACGAACCACCGGTCCATATTCGATTTTAGATGAGCCTGATCCCTATAATTTAAATAGTAGGTTTATATCCTTATGGTGTCATGAAGGATTTTCATATGATAATCGAAAGACTTTTTTATATCTAAAAGATTATTTTATATTAAGAAAACAAAATATATATTCAAATATATTTCAATTTCAAAATATTTCAAATGACATAACTTTCAAATATATATCAAAATACATATCAAGTAATCAATGAAAATAGTATTATTGAACCATGTTCATATGTCTAAATTTAATTATTTAACATTTTAAAGTAAAATAATATTGATTGCAAAATATCTAAAGTTTTTTAGTTTTTAATTGTCAGTAGCAAAATACCAAAATGCATATTTTTATGAAGAACATCTACTATAAATATTTAGAGGATATTATTCTATCATATTGATAGAAACTGAAAAACCAACAAAGGCTGGTTGAAAAAATAAAATAACATAATCCTATGTTCATCCTGTTTTGTCAAAGATGGGAAATGTAATATAGATAATTAGAAGAGAAAACAAAACAAACCACCGGCCCATATTCGATTTAATTATATCCGGCCCAAGTTGAGAGAGAATACCAAGGGGCTCACGAATCTCTATATATCCATTAACTGCCGATGATTTGGGTCATGATTTAGAACTAAACCGAATCCATTTGGAAAACGACCAAAGACCATCGATTGAAATGGTTGTGCAAATGTTGGGAAACGTTGAACCTTGTGAGCCTGTCGGTATAGTGACAATCCTCGAAAACGATCCAAATCGTGTACTGTCTTAATCCATTCTTATTACGTTAATTCCCATGTATTCAAAAGTAATTAGTCTTAACTAAAAAATTAGACTTGATTAATATTAACAAGCCTTGTACCTAACGAGGATTTAGTTTACCGCGCGTTGCTGCGGATTAAAAAACGTGCAATTTTTACTTCAAGATTGAGGTTTATATTTTATTCGATTTAGTATTATTTTTTTGAACTTTAAAAAAATGGTATACGACTATAATTATAACTACAACAACATTATTTTAGATAGTTTTGGGTGATTCAAAATAAGTGCTACACTTTGAAAATTTATCTTATTTGGCAAAAAATAGTAGGACCTACACCCACTAACTATCTACTTTAACAAAGTGAAATGACTCATTTACCCTTACTTTTTTACTTTTAAACATCATTAACCCCACTTTACTCAAAATGTGTGGGACTCGTTATCCACCAACCATTCAATTAATCTAATTTAACCATTATTATAATCTTTTACCTCAAAAACCGTGAAACTTAAAGTGTAACACTTATTTTGAATCGGAGGAAGTATAAAGTAAATAGTAAGACAAACTTTTTAACTTGCCAAATATACCCACGCCAACTTTATTTGACTATTATTTATTTATTATATTTACTCCCCAAAACGCCGTTTCCCTTCACTCATATCCGTTCCGTATGTTTGGCTTTTTGGTAATGAACAGTAAATGGGGATGGAGAATGTATTATAGGTAAATAAATGTGATTTAATTTATTTGATATTATTTCTAGAATAATTCATATAATAAGTCATTGGGTATTATTATAAATGTTTTTGAGTAAAAATGTCACCATAACAAAAATAAAATGTTGTGTGATTAAAATAGTCAAATACTGATGTATGGTGAATATGTTAATTGTTTTGGTGATTTGTTATGTTTTTTGATGCCAAAAATAGAAATGTTTAGAAATGTAAGCTTTCTAAATAAGGGAAGTTTAGAAATATAATGTAGTAACATACTCAAAAATGACGAATTATCACAGATGCATATTGCTTTATTAACAAAGTACTTTTAGTTTATTCGTAAAGTTGCTAGACGAATCTTTTCATAGATACAATATTGCATTTATCTCATAATAAATTCCTTCTTTTCTGTGACATATGATATGAGATATACACCTTTCATTGATTTCATAATTAATGTCTTCATTTTTGTGACATATGATATTGAATATGTACCTTTCATTTATTTCGGAATAAATGCCTTCATTTTTATAGAATAAATGCCTTCCTTTTTGTGACATATGATATGTGATGTATACCTTTCATTTTGTTTCAGAATAAATGTCTTTCTTTTTGTGACTTATGATATGGGATGTATACCTTTTATTTATTTCAGAATAAATGCCTTCTTTTTTGTGAAATATGATATGAGATGTATACCTTTCATTATTGTTCATTACTTCACACTGAAACGCGTCGCGTAGGTTGAGAACGCGTCGCGTAGGTTGAGAACGCGTCATGTTTGCTTGATTGGAACGCGTCACATAGGCTGTCCCGTTATGCTTCGACTTTACCGTAGAACGCGTCGCGTTTGGATCCTGGGACGCGTCGTGTTTATCTTCAGCTTTTGCATAATTCTTTGACACCGTTTGACACATTTAAGTTTAAAAGAAGACAATTTTCACTAGCTCTTTGTTTTGCATTGATCATTAATAAGAGTCAAGGTCAATCATTATCAAATGTTGGATAATAATGTTGGTAATTATCCAGGAGAATGAGTGTTTTTACACAGATAATTATATGTAGCGTTATCTACAGTATAAAAAAGACAAGTTTTGAAAATATTATTGGAAGATAAAGAGGTGATGTAGCAAATTAAATAGAAATCAATGTTGTATTCATTGAAGTGTTTAATTTTTTTTATTACTTTTCTAATTTGTTATACTACCATCTTTATTCAGAAAGTTAATATTTTTTTGATGTGTAATAAAAAGTTTGTGCTTAAAAATAAAAATATGTTCGAAATATACAAAGAATTTTTTTAAATAAAAATTAGAAAAAATGATTTAGTAGGATTGAACGTAAAGAGACATACCCCCTTTGGCGACGGAGGTTCAGCTGCGCCGACTCCGAGCTACCAGCAAAAAGCGGGTGGTTGTTCTGGGATTAGTCGGATCGCAAAGCGAGTCGGAACCCACGATACCAAAAAAATATATTGTAAAGTGACACAAATCATAAGAGATTCTTAATAAAAGATAGGATTAATGGAAGAAAAAATTGTAATGTTTCTTACTAAATATTCCTACTTTATACTTCTTATTCTACTATTATACATTTCCCATTCAATTTTCCGTTAAAATTACTGTTTATAAAAAGAAACGCCGTTAATGATCGGAATCTCTCAGCCATCGTTTCCTTTTTGTGTATTTCTTATTTTCACTCTGAGCCTCCACATGTCAGCATGTAGGAATTGTGGGCCATCTTCAAAAACTTTTATTATTATGATAGAACTTTTAGTTAAAATTATAATTATATAATCTTAAAATTATAATGTGGAATTGTGGACCATCTACTATTATGCTTTAAAATTAATCATTTATATAATCTTAAATTATAAATAATGATAACAGAAAACTCTTCATAACCGATTTTGTTATTAATATTACAAATATAATGCTCAATTTTACTATTAAATAAAGTTTTGTATTAATCATTAATGTAGATATAAAAAGAAAGTGTTATAACTCTTTTTAATTTTTAGTATATACAAAGGGTTCTGCTATTTGGACACCCCTTTATACCTAATAAACACTCTAATTAAAGTCAAAACTTAAAAACTAAGTTCACAAACAATTAATTAACATGATTATCAACACTTTAAAAAAAAATTTAATCCGATGGTCGACGATCGTGGTGGTGGTGTCGATGGTGGTGGTGGAATTAGCGGAGGAGTTATTTAGTGGAGGCGGAATTAATACAAAAAATGTACACAAAATAAGTACGCAGCAACGCGCGTAGCCTACTATACTTGTTATAGAATAATTGACATGTTGAATTCACTATTGTTTATTTCCTAATCTCATCATTTAATTTAGACATTTGTATTAATCAAAATAAATATAAAGGTAAGTAGAGTACAAATTAATGAAAATTTAAATTCGTGGTCTTAGTTATATCAAAAATAAAAATTATTAAATTTAGCATCTACCTTGTCCACTCTCAACCCTTGTACCATTCCGTCATTATATAAACCACGATCCGAGTACCAGAGGAACATAAACACTACTTCTTCGATCAAAGGATTTTAAAGCGATTAATTTTGTCATATATAGTTACATTCATTTTACATCCCACAAATGGAGAAGGGTCTCATCAAGATATGCTTCCTACTTTTGCTTTGTGTATCAACATCAGGTTTGTACCCTTCAAGTCTTGGTTATACTTATAACATACCAACTCAATAAATACACAAGAACTATATATATAGGTTTCATGATATACTTGTTTTGTTTATAATTATAATCAGGTTTTTCAAGAATCCCAATGAAGCCGAAGAAAAACCCAAGTTTTTCATGGGGGCCTTCACCTCCTGGCTACCCATGCCAAACCACTGTTGATTGTTATAAATATTGTCCATGTGACGTTGGTCACCTACGATGTACCAATAATCGTTGTTATTGTAATGACGAGCTTTGCTACGTCTAATGAAAATGTAAGCGTGAATTTCTTGGGTTGGAATTGAAATAATCTTGTCATGGAAATGCCCATTAAGTCAAACTAGCAGGGTACCCGCGCAATGCGGCGGCGGGTACCCAGAAACCATATTTCGTGGCGAGCAAATGTTGTTCGTTTACACTGTAATAATTGTTGCTAGAAATAAATAATTAAACGGAAATGTGGATTTTGGTAAGAGTTGATGATTTACAACGTCGTATATTTAATGTTATTGGGTAAAATGGTTTTCGAGTAACAGGCTTTTGTTATTAAGTGTGGGTGGTGTTACCAAAGTGTAATGTAACACCGCAAATCCTAGAGCCATTTTTTTTTTAAATATTTAACGGAAGCGAATGACAAAGACATAAATCCTAATTATTACAATCCATAAACACTTTTACATAATAATTAAAAAGGTATAACTGTCAAACGGTGTTACTAAAACGAGGCTCGACCCGGTTTACAAAATCAGAGTACGGTCAGACTTCCAAAACCCGACTCTAGTCAAACCAAAACCACAACCTGAAAAGAGTCAACAAATGAGGGATTAGCACAAAGCTAAGTGAATAGAAATAACGACAATTTGCATAACCACAACAAATTAGAAATCAAGGGAAATCGAAAGGGGGAAACCGTCCAAGCTTCCACAAGCAATGGGACGTTACGAGAGGATCGGCGGTCGGGCGAGGACCTTCGACTGTTGTCGGCCAACAACAGTCAACCGATGGCTTCTTTACTAGTGGTACGGTGATCCCTCCTTACGTAACGAATTCGAAGGAGTCCGATCGCCCCCAACCAAGAGTAACGAAGCGTAGCCGAAAACCACCATAGCTAACCTCTAAAAAAAACATGTGCACATACTACCTTTAACCACTAGACTAAGTATAAACTTGTAAAAGAAAAGCAACTAAGAAATCTGCTCCTGACAAAGTTCGCGTCGTGAACTCATAGTTCGCGTCGCGAACTAGGAGTTCACGATCCGCGAACTTTATCACGACCAAGACCCCATTTCTCTGCCTCGAGTTCGCGATCGCGAACACAAGTTCGCGACGCGAACTCCCCCAGATACCAAATCCTGCACTTTTTCTCAAACTCTACCATTCCCTAATTTTATAAATCACACAAGAAAGAAGGTTAAGTCCACTCACATTTGCTTCCTTTTCGTGCCGAGCTCAATGATCTTATATCACTGAGGCTCCTTCCCTTTTCCTGTACAAAATGAATACCGAATTAGTCACCCAAAATCATCAATTGTGTAACAAGTAATATAAGCTTAAGACCACATTTTGCAACAAGAGCTTATAACCAAATACTTGCATTTTCTACTCATAACCAAAACTAAAGTCTAACATTTCAACAAGTCAATTCATTATGCCAATTGGCCAAATTGCACCTTAGGCCCAAACGGGTCAAAACAAGAATAAGGAAATCGGGAATCTACACAACACTTTCCAATGGGATATCCTACTTGATCAACATCAAAATTACATACTAACAAATTAATTGCATCCAAATGCAAGTTTCACCAACTTTGACCCTATTTAGGTCAAATTGCACCAATTGTCAAACAAACGGGTCAAGACCCGAAACCAACACAATCAAGCTTACAATTCATTCAACTAACACATTGTTAATATGAAAATGATAATACAAGTTTATAAGCTATACAAGACCAAAAGTCAACTCCCAGGTTTGACTAAAGTCAACAATCTATAATCTAACTAGATTATGACTAAATTCCCATCTAGCCAAACACGGTAATCTTTTATGCATTTTCATAACAAGTAACTAGTGATCAACATAATTAACAATTATCATTCTAACATGCATAATTAACCTAACACAACATCAAGAACACCAAAATATGAAATTCATCAAATTAGGGAAAAACCCATCTTCTTCCCATAACCACCATTGATGGAGCTTTATGAAAGCTTCACCAAATGAGCTATAATTAACAACAATTCATACAATACTTGCAAGAACTCAATTAGACACCAAATCATGCATCAATTTCTGATTTCCAACAAGATTCAACAAGAACTTCATAAAACCCACATAACTCAAGAACCCTATTTCAACAAAGCTCAAGAACATGAACCCTAGCTCAAGGAAGGAGGGAACTTACTTAGATTAGCTTCTAGATTCAGAAAATCACAAGGAATAGGCAAGATCTTCAAGCAATTAACATTAATTTGGGAGAAAAACTGAAGAAAGTGTGTGTGTGTGTTGTGTCGTGACTGAGAGAGAAGCAAGAGGGGAAAAAGGGTAAATTGACACCTGCCTCTAACACATAACACGTACACCCCTTTCAAAACACATATACATTCATTTTAAACACAGTATCGGATATTACTTCGCAGATAAATTAAATAGACTTAACTAACCCTAAATTTAACAACGAAGATATTTTTGGAACCCGGGTTCAAAGGTGAACCCAAATATATAAAAAAAAAAATCATTTAAATAACCATACATTTAATTTTACTAAATTTTAACCCCATGGTTAAAATGCAATTGATTAAATTAAAACAAATAAAATTATACAAAATAATAAAGAATAAAATATTACTTACCTAAAGCAATAAAATATTCTAGGTCGGGTCTCGGGATGTTACAAATCTCCCCTCCTTAAAGAGATTCCGTCCCCGGAATCTCACCTTGATCAAATAAATGCGGATATCGATTCCTCATATCAAACTCGGTTTCCCACGTCATATCGGCACCCAAACTATGTTTCCACTTAACCAAGACCATCGGTATCTGTTTCTTCCTCAACTTTGTTACCTTACGATCCAAAATTTCTACCGGCTCCTCAATT
This sequence comes from Calendula officinalis, assembly GCA_963853835.1. Classification (NCBI taxonomy): domain Eukaryota; kingdom Viridiplantae; phylum Streptophyta; class Magnoliopsida; order Asterales; family Asteraceae; genus Calendula; species Calendula officinalis. The sequence continues at coordinate 69,427,637 of OY970828.1, forward strand.
AACCTTTTTCTCGAATCCACCTTTAAATCTTTGATCGGTAATACCGGAATTTCATCTTCTACATTGCACTTCCTCAAATAACAAACATTGAACGTGTCATGAATACCCGATAATTCCGGAGGAAGATCGAGTGTTACGGTTTGATCATTTACCACTTTACGAATAGCAAACGGCCCAATGAATCTCGGTGCCAACTTTCCCCGTTTCCCGAAACGAATAACCCCTTTCCATGGGGACACTTTCAAATAAACCCGTTCACCCTCAACAAACGTTACGGGTCGACGTCGTGGATCCGCATACATTTTCTTTCTATCCCGAGCGGCTTTCAACTTCTCTCGTGCAATTGCCACCTTATCGGCCGTTATTTGAACAATTTCGGGACCTGCAAATTGTTTTTCTCCCGCTTCAAGCCAACATGTGGGAGTTCTACACCGTCTTCCGTACAACATTTCATAGGGTGGCATTTTGATACTCGAATGATACGAGTTGTTATAAGCAAACTCGATCAAAGGCAAATGAGAATCCCATGACCCACCATATTCTATCACACATGCCCGTAACATATCTTCTAAAGTTTGTATAGTTCTTTCTGTTTGACCGTCCGTTTGTGGGTGATATGCCGTGCTCAAGTTCACCCGAGAACCTAATTCTCTTTGCAAACTCTTCCAAAAATTGGAAACGAACCGAGGATCCCGATCGGACACAATTGATAACGGAATACCATGTCGGGAAACTATCTCATCAATATACAACTTAGCCAATTTGTCGAGTGACGCGGTTTCGTTGGTGGCCAAAAAGTGAGCACTTTTGGTCAACCGATCGACAATTACCCATATCATATCGTGATTCTTTTGAGTACGAGGTAATTTTGTGACGAAATCCATTGTAATATTATCCCACTTCCATTCGGGTATATCTAGTTGTTTTAACGACCCGTACGGTTTTTGATGTTCGGCCTTGACTTGTGCACAAACATGGCATTTTTCAACGAATTGAGCGATATCTAACTTCATAGAGGGCCACCAATACATAACTTTCAAATCGTTGTACATCTTTGTACAACCCGGATGGATAGATAAACGCGATTTGTGTGATTCTACTAATATTAATTCCCGTAATCCCCCAATTAACGGTACCCAAACTCGTGATCGAAACGTTTTCAACCTTCGCGTATCATCAACCAACTCATCTTTTCGTTTACACATAACCTCCGATTTCAAATTCTCATCTTTCAAAGCTTCTATTTGGCATAATCTCAACCTATCAACAAGATCGGACACGATCTCCATACGCATGAATCGGACCACCTCCGATGATCCCTTACGACTTAAGGCATCGGCAACAACGTTGGCTTTTCCCGGGTGATACCAAATTTCACAATCATAGTCTTTAATGAGCTCTAACCACCTTCGTTGTCTTACGTTCAAATCTTTTTGTGTGAAAACATATTGAAGACTTTTGTGATCGGTACATATAACACATTTGGTTCCATAGAGATAATGCCTCCACAATTTTAACGCGAAAATTACCGCTGCGAGCTCTAAATCATGGGTCGGGTAGTTCTTTTCATGGGATTTTAGTTGACGAGAGGCATAAGCAATCACCCGGTCTCTTTGCATTAGTACACAACCCAAACCCGAATAAGATGCATCACAATAAACTATAAAATCATCCGAGCCCTCGGGTAAGGCTAGTATTGGAGCTTGACACAATAAACTATAAAATCATCCAAATGATTGCTGGGTGCAATTGTGTCCTCTTTTGAAGCAACTTTATCCATTGTATACCCTTACATAAAATGTTCATTTCCTTTTTTTCAACTTGTATAACTTGGAAATTATCTTTATACCACCCACTGCAAAACAAAAAGAAAAACATTAATGTTTAATCAAGATCATGTATACAAACTAATCAATAACATATATGCAACCTAATCAAAAAACATTAATGCCTAGCCTAATCAAACACCAAAAATCTACAACTAATTTGGATCATCTGAAATAAAGTAATTTTTTGCATACTTAAAAATTAATACAGCAATTCAACATTGCCTTTGTTGGCATTTGGCAATGGTTCAACAAAAAAATCCTTAAGCCCAACATCTATTGTCATACTTCATGTCTACATATTGCAATCAAATACAGAAAAATACATATATGAATATAAGAAACGTACCTAATACAATATCCTTAAATCTCAAACAACATTTGCTTCTATCTCACGATGTTGGATCCAAAGTCATCAAAAGTACATCAAACCCATGCTTCTTTAACTCACGATGCTGAATTCGTGCGATTAAAGCCATCTAAACATCAAATAATTGTACAAGAATCAAGAACAACATTCCCAAAAGTAGCCCAGTAAATTAAATAAACTAGAAAAAATCGAAAAAGCAAACCTCTTGACGCGCAGATCTAACGCACCTTTCTGTCAAAAACCAAACCTTCTTATCGCCATCAGCATCAGACAATGGTTGTCGGTGTCGAGATTTTGCAGCGAGAAGCACCAGACAAAATCCGACCAATATAACGCGATTCTTTAAGGCTTGTTGCGATTGGAACATTAACAACCAATGAAGCCGATTAAACCAGTGAATCGCGATGACAAAGGGCAGGGATTCCTACCATCGGCGACACCAAATTAGGGTGCGTGGCTGTGAGAAACATTATAGAGGGCTTCGATTTGAAGGGAGAAGAGGGGGAGAGGCAGCTTTGGTGAGATGAAAAGGGCATTAAAACCCTAAATTTGGGTCAAGATAAAGAGGGATAAAATACGTGAGAGAGAAGATGGAGAGATGTGAGATAAAAGGAGACTTTCAAGGGAAGTGGAACGGTTTATTATTATTTTTTAATTATTTTTCTTTTATTTATTTTTGGCACAATTACTAATATGCCCTTTTTAGTTTAAACTTACTAAAAATGAGATTTTTTATTTATAAAAATGTGTTACCAGATCTTAGCCATACATCTTGAAAATCAATGGACCAGATTGATTAATAATAGTTCTCAAAGTTCTTTTTAAAATCAGGGTTCTCAATATAATCCTTCACTAGAAATATGTAATAGTGTATTATGTTACAAGAAGAGAAACCTTCATGAACCTATCACAAATATGGCACCTTTATTCTACGAACCAAGATTTTGTCAAAATGCGTGTTAGTGAAGACATAATAAATAATTTCGCGAACGAGGTTTGATTAGTGACTTTGTGCATGGTGATGGTTTGCGTAAATTACACCATACATATTGTTATATTTAGTTATAAGTTCATGGTTAATATATTCATAATTATCTTCTAAATAAAATGTTCTATTATTATGGGATAACTTTACAGGGGATACTTTTTACTAGGACATGCAAAATCCTATTGGCCAGGGTGAGTCATAATGATGTTAACTTGAGCAATGTATTCTCGACCAATATAAATGTATATATGTATAAGTTAATTAAGAATGGAATTACCTAACCTTATAAAGTCAGGATTGAGATCCTCACCATAAAATATAACTATAGTTATATGGTACCTGTCGCCGTATTACGCGCGTACTCTACTGAAGTTATAGCAAGAAGTTACTTGCTAATAATAATGGTAAGAGTTATCATTATATGTTTATGATTAGAAAGAGGGGTGGTAATCTTTTTAGGAGTGACAATTTACGTTGAGTAATAATTTGCGGGTTGGCTAGTCAGACCGGAACTCGACATGTTTATATAAACGAGTTAGATATCTTAATTTCAATGTGTTTAATTTCAATATGAACACGATTCATATAACTCTTTTAATTAAACGGGTTAAATAACTTACCGGTTTGAATAGGTCAAACGGGTCAAATATATTAACTTTTAAAATGTGTATTTAGAACCTACTAAGGTATATATATTTTTAAATATATATATATTTCAAATATATCTATAAACTATTAAAGTTAAATATATATATATTTCTATTTTAAAGCATCTTTTAATAATTAAAGTTAACGGATCGACCCTTTAAATTATCATCAACACAAACATAACACGTTTAATAAACGGGTCAGTTGGGTCAACACAAAACTAACGTGAAGCTTGTTTGCCTCAACTTTAACCTGTTAATTTTCGCATCAATCTCAACTCAAATTTCGTGGTTCAGAAATTGCACTCCAAGTAATCCTAATCCAATTAACTATGATTTTGACATGTTAGTGTATCATTGTGTTGGAACTTATTATAACTAAAATTCTAAATAATAAATAACCATGTCACCGTTTTATTCATATTTTATCTTTATACAATTTTTATTGGCAGTAAATACAATAATCAGTAAGCGAATATGATAAAGATATGATAAAGGATGATAAAGACTTGCATTTTAAGTAAAGGGTAATATGATAAAGACTTTACAATGCATGATAAAAGGATGATATACATTCGATTTGTGGGGTTTAACCCAAAAATAATTACACTGATTTGATCATACCCTGTTTTTTACCGTACCCAAAAATAATTCCCACTTTTTCAACCCTGAGTATGCCGCTGGAACGTATCTCCGTTCATCACATTCTTCTTATGTCTCAAATTTTCTTGATCATCAATTCTTCATTTTCACAATCTGACCCACGTTAAATTCTTCTCAAATTCAAAAAAATTTTGGCAGACTCGAACACCCAAGTGTTTACAAACTGGAATGCAATTAACCCAGTTTGCAATTTCACCAGAATCATCTACACCAGCGTTAATTCCATCAAAGAAAACTAACCTTTCGGAAACAACAACTCGTCGGAACTCTTGATTTTGATTCAATATATTCTATTCAGTCACTTGAAAGAATCTCACTTGAATCAAATCATTTACATGGTAATGTCACTTCTCACTTATCGAACTGTACAAACTTGCAGTATCTTGATCTCGGAGGTAATCTTTTCTCCAGTGAGTTCCCGGAAATGTCATCTTTAACTAAGCTACAGTTTATTGACAAAACCTCAATGGTTTTTCTGGCCAATTTCCGTGGAAGCCACTTCAAGAACTCACTAATTTCACTTTCTTGAGCCTAGGAGATAACCCGTTTGACAAAACCCAATTTTCTTCAGAAATTCCAAACCTTTTTAAGCTTCAAACACTTTATCTTTCTAACTATAGCATTGAAGGAAGAATACCTGAAGCAATCGAAAACCTTCGTTCCTTACAAAGACTTGAGCTTTCCCGTAATTTTCTCAATAGAGAAATCCCGGAGAATATCACAAAGCTAACCAATCTTGAAATATCCGAGCTTTACGATAATCAAAATTCGGGTATCTTTCCAAACAGGTTTCGAAGTCTTGTTATGCTTTTGGAACTATGTTTCTAATAATAGTTTTGAAGGCAATCTTACTGAGTTGAGAAACATGACACAGATGGAATATTTACAAGTGTTTAAGAATAAATTTTCCGGTGGGATTCCGGTGGAGTTTGGAGAGTTCAAGTTTTTGAGGGAATTTTCGATTTATATGAGCATGTATACGTGTGAACTCACTGCGAAAATTGGGTCGTGGGCGAAATTTGAATTCATTGATGCATCAGAGAATTTTTTGAGTGGTTCAATTCCACCTGATATGTGCAAACAGGGGAAAATGGATTCACTTTTGATGCTACAAAACAACTTCACCGGTGGGTTACCAGAAACTTATGCCAATTGGTCGTCTTCGGTTAGGATTGAGTAAAAATTGACTTTCTGGTAGGATCCCAGATGGCATTTGGAGTTTGCCTGATTTAAGCTTGAGTGATCTTGCAATGAATCATTTTGAAGGTCAAGTGCCATCTGATATTGGTAAAGCTAAATCATTGGCATAACTTTTGATATATAACAATCATTTTTCCGGCAAGTTGCCAGAAGAAATTTCGGAAGTTTCATCTATGGAAAAGATTGAATTGATGTTCTCATGGTGAAATTCTGGCGAGAATTGGTGACCTCAAGAAGCTTAGCAGTCTACATCTTGAAGGTAACTTCTTCTCGGGTAATATTCCAAAGTCACTAGGTTCATGTGTGGCTCTGAGTGATATAAACCTCACCGGAAACTCCTTCTCCGGACACATTCCGGCGAGTCTTGGCTCATTACGGGGGTAGAACTTTTTAAACGTGTCCAATAACATGTTGACTGGGTGGCTGCCGGAATCTTTATCGCCGGGATCGTACGATGGGAGTTTCACTGGAAATCTAGGGTATGCGGTAACCGGATCAATGGTCTTGATCCATGTTCACCGGTTACTCCGGTGAGTTGGAAGTTGAAATTTGAAAAGTATTCTTCTTTGCAGCTGAACTTGTGTTGGTGTCGTCAAAGTGGTGACTTATGAGATGGAAGTTTATCATTGCTTCATACAACTTCTCTCCGAATTCATCTGGCCATACATCATGCTTGTAAGTGAAGCCTATAAACAAAATGTTGCATGCATATATTCGTGAACAAACAAGCCTACAAAATGAAAATATATTGTAATTAGGGAAGTCTGAAAACAAGCAGAAATGGATTACATAAAAATTATTATATTGATATGTATGGAATTTACCGGTAGGCTATCACCACTTTGCAACACCAACACAAGTACACCAGCAATGAAGCAATACTTTGCAATTCCCAACCGTATAACCATGGGTTTCCGGTGAAACTACCATCGTACGAATCCGCCGATAAAGATTCCGACACCCGCCCAATCAACATATTACTGGACACGTTTAAAAAGTTCAAACCCGGTAATGAACCAACACTCGCCGGAATGTGACTGGAGTAAGTGTTTCCGGCGAGGTTTATCACTAAGAGCCACACATGATCCTAGTGACTCTGGAATAGCACCGGAGAAGAAGTCACCAAATCTCACCGGAATTTAACCAGAGAGCTGATTATACTTCAATTCAATATGTACCAAAGGATGAAACTTCCGATATTTCTTCTGGTAACTCGCCGGAAAAATGATTGTTAAATATAAACAGTTGTGCTAATGATTTAGCTTTACCAATATGACATGATACTTGACCTTCAAACTGATTCATTGCAAGATCTAGCCTTTTCAAACTAGGCAAATTCCAAATGCCTTCTAGGATGCTACCAGAAAGTGAATTTACTCGATCTTAACCGAAATAAAGAGGAACAATTCGCATAAGTCTGCGGTAACCCACTGGTGAACTTGTTTTGTAGCATCAAAATTTCACCAATTTTCCCGTGTATGCACATATGAGGTGGAATTGAACCACTCAAAAAATTCTCCGATACATCAATAAATTCAAAATCCGCCCACGACCCAATTTTCGCAGGGAGTTCACTCGTAGAGATGTTAGCATAAATCGAAAATTCCTTCCAAAACTTGAACTCTCCAAACTCCACCGGATTCCCACCGGAAAGTTTATTCTCAAACACTTGTAAAGATTCCATGCGTGTCATGTTTCTTTACTCATTAAGATTACCTTGCAACACTATTATTAGAAACATCCAGTTTCGAAAGCATAAGAAGATTTCGAGACTGGTTTGGAAAATACCAGAAGTTCAAATATTGTAAAGCTCGAAAATTTAAAGATTTGTGAGCTTTGTGATACCCTCTGGGATTTCTCGGATCAGAAAATTACCGGAAAGCTCAAGTCTTTGTAACAAACGGAGGTTTTTGATTGCTTCAGGTATTCTTCCTTCGATGCTACACTTGGAAAGGTAAAGTGTTTGTAGGTTAAAAAGGTTAAAAATTTATGAAGGAAATTGGGTTTTGTCAAATGGGTTGTCTCCTAAGCTCAAGAAAGTGAGGTTAGTGAGTTCTTGAAGAGACTTCCATGGAAATTGGCCGGAAAAACAATTGAGGTTTAAGTCCAGAAAACCGTAGCTTAGTTAAAGATGATAGTTCCGGAAACTCGCTGGAGAAAGAATTCCCTCCAAGATCAAGAAATTGCAAGTTTGTGCAGTTTGATAAGTGAGAAGTCACATTACCATGCAAATGATTTGATCTAAGTGAGATTTTTCAAGTGACTGAATAGAACATATTGATTCAAAATCAAGAATTCCGATGAGTTGTTGTGAAAGATTAATTTCTTTGACGGAATTCTCGCTGTTGCAAATGATTCCGGTGAAATTGCATATTGGGTTAATTTCATGCTAGTTTGTAATCACTTGTGTGTTTGAGTCTGCTAAATTTGTTTCGGATTCGAGAAGAATTTAAGGTGAGTCAGATGTGAAAATGAATGATTGATAATCAAGAAATGAGAAACAGAATGAGAATGTCATGCCCGGAGATAGGTTCCGGCGACATATCGACGGTTAGGAATTGTTTTTGGGTATGATAAGAAAATAGGGTATGATCAAAGTCGGTGTCATTATTTTTGGGTTTGTTAGCTGCTGTTTTTCTATGGAGATTTATGGTTGGGGGAATTCATTCTAAGTTTGGTGAGTGCGTTTAGGAATTAGAGGATGGCCTGGATATTTATACTACGGAGTCAGTAGCAATCGAAGTGTGAGATAACAGAAGCAATAGCATTTTTCAAAAGAAAAAGAAAGGAAAATAGTGGAAAGAGAGTTTTGAAACTTTCGAATTATTTATCGTCTTTTATCATCATATTCCCTTACTTTTCCTTTGTCATATTCGCTTACTCTTTTTTTTTTATCATAATAAAAAGGGTTTGGCTAACTCATGCCCTAAGGGCATGAGATAAGAAGTGTTAAATGAATTTAATATTTCCTTAATACAAGTCAATGAAATCTATTTTTTACATGTAATAAATGCATTTTCAAATAAAAATGGTAAATTTAGTTTATTAACTACTTCTTATCTCATGCCCTAAGGGCATGAGTTAGAAAAACCCTAATAAAAATTGTATAAAGATAAAAATATTATTGAAACGGTGATATGAATTATGATTATTTATTATTATTATTTAAGATCGTAATTAAAATAAATTCCAATACAATAATACATTAAAATGTCAAAATCAATAGTTCAATGGATTAGGATTACTAGTAGTGCAATTTCTGAACCCATGAAATCTAAGTTGAGATCGATACAAAAATAAACATATTATAGATGAGGAAAATAAGTTTCAGGTTAGTTTGTGTCAACTCGACTGACCCATTTATTAAACGTGTTAGATTTGATTTGATGCTAATTTAAATGAGTCGATCTCTTAACACGATGAATTATTAAAAATTTTCTAAAAATAGATACATATATAACTTTAATAGTTTATTGATATATTTTGAAAAATATATATATTTTAGTAGGTTTTGAATACATATTTAAAAATCGACATGTTTGGCCCGTTTTACCTATTCAAACCGCTAAGTCGTTTAACCCCTTTAATTAAAAGAGTTATATGAGTCGTGTACATATTGGATGTAAACAAGTTGTAATTGAGATATCTGACTCGTTTATATAAACATCTCGAGTTCACATCTTTTGGACCAGTCAAACCGTGAATTTAAACTCTACCTAAATTGTCATCCCTAAAAAGATTACTACTCTTCTCTGTAATCATAAACAAATAATCGTAACTCTTGCCGTTATGATTCACAAGCAGCTTCTTGCTATAATTTTAAATGATTAATTAGTGGTCGATGGTATGTTTAAAATATGTTTTCCTTGTTCCGTTCTAAGTTAGCTATGTAAAAGATTATGATTGCCGTTTCCTTTTACTAAAATATAATACTTCCTCCGTTCCACAAAAAACTTCTCATTTTACCCTAAATTTTTGTCCCACAAAAAACTTCTCATTTCATACATTTGATGGGCTCCACATAATAAAATACTATTATTTTAATCAAAATTATTACCAATACCCCACCATTAACTATCACCTTAAAACTTGTGCCAAACTCAAATAGAAAGTTTTTTGTAGGACGAAGGGAGTATATAATAACTATCAGCGTATCCATATCATGCGGTGGTGAGTAATATCATGCGGTGGTGAGTAATGTGATCTTCTAAAATTTATTGGTAGTGATCATCTCATAACTTCTTTATGTTGAAAAAAAAAACAAAAACAAGTATATTTTAGATGATAAAGGAAACAAAACAAAGGCAACAATCATTGATAGTTTCAAATTCATACTTGTTTAACTTTATTTAAAATCCCCACGTGAAGATGTAAAAGTGAACAAAACCATTCATAATGTTACTTTATACTACGATAATTATATTCTAATAGAAATAACACACATTTTTCTTTAAATTATACGGAGTATTGTTTTTTATTCGTTTGCTACAAAAGGGCAAACAATAGATTGGTAGTGGCCATCTTTCATAATGTTAATTCACAATAATTATATTCTCCGTACAATAATACAATCTTCCTTTGTATCATATCCATCCTTTCGTTTGTGATATACGGGCAAACAATTCATAGTGTTACTTTAAACTATATTCGTTTGATATATAAGGGCAACAAAAAAAATCACAGCAACAAAAAGCAAGATATGGTGATTTAAAGAATCAATAACCAAACTTTAAATATACCTCTAAACGCATATAAAGTCGGGGTGGCAATTGGGTTGGGTTTGAGTTAGCGGGTTCATGAGTTGGCGAGTTGAAGTCAGTCAACTCGAACCTAACCTGTCAAAATTTTGGGTAAAAGAATTAACCCTAACATTACAATACAATAACTTGTACTCCATGAATTAAATATTATAATATGATTTGAATTTAGCACATTTATCACGTAAACAAGCCCCACCAACTTTTTTTCCAAATATATTGTCACGGGTCCCTTAAAGAAAGTATACAAACATCGTACCAGTGGGGCACCTCGTAGCAACGAGACACCTAAGCCTATTATTCTTTATCACCTATAATCTTTCCAAAACATCTCCCTATTCTTGCACCGACATCAAACATTCTTTTTTTCCAAAGCATCTCCATCTTTTTCAAAGCATCTTTTTTCCTATTCACCAGGTACTTTAATTAAATTCATTGTTAAATTTTCAAAAATCATTAGAAAACAAACTTTTATATTTAATCAAGTGTTCAAAAAAAGTATGTAAAATATTTTACTATGTGAAATATTGTCTGGTTCCTATTAATTCTCATACTCGTTCGATCAATATATATTTTTAAATTAAATGATAAGATCAAGAAAAACAATTAGTAGATTCGGTAGCTTAATTATTATATAAACAAAAGGATGAAATATTCATACTTTGTAGAAATTAATATTTTTTTCCTCTCGAGTATTTTGAGATTAGAAGGACAATGTATTATGGAAGTGAGTGTTGTGCATTTATTTAAAAAGAAGAATCTAGATAGCCAATCTTCACGGGGCCTGGTTATAATGTGGTGTGGGCAAAGTAAAGTGGCCAACAAAGCTTCTCTTTTTACAATTTTGAGGCTTAATATAATTGGAGATTTTTTTTTTTGTCTCTTTGAGCTCCAACGATCACTTTTTCTTTTTATTAACTTTTATATATTTTCCTAATTTTAACACTTAAATACTAATGATTTACAATATCAACCATTTTAGTTTATAATAATATTCAAATCAACAAATATATGTTATTAGGATTTTTTTTCATTCTCTTTGAACAATTAAAAGGATGGTATGGAATAAATTTTTTTTTTTCAAAAATAAAGAAACGTGTTTTTCAATCGATATACGAAAATTAAGGGGTTATTTGATGTGTACTGCAAAACCTTAACTGTGTGTTTCTGATGCAATATACATTGTCTTTTGTTAATGCAAAATGTGCTGCAATTAAGATTGTAATTTGTATTATCGATATTGCAATATGTAGTGCAATTAGCTCATTAACTTTATGCAATTATGCAGCTGAAATTTTATTTCTTATTCACTTAAATATTGAAAATCACAATTTGTAATGTCATTTGACCAATTTCATTTCATTTGCATTTAGATAGGTATCGTCTTTTTAACCCACTTATTTGCAATGCAGGTAGATAGGTTTAGGCCTTAGGGCATTCATTACCTTAAAAGCTAATTGGAACATTCATTACCTTAAAATCCTACAATGATTTTGATTTTGATTTAATTTGGGATGATGATGATGATGATAGTGTGATGATGTGATGATGCAGGTAGATGGAAGTTTAGGGTCATGATCTATATCTACCGTTTAGTTTCTTTTTGTTACTGTTTATAATCCATGGATGAGATTCTGAGATTCAAATCTATATAATTTTCCTTTTAATTTCTTTTCATAAATTCATGGCAGGCTAGTCAATGGGTCGTGTCATGATTTAGATCCACTATTTGATCCAACGGTGTCTGTGTGTGTTTTAACATATATTTTATAAAAGCAGAGGACTCATTGGAACCTGATACGTCTTCTTTATTGCAACACTTGTATCTTTCAAAACATCTTTTGCAGGAACACTTAAATGGACTTTTTTTCACTCTAAGAATCCCTCTTTCCTAAAAGAAATTACTATTCATTAATTGGAGAATTAGGGTAAGATTAAAAATTATTGCTTACATCAGTTCTTAACCTAAAAGACTTGATATTGGTAGGATTTGGTTTTTTGCATTTCGGACCACAACCTACATGATTCGGTATTCTGCACTTTGAGGTTTTTGCAGAAAGAAGAAAAGAAAAATAAAGTTTTAGTATCAGATAATAGGCAGTTTATATGTTATTTAGGAGGGTATTATCGTCTTATTAAGTAGCTTATTAATAGGTCACATTCATATTATATCATTTCATATTGTTGTTACAGAAGAAACAGGAATACTCACCCGAAGAACAAAGTTTTTGGAGATTTCTTCAGGGTTTATTTCCTCCTCGTGTATTTGGTCACAACCTGAACATAATTCAACCATGTTAATTTGAATGAACAGATTCCATTTTATAAACCCTAATTTGACCAGAATTCCAAATTATAATCCAAATACAATTACAATCTCATTCCATGAACACAAGTAACAACAAAACCAGAGTTCATCTAGTTGGATCATGTTATAAAATTGCAGCTCATGCTAATTTGAATGAACAAATCACATTTTATAACCCTTAATTTCAGTAAGATTCGAGTTTATAATCCCAGATCTAATTAGCATATCTATAAATAGAAGTAACAACAAAACCAGAGTTCACCCATATTAACGGCTAGATTAACACCTGGGTAAATAATCTGAATTATGAAATTCAACTGCATTAACTGAAGTATTTACAGTTAGGACTTAGGATTGCGTAATTTCTAAGCTGCTACACTTACTCCATGAAAACACTAAATATTAGGCTAAATTGCCAGAACGAGAACTAAGATCCAATCAACTAAAACCCTAAATCAGCTAACTTTACACATCCAGAAATCGAAAAGTTTGAATGACATACCAACCCTGGAGCAGAGCCAGTAGTGATAATCAGTACGGAAGGTGTAGGGTTTAGTGAATTGACGAACTTAGGTCCTTCGATCCTCTCATAAAACTCCTCTTCATAACTTCTTTAACAACCTCTGTTTCTACTGCTTCGATGTTGCCGTCGATCACCTCCGTCACCTGTTGAAGTTTTTGCTCCTCCATTATTTCCGATACAAAGAGATCAAGAGAGAAGTCCAGCCGTTTGAATTTATCTTACAATTTCGTTGATTTGGGTGACATATCTGTTTTTTTTTTTTTTGAACTTATTGATGTTTACTACTGCCTGTAACTAGCCGTTGAGATTCGTAGCCGTGATTCTTACGGTTCGGATTTTCTTTTATTGTAAAACCCAAGTTTATCGTATTAAAAAGTCTAATTTGACTAGAATTCCAAATTATAATCCAAATACAATTACAATCTCATTCCATGAACACAAGTAACAACAAAACCAGAGTTCATCTAGTTGGATCATGTTATAAAATTGCAGCTCATGCTAATTTGAATGAACAAATCACATTTTATAACCCTTAATTTCAGTAAGATTCGAGTTTATAATCCCAGATCTAATTAGCATATCTATAAATAGAAGTAACAACAAAACCAGAGTTCACCCATATTAACGGCTAGATTAACACCTGGGTAAATAATCTGAATTATGAAATTCAACTGCATTAACTGAAGTATTTACAGTTAAGACTTAGGATTGCGTAATTTCTAAGCTGCTACACTTACCCCATGAAAACACTAAATATTAGGGCTAAATCGCCAGAACGAGAACTAAGATCCAATCAACTAAATCATCTAACTTTACAAATCCAGAAATTGAAAATTTTGAATGACATACCAACCCTGGAGCAGAGCCAGTAGTGATCATCAGTACGGAAGGTGTAGGGTTTAGTGAATTGACGAACTTAGGTCCTTCGATCCTCTCATAAAACTCCTCTTCATAACTTCTTTAACAACCTCTGTTTCTACTGCTTCGATGTTGCCGTCGATCACCTCGGCACCAGTTGAACTTTTTTCTCCTCCATTATTTCCGATACAAGAGAGAAGTCCAGCCGTTTGAATTTTTTTTACAATTTCGTTGATTTGTGTGAGATATCTGTTTTCTTTTTTTGTTGATGTTTACTACTGTAATTTTTTTGGAAACGGAAAATGAAATATCGGAAGCCTAATCGTAATTTTTCAGCGAGCACCTCGAGTTCAAACTCCGCATAAGCGAGCAAACCCAGTCCCCAAAGGAATTTCCAAGGAAAATTCTCCATATGTGCCCGTGTGAGGTATGAGTTAAATTACACAAATGCAACGCTCCCAAAGGGATTCGAACTCACGACCTGCAGCCCACATGATATAAACCCAGTGTCTCAGACTAGCTAGGCTGGCCATCATTGGCATCCAAGTTTATCATTACTGCCTGTAACTAGCCGTTGAGATCCGTGATTCTTACGGTTCGGATTTTCTTTAATTGTAAAACCCAAGTTTATCGTATTGAAAGTCTAATTTTTATGCAACTTAGTCCTATTAAAATTAGTAATTTTTTTATGCAACTTAGTCCTATAAAAATTAGTAATATTTAAGAAGACAAAGTCCGAACAATGGTTATAGTTTAGAAAAATTACCATCAATTGCAAGTGTTTTGCTACAATAAAATTATTTAAAGGTATCTTTGTTACTAATAAATTAAATTTTCATACGGGCATCGATTTCGATTTGAAAAACGCCAAACCTTGAAGTAAGGTGTTTCTATTGCTAGGCAAGAACACAACTAGTTAATATGCAAAACCATCATGTTTAAATCTATATATTACAACACAAGCCAACTCACGTTAATTTGCGCAATGTATGAAGTTTAGCACATCCATTATTACAACTTTAATTACATCTTCAATCAATAAAACAAGCTTAATTAACTGGTGTTTCTTCAGCAGAATACTTCTCTGATCAAGCCATGATCTAACAGTTTCTTGGCAATCTGTTGATTCGAGGATATCCACTGGTTACTAACTCGATTTGGAGTTCAACTCTAACCTGGAATACATTTTATTCACCCGATTAAAATATATAATCGAACATGAAATGGAAGTTATTCTGTTTTGCTTACCCCAGTTTCATGGTTTCTGTGGGTAAGTAGTTGTTCAGTGGTTGTGGTTGGCTTAGCTGGAGGTTTATGGGTGCATTATCATCATGTATCTGTGTAGATCCATAAACCTGGGATGAAGATTGATCACGTATGTTCAATGGTGATGAAATTCGGTTATTATAACTTTGAAATTCATATCGTCTAGATGAGTACCTTCTTGTGCAATTCTGTGTTTTCTTCAACCATACGGTTTATTTTATTGTGCAATTCTTTGTTTTCTTGACCAACAAGACTCCCCTGCAACAATATTTATCAGAAACTGTTTCATGTATAATTTAAAAAAGTTAGGTTTGTTGCTATTGTACCTTGAGGTGTAACTCTTTTATTTCATCCATTAACATCTGTTCCTGTACCAAGAGTAATTAAAAAAGTAAGTATATTAGGTTTTGGTCTTTAGACTTGTAGTTATGAGGATAAATTTTGGTTGCTTCTTTTCCAAGTCTAAATTAATCGGTATATATTCTGTATAAATAAAAATATAGATATATTTTTAAATTTTAATCGTGAATTTATGAGAGTTTTTACCTTCTTTATTCTGACACCTTTTAGACTCATTTCCAGTTTATTTTCCAGCTTGTGCAGATCATTGACATTCAATCCAGAGAGTTGTTCACCCAACATCTGCCTGCAAAAATGGGTAAGAAAAATATCTTCTCCTATGATCAAAGACGCCTTCCCATATAAACTAGATTTCATCAGCAGATACTATATAAACTAGGAACGAAATTAAAGAGAAGACTAATTAAGGACTTTTACCTGTGGCTTTGTTGCAAATATTGTAGTTGTTGCTTCAACTGAACTGCTTCTCCTTGCCAAAACTGTTGAGAAAAAAAGATAAATTACGAATATAAAATATATGAATTACCACTGTTATGTCGAAACGAGTAAGGCATGGCAATGGACTATACCTTTCAGTTTATGGATCGATGCATTATATTTCCTTTTAAACGGAAAATAAATTTCATATATTGAAGAAATAGCAATTAGCTAGTGATTATAAAACACCAAAACAACACAAGGCAAAACATAGAAACAAAAACACCTAGAACCTATAAAATTACCATAACCCACTAAAACGACACCACCGCAAAATCTTCAAAATTTTTTTTTACCTAAAATTAGTCTCTTAGACGACGACAATGCATGTGTCTCGAGAGGCTTATGTAAGGGGGAGGACGCCTCTGAGAGTGGGCGACCTCCCCCTTACGCCCACTCTGTGTTATTCTCAAAAATTAAATCATGGAAGCAGATGTAAATGTACTTGTGTTTTCAACCTAAAGTGGAATTTTGAGTACTAAAGGTCAATCATTATGGTTTGGTTATCCCACGATTTGGAGGAATTTCGGATAGCACAAACTGTTAACGACTAGATAATTAATGATAATTTCTAGGCACAACCATGAGGGATTGAAATCATAGACTTATTTTGACCAGAGTTGCAAGCATCATGCATAACATCAGCTGCTTGGTATTATTCCTACCAGAAGATGTGAAGTAAATTTCTAAACTCACAATATTTCCGCAAAAGCTCGGATTTATCTGAACCTTCACATTGCAGGTAGGTTATCCATAAGTCTAGACATCCAGCACATGATGTAAAATTTATATGTCATGTATGCATATTCAAGCTTCCCCATTATGATCTCCATGATGCAAGTTATTCGCACTGCCCAATTTATAAACATACCTCTCCTTATTATTAAGTTTAATCTTACCGTGTCGGGTAGGCTCTAACAGTATCCTGTAAACCGGTACCAAATGTCCAAAAATTCTCTCCATGTCTTTGATTTGCGTATTCCATATATGTTCCTAAAAGATTAAGAAAACGAACTATCTTTCAATGGGATTGTTCTGAGGCTTCAAAAAGGAACACCTCTCTAGCATATGTGTTTGTCTCTCTGTTTATTTTCTGCAAATATAAACATATAGGTATTAGCTGAGCCCAAACTGAAACTATGTTCAACAAATTAGTTTTTCAGCTTCTGTTCCTCTCCTTTCACTAGCTAATTCCACCAAAACAATCTTATTGAAAACATTGTCAGACAAAATAAGGGGATTAGTGTCACTAATCAACTTATAATTTTACCAAAGCAACCTTGGCCAAAAATATTATTGGTTGACACAATTTTAAGCATTCTCTCCATGTTTGCGAGGCTAAGAATCGACGAGCCACATGCTAATGGCTACAGTACGTGATTAAAATAGCATCAAAGAGGCAAAAAAAAAAGTTGAGCTCTAATACCCAGTTAACCTAGATAATGAGCCTTGGAAGATTAACTAGAATTCACCATCTCTTTTCTTGAAAAATTCTTTACTAAAATTCCGAGTTAGAAACTGCTTCCATTTAGCTAATTACTTCTAACTCGTTTTTAAAGATATTAATTCAGTCCTCACTGCTGGTTTACATATTCCTTATTAATTTCCAGCTCCGTCATATCTTCCACATGTTGTTATTCTTTTCGTCCTATTGATCCATCCATCTTTCACGATTCGGATCGCAGCTAGATATATAGTTGTTATATTTATGCACAATCCACTACTTGATTTCCAGCTTTTCATCTCAACCTTGTGTTAGCATTCCCCTCTAGCTGGTATTTCTTATAAGATCTTACCAGCCCCAGGATGTATATGTTAAGTAATGTCCCACATTGGACAAACAATGAATATGTAATGTGTTTATAAGGGTCCTTGGCTACTTCTCATACGACTAATTGATTTTTAAGTTCATGTATTCCCATAAACTTATGGTATATTGCTACTTCATGCACCTTAGTACTTTTGCAGCACAATCTGTTATTAACTATTGGTCAATGAAAATTATAACAGGGCACCAGAGCAGAACATAATCTTAATTTTCATGATAATAAAGAATTATTTTTTTTATTGTTAACTCCTAATTAAGTGGATATATGCTTACATTTGGATGGATTTATACATAGATATCCCAAAAAACCACCAAACCAGAAAGCTAGCGCGCATATATATGCCACATATATTTTCCAAGTAAATATACCTAGATACGGTAAGTATTCAAAAATTGGTGAGGACTGTGAGGATAGATCTCAACCAATCGTTTAATAAAATTTGGATCATTATAAAATATTTTAGATCTTTAGGAGGAAACATTTTATGATAATAATCCAATATTTCTTAATTGATTGGTTGAGAATTATCCTTACAATCCTTACCAAATTTTGAGTTCTCACCCGATCGCTCTTGATATACTTAAACTAGGTAAAACATTTATATACTTATAATAGTGCTTGTGTGGGAACCATGGAGATCAAACGACCATGGTCGGAATATATCTTAGCAAACATTAACCAATTTTTCGTTCATTAATCCAATAGGCTGCTCTAATTGTTAAAACGACTATATTTTGCTGTTATTAGTTATCTCAGAAATTAACTTATTGTAGCCTTTTTGTTTGGAATTATTATAGATCTATTCGTGGCAAATACCAACTTGATGCATGCGTACTATTTTCTAGGTTTTATATATGCTTCATTAATTATGCTACTTCATGCGAGTATATGAGCCAAAAACATGTAGTAAATGTGTTTTCAGGAGATTATAAAAGAATACCTTGGCTTCTGAAGTGGGATTCATCAGTTGATGATGTTCCTCCTTCACTTTGTTGTACCGCTCTATCACAGATCTCATGCTGAAATTAAAAGGTACACATAATTAAGAACATTACTGTTGGGAATGAAAAACACTTCTATTCGATATTGAGATAGTTTTACAAAGGAAAACACTTAAACACTCAACGAAAAACAAACTCACTAGCTAATACTCACTCTAAGTATTACTCTCTAAACACTCTCTGTTTGGTGGTGCATTACAACTGAGATTACATCTCTTATTTATAGTAAAAACTAGCCACTAAATCTACAGTAAACATTTAATGCATCCATGTGTGAAACCTTGAAGCTGCCATTGTTGAAACAAGTTTTTCAACAAAGGTGAGTGTTGCAGGTTTGACTTAGAAATCTCACATTCTCCCCCCTTAAGTCGAACCTGGCTCAAGATTCGTCACGCCAATCATGTTTCGCATTTCACCATGCTTCACGCGTGCTAACGCCTTTGTGAGGATATCCGCTCGTTGATCCTTTGTATTGACATACTCCACTATAATCAGTTCACGTTCAACGCATTCTCGTATGAAGTGAAAACGGATGTCAATGTGTTTACTTCGTCCATGAAACACTGGATTTTTCATCAAGGCGATTGCTGACTTGTTATCAACATACAATGTGATAGGCATGATGTGATGTCCCGTGAGCTCCTTCACGAGATTCGCAAGCCAAATGGCTTGGCATGCTGCTGACGTTGCTGCCATGAACTCAGCTTCACATGAAGACAAAGCAATAGTCTTCTGTTTTTGTGATTGCCAGGTGATTGCATTCCTTCCAAGATAGAAGATCATCCCACTGGTGCTCTTCCTATCAACAATATCACCTCCAAGATCACTATCGGTAAAACCAACCAAGTCTTCAATATCACGGCCTTTTCCATAGTTGAGTCCATAATCTATGGTTCCCTTCACATACCGCAAGATGTGTTTAACAACTTGGAAATGCATTGTAGTTGGTTTCTCCATGAAACGGCTTGCAATTCCAACCGTAAATGATAAGTCTGGTCGAGTGTGAGTCAGGTACCTCAAACATCCCACTACTCGCCTATATTCAGTTGGATCAACTTTTTCACCATCTTCATCCTTATGGACCTTCAGCTTAGGCTCCATTGGTGATGTTGTCGGGTTGCAGTCTAGCATCCCAAATTGTTCTAGAATCTTCTTTGCATAAGACGTTTGTCGCAAAGATATTCCCGTCTTCGTTTGCGATACTTCGATTCCAAGGTAGTAAGAAAGCAATCCCAAGTCGCTCATTTCAAATTCTTTCTTCATTTGTTCCTTGAATTCGACAACGTCTTCGGTGTTAAGACCCAGTAATGATCAAGTCATCAACATAGACACCAACAATAAGAATTTTGTCCTTCAAATTCCTTGTATAAACCGCCGGGTCTTGTAAACTTTTCTGAAAACCAAGTCCTTTCAAGCTTTTATCTAACCGTATGTTCCAAGCTCGAGGAGCCTGTCGTAGGCCATAAAGAGCTTTGGAGAGCTTGAATACCTTGTGGCTTTGTGCTTGATCAACATATCCTTCTGGCTGGGTTACGTAGACCTCCTCCTTGAGATCTCCATTGAGAAAAGCCGACTTGACATCAAGGTGGTGCACAACCCACCCGTGTTGAGCTGCTAAGGCAAGAATGAGCCTTACAGTATCAAGTCGTGCTACTGGAGCAAATACTTCATCAAAGTCGACTCCTTGCTTTTGAACAAAGCCTTTTGCTACTAGTCGAGCTTTATGTTTCACCACTTTCCCTGAGCTGTCTTTCTTCACTTTGTAGACCCATTTCAAACCTATCGCTTTATGACCCGGTGGCAAGTCGGTAAGTTGCCATGTCTTGTTCTTCTCGATTGCATCCAACTCTGTTTGCATAGCCTCCTGCCATGCTTTAGAAGCCACTGCTTCTTTAAAATTTAGAGGTTGATCCGCTGCAATCATCATCAATTCTTCATTTTCAACGGGCATAACCTCGGTATCATCATAGAGGTTTGATAGCGAGCGATATCCTCTGGGTCCTGTTTGGTTTGGTGAAATGTCTGGCTCAACTGAAAGTGGATTTTCGGGGCTATCTTGGACATAAGGGTTTGTTGTGTTTTGATGAGCTGAAGATAGAGGTGTTTGGGGAATGTTTTCGGGTGATGATGGACTTGTTTCGGGGCTGTTTAGGTTCGAGAAGACATGTGTTGTAGGAGAGACGTTTTGGTCTGAAATAATTGTGTTTGTATCAGTCCATTTCCATGCTTTCTCCTCCTCAAACACAACGTCACGACTAACCCGCAACTTCCGGTCTTGTGGATCAAATAATCGACAGCCTTTTGTTCCATCTTCCTCACCAAGATACACCATCTTCTTGCTTCTATCTTCAAGCTTCTTCAAGTTACCACCTACAAGTTTAGCAAAAACAACACAACCAAAAACTTTTAGATGCCCAAGGTTTGGCTTTTTGCCGAACCATGCTTCATATGGGGTGATATCGGGAAGTGTCTTTGTCGGTAAACGGTTGAGAAGATAGACCGCATGTCTAACTGCTTCTCCCCAAAATTCTTTTGGGACGTTCCTTCCTTTGAGAAGACTCTTTGTCATCTCCATTACTGTTCGATTTCGCCTTTCTACAACTCCATTTTGTTGAGGCGAATGTGGCGTCGTGAGGTGTCTTTTGATGCCATTTTCTTCACAGAATAAGGTGAACTCTTTTGAGGTAAACTCTCCCCCTCGATCTGTGCGTAGTGTCTTTATTTTATAACCTGAACTTTTCTCCACCATCAACTTGTATTTCTTGAAAGCATTCAAGGCTTCAGACTTCACCGGTAGCATGTAAACCCACATCCACCGGCTGAAATCGTCTACTAAAAGGAGAAAATACTTACTCCCTCCAATAGACGTTGGTGTAATCGGACCACATAAGTCCGCATGAACAAGTTGGAGAGGTTTTTGAGCTCGAAAACTTGCTTGATCAGGGAACGGAATTCTGGCTTGTTTGGCAAGTACACACCCTTCACACACTTGATTTGGGTGTTCAATCTTCGGGACTCCGGTTGCCATATTTTTCTCTGTCAACTTCTTTAAGGCGGAGAAGTTAACGTGACCGAGTCTAGAATGCCATACCCAAGCTGGTTCGTCTTTTGCTGCTAAAAGACAAGTTGGTCTACCAATATTCAAGAGAGTTTTATACAACCGGTTTGGGGATCTTTTAACCCTTAAAAGTAGAGTGTTGCTTTGATCATACACTCTTAACAAATCCCCATTTAATTCAGCCCGATAACCTTCCTCAGTCAATTGACCAAGACTAATAATATTACTTTTAAATTTCGGGATGAAATATACCTCATCAAGGATTCGTTGGTCGCCATTTTTACAATCGAGTAAAATCGACCCTTTTCCCAAAATACCAACGGTCGAATGATCTCCAAATTTCACATGGCCTGAGATGGTTTCGTCTAGCTTGTAGAACTTTGAACGATCTCCGGTCATGTGGTTGCTCGCACCATTATCGAGGTACCAAACTCCGGTATCTACTCGATTTTCTCCTGATGCGAGAAGGCTAACACAAATCTTCTCCTGTAGCGATACCTTGCCAGGTGTGTCTTCTTGTGTTATTGCCATCATCAAAACGGGATCTCCGTTATCGGTTCGAGTGAGATTCACCTCCTCACCTCGATTCTTGTTCGGGCACTCCGATGCATAATGACCAAAATTTTCACATTTGAAACATTTAATCTTACCTCTATCCTTTCGGGCAGGATTATGGTCATTCCGGTTTGTATTGGTGTAACGACCACCTCCTTGGCCGCGTCCACGTCCTCGGCCTCTTCCTCGGCCTCGGGATCCATATCCACCTCTTCCTCTTGAGGTGTTCGACGAGTTCCTCTCGTCTTTCTTGGATCGAGTTGCCCACTCGGCGTGTGTGAGCAACAGAGAAGGTCCTCCTTCTTGATCTCCGTAACCTCGGAGTCTCTCTTCATGGGTCTTGAGTCGACCCACAACTTCTTCTACCGTCATGTTCTTTAGGTCACCAAATTGTTCGATAGACGTAACAATTTGCATGAACCGCGCCGGGACGGCTCGAAGAAACTTCTTTACCACCGTGATCTCATCGATCTTTTCACCTAGAGATCGAATACCAGTCACAATAGTATTCAATCTAATAGCAAAATCATCCACCGATTCATTATCCTTCATCCGGATCACCTCGAAGTCACTTCTCAAGGTTTGTACTTTGGCTTCTTTTACCCGATCGGCTCCCATGTGCATCGTCTTAAGCGTTTCCCATGCTTCTTTAGCCGTGTCCTTCTCGGCCAACATTAAGAGCACGTCCTCTGGAATTGCTTGATAGATAGCTGCAAGGGCCATCCGATCCTTCCTTTCTTCCACTCCCGTATTTTGAACTGCATCCCACACTCCTTGTGCTTGCAAGTTCACTCGCATCTTTATAGCCCATACCGAGTAGTTCATCTTTGTAAGCATTGGATAGTGTAAAGTAACACTACTATCTTTCCCGCTTCTTTGAACAACTTCATCGGCAACTTGAAGTGTGCTCGGTGTGGTCATTTTTGGCATATACTTGGGCATACACTAACTTGTAACCCTTTTTAAAGATATCGGGATCAAACTGAAATACTTTGGAAGAATATAGTCAAAAATTACAATTTTTTCTGAAAAATAAGTGCCAAAATGCACCTTTTTTGAAGTTTTGGGGGTCAAATTACAATTTTCGCAACTTCAAGGGGCAAAAATGTAATTATCGCAACTTCAGGGGTAAAATATGAATTTCAGAATTTTTGGGGCAAAATTGTAATTTTTGGAAGTTCAGGGGTTAAATTGCAAATTTCAGAACTCCAGGGACTAAAATTGTAATTTTCTGATAATCTGGTCAAAGATGATGTCACTGATGACGTCACCGCTGACGTCACTGCTGATGTCAGCTTTCTTCTCCAGAAAACTTCGCCGGCCAACTGGTTTTTCGGAAAGAATTCCGGCGAGTTTGACCGAAGAGAGAGAAACTTTGACCGACGTTTTCGAAGCCTTCCGGTGGTCGAAAAATTCCAAAAAGTATATTTTCGGAATCCTTGGAACGAGACCTTTCCAACGATATGCTCAGAATGCAAATCTGAGACCGAAAATTTTTGACCAAAAAACAGAGGGTGTTTTTAGTGGCTGTCCGGGAGCTTAAACCAAGCTCTGATTTGTTGGGAATGAAAAACACTTCTATTCGATATTGAGATAGTTTTACAAAGGAAAACACTTAAACACTCAACGAAAAACAAACTCACTAGCTAATACTCACTCTAAGTATTACTCTCTAAACACTCTCTGTTTGGTGGTGCATTACAACTGAGATTACATCTCTTATTTATAGTAAAAACTAGCCACTAAATCTACAGTAAACATTTAATGCATCCATGTGTGAAACCTTGAAGCTGCCATTGTTGAAACAAGTTTTTCAATAAAGGTGACTGTTGCAGGTTTGACTTAGAAATCTCACAATTACTAGCTAGCAGCAATGTTATATATATATATATAGCTTAAATTAAATGTGCAAAATGCTGTGATGTAATTGGACACAAGTGTAAAAGTGTGTGATAATCACGTTAAAACACGATGCAAGGTTAGTCAGCACCGAATCCAGGAAAATTGGTTGTGGGGGCAGGCAAGTTACCTTAAAACAACACATCATATATATATCACTGGCTCACAAGAAAATGATAGGAAAAAAAAAAAACTTATTCACGCAAAAACACATAATCAAGAAATCATCATCAGTGCGATTAAGTGAAGTGATTTAACAATCTTCCGAAATTTAAAAACATACAATCAATTATTAATTTAGTAAATACTAGTGTTTACAAATTATACCTAATATAACAAATAAAAAAATCTTTTTTAACGGCAATATCATTAACAAACAAGGCGCTAGAAAGAAGTTACAAGAAAATGAAAACAAAAGTTAGCAAATTCAGAAGCTATAAATTAGGTAACAAAAATTTAGAGAATAAGCTGTATAGGTATTGTTCTTTTCTTGAGCAAATTGAAAACTTCAAAATCATAAAACACATAAATAAAACTCCGACTCATAAATACATATCAAATACATTCACAAGATTAATGTAAGTTAATTCAACTCCGACCTAACATTAAAACACAAGGAATATTTTATAATGTAAAGAGCACATGAAGGTGGGTTAAATCAATGTTAGAAGTCATATTGACTCTTTAACATATTTAATTTCCATGAAGGTGCACTCCCTGAATTAGCATTCATGTGAAAGCCAAAGTGGTGTAGCTAAAGAGAGAAAGACATGTTGACTTTTTTGGCTCTCTCTCATTTAAGGAGCCGTTAAACTCTTGGTGATGCGGGACTTTGGCGGTCGTTTGGCACCACCCACGATATGGTTTTGGCGCTGCCAAAGACCGTTTAACACGCCTATGACGCTTGACACCGAGTTCTGGCATACTCATATTTAGGTTTTCATGATTTCTTGCATACTTTCAATGTCTGCATTTAATTAATTGTTTTATGATACCGTAGTTATTCATTAATAATAAAGTGTGTATGTAACTTGAGATTGAAGCGCTTCAAAATATGTCTGATTAATCCAAAATGTTCATCCTTCCTAGCTAGCTAGCCATAGAGACACTGCCTAGCCCTCCAATCTTTCATTGCTCCGGTACATGAAAGCTCATAGTTTAAAATAAGAGAGCCAAAACTATCACTTGGTAGCACGATAAATGGTTTTGAAGAGCGAAAATTTATTTGTGACCACCCTAAAATCTCCACCCACCTACAATTTTTCTTTCAAGATTTTGTACTCTCAAGACAAAGAATGATCAAATCAATACTATGCAAATATCATTAGTTTGAGACACAAATTAAGGACCTCAAATAGAGATTCTCAAACATCAAGCTTTACTTGCTAGTAACATATATCTTTCCTACTGTTAAAAACCCTAAATTAAAACGGATCGAATCAATTGGTCATTGAGAAATTAACCCATACATATTAAAAAGATCTAGATCGAAATGAAATGATCGAAACGAGATGATCTTTATAAATTTGCAACATGAGTATATATATAATTAAAACCTAAAAAATTATTTGGGCATGTATGAGAGTTGACCTAACCTTGTGCTAGCGAATTCGTGAAGTTTCCCGGTACTAGAGAAGATAATGAGTCCTACTTCTGCATCGCATAAGATAGCCAACTCCTTAGCCTTCTTCATCAGCCCATTCCTTCTCTTAGAGAAAGTCACTTGCCGGCTAGTTGCGTTTTCGATCCTTCGAATTACAATCTTACCCCTCCCCATGGTTAATTAGGGTTTCAGAAACCCTAACAAGTTACCAACAAGAAACAAATAGATCACTCAGCAAAAGGTGATCGAGTATATATCAATCGAGAATCGAAGTAATTAATCAGTTGATCACGTTATTATATCAAAGAAGAAAGAGAAGGATCGAATTCCAAAATTAGAAAGTTTGTATCTAGGCAAGATACATATATAACAGTTGAAGTCTAAATGTGTTTAAGATCATTAATGTAAAGAGGACAAAGAATAATGATGAAAATTAAGCAAGTGGAAGGAAAAGCTTACCAATTTGAGGTTAATGACTGTGCTAAAGATTTCTTAGGAGAGAAAGAGTTCTTGTTTGGGACGAGGTGTTTTATTCAAGGAAAGTGGACAGCTAAACCAATTAAATATTTAATGTGACAATAGATGCTTCAGTCCATTCGTTTTATAATAAATACGGAGTATGACGTTTGATTTAACATATAGATAATATATCATCGGTTAGTGAAAGTATCTTTTATCTTTATTAGATTTAATATAGACAAATACACAAGTGTTAAATACAATCTAAATACAAGTTCCAGATAATAAAAAATATTGAGGATTCTAAGTGATCAGATACTAAAGATAAGTACCTTGCATTCAACTCATTCATCTTACTACTCAATCTATATACACAAACTGAAATATTGCATTCGTTGTGCGGAATCATTTTATGATCAACACTTCAAATTGTAGTAACGGCTTCAGTGTGTGTCAGATAAATGTCACTTGTACTGAATTTTGAAGATATTCAAAGACTGAAAAAATATTCCTTATGGATCTCTGACAGTGTCAAGACGCTGAAGTTGGAGATGATAAAAAAAGGGTACAAGTTTGTCGAGTCATATTAATGTTGTAACAATAGTGTAGGGATTAACTAGTAATTAGTCAATACTTATTTTGATAGGTATATATATATAAGGAAAATGATAATGACAGTCCTTAGGGCTGTCAATAAGAAGGTAAAAATAGTATAAAAAACGCCCCCTGAATTTTAAGAACACTAACCCATTAATGAATGTACAAACATTTTATGCACGTTAGAGACAGCCCTAAGAGTTGTTATTAACAAAACCCTATATATAACCATTTGACTTTTTTTTTTTTTTTTGAAACAGCAAATCTAATCTACTCCTAATTACCATATATGTCCACGACGTGACTCAAACTCCTTACCTCAAGGTTGAGAGGCAAACACCATACCGCTAGGCCAAAGGCCCTTTGGTATAACCATTTGACTAATTGTATTATAAACTAACTCTTACATTCTTAATTAATGAGAGATTAACTTTGAAGATCATTTCTCTCTCAATACATTTTCTCTCTATCCTAAACACACACAATTACACTATTTAGAAATTATAAAGACTTTAATATTAGGGAATATCAATTCGTGTAGAGCAGTTAGGTCGTGATTAGCGATTAATTAGGCTGATATAGAGATTAAGTTGGTTTTTTTGAAGATACAAGTGAAAAATTTGAACATTTTTGTCAAGTTTTGAGGATTTCAAGATGATATGAAGATTATGATATAATAGTCTCTGTTGGGTCGATAAGCTTAACTTAGAACATTGGTGATTAGAAATTAGATGTTCCTATGTTCAGAGACTTAATCATCTCACTAGACAATCTAAGCAAAGAATATTTATGGAAAACGTTATAGTTGTATTTTAACAGACTTATACTCCATTGTGTATAATCGATTAAGCCTTTTTTTGGAAACGTAATCGATTAAGCCTGGTTATAGATTAATTTTTATGGAAAACATTATTAGTTATTATTCATAAATCATAATCACCAAAATATAGTCGTTGGAAGTAATGAAGCATATTGCCAGGTGGTGGCGGCGGAGTTGTGGTGGTGGGCGAAAACAGAGACACTGGTGGCAAGCGATAAGTGCTCTGAGAATTAAGAAGAAAAAAGAATTAAAAATATAAAAAGAAGGTATTTTGGTGAATAAATACCGGGAACAATACAATGCGCTTATATACGGGAAAAAAAAAGAGTCATATGTTGACTATTGCAGTGAAATGATATGATGTGTGCTGTAATGTGATAAGCACTTCTTACGGTGTTTGTGCTTATCAGTTATCATACGATGTTTACCAAACGATTTCAATTTGGGTAGTGATTTTTGAACCACACAAATTATTTCACCTATTATATTATACAACATTTAAAGCATATTGTACAACTACTGTAAAGCAGTGGTTGTAGTGTTTTGAGTAATTTGTTTGGTTCCAAAATTACTTTCTTTTTATTTTTTAATATCATTAAACTCACTTTAATCAAAGTTTGTAGGACTAAACATCCACTAATTATCCAATTTAATATAATCTAACTCTTATTATAATATTTTGTCTAAAAAACATTCGATCCAAATTACATCACTTATTTTGAAAACGGAAGAAATAGCTGTTAGTTGTACCCCACTTAGTTCATAGTTAACACTCGGTTTTCAATTTATGGCATTTTCAAAACTAGAACTACTAACATCGAATTCCAACACTAAGCCTCAAATTCTTCTATTTCCAAAATATATCGTACGAGTATGCGACTCCACAAATAATTTGACGAATGTCCATTTTTTAGTAGGTAAACTTTTTTTTGTACGATTTAAGTTGATTTTAATTCTACGACTGATTAAAAGTTGTCTATTTTCTCCTTTGTGCAACCGGCGGTTTAACTTTCATGTGACTTGAATGTGACCGTTAAACTTATGTGCGACTTTTTGTCTTATTCGAAAAAGACAAAATCCTCAAAAACTAAAATTACTTTTTACTTATAAAATTTTCAAGATATTTATCTTTTTTGAAAATTATAATTTTTTTTTACTATTTATTATTTTTTTTTATAGTTTTTCGATGTAATTTTTGGGTTTCTTTTCAAAATTGACAAAAAAAAATATCGCCATCAGTTGAGCTAAAGGTGCAACCGTCACTTGGTGTCCACTTTTCAGAAATATCTATCACATCAGTCGCACAAAATTATCCGCTAGCACAAAAAACATCCACAAAAAATATTTTTTTTAACAGCCACAAAATATATGTACCAACCATGGAGTCGCACAATTGCATTAAACATATCAAATCACACAGTCTATATCTGGAAGTTCCTACTTCCTAATCGAGAAGTCGTTTTAGGAAAAAGAAGTTCCTAATCAAGTTACATCAATTGTTTGGGATGTTCGTTGCAAAATATTTCTATCAAGTTAAAACTTTTTTACAAGTGTCATTTTCTATTTAAGTATTCAGTGCGTGATTCGATGACAATCTACAGAATATTCACTAGCCATTTCATCGCTCGATCTTAATTAAAAAGTATCACTCGCTCACTTACACAAATAAATTCTTGGTATCAGCCAAGATGATTGTTAACTGATTCAAATTAAGATCCAACCTTTGGACGATCGAGGTGGTGGGAGCTTAATGAAATAGGAGGTGATTTTTTTTACAACATAAAAGCTACTATGTATATTACTCCGTATAATCTGTGTTTACATGCACTGTTTGTATACTATTATTTAAATGTTTTATATAATGTGATGTATGAAATATTTGATGTGGTGATTGGTATAGAAATCATCTCCCAAACTAATGAAATGCTACCTAAATCTATATTTTAGACATGAACAGTAAAAACTAAAAAGATTATAGAATGCCAAAATTTATTTTCAAATATTAATAATTAAAAATGTTAGATTATGTGTAATGGGTCACGTTGTCACATCAGTTTTCTCTCTTCTTATATACCAAACGACAAATCCCGACCAAACCCTGTAGTAGTGGTGAACAAACATACAATCAAATCTTAAAATTAATTTTATTAGCACATGTATCACTTACCATGTATGAGGTACAAGCCAACACAACACAACACATTATGACCTTCATCGGTCGCTTGGATGACAAATGCATGTGGTTTGTCGCGGTCATGGTTGGCCATAAGGGGATGGGCACTATAGTGAGGGACGGCTGGGGACGTAAGGGGAGGGACGTACCCTTACTTCTAGTCTTATGATCGATCGAGGTTGCATATGTGCTTATATCACAACAGTTAGAGGAGAAATATTCACATAGTTTAACTACTAAAGTGGAATATATATATCTGGTAAACTAATCTTGCAAGTTTTACATTAATATATCAAAAAAGAATATATATAGAAATTTAAAAAATAGAAAATAATTGGAATCCTCTATTCGAATTTATCAATTATTATAGTTAATTAAATAAAATATTATTAAAAAATAATCTTCTCGAATAAGCGAGCTAAATATTACACTCCCGCTGAATCAAATCAATAAATATTATCAACTAGTGGAGTCCTGATAGATCGTAATATACTAAGATCGAGCTAATCCATGACAATTTAAGAGAGAAATGGAAGAATTAGTGTGTGTGTTTTCTTGGTGTAAGTGTGTGTAATTGAGAGAGAAATATGGAGGGAGTTTTGGAGCTTTCAAATGATAATCTCAGTTAATGAAAGAAAGCTTACAAATTAAGCCTACATTAGAAGTATTTATACTTCCTTTCTAAACATGCTTAATTAACACCTAATTAAGCATAACCCATTTGACTAATACTAATGATTAGATTAAAACTATTACAACTTGTCATATCTAGTCCCTAAACTAATTGATACAATACAAATGGTCCTAACAAGTCCAGACTGTACTTATTTATAAAATTCTTATTAAATGGATGCACTACCATCAAACCTAGCACCCAAGCCATTACTCTGTGTCACCCCTTTTGGCGCCGCCAACCTCGCACCACGACCCCCCTCCCCCCTCCCCGCGCCATTTCGCACCGCAGTCCCTAGCACCGTATTATTTCGAGATCTTGGTGTTTAGTGTGAGTGGTAGAGATATTTTATTGGGTCCCAAAAGAAGTATAATGGCTTGAGTAATGACTGATGTGATATTTTAATATGTAAATGTGAAAAAGAGAATATTCAGGTAGCGAAATAGTTTATGTTATCATATAATGTCTAGAAAATGTTGTCTATCTTAAAATAACACAATTCATATTATATAACAACTTGACAAATGACGTACTCTATAATGTTTAATTATTGAAGGGTTGTCGATATGCCAAAAGTCGTATCCCCTACTTTAAAACTTTAGGATAGAAAAACGTACTATTAACGTCGCATCGGATATAATCATGGCGTATATTGAGGATCGATTTCAGACTATGTTTTTGATATCACATGAAACCTAAACATGTAAACCAAGTTAGATACGTGATTTGCGGAATAAAAGGAAGCAATATCGACTTTTAGAACATAGATACTTCCTCCGATTCAAAATAAGTGATATACTTTCCATATTTGGGTGTATCAAAATAAGTGATACACTTTGAAATTTACCTTATTTGGTAAAAAAAGTGGTCCCCACACCCACTAACTACATACTTTAATAAAGTGAAATGACACATCTACCCTTACTTTTGACTTTTAAACATCATTAATCTTACTTTATTCAAAAAATGTGGGACCCATTCTCCACTAACCATCTAATTAATCTAAAATAACCCCCATTTAAAACTTTTGCCTCAAAAAACGTGAAATCCAAAGTGTATCACTTATTTTGAATCGGAGGAAGTATGTAATTTATAGCTATTTTTATAGTTGTCTTTGAAAAACATCATGGAAGTCATGTTGTAGAACAAAATACATGAATTTTGTGTTGTCCCGTGAAAATTCTCTTTATATATTAGTGTATGGTATTTATAAGTACGCGATTTTTAACTTTTAATTAACATACGGATAGTCGAAGAAATGATAAAAGTTTGATAAAGTTAAGGTTTGAGAAGACAAATGAATGTGGGATGAACAAGTGGGAGGCATGGGATGGAGAGAAATGAGATTTGTGAACCTCAAGTGGATCATTAAAAGTACAACGTTTTAGTACTTTCCTTAACCGGGAACAAAAAATACATCAAAAGATGTATCTTATACTTCCTCCGTATCAAAATATGTGACACACTTTCCATTTTGGGATGTATCAAAATAAGTGACACACTTTGAAAACTTTCCTTATTTGGTAAAAATAGTGGGACCCATACCCACTAACTATCCACTTTAATAAAATAAAATTACCCTTATACCCTTACTTTTACTTTTAAAACTCATTAATATCACTTTATTCAAGAAAAGTGGGACATATTCTCCACTAATTATGTACTTTAATCTATTTTAACCTCTACTTTAATCTTTTACCTCAAAAAACGTGTAAGACAATTTATGTCACTTATTTTGATACGGAGGAAGTACTATTATTTTATTATCACCGTATTTTAATGTTTTATTAAAAAAAGGAACAAGTTACAATTGTACTATTCACTTACATAGTACTTGTTCAATCGGTATAAATTAAGTTTTTTTTTCTCTCTTAAAATACTTTTTAAGTTGTAAGTTCTAGTTTTTTAGTGTTTAAAAATGGTTGTCAAATACTATTAATTAATTGAACCACTAATCGTCGCGGATGAAACTTAAACCACAAGTTTGTTTCAAAGCTTATACTGGTTTAACTTTAAGACAGATGGTACATATAATTCGATCTTTATATAAAAAGATTGATTCTTTCGTAAACGAAATAGATATTATTCGATCTTTTAGATTTAGATTCATAGAATTGTAACATTTTTATGATTTTATAGCTCTTTGACTAAGTATCATCTGTTTCTTGATTAGTATAAAGATTGATGCTAAATAATTGAATATACATTACTAATTTCTCATTATGTGGCTTGCGTAGGTACATATGGTTTATTAAAGTTTATATTTTGCTATTTATGGAATATTACAATTCACACGCCCTCCTACACATCAATAACGCTATATCAAAAGGCCATTGTTCAAAACACACCGAAAATGACAATTTTTATACAAAATATTTGTGTATGTAGATAGGTAAAGAGCACCGGGCATGGCCATGCCATAAATGCCGTCAAAAGGCATTTGGCGGTGCCAAACCATATTGTGGCTCTCGCCAAAACCTCGCTAACCATTATACGCCATTCTATTGGCGGTTCGTTAAATACATTTGTTGTGTAAATTTGGTTTGAGGTATTTTGTAATTAGTTTGAGGTATTTTTGTGGGTCTCAAAGAGGTGTTATAAGCATGTTAAACCAGTTAAGATAATTTTAAGGTGGATGTAAAACCATGTTAAAACCTAAGAGTCGATATTAATACCTTGTGCTCTAAGAAAAATTAATAAGGAGTACTTCTATTATTAATTATTGAAGTTGTTGGTCAATAGTTTGATACTGAGATGGGTAAAAATATCGAAGGATGGACATGTTACAGTTCCAAGGTTGTACTTGTGTGTCTCCTATATGTTTTCTCTTTTACATAATTTTTGAATTTTTTTTTTCCTTACTTCATAATCTTACTCATAAAATAATCACGTGTAGAATTTGATAATTCTCTTATACTAATTTCATCTTTTCAATTTAACACTTGTATTTATCAAATGAATAAGACTTAGTAGAAAGCAACACCGCATTTCTTAAATTTTCTTTGTTATTTCTTTATTTGTCTCAGTTTTACAATATCAAGGTTTTAACACTTGTATACAAGGTGTTTTAACTTTCGTTCAGTCATATGATTCTTATTAGCTTCTCGGAGTTGTAAAAGCAACCTGAACTATAATTTCTTACATGCAATTGTATTAGTTTTGTGCATTTTTTTTACATAGCTCCAAATCAATCATCTAGTTTGATAATCATATTTGTATCATCCTCAAAGTAATTACAGATTTTAAAACCCTATTTAGACCTTGCGTAAAGCATAATACGAAATTACTTAGTTGGGCTCAGGTGTTCTCATGGCCTAAAGTTCAATAAAAGTACAAATACGACTAATTTCCACAAATATTAACATATAGAAAGTTGTACTTAGAAACTACATAACATTTCAACATTTTACATACTTGCATCTCAAGATTAATCTCACTACACTTTCAAAACAATGTAGACTTGAAGCCGTATTGCAAATCATTAACTAACAAGATTTTCGCCATCAAGTAGCAACCACATTCACATTCAGGTTCAACAACCTTTTTGTCACGAGTCTTCAAAATGGTGATCTGTCTCATCAAAAATTTCCTCCTAAATAGTAAAAAAATAAATGTTACTAAACGCATGGTCTTAAAACCGGATGATTAATTTTCAAAAATAACATACACAGAAATAACAAGAAGCCCTGAGAATCACTCAAAATGGCAAAATGGTAATAATAATGAAATGGAGGGTTTTATTAATTACCTGCAACAATTCTTCAATCACATCTTCCATTGTTATCACACCAACTGCTTCTTCATCATGGACCGGAAGTGGTTTTCCATCAATTTCTAAAATGTCTGAATACATTTCTTTATTCCATTTTTTACTACTAAAATTCCCTTTAAATGAATTATTTCCTTTTCCTGGAAAACTCTTCCACTGTTTAAATGATCTTTTGCTCTTTAAACTCTTTTCTAAAGGAGTTTTATAATCTCCATCAACGTCTACACGCACTTCCTTCACATCTTTCTCTATTAAATTTTTAATTATTATTTAAATCAATTACAAAAACATATTTTTAATGCATAAAACCAATATAATTCTTGTACCAGATAATGGGGTCTTTGTGGCAGGCTGCTCTGTTTTTGTATTAATACATTGTCTAACAACAACCGCCATGTGACTGTGACCTTTTTGAAATTCATTCAAAATATCATATAATGGCAGAGATTCAGCAACCCTACAATAAAACACAACTATTATTAATTAATATATAACAAAGTAAAAAAAGAAGCAATTTTATTTTCTTATTTCACAATGTTTTATAACATTTATAGCATACTTGGGAATCCTGCGAATGGTGACATTCTTAACAGGAATTTCCTCATCTGTCTGGACAGTCAGCAGATTTTTCACCTAATATATCATAAAAAAAGTGCAATTAGATAATTAATTAATAATATTATCAGAATAAGTTTAATAAAATACTTTTGTTTTATAATGTTAGTACCAGAATAAGTCCAATTATATTTGTTGGTTGCTCATAGTAGACAGGTATCCTGCTATGACCTTTTTCCAAAATTATATTCATCAAATCCCTGTATCACAATAAATAATAATACACAATGTGTAATCAGTAATCACTAATCACGAAATTTGGATAATTAAGGATTTTTTTTAAATTAATTTATACCTGTCGAGTTTGGAATTCATATCAATTGTGAAGGTGTCTGATATAGGAGTCATTGCATCACTTGCTGTTTTTTCTGACAGTTCAAGTGCTCCTGCAATTATTGTTGTTTCATCATGTGTTAATTCTCCACCTTTTCCAGCCTGTTTTCAACAATATAATTTCTTTTAAATTAAATAATGAATATTGAGAATAAAATAAAATAATGATTTGCAAAATACATACCTCATTACCATGAAAATTAACAAGCGTTTTCAACTCAGCTCTACGAAACAGAGCAACGTGTTCATGGCCCAACAAATAATCCAGTAACTGATTAAATTGGAAGAAAAAAAAGTCAATATTCACAAGTTTCGACATTGTTTGACTAATTTTATGAAAAGTCAAAATCAAAATCACCTTGCTTATAGGATATGCAACAGGAAAACAAACACAAACAAGAAAACGAACAAATGGAGAAACAGTTGCACCAATAGCTAGTCCATGTCTAGTACAAACAGATTGTGGTATGATCTGTAAATGGAATTAAAACATAATTTATGTGTTCAGTTGACCAAATAAGCAATATTAGTTTGACTAAAAGTTTGTTACTAACCTCACCAAACAGAAGAATTAATGTGACTGAAATAAGAATAGCACCCCAAGCTGTAACTAGACTGTCCAGGAAAATAGGGAGAGCCTGAGAAAGATAATAATTGTTTCAAATTTGAACTGATTTTATAACAAAAAAAAAAAAAAAAATTAAAAATACCTCCATTGCAGCAGCATTACATATAAGAAGTGTGCAAAGTAATAAATGTTGTCTTTTAACCACTGGAAGTATTTTCTCTGTTGGGAAAATAATCAGAATTAGTTACATAAGTAAATAACATTTTGTAAACATGAAGTTTGAGTTGCAAATTGCAATAACATATGAACTTATGTGATTAGGTTTTCATAACGATCCAAAGTTTGTATCATTTAACCTAAATTCTCTTCCACTTAGGGTTCATAGACAATGATTTCAATTTGTCTTATCATAAGTGGAATTAAAGAACCACATTCTCTCTATTTCACCTGTATTACAACATCAAGTGGATAAACTTGCATTGCTGATTTCAATTTCATATATTCGTTACTAATTTAGTATCAACTTATTTTAAATAGTGCAGATTCTAACATTTTCTGTAAGTAATAAGGATAGCGTGGATGAACACAAATCAAGACAAAAACGTAATCTAATTGCATAAAATTCGAGCATGAGCTAACACGATCATGAAAAACAAACAAAATTAACACAAAACGAGCCACTCACCTGCGTATTTACGATCTTGTGGAGTTCCAGATTTAGCAAGAACTTCAAGATCAACAAGACTTAATGACATGAGTCCTAAAGTAAGCCCAGACATCAAGCCAGCAAATAAAACTAAGAAGGCTATTATCCCGATATGTATGAAGAACTCGGACTCGCAACACCGGTACTCTACCGCCATAACGCTATAATCAACTCAATTCTACTTGTTTACAGCTAATATTTCCTCATCGTCCTGCTTCCAAAACCCTAACTCCGGCCCTCTGACGTTCAATTCTTGTGAAAAATCAGTGAATTGAGAAGTAAATCTGAGAGAAATGAAAAGATTGAGTGTTGAGAGAGAAGCAGATATGGAAAGAGCGTGACGGCATTTCGATTGAAGGGGAAATCGTGTGGTATTTGGGGGATCCGAGTAGGGTTTGCTTGTTGGATGGTGACACTACTGCCATTATTTTCTTTTAATAATTTGTCTTTTTATCAACTACAAGCAGTACAATTGCTGGTTGGCAACTGGCAACAGATTGAATTAGATATTCGTATGAATATGCCTCTTTGATTTGCAAAGACAATGCGTATCATACTCACGTGTATAAAACCAGTTCATTTTATTATTTAGATACCTAATTTACGTGTCTAAATATCTATCTTGACAACCAGATTAGATCGTTCTCACACATACTTGATATTTCAATTTTCTTCAAATTAACGTCAAATTAGTTAACGCTCAATTGACGCTCATGCCAACAATATACACTCGGTTAATATTTTACACATATAAATATATAATACACATATATATATATATACAAAAATATCAATATCTACAAAAATACTCACACTATCAATGTTTTACACTTTCCCACACCGAAAACATTTCAATTGTTATCCCAACCGACACCACCGCGTCAATCATGACAATTTTATCGAAGTTCTAACCGAAAAACCGATAGCACCAGTCTTAAAAAATAAAACTAGTGGAAAATAAAAATGAAGTATAATGTAACAAAAAAGATTAAATCACCCAGACATATATAGAATTAAAATTATATTGATTGCATTAGTGTTGCTCAATTTAAATATTCAAAACCAACGTGTGTATATCAAGTAAAATGGTGGGATGCCATGTCATGAAGCATTAATAGAATAAATCACATCAATTTTGAGAAATCTAATACTTCGTACTAGCTACTAGCTAGTTAAATTATACTGAAGTAAGCAAAATGTTTGTTCTTGTGCTTTGGCTTAAATAATAAGTTCAATCCTTAGGTTGAATTTGTTTTAGCTTATTCAAATGTAATTAAGCTTATAGTTTACACAATGTTTAAAAAACCAGAACTGGTCGGACTTTTGAAGAATCGGGAGAAAGACAGTTTTTAGAATGTTTTTTTTTAACTTAGAGCATAAGGTGTGGGAGCCGGGAGGCATGTTAAAGTCATGATGGTTCTTTAATATGGGCTTAACACGCATGTTAAAGTTGCTCTCCATGATATAAAAAGTTTGGTGGTGGAAGCATATGATTAATATGGTGTTAAAGATGCCCTCCAAATGAAGAGAGACATTTAAAAAGTATCATTGGCATGGTGTGGGTCATTTGGCGGAACAATTTGGCGTGGGTTTAACATACCCATATCGAAAGCTCTTAGAATTCAAAAATAATCTTTTCTACTATATACTCCCTCCGTCCCTAAATAAAGTTCCCATTTCACCTTCAAGTTTTGTCCCTAAATAAAGTTCCCATTTCTCACACTTAAGGGACCCACTTAATATAATAATATTATTACCAATACTTTCACCACTAACTATCTCTTAAAACACTTTCTCTCTCCAATCAAACCTTATATTTTATTCAAAAGTAATATCAAATACCCCACCACTAACTATCTCCTAAAATGTTGTGCCCAACACAAATGGGAACTTTATTTAGGGACGGAGGGAGTAGTAAATAATGAATGCTTTCTCATTATGGCTAAGCTATTAACATGTGCGAAATTTTTACTATTGTCAACAAATTAGAGGGCCAAACGTCATTAACTCTATGCCGAGAACTTATTTAGCTACAAGCATCACTATCCTCCACTACCAGCCTACTCAACAATTATGTGATCCAGTCTAACCAGTCGATTTAACTTGTCGGATTTGTCAAACTGGAATTAAGAATGTTAAATTCAATGCAAAGAACAGTTTCTAAGACAGTGATTTTACAAGAGTCATAGTTACTAGCTTCAAAGGAACTACTAAAAGAAGGAGTCAAAGCATCGGATAGCGCTACTTACGAGTGAGTCACCCGCCTGGTTACCTGTCCTTATGAAGGAAGGTGCGCATGAAAGTCTTTACGGAAGACCATCAAATTACTGATTAGGAATGTATTTAAGGAATGAACTTCTATTACAGGGATTCTTTTATTAAGACCTTTCGGATAGATAGCCCTATTGAATGAAGGTTGAACACCATGCACTTCAAAAGTCAATTTTAATGGAAGTATTTGCACAATTCTCAAAGTATTCTCTTTTTTTGGAAAACATTACACAGCGCACTTCATTGATTGTTTTTTTTTATCTAATATATTTGTCGTTTCCAAAAAGATATCTATTATTTTCATTTTATCTAAATATATAATTCAATCATGACATTAAACAAAATTCTTATATTAAATTAATAAAAATCCTTACACAAGTCCTTTCACCACCACCGCAACATACCTCCACCGCCGCCTCCATGTCTGTCGCCATCACTACTAATCTTGGACAATAATCAAAGCCCCTCTTCTCTTTTGCAGGTGGGTGTCACCATTTCAGTTATCTAGAGAGAAATTCGTCATTTTTAGAGAGGAAAGAGATATCTCTTAGTTTAATTTGAGTTCATCATCACACAGATAAGATTAACGATCATGGCAGGTAAATACGTCGGTGTTGCTCTGTTATTGTAGTTTTACTTGATTAGTATTTGACTATGAGAGATACTTAATTATAGGTGGTCCCAATAATGGGAAAATAAAAGTTAAAGGATAACAAGAACATGGAAGTTTTTTTTCTTCCAGAATGAAAAAGAAGATTTAAAAATTGGATTTTTTTATTTACCAGAAAAAGTGAAAAAATGATATTAAAAATGTTATTTTTAGTTTTTAAGAAAAAGTAATATTTATATTTTAAGTTTTTATTACTTTTTATATACAATGAAAAAATAAATAAATAAAAATATTATTTTTATTTACTAGGAAAGGTAAAAAAAATTAAAAGGAAAAACTAAAAAAATAACTAAAATCATTATTACTAATCATTATTATTTATTAATTTATTCACTTTTTCAATCATTAGTATAATCATCTTTTTACTTTGAAGTGCATTTAGAGGGAGTCATTTTATTATTGCTTTAGTAAGTGTTTTAAAGTGACAGACTTTCGTTTTTATCCTCAGCAAAAAGCTTACACTTTCGTCAATAAAGCGACCCATAATTAGTTTATCAAATGACAGTTAATAAGCTCATAATTTTACCAAATCAATATATTATAGGTTTATAAAATATACATAAACTAAAAAAAACTAATGTAAATACGAATATACAATTAAACAAACACCCGGTTAATTGATCCGTTAATTGTAAATAATTAGAAATTCCATAAGGCTGAATTTAGTGGCAAGCTAGGATTAGAAGTGGTGAGGGAATTATCTCACGCGGCAAGGCCAATAAAAGTTGGATGCCTCACGCGTGAGGTGTGGTCTTCAAGCAGACGAAAGGTGAGAGGACTTAGATAATGTGCAAAATATGAGCCCACATATATTATTATAGAAACTTTCATTTTTACCTATAAATATCCCCATGACTCATTATTTTTATATCAACTTCAAATTTCAATTCCACGTAACTCAAACAAAATATTTATTATTCATTATGGATAAATGCAATGTTTTAAAAACCGGATTAAACAACTCGGTTGGACTAGTTAAACCGGGATATGAGAAGGTAGTCGGTTAGAATGAGTCGGTTTAATTAATGGCTATAACTCGCCCGTAACCGATCGGTTGAATGAAAAAATCTGGTTAAACTGGGAAATAAATGGGTTTTATAAAAAAAATAGGTAAATAAAATAGAAATATGAACTTTTTTATATAGGTTTTAGGACCTAAAAATATTATTAGCGGAAGGGTATGCTTTGGAGTTTTTTTGAATTTCGAATGTTATTTGTTTTATATTTTTTTTAGTTTTTGACATTTATATAATACTTTCATAATTAGTGTATCATAAATACGAGTTGTGTTCAGGGAAGAACACAAATATTATAAAGTCCAAAGGAACACATCACAGCCCTTAGATCAAGTTTATTCAATGATCAAGATCAATTCATTTAATTAGACATGGAGGGGTATTATCGTCCAAGCGTCCAAAAATTGAATCAACCTTCTTCAGTTGACCTTCTTCCCAATCGAGAGCTTCCGCTGTGCGATTTCTTCGATCCAGATCCTCAAAAATCACTCGTAAACGGCAGATCTGAATCTCAAACATTGAATCGACTATAGCAAACACAAATCAAAAACTGCGAATCGCGTTTTTTTATAAAATATCAGAAATCGAACGCAGATCTGAAATCGAACGCAGATCTGGATTCAGATCTGAAATCTGAATCCAGAATCTGTCAATAGCAATCAAACAGATAAAAGAACTGCTGATTCAGGTAATAAAATTTATTTCAAGAGGTTGATAAGAAACAAATCACAAGTGATTCGCTTTACAAAATCACATGTGATAGTGTGCTTTACGTTATTTGTCTGATTCATGTGATGTTGCTAAGCGAATCACATGTGAATTGTTTGCTTAAAAACATGGGAGGTTGATAAGAAACAAATCACAAGTGATTCGCTTTACAAAATCACATGTGATTGTGTGCTTTACGTTATTTGACTGATTCATGTGAGGTTGCTAAGCGAATCACATGTGATTTGTTTGCTTAAAAACATGGGAGGTTGGTAAGAAACAAATCACAAGTGATTCGCTTTATAAAATCACATGTGATTGTGTGCTTTACGTTATTTGACTGATTCATGTGAGGTTGCTAAGCGAATCTGAAAAGCACAATATCACTGATTCAATCCATATTATGATGTTAGATGATGATTTTGGTGAGAAAAATGAAGATGGAGATTAGGGCTTTTAGAGAGAGAAAGTAGAGAGAAGTTGATAGAACAAATGCAGAGTAATGTGAAATGTTAATTGTGCAAAAGTTAAAGATTTAAGCCTTACATGTTGGTATTTATACCATGGCTTAAAACTTGGTTAGTTAGGACTAATTCCTAAACAAAACTTAACATCTATACAATGTTTCACTTTTACCCCCTAGACTATCTATTACAACTTTCTAGTACCTAACAATCTCCCCCTTTGTAATAGTAGACTAGGTTGCATATCTTTGAAGACTTCTGTGTTTGTAAGGCTGGACCTGAGATTTGAACCGTTGAGCAGTTATGTTGATAAAACAGCATCAGCCTTTGATCATCGTTGACAGACATACTTTTAAATGGCTTTTCAACCAATATAAAGTATTCCAGAAGACTTCATGCACATCGACTGAATGTAGACCCATAGATAGAGCGGTTAGCAGCGGAAGTCCTTTCTTGAAGTTGTGGCATTTGTCGATTTGCTGCAGATCCTTGGTTCCTGATGCTTGTTGGAGTTGAAGCAGTGCGGAATGTTTATATGTTGTGGATTTTCTGACCGTTGTTGATAATGTTGGAGTACGGTCATAAACTCACTTATCTGATGTGTTGACTGTTGTTGATAAGATTGAAATACAGTCATCAGATCTTCTATCAGACATAGTGACCGTTGTTGATAACAATGGAGTACGGTCGTCTGATCTTCGCACGAGAAGGTATCAGGGTAACCCAGGATCACATAGATTGCCTGTTTGCACAACAGTTACAGAAACTGTGTGACCTACGTTCAGTGTTGGCATTGATGTTAGCACTGGTAGGATTTCCATTCAATCATCGTGGAATACCAATATTTTTGGGATCACTATGAATGTTCCGGCAATATCTCAAAGATATGCTTGGTAGAGTGCCTGTGTCCTAGAGAAATTTAATTCGGTTCTAGACTCTATACGTGGACAAACGAAGGCGAGGACTGGAGGTGGGTCCTCTTTTTCAATATCAACAATCTCCAAATGAGATGTCGATAGTGGATGTGGTAATCTCCGTG
Source organism: Calendula officinalis (assembly GCA_963853835.1). Lineage (NCBI taxonomy): Eukaryota > Viridiplantae > Streptophyta > Magnoliopsida > Asterales > Asteraceae > Calendula > Calendula officinalis. The sequence continues at coordinate 69,470,706 of OY970828.1, forward strand.
ATTTTGAAACAAGTACTTTTTGTACTTGAGTGGTCAGTGGGGGTTGTGCATTGCATCACTGGGTCCATGATGTCTTAATCAGAAAGCAACATATGCAATCCGATATAGATAAGGTTACCTGGTCATTTGTTCGATTCAGGGAGGGTTTTCCGTTTTCTTTAACCCTATCACACACGCTCCTCACTCAACTCACTTTTTCATTTTCAACCACACCCTCGTTTTTGTTTTTACCATGTGATAAGCTGATCTGCACCCCATACTTCATACCCCCTCTCAATTTTTTTTTTTACCTCAGCGCACCCCAATCAAGATCCCATGATACTTGATTCTGCTCACCTAGACCTAGGGACCCTCACTTTTTAGTTCCTATATTGTCGGTGGCTCCGGGGAAGATCATGCTGGGTTTAGCAGATCATAGGAGTAATTTGAGAGTGGTCTAATACGCTCATGTGCACTTTGATCAGCTCTTTAAAAGATGTTGCATTTTGGTTGGTTCACATGGATTTTTTTGGTAACACCGGACTCACTTAGAGTATCCGTTAGCACACGGTATGAATCGGTAGTCGTTTGCACAACCGTTGATTCAAATGTGTGACCTGCGTTTAGAGTTGGCGTGATTTTAGCTCTAGCAGGATTTCCACTCGATCCTCGTGAAACATCAGATTGTGATGCCACTACGAGTGTTCCGATGGATTCACGGAGATCCATGTTTGTAGTGCAGGTGTCCTATATTGGAAATATTCTTAGGGGTGAGAACTAGACACACTGTGCATACAAAGAGACTTAACCCGGGGCAGGAGGTTATTATTATTCAATACCGACATACTCCGAATGAGTAGTCAGTAGCTTTTGTGCTACGTCCCCTGATGAAATGAAACAAATCCCTGTTGAGAGGAATTTGAGTAGTTGGTGGTGGCGTGCATTTGCTTTACTGGGCCAGTAAAGTCTAGTGAAACATTCAACGAATGAATGATCACCTATTTAATTGGTTGCCAGGTTTGTTTTCGGTTTGGATGCACTCATAAGATGTGTTTTCTTTGATTTATCATGTTTTCACATCACCTTGCACTCACCTATTACTATACCCTAGACCTAAACCCTCACATTTACCAGTTGGCTGAAATATTTCCCTGGGAAGGTGTGGCCGGATCTGGCAAACCATGGGAAGGTATGTCTTTTGAAGTAGTAAGTAACGAGAATTAAAAGAATTTGTAATAAACAGATGCAATCTTTACTAGAGAACTAGTAAAGAGATCGTTTACGGATATTACAACAACTTATGATTAACGTTACAAACATAAAACTTTTTATTTGGGTATTTTGTTTTTGTTTTTCTGAATTTTCTCCCCCTAGAAATAATAATTCTCCCCCTAGAATTAATATTTCTCCCCCTCGACAAAACAAAATTAATTGACAAGTTTTGAGATCGAAGGACGTACCTTATACAACGTCGGAGGGTTGAAGGAGAGGTTTTGTGGTTAAGCTTGATTGAGTTTTGTGGTTTCTTTTAAGAGCGGGTTCTGAATCTGTTTTGATCAGAAGCCATTTTGGAACAGGTGAAGTGCCTCCCAGCATTTGAATGTTAATGCCGCCCACGTCTTTCATACGGTTGTTGGCGATTAACTGATTCGTCCTGCCATCTGAGCCCATGATATTGACCGAAAGGTAGTGGCATGTTAGGAACTTCAGTTGTGTATGTAGGCGTTTTTCTTCTGTCTCGTACACCCAGGTGAACCTCAAAATGTCTAATCACTATTCGCCAGCTTAGTCTTTCCTTAATGGCAGTGATTAGTGTTTCAATATTGCTTCGAAGAGAGGTGTTTTCTGGGTTGCTGGGATCTCTGTTCATGTGCCTCCCCTTTTTCTCCAATTTCTTCTTGAGGATGTTCAATGTGCCGTCACAGTACTTGGCAATGTCTGACACACGGAAGTATACTCTTTCTTTGAAGTAGTTCGTGTAAGTCATTCCCAAGTTGGGTTCACCTAGAACAACTGTTCTCCGAGTTTGAATCTCGGAGGGAAGTGATCTGTAAGGAGCAGCTAAGTGAACCTTTGCTGTACCACTCTCAACAGCCATCTGCACATCTTCCATTCGAGCAGCTAATGTTTTAACAAGCATGAAGCGCTTCAGAGCAGCCTGAGCGAAATTTCTCGCATGATTTTTAATTGGATGAGGCGTGTCTGGAAGTAAGCGTACTGTGTTGTAAAGAAATTCTATATCCCGAGGTTCAAGAATATAGAAGTCTCCTTCAGTAATTGTGTACAGTTGATCATCTGCTCTGCGAATATGGAAGATGGTGTACCAGTAGTAGCCTGAGAAATGGTCGGTCGTTACCTCCAGGAGTTGTGTTATCGGGAATTTGTTGTATCGATCGGTTTTACCCCTAAGGTAATGCATTGTAAGGTAATACATTTTCTTTTCTCGGAAACGCAGTACCACTTCTTTGTATAAATCCTGATAAATTACAGGCAGCTCTGTCTCCTGGAAAATAGCAGAGAAGCGATCTTCAACAAATGACATTTTAACTTGTTGAAAGAGGCACGCTTTGGAGATCTTCAGGCGGCGTTTGTTAGCTTTATCCGCCGCTCTCTTCTCGCTATATGATAATACCGGCACATCATGTGTAGGAGAGGCAGTTGGTGGTTCCGGTGCTGGAGTTCTGGCGGCAACCAGTTGATCGTAGTTTCGGAAGTAACGGTGATAATTTTCTCGGGTGAAGGGATATCTTTTGACGTCAAATTGTTCATCCTCCCCTGCTTTGTCGGTGTCGGAGTCATCGTTTGAAGGGGAGGTGGCTGGTTGTGTTGATTCGTTAACAGCATCCCTCACAATGTTGTCTTCTTCCTGGTCACTAGGTAAATCAATAACTGTGTCCGCCTCTTTTCTCAGAACCTGTTGAACGTTGTCGTTTTTATTGTTCTCAACCTCAAAATTTATAGATTGGAGATGACACATAGATTCAAGTTTTTCGGCTTCAGTCATCTCACTGGATTTACGGTTATTTTGGGGCAAGATGTCTTCACTCTCATCTACTCGCCACTGGTTGAGTGGTTCAACGTTCAGCACCTGATTGTAATCAAACTCAACAATCGCCCAGTCATGTACATACTCATATTCTTGTTGGCCTCCTCCCCGTGTTTGATGAGAGGAGCTGGGTTGGTGTTGGGAATGACTTGCACCTCCTTGAGTTTGAAAACTGGATCCCCCGCGTTCCAGTATTCTTCGCTGTCCTCCTCCCTGAGGATCATCCTCAGGGTCACCAGGCCTTCTGTATATAAGGGATCCTTGCCTGCATGGCTCGACCAGTTCTTCTAAGCGATAGTTGAACATCACTTTAATTTGTTCAATTGTAAATGAACGGGATGCTTCCAGGAGCATTTCTCTGTTAAGTGGATCAGAAGCCGGTGGAAGAGGAGCAACATTTGCCAGCCTACCCTCAAGGTTTTCCAACCTCGTACTGAGTGATTGGATTGTGGAGGTGAGATGAGGGATGATCTGCATTTCTGGATTTGGCATTTCAGTTGTTGTGGTAGTGGTAGCCTCGAATGATGTAGACTGTTGAGGGAGAGTCATTACAACTGTTGCAGGAGGAGTTGTATCGACCCTCGAGGCAGTACCACTTGTGTAGAATGGGGGAAGTGATGTGTCTATTGGAGGTGTTGTTGTTATAAACGGTGAAATTGTGGTGGTTACTGATGGAATTGTGGTTGTGACTGGTGGTATGGTGGTTGTGATTGGTGGAGTTGTGGTTGTTACTGGTGGAGTTATGGTGGTGACTGGTGGAGTTGTGGTAACTGGTGGAGAAGTGATTGTGGAGGCTGGAATTGTGGATGATAGTGGGGGGACTGTTGTTGTGGTAGTTGGGATGGTTGACGTGATTGGTAGTTCGGAGGTTGCAGTTGTTGGGATGGTGGATGAAGTTGGAGGGATGGAGGTTGTTGTAGTGGGAATTGTTGATGTGATTCGTTGGTGGGTGTGTGGTGGAGAAGGATTCGTGAAGAGAGGATCATCGAAGGGGTTTGGGGATCCTTGTGGGGTTGGTGACGGTGGACCTTGTTGTGGTGGTGAAGGTGGACCTTGTTGTGGTGGTGAAGGTGGACCGTGTTGTAATGGTGAAGGTGGACCGTGTGGTGATGGTGGTGAACCTGGTCGATCAGATATTGTTGCAGCGGAGTCTGTTGATGATGAAGAAGAGGACGGTTCAGCTGGTTGTTGTGGTTGTCGTATGATGGGTCGAGTTGGCGGAGGTAGAGGTTGTTGGGAGGCAACTGATCCACTGCCGGAGGCATCATCGGATGAGATGCGAAGGCGTTTTGTACGACGTTGAGCCGGAGGTTGTTGTGCAGCTGATCGACGTCGATGTTGTGGTTGATTTGGTGGTGGTTGGTGTGGTTGTGCCTGTTGTTGTTGTAGTGTAGCAGCTGGTTGTTCAGGAGCAGGTTGTACTCTCTCGGGTATCCAATGAGGATAATGACGAGCCCGGTATTCGTTGACGCTATCCAAATTGAAGTTTACAATTTTAAAAAGTGGTAGAGGGATCGGGGCATCAGGGACTGCAGTTGAACCACTGTTGCTTCTTAGAAAATTAACACTTGAGGGTTCGAATCGCTGTGCAACATCTCTGATGTGAATGTTTGGATGCACTCATAAGTTTATTACAAATTCAGAAAAACAAAAACAAAATACCCAAATAAAAAGTTTTATGTTTGTAACGTTAATCATAAGTTGTTGTAATATCCGTAAACGATCTCTTTACTAGTTCTCTAGTAAAGATTGCATCTGTTTATTACAAATTCTTTTAATTCTCGTTACTTACTACCTGAATTCGACAAATCATCCAGTAAAACGTCTACTCATGTGAAATATACTTGGGTTAAGAACGAAAAATCTCAATGGATTATCCAATCCTCTGAAAAATCTCTCAAATGGATCATCAAATCTGAACTGCCTCCTAGCAGTTCCCAAAAGCTCTAAATTGATCATCTCATAAAATCTGCATAAAACATATGTCTCTAATCGTTCTGGACCCACACAAGATTGGGTACCTAAAATGTTTTATTTGTTTTATGTAGAATGTGTGGTACCTCGACTCGGGCTGTTCGAGGCACATGACAGGAAACAAAAATCTCCTGACCAACTTTCGTGAAAAATACTTAGGAACGGTCAAATTTGGAAATGATCACTTAGCAGCCATCTTAGGTCTTGGTGATCTTATCTGCCATAACCTGATAATCAGAAATGTTGCCTTTGTCGAAGATCTCTCACATAATCTCTTCAGCATCGGAAAATTCTGTGACAAGACTCTAGAAGTAAACTTTCGCACAAAGAAGTGTGCCATTCGGACATATGACGGGGATGAACTTCTAACAGGAACTCGTGACACAAACCTCTTCACTATTGATCTTAATGACCTTAGTACAACCGAAGAAGTCTGTCTCGTGTCAAAAGCTACTGCCAATGAGTCATGGTTATGGCATCGACGTTTGTCTCATCTCAACTTTAAAACTATGAACAAACTCGTAAAAGGAGGTCATGTGTCAGGATTACCTGATGTTGCCTTTGACAAAGATCACAAATGTTCTTCGTGTGAAAAAGGGAAAATGACCAAAAAGTCTCACAAACCTAAACCTGCTCCCAGTACTTCCAAACCTCTTGAACTCCTACATATGGACTTATGTGGTCCAATGAGCGTTCACAGTCTTGCAGGAAAACGTTATGTTTTGGTTATTGTTGATGACTATTCCAGATACACATGGGTTTATTTCCTTCGTTCAAAGGATGAAGCCGCAGAGATCATAATCTCATTTATCAAGAAAACTCAAGTAAACCTGGAATTAAATGTTCAAACAATCCGTACCGACAATGGTACTGAATTCAAGAATCGGGTTCTTGACTCTTATCCTGAATCAGCTGGCATCACCCATCAATTTTCCGCTGCACGAACTCCTCAACAGAACGGTGTTGTTGAAAGACGAAACCGCACTTTAGTGGAAGCTGCTCGTACGATGCTTTCATTTTCAAAACTTCCTCTGTCGTTATGGGCAGAAGCCATCAGCACCGCCTGTTTTACACAGAACCGCTCAATCATAAACAAAACATACAACAAAACTCCTTATGAGCTAATCAACAATCGAATACCAAATGTTAACTTCGTCCACATCTTTGGTAGTCGATGCTTCATCCTATCTGATAACGAGAAACTCAACAAGTTTGAAGAGAAAGCCAAGGAAGGAGTCTTTATAGGCTATTCAAAGGATTCAGCCTCATTCAGAGTATACAACCGCTCTACAAGAATGGTCAGAGAAAGTGTCAATGTCTCATTCGATGAAACATTCATGCTAGATTCAAGCTCAACTGGCATTGAAAGACCTCTACCCACAACCTCCACTAACCATTCATCCACTCTGAATGATCTTGAAATCCTATTCCAACACTTCCATGATGAATATCACAACGTCAGACACAAAAACAGGGGAGGTTGGTAAGAAACAAATCACAAGTGATTCGCTTTACAAAATCACATGTGATTGTGTGCTTTACGTTATTTGACTGATTCATGTGAAGTTGCTAAGCGAATCACATGTGATTTGTTTGCTTAAAAACAGGGGAGGTTGGTAAGAAACAAATCACAAGTGATTCGCTTTACAAAATCACATGTGATTGTGTGCTTTACGTTATTTGACTGATTCATGTGAGGTTGCTAAGCGAATCACATGTGATTTGTTTGCTTAAAAACAGGGGAGGTTGGTAAGAAACAAATCACAAGTGATTCGCTTTACAAAATCACATGTGATTGTGTGTTTTACGTTATTTAACTGATTCATGTGAGGTTGCTAAGCGAATCACATGTGATTTGTTTGCTTAAAAACAGGGGAGATTGATAAAAAAACAAATCACAAGTGATTCGCTTTACAAAATCACATGTGATTGTATGAGCACAACTTTGCTAGTAGAATGAGAGTGTGCAGAGAAGTAACAAGTCTTCCAAGACTTAAAAAGATGGATTTTCAAACATATTTGGATGGTCAATGACCTTGGTTTGAGAAGAAAAGAAAAAGCAAAAAGGTGTTTCCATTTTGGTGATTAACTTGAAAAGTGGAAAAATAGTGTTGTGTCATGTGTCTTGTGATAGATAGAAATGAAGGGGTAGAAAGTTTGTGAATGGTGTTTTAATGAGGAAAGTTGAACAACCTTGGGAATGGCTGCATGCATGAGGAAATGAGCTAATAACCAAAATATGAAAGTTTAGGGGATGAGAAATGGAATCTTGACAGGAGGAAGAGACAAGCCAAAAATAATTTAACTTTTGAGAAAAAGGAGGAAGAGTATTAATTTTATGTATTTAGTAAAAGTGAGTATTTGTACTATCAAATGGTGTATTATTTCAACTTACATTTTATCTGATAATTAATGATGGTTAATTATTAGTTGAAAAATATTATTTTGGATGACTATTTTGTCATTATAAAAATTTATGTTTAATTCACAAATTAAATTATTAGTCTTGTTGTTAAATATTAAATCACATTCGATTTTATTATATCACTTTTGATTTCATTAAAAACCACATGTGATTTTGTTATGTAAAACAGAGTTTTTATTATAAAATAGAGGAGTCTATATACATAACAAAATCACATGTGATTGGAAAGTAAACATCAAGTGCACAAAAACAGTGACATGTACATAGAAACAATAACATGTGATTGTTAATAAAAATCACAAGTAATTGGAAAGTAAACATCAATTGCATAAAAACGGAACATGTTACTTAGTATTAAATCACTGGTGATGCTGTTCCCAATCACATGTGATTCTGGTAAGTAAACAAAGTTATTTCATAAAACAGAGGAGTATATACACATAATAAAATCACATGTGATTGGAAGGTAAACAACAAGTACACAAAAACAGAACATGTTACTAACTATTAAATCACATGTGATTTTATTAACTTTCACTTGTGATTCCGTTAGCAATCACATGTGATTCTGTTAAGTAAAACATAGTTATTTCAACTGGAACTAATGTTTTTGACGCGGATGGTTCATTGCTAATTGATCTTTTAAGCCTTATTTTGATCTTCTTTGACACCTCAGCAGTTTTTGTTTTTGATGGTGATAGAGGTCTTTTTCTACCAATATTAACATTAGTTCGTATCTCAGGCAACTGAGATAACATAGTAGGAAATTCATCATCACCTCCTATAAAACACAAAGAAGAATTTATGACAACTAATAACAATTTGAGATAGTTAAATTGAAATCACATGTGATTGAACGCACAATCTCACATAAACAACTGTAATTTAGCTTACTAATCACATGTGATTGAAAGATATGAATTATTTGACTGTGATTAGGTGAGATACTGAGAACAATCATATGTGATTGAACTCAAATAACATAATAATCAAATAATAAATAACAATCAAATGTGATTTAAAAACAGAGTAAACATAAAAAATAATAAAACATGTGAACACAGTAAAATCACATGTGATTTACTACTAAAAAACTCTAAAAAGCTGAAAATCTATAATAAAATCCGTAAAATCACATGTGATTTTAAAACAGAGTGAACATAAAAAAAATAAACGACAAATAACATGTGAATACAATCAAATCACATGTGATTTACAACTAAAAAACACTAGAAAGCTGAAATCTATAATAAAAACAGTAAAATCACATGTGATTTACAACTAAAAAACACTAGAAAGCTGAAATGTATAATAAAAACAGTAAAATCACATGTGATTTACAACTAAAAAACAAATAATAACTTCAAAATCACGTGTGATTTAAAACAAAATTACAAGCACATATGTTTAAGCACAAAAAATAGATGATTTAAAACGAAATAGACTTAGAATTACATGTGATTAACTAAAAACATTTGTTTTAGAATAAAACAGATCTAAATCAAATGTGATTAACTAATAAGAAACATCTGATATAAAATTAAAAAATATAAAATCACAGATGATTAACTAAAATAAATACGTGGTTTAAAATTAAATAGATGCACAGTCACATGTGTTCATGTGTTTTAAACTTAAACAGATCTAAGTCACATGTGATTTAAAACAGAGGTTTTCAAAAACAGGGGAGTTATTAACATTTCGCTAAATCACATGTGATTTACTAAAATAACTAAAATAACATTACGAATCATATGTGATTAACTATTAAAAAACACTAGAATGCTAAAACACTTGTTATTTGAAGCGAAAACAACAACATATAGAACAACATATCAACAAACAACATATGAAATCGACGTATTATCAAATAGAAACCCTAGAAAAGTTCGAAATACAAAAAAAGCCATAAAAGAACAAGGATTTCTGCATAAACAATAAAAAAGCTAATAATAACAGTAAATACAAGTTAAAATTACCTGTAACATGTACGAATTCCCCACGCTTTTTGTCGGAAGCTTTTTTCGAACGAGAAGGTCGTGAATCAGCCATTGTAAGTAGATCAGACACCAATATAGAAGAAAAACGATGTTGTATAAGTGTTTAACAAACGATTTTAGCAAAAAACTGAGAAGAAATCGGCAAAAACAAGTCAAAATGAAGGTTTATTCATTGATTTTTGTGTGTGTGAGAGAGAGAGAGAAAGAGAGCAGACGAGAGGGAGGAGAGAGAGGGGAAGATGAAATGTGAAGAAGGAGGGTTTTTAAGTCACGCACCAAATGACCAATATACCCTTCCGCCCAAAAAACTCATTTAATTGGAGATCTAATCTGGACCATTGATCTTCTTAATCCAAGGGTCTATGATTATCCCTTGGGACTTTAATATATATGTGGACCTCCTTGAACAATTCACTTATAAATACTGACACTATTTTCATTTGGTTCAACTATACCACCAATCAAGTTCAATTGATTCGACTATATTTAAAACTAGTTTCATAACCCGGCTAGCTTCAAGAAATAATATACATAACTACCAAATAAACTTACAAAATCATACAATAACTTTATTATACAATAATTTTGAGCTTGTAACCTTTATTTCTTTTTTTTGCTTAAAAGCAGTCCGAATGTGAAGCCAATAACTATTATGCAATTTTATTTTAAATATAAAATGTAAGAGAGAGATGTTTGGTTTCATGTATTGTGATAAGCTAAAAGGTCATCTTTTTTGGAACCAACATTTTTAATTCTTTAAGATTTGGTTAGTTAATTAAATGTTTTCACTACATGTTGCAAGATAATATATTTGTATCTTTTATACATCGGTTTAAAATATGGGGTTTAAAAGGTAGGTTTTAGGTCTAATGGGAGTGTTAAAGAGCTGAATTAATAATTTTGAAAATAGAAGACGACAAGCAGTGACACATAAGATCGTATTGTTGCACATACAAAAATGTTATGAAAATAGAAAAAACAAACCTAAGTCTTCAAGTCTCTTAATTTCAAACAAGTGGATGCAGATTTGAGAAAGTGTAAATGACACTCAAAACCAACATATTATTTTAACATGGCATGATTTCTATGATATAATTAAAAATTGACAACTTCCCCAAAAGAAAAGAGTAAGAAGCAGTTGGATGGTAATAATTACAGTATTAAATAGTTGCTTAGTAATCAATAAGAGGACTTGTGGCATCTTCTTGTGATTGAATTGAGGATTTAGAGCTACTCATCAATATCATGTTGCTTCACAAATTCTTCTATTATCTCTTTCAATTCTGATCAACATATCCGCTGTAAGATGTGAGCCATTGAACGGATCCGTGTGCAATTTTCACAACACTATTAATTACAAAAACAACAAACGTAATTCAATAATTAATGAGAAAATGTTGAGTTGGAAGACTTGCTTAGGAGATGCCTCTGAATGACTGGGCAGTCAACTATGATTCCTGAATATGTAAAATTACCGGATCTTCCATTAGTGTGTACTGTATCAAATTCAAGATTCATAATATTCTTCCAATTTTACTCAATTTTGAACAACAGCAATATTACCTGAATTGGATCAAGGAATTCATCTGGAATAGTACAGAACCTACCACAAAAGTTAACCATTAGCAAAAATCTATCAACATGTGTGTGTGTGTGTGTGTGTGTATTACTAATTTACTCACCAGAGATGATTTAGTTCATGTTATCAAGAAAGACATTCAGTTTCTTTTGGAGCAGTAAGCCATCTTCTCCTTTGATATATTCTTTCCCGACCTATGGCAGAAATAGATGCTTCTTCCAATATTTTAACTGATGTATCCCCATCAATACAACTGAATTTCATAATCAGATAACATAAAAGTTAGAAATTTCATAACCAGATAACATAAAAATTAGAAATGCTTAAAATTTGAAGAAAAAAACAGCAATTAAATGTTCTCGTAGCTTTCCAATTAATTCAATCAGATGGTCTTCACAATCAATAAAAAATTCTTGCCTAATTATTTGCAAAATAAGTAATTCTTGTTAATTATTTGTTTTAGAATCATCCCTGGACCATCTATCTGAAGTATGGAAGAATTATCCATCATGAATCTTTATGCATTCTGTATAAGAAGCATGCACACATTATAACAATGATGAATTATAACAGTTTTAGGTTTTCATTTTATTAGAATCTTTTTGAAAAAGCCATAAATAGAATTTTGAATCACAAAATAGACTGAAACGATCTGAATTAGGGCTGTCATTAGTCGCGTAATCCAGAGGAAGCTTAATATGTTATTTTGTAGATTCTAGGGTTCCAAATATGAACCCTAAATTAGTTTAATACAGATTAAAAAAACATAATACGTTACGAATTGAACGAAATATATGAACTTATTCACAATTTGAATCAGAAAATATAAAGAAATGACCTGATTATCTAAACCCGTATTGATATAATCCAAGCTCGATCTGATATAAACCCTATATGCCGATTCTATTAAAAAGTCATATTTTGAAGAGTAATTATACGAATCGAACCATAATTAAGAATTTATAAACATTTTTGAATCACAAAATAGACTGATTTGACCTGAATTAGGGCTCTGGTTCGTGGCTATCCAAATCCTAAAATGACCTGATTTTTTTAGAAATTCGTAAGTAATTAGTACTTACGGCAGAATTGGTTGTTCTTGGCTCTTGAGCGTCGGAGGCGGAAGCGTCGGAGGTAGGAGCGTCGGAGGCGGGAGGCGTGATGGTTGTGTACACTTTAATGCGGCGATAGATGCTGAAGCAAAGCCACTGACTTAACCTAATGTGAATAACCCGTACTGCATGTGGTTTAACACTAACATTACAATTGTACCCTTTGAGTCATCAGATGAGTCACTATTTAGAAGCAATATCATTGGCTGCTGCATTTCCTAGTCATCAAAGCAAAATCAAATCCTTGCTCCATATATAGGTGGGAAATTTAAAATATTATTCGGCTCCAAAAATTGGTTTTTAAAACATTGAATAAATGAACACAATTCAATGCAAATTTGTTTCAATCCATTGTGAGATTAATAAGTTAATTTCCTTTACAGTTTTCAACTAACATCATGTATATTTCGGTTACAATTCTATTTATAGAAATACAATAATAAATTTAATTTATTTCAAATCTTTTAACATTTATTATTATAAGAAATCTGTTTAAATTTTATTATAGAAAATACATCATTTCGATTCTATCGATTTTGGTTCGATTAATTTTTTTAATCCAGCTCACCCTATACACCGTTATGCTAAATGTAAGAATGTACATTCTCTAGAAAGAGATTTGTAACGACTGACATTAAAAGTAGACTGATCGCCAAAATTAATTCTAAAATCAACTTTTTCACTCAATTATCTTTTTTTTTTCTTTTCTTTCTGAACGGCTTTTCGAGCCTAGTCAGTGATATCTACAAGGAACAGTATACCTCTCTCGAACCTTCCACCTATTTGTCCACAACGAGACTTGAACCCATGACCAATAGGTCATGAGCAACACCTTAACTCCTCCTCCTATACCACTAGGCTACAAGCCTGGGTCACTATATTTATAAATTTTCTAACTAGCAAGAGAAACACAAAATTGAAAAAACTATCTAAGATTACATTATATTTTCCACAATAGTTCACACATCAAGTTAAACAATTTCCATTCTATCACCAAGATTACATTATATTTTCCACAATAGCTCACACATCAATACAAATCTCAAAAAGTAAATAAAAACACTTTTTTTAACTAAATTTTAAATTTTCCTTCGATCGTGACTAGCATGAGAAACATAACTTTGAAAAAAGTATCAATTAGTCAATTGAAGTAAATCTTGTGACTGACCATTATCATTTAATTAGTTTTGGAGGTTAAATGAATCTCTAAAAAGTTAATTAACATTAAATTTCAGAGTTATTGCCCGGTGAACGTTATGATCATGACCTTCTATATTAATATCATCCTAATCAATCAAACATTACTCGTACTCCGTATTAAATATGTTTGATTCATCCCCTATATATTTTCCATAAATACCAAATGCCTATAAATTGTCTCCACTTTTTGTCCATTTGTACCAAGACAACATTTCAAATGGCTCTAATTAGTCTCAAATCAGTAGTCATTTTTGTCTTAATCTCCCCCTGCTTGATACATCTCTCCTTAGCCGCAGGCTTACAATTCCTCGTTCCACATAATGAAGCCCGAGCCCAAGTTGGGGTCCCACCACTCACATGGAACACCACGTTGGCAGCGTATGCTCGTTCATATGGTCTCCAAAGACGCGGGGACTGTAAATTGGAACACTCGAAAGGACCTTTTGGTGAATGCCTAGCTGAAGGTTATGGTGATGGAATGAATGCAAGTGTTGCGGTTGGCTTGTGGGTTGGTGAGAAACCAAACTATGATTATGAATCCAATTCGTGTGTCGGTGGGCCATGTGGTCACTATACGCAAGTGGTTTGGCGTAATTCTGTCCATCTTGGTTGTGCTAGGATTAAATGCTCTAACGATTGGCGGTTTGTTATATGCAGCTATGATCCCCCGGGGAATTACATTGGCGAACGCCCATATTGATATTTAAGATGTTAGAAATTTTTTTATATGGACCGATGCACTTATCTAAAGAGTATTATTTCGTACTCGAATCGTGTAATTTGGTAATGATAATTTATGCATTTATGTTAATGTTGAAGGCCTGTTGAACATCATGTTCTATAAATGATTTCTTGTATTTTCCTTTCCTAATATTAATGTGCTTTTTTTAATGTGATGTTTTGTTATATTCTTTTGGTTGTAGTTTCCTTTCATAAAATTAATGGCTTAGTTTTTTAGTTGTAGCTATTATATTTCTATATCTGGCTAAATAATCTACAAGGGATAAGTCAATGTTTTTAAAACATGAAGGTAGCTGATTGGAGTGAGTGGTTTAGACGGATGGTTATATCCCGGTCAGAATCGTTGGTTGGACATATAAACTTGGTAAACTGGCCGATCAAGCTGGAAAAAACTGACTTTTTATAAAAGACTTAGTTGAAAAGTAAGTTTTATTAAATAATTATTTTCCATGATATTTGTTTTTAAATATTGATTAAGTTTAATGTCCATACACATTTGAACTACGTAAAAATTCTATGTCTAAAAAGATGGTAGTAAACCACAATAAATATTGACTCAAATTGAATATTTTTACCCTTTAAGAAGTTTGAAGATATGTACTTGACACGACTGTCGGCCGGTTAACCAAACCTCTAGGAGAGCCATATGCAACCTTACCTTGTCCATAGCTTTGACATCGCATACATAGTTAGATTTTAGCAATGTTTTAAAACCCGGGTTTTTACTCGGCTCGGTAAGATGACCGGGTCACGGCTCAACCGGTTTAACCGGTGGTCCAACCCGGGTCAACATATAAAAAAAATATTATATAAAATTACCAATAAAAAATAAAGTTAGCACATAAAAATCCCATTTAAGGTAAATTGAGAATCTTTTTCCGATTATTATACTTGCAAACAATTGAATTTCATGTGTAGCTACATTAATCGGTGTGTAAGTAAACCAAAGGTGCAGATTGATCTTATTGAATTGAATAATGATGAAATTGTTAAGAATTCTTGAGAGGGTTTTTATTAGAAGTTGCTATAAACTTTTTAAGAGAATACTCATAGAGACATGGAAATTTGTTATAGAGAAGATGGTGTTTTGTAAGGCAAATTTGCTTCAATTAAACTATTAAGCCGGGTCAAAAACGGTTTCCGGGTCAACCGGGTCGCCGGGTTTGATAGAAAACCGCCGGGTTGCA
The DNA here is from genome assembly GCA_963853835.1 of Calendula officinalis. NCBI lineage: Eukaryota > Viridiplantae > Streptophyta > Magnoliopsida > Asterales > Asteraceae > Calendula > Calendula officinalis. Next base: position 69,485,949 of record OY970828.1, read on the forward strand.
ACGGGTTGTCACATAGCAAAAACCCGTAGGTTTTCAACCCGCTCTCTTCCCCGGGTTCTGGGTTAACCGGGTTGAACCGGGCGGTCAATCCGGGTTTTAAAACACTGGATTTTAGTCATTTTACCACTAATCAAAAAAATATTAATTATTTTATGAGTATTACCTAAATCTTTGTCATTAGTAATTCAAATTTTGTAAGATACGTTAACTATTCCGTAAGCCCACAAATTACGCAATTAGTAAAGGTAAATAACTATATATGTTACGAGTTATCTTAAAGAGACACATTACTTTTTGAAGAGAACTATATACCCTTGGTAAAACTCCTAAATAACTTTCTAAATGTTATCGGTTTGATCCTCATATGGGTAAATATTCACCTTAGGGGAAGGTTTTGAAACATCCACGATAACGATCAGGTCGCGTATATCACAAACAAAGTTTGAGCACCCCATGAGAGCCCAGTATAACGACCTTTTTTTATTAAGGATAAAGGTTACTATTAGAGGAGGAGGATGATATATAATCATATAAGGTTTTTCTAACATGTTGAGGTACATTAATTTACTCAAAAAAATATAATAAAGTTTTATTAATCATAATTAAGTTCCTATTTTACATTTTATACTTTTATTGGAAAGTTGATTTTAGTAACCTTTGAATGTATGTTTCCTAGGTTTAGTAGAAGGGAAAGTCCTCCCGTTTCGCAACAAAATCACCTTAAACGTAACATCCCCGATCTCCTTTATAGAGTACTCCGTATCCGTAAGGTGAAGAGATTCAAGATGTTTAGATGTCGGAGATCCTTCCAGCTCTTGGGATTTGGACACGTCACCAAACGGATATTGATTTCCATAGCAATCGAATACTCAATGAAAACATGATGTTGGGGCAACCAATGGATTTTATACTTCCTATCTCTATTAGAGACCAAACAAAAATTATCTAGAATATTGTGGTTTCGGAAGCTTAAATATAACGAAGTTACCTAATATGGTTGAAATAAATGGAATTTTCTCCACTAACACAGTAGGGTTGTCGGAAGTTGATGCCACGTTGATCAACATGCAAAAGGAATAAGAAATCCGTTAGAAATATTTAATTGACAATTAGTTTGTATTTTTAATATCCGTATTTTAATTTCTGTATTTTTAATTTCCGTATTTTAATTTTCTTGTTTTAATTTCCGTATTTTTAATTTCTGCATTTGTATTTTTATTTAATGAAAAATTAGTTGTTTTAAAAAAAAAAAAAAAAAACCTGGTCCTTAAATGAGTGTTCTAAATTTAGTTATGAGTGAAAGGTTATTAAAAGTGATGGGTATGGGGCGCGCTATCATACGCGTCCCCCAAAGTGGCCCCATCGCCGTCTGCAACTTTAGCAGTTGTTATGCCACTTTACTGGCGGAGGAGAGAGGAGAGAGTTTTTTTTTGAGGTATTTTGTGAATGAGAGTATTTTAATTAGTCGTAAAAGGAGTTTTTGAGTTATGAGTGAATAAGGGGGTGTTTGGTTCGTTGGAATCCCCAAGAATTAGTGGGAATTGGAATCTAATTCCAGAGATTCCTGCGTTTGGTTCACCATATTCAGGATGAAATTAGAATCCATGGCACCAAAAGTTTCCTTCAGTTGAGGGAATTAAGATTCCTTCCCACACCCTAAGGAATTCAGATTCCTTCCGACTACCAGACCGACCTCTCCTTCACCTGATCGGGTGTTAATTGGATTTCCAGTTTATAGGGTCGGGTTATAACTGAACCCGAATAACTCAACCAACCCGATTAACCGAACCCGATAACATGTTATCGGTTTGGTTTCGGTTTTGAAAATTCAGCGTTTTCGGTTTCGGTTCGGTTCGGTCTTCGGAAAAGGATGAACATTTGGCCTAAAAAACCCGAACCGAAACCGAAGCAAACAAAAACTAATAACATGTTATCGGTTCGGTTTCGGTTTTGAAAATTCATTGTTTTCGTTTTCGGTTCTATCAGTTTCGGTTCGGTTTTTGGACCGAGCTCACCCCTAATAATTTTAATATATCAAAACCAAACCTGACCTAACTGACTCGAAACCCAAATAACTCGACCGAACAACTCCTTTAGGTGGTTGTGGAGTGATGGAACTACATTTAAATTCCAATTCCTAATGGCACAAATGTAACACCTCAATTTTTAATACAAAACGTTTGGCCAAAATAATCATTTAATAAGAGGAGAACTATCCCAAAATACGGATTTATAAAAACCTTTGGTATGAAAATCAGAGTATAAGTTTGGTGTTACAAAATATATCAAAACCAAAGCTAAGTCCAAATCCGTTCTAGTGTTCTTCTACTCTAGGCCCCGCATCTCTATCCATGCGTACCTACACCTTCGATCCCGAACCTGAGTACATAGCAAAACAAACAAGGAGTACGTGAGACAAAAATGTTTCGTGAGCTACATGAGTTTAGACCCGATAATTAGATAATCATAAGGTATATAAACAAACATACAAGTAGTTCATCCATCTATTTAGTCACCCTATTGTGACTCTATAATCCTTGCTTTCCTAGCAATCATATCTAGTTATCGGGTTGCCCCCGAACTAACTAGAATCACAATGACTTATTAACCGAAATCCTTCGCCATTAATAAGCCTCAAGATACCGGCAAGAGGGATTCGCCCAATCTACCGATACCTGCCTTACTCGCCGGACTACCTCCAGTTAGCAAGACTACTACCGTGGTTGAGTCGATGGGAATCCACCCAACTGCCCCTCACACCACACCTCATGACCGGGGGTCCCCCGGTTCATCACATCATCTCAACGTATCATAACTCAACGGTTATGTCAATCTAGCTCTCGGCTATCATGTCTGTCATCAATCAAGTTAGTTCAATACTACTATTGGTATAACTAACTATCAACTACTAGTCTACACAAATAAGCAAATAGACCATGACACAAGTAAATAAAATGTATTTCATAAGCTATGTACTCAGTAAATTTCCACACGTACTCACCTTAGCAATAAGTTGTTCCAACCGAATTCTTGACTCCAAATCTCTTGCTTTACAAATCCACCGACTTTCCAAGATGTCACCGAAAGCCTAATACAATGATCACAAGATGTTCAACATCTCATACTACTAATAATGTATCCATTAACCTCTAAATACCATTAACTAACATTTTCCCCCAATTATGATGATTTACCAAACCCTAGGTTTAACCAACCCATAAGATTCTTATCAATCTTGATCATACACTTGTTTCCTTTGTTAATATACCATCTATTAAGTGTATACACCATTTATTCATCATAAACCATAACCCCCAATAACTAGGGTTTCAAACTCAAGCATCAAAATACATAGATCTTAAGCTACAAAGATCAAAGAGTGAAGATATACCTTTAATCTTCACTTAGGAGTGAAATCAATCAAAGTTTTGAGAAGGAATCACCCAAGATCAGCCACTATGCTGGAAAATCGCCAAGGAGAGAAACTAGGGTTTATCTTTGGCATTTATGGCTGGAATCCCGCATTTAATATGCTGTCTGACAGGTTCGCGTCGCGAACCCAAAGTTCGCGTTCGCGAACTTCCTGTGCCCGGCACCTCGCGATTGTGAGCCCCTCGCGAACCTATCGCGAACTCTTTTGACCCAACAACCCAAAATCTCTGTCGACCTCTCGCGTTCGCGAACCTATGTTCGCGTCGCGAACTCCCCTGCACAGCAGGGCTGCAGTTTTCGTTCCTTGTCTCGACTCAGTTTCGTCCATAACTTTCTCATACGGTATCCAATTGACACGAAACCAGTTTCTACGTTCTTTAAACGATTTATCCTTATTTATCATATTTTTTTATAATTTATTTATTTACAAATTTCGGGTCGTTACAACTATCTACCCCTTAAGAAGATTCCGTCCTCGGAATCTCATCATAGTTCACGAAATCCGGGTATCTTTTCCGAATCTCGTCTTTGACTTCCCAAGTTAAATTCGGCCCAAGTGAATGCTTCCACTTGACCAATACCAACTCAATTTCTTTATTCCGAAGCTTCTTTGTTTTCGTTTCTAATATAGCCTCGGGCTCCTCAATCAACCGGTTTGGGGCATCAACCCGCAACTCTTGCAATGGGATAATGTTCTCAACCGACCCGATAAACTTTTTCAAATAACTCACGTGAAAGGTGTCATGCATACCTTGAAGCTCGGGTGGAAGTTCCAACTTAAACGCTTGAAGTCCAACCCGGCCTAAAATTTTGAATGGTCCGACATATCTCAGACTCAATTTCCCTTTCTTCCCGAACCGCATTACACCTTTCCAAGGTGATACTTTCAATATTACCATATCCCCGACATCCAAGTCGTATGGTCTTTTCTTCAAACCCGAATAACTTCTTTGCCTATCTTGTGCGGCTTTCATGTTGGCTTGAATGATACCGATCTTTTCATTCGTCACCCTCACGATCTCGGGACCCGTGAGTTTCGTTTCTCCCGCTTCCAACCAACAAGATGGAGTTCTACATTTTCTTCCATATAACGCCTCATAAGGCGGCATCTTAATGGTCGAGTGATAACTATTATTATACGAGAACTCGACTAACGGTAAGTGTTCATCCCATTTACCACTAAAATCTAGAACACACGATCTTAACATATCTTCAACCGTTTGAATCGTTCTTTCACTTTGACCGTCGGTTTGCGGATGATAAGCCGTGCTCAACCGCAACTTTGTACCCAACTCTTCTTGTAATGACCACCAAAATCTCGAGGTAAACCTCGCGTCTCTATCGGACACAATCGATAACGGAACCCCGTGGAGTCGGACCACCTCGTCAACATATAACTTGGCCAATTTCTCAAGTGGCAACGTTTCCCGAATGGCTAAAAATAATGCACTCTTGGTCAACCGGTCAACTATGACCCATATGGCATCATGACCCTTACTCGTCTTCGGTAAACCTACTATGAAATCCATAGTTATGTCTTCCCACTTTCCGGCCGGTACAACCAATGATTGAGCTACCCCGTACGGTACTTGATGCTCGGCTTTTACTTGTGCACACGTGGCACATTTCGAGATATACTTGGCTACTCTCGCCTTCATTCCGGGCCACCAATAAACCCGTTTCATATCTTGGTACGTCTTTGTACTCCCCGGGTGAATCGAATACTTCGACTTGTGCACATCACTTAACAACTCTTTTAGGACACCACCGAACTTAGGAACCCAAATACGACCGCCTACGGTCTTCAACCCTTGTGCATTTTCAAGAAAATGTTGGTGCTTACCTAACCGTTCTTGTCTTAACTCGTCTTTTCCCATAACTTCTCGTTGGGCATTCTTGATTCTTTCGATGATGCTCGAGACGACTTCTATACGTGTTAATATTCCTCGGTTCGGTTTTTCATAGACTTTTCGGCTCAAGGCGTCGGCTACTACATTAGCCTTTTCCGCATGATACACAATCTCACAATCATAGTCGGCAATCAACTCGATCCATCGTCTTTGTCGCATATTAAGATCTTTTTGAGTAAATACGTATTGTAGGCTTTTATGATCCGTGTACAAAGTACACCGAGTACCATACAAATAATGCCTCCACAACTTCAAGGCAAATATAATCGCTGCCAACTCCAAGTCATGTGTCGTGTACCTCAATTCCGCATTCTTCAACTGTCGCGAGGCATACACGATCACCTTTCCTCGTTGCATCAACACACAACCGAGTCCTTGATTTGAAGCATCACTATAAACCACAAAGTCTTCCATACCATCCGGTAACGTAAGAATCGGCGCGTTACATAACTTTTCCTTCAACAAATTAAACGCCTCTTCTTGCTTCTTTTCCCACACAAACTTCTCACTTTTTCTCGTTAACTTCGTTAGTGGAATCGCGATTCTCGAGAAGTCTTGTATAAATCTTCGGTAATAACCGGCTAATCCAAGGAAGCTTCTTACCTCGGTTGGAGTCTTCGGAGGCTCCCAATTTGACACCGCTTCAATCTTGGAAGGATCGACCTTAATACCATCACTTGTCACAACGTGACCCAAGAATTGTACTTCCCGCAACCAAAACTCGCACTTGGAGAATTTTGCATACAACTTCTCTCTTTTCAATACATCCAACACTAGTCTCAAATGACCTTCGTGTTCTTCCTCGGTCTTGGAATAAATTAGAATATCATCAATGAACACGATCAAAAACTTATCAAGGAACGGTTTACAAACCCGATTCATCAAATCCATAAAAATGGCCGGCGCATTTGTAAGACCAAACGGCATCACTAGGAATTCATAATGACCATAACGTGTACGAAAAGCCGTCTTCTCGGTGTCGCCTTCCTTCACCCGAACTTGGTGATAACCCGACCTCAAATCTATCTTCGAGAAGTAACTAGCACCTTGCAATTGGTCGAATAAGTCGTCAATTCTCGGCAACGGGTATCGGTTCTTAATAGTTACCTTGTTCAACTCTCGGTAGTCGATACACATTCTCATCGAACCGTCTTTCTTCTTAACAAATAACACCGGTGCACCCCACGGTGACGAACTCGGACGAATAAAACCCTTATCTAGCAAGTCTTGCAATTGAGTCATCAATTCCCGCATCTCGGTGGGAGCTAAACGATACGGAGCACGAGCAATCGGCGTCGCCCCCGGCACCAAATCAATCTTAAACTCGACTTGTCTCTCCGGTGGCAAACCGGGCAAGTCATCGGGAAACACCTCGGGGAAATCCCGAATAATTTTGACGTTATCCATCGTCTTCTTTTCTTTTCGGCCATCTAATACATATGCAATAAACGATGCACAACCTTTCGATATACTTTTCCTCGCCTTAATGGCGGTAATCACATTAGGCATGTGATGTCGTTTTTCCCCATACACGTACACTTTCTAATTCTCGGGTGTCTTAATCGACACTATCTTGTCACCACACAAAATCTTGGCTTGGTGCACACCCAACCAATCCATACCGATAACCACATCGAACGCCTTAATCCCCATGGGCAACAAATCGACCTTAAACTTTCTACCATCTATTTCTATTTCACAATTTCTATAAATACGTTCAACCATAGAAGTTTTCCCGTCGGCTACCTCAATCTCATAACCCTCATCTAACATCTCGGACGACACATTCAACTTACAACCGAACTCATAAGACACAAACGAATAATTGGAACCCGAATCAAACAAAATATGAGTTGGCAAGGAGTTAATGAATAGAGTACCTGACACCACATCGTGTGCCTCCTTCGCCTCCTACCGAGTTAGTTGGAAGGATCGCCCCTTCACCTTAGCCCGCTCCACTTTCTTTTGAGCCGTGGATACCATCGACTCGATCCCCTTCTTCGGGCACACATTGCTATAATGCCCCTTCTCGTGGCATGAATAGCACTCCACATCGGCCGACAACTTGGCCTTACAATCTCGGGATAGATGCCCCATCTCGCCACAACTATAGCAAGTCTTCGACTCTCCTCGGCATACGCCGGTATGATTCTTCCCGCACTTCTTGCACGGGGCAACACTTCCTTGTTTAGAGAAGCTCGATGTGAACTTCCCTTTCTTGAACGAACTAGAGCCGCTCTCGGCTTTCCTTTTCTCGCCCACATGGGCCCTCACGGCAACCCGTGCCTCATTTACTTCCTCAACACCCCGGGCGGCACTAATGGCCTCATCAAGTGTGACCGCCCTCTTCACTTCCAATTGATAATCCCACGGTAGCCCACTAGCATACCGAACCACTCTCAACCTCTCATCCGAGTAGGTTTTAGCAACAAACGGGAGTAATCCCGTGAACTCTCTCGAGTATTCCTCGATCGACATATCACCCTTCTTAAGGGTCACGAACTTCTCGTGCATCTTTTTCAAATCCCTTTCGGGACAAAATTTCTTTTTCAATCTCGTGGTGAATTCATCCCACGACATTTTCTCCACCACCTCCCTTCCAAGGGTCTCATACACAATATCCCACAAAATCATAGCATCTTCTTTCAAAAGTTATGACGTATAGGTCACCATATCGGCCTCCTTACACTTGCTACTACCGATAACCCTCTCGGTTTCCCGGATCCACCTCATAGTTACCTTCGGGTCCGAACTACCCTTGTACACATTCGGCTTACAAGCCATGAAGGATTTAAACGAGCAACCTTCTTTCACATCGGGCCTTTCCCTAGCATCACTTTGGCCACCCGTGGAGGATTTCCCCTCCCCGGTGCCACTACCCCCGGTTCTTCCATCCGATTTAGCTTCAGACTCCCGGTCTCCACCCGACCTCTCCCGGTCACCAATAATACGGTGCACTTCATCGGCCACCGTTCCCTTGATTTGATCAAGAAAAGTTTGGAGATCCGCCATAGTTACCGGAGTCTTATTAGCTCCGACTTCCGATTCATCAACCCGATGCATCGATGGTTGACTTCCTTGTTCAACCAAATTCTCGTTATGAGGTATTTCCTCCCCCCGGCCCTCCCGGGCCTTACCACTTCTACGCGTGGTCACCATTTCTTTCAATCAAGACAATACGAAAGACATTAAACATTTAGTACCTTAAGTACAAACCATTAGTTGCATAAGACTCAATACCCATAATCATATCAATTCTCATCGGTCCCCTAGGTTCAACCCTAAACTTAACATAAAGTCTCAAGGTCAACCTATGATCTTAAGGAATCTTATATTCCTAATGCTACAGTCTAAGACTAGGATGGTCATCCAACCTAATTCACTTAAACAGTAGCTCTGATACCAAGTTGTAACACCTCAATTTTTAATACAAAACATTTGGCTAAAATAATCATTTAATAAGAGGAGAACTATCCCAAAATACGGATTTACAAAAACCTTTGGTATGAAAATCAGAGTATAAGTTTGGTGTTACAAAATATATCAAAGCCAAAGCTAAGTCTAAATTCGTTCTAGTGTTCTTCTACTCTAGGCCCCGCATCTCTATCCATGCGTACCTACACCTTCGATCCCGAACCTGAGTACATAGCAAAACAAACAAGGAGTACGTGAGACAAAAATGTTTCGTGAGCTACATGAGTTTAGACCCGATAATTAGATAATCATAAGGTATATAAACAAACATACAAGTAGTTCATCCATCTATTTAGTCACCCTATTGTGACTCTATAATCCTTGCTTTCCTAGCAATCATATCTAGTTATCGGGTTGCCCCCGAACTAACTAGAATCACAATGACTTATTAACCGAAATCCTTCGCCATTAATAAGCCTCAAGATACCGGCAAGAGGGATTCGCCCAATCTACCGATACCTGCCTTACTCGCCGGACTACCTCCAGTTAGCAAGACTACTACCGTGGTTGAGTCGATGGGAATCCACCCAACTGCCCCTCACACCACACCTCATGACCGGGGGTCCCCCGGTTCATCACATCATCTCAACGTATCATAACTCAACGGTTATGTCAATCTAGCTCTCGGCTATCATGTCTGTCATCAATCAAGTTAGTTCAATACTACTATTGGTATAACTAACTATCAACTACTAGTCTACACAAATAAGCAAATAGACCATGACACAAGTAAATAAAATGTATTTCATAAGCTATGTACTCAGTAAATTTCCACACGTACTCACCTTAGCAATAAGTTGTTCCAACCGAATTCTTGACTCCAAATCTCTTGCTTTACAAATCCACCGACTTTCCAAGATGTCACCGAAAGCCTAATACAATGATCACAAGATGTTCAACATCTCATACTACTAATAATGTATCCATTAACCTCTAAATACCATTAACTAACATTTTCCCCCAATTATGATGATTTACCAAACCCTAGGTTTAACCAACCCATAAGATTCTTATCAATCTTGATCATACACTTGTTTCCTTTGTTAATATACCATCTATTAAGTGTATACACCATTTATTCATCATAAACCATAACCCCCAATAACTAGGGTTTCAAACTCAAGCATCAAAATACATAGATCTTAAGCTACAAAGATCAAAGAGTGAAGATATACCTTTAATCTTCACTTAGGAGTGAAATCAATCAAAGTTTTGAGAAGGAATCACCCAAGATCAGCCACTATGCTGGAAAATCGCCAAGGAGAGAAACTAGGGTTTATCTTTGGCATTTATGGCTGGAATCCCGCATTTAATATGCTGTCTGACAGGTTCGCGTCGCGAACCCAAAGTTCGCGTTCGCGAACTTCCTGTGCCCGGCACCTCGCGATCGTGAGCCCCTCGCGAACCTATCGCGAACTCTTTTGACCCAACAACCCAAAATCTCTGTCGACCTCTCGCGTTCGCGAACCTATGTTCGCGTCGCGAACTCCCCTGCACAGCAGGGCTGCAGTTTTCGTTCCTTGTCTCGACTCAGTTTCGTCCATAACTTTCTCATACGGTATCCAATTGACACGAAACCAGTTTCTACGTTCTTTAAACGATTTATCCTTATTTATCATATTTTTTATAATTTATTTATTTACAAATTTCGGGTCGTTACAACTATCTACCCCTTAAGAAGATTCCGTCCTCGGAATCTCATCATAGTTCACGAAATCCGGGTATCTTTTCCGAATCTCGTCTTTGACTTCCCAAGTCAAATTCGGCCCAAGTGAATGCTTCCACTTGACCAATACCAACTCAATTTCTTTATTCCGTAGCTTCTTTGTTTTCGTTTCTAATATAGCCTCGGGCTCCTCAATCAACCGGTTCGGGGCATCAACCCGCAACTCTTGCAATGGGATAATGTTCTCAACCTCCCCGATAAACTTTTTCAAATAACTCACGTGAAAGGTGTCATGCATACCTTGAAGCTCGGGTGGAAGTTCCAACTTAAACGCTTGAAGTCCAACCCGGCCTAAAATTTTAAATGGTCCGACATATCTCGGACTCAATTTCCCTTTCTTCCCGAACCGCATTACACCTTTCCAAGGCCTAAACGAGTGAATCACATGTGATTGCATTCTGAATCACATGTGATTTAACTAAAACATGATTTTACACTAAAATCACATGTGATTTTACACTAAAGTCACATGTGATTTTACCCTAAAATTACATGTGATTAAGTTATACACGTAATTATCAAATAAATATTATTTTTTAATAAAAAAATTAATAAAAAAATAAAAAAAATTAAAAAAAAATTAAAATAAAAATAAAAAAAAATCGAAATTTTTTTAAGTGCCAAATGACCAAAATACCCCTTCATAACAAAAAATAAAATAAATAAAAAATTTAAAATAAAAAATAAAAAATAAAAAAATATTTTTATTTTTTAAAAAATGACCAAAATACCCCTTAATATATAAAATATGTGATTAATTTTGACCATTAGATCCTATTGATCAATAGTTGAGATTTGTTCCTTGGGACTTCCTAAAGATGATGGACCTCCTTGAACGTTTTTCGGTATACATATTATATGACACACACAGATTACATATTAATATTATTAAGTTCATAATAAAGAATTACCACCCCCCGCGTATTTTGAGTGTCAATTTCGGTGTTTTACCAGTTCGAAGTACCAAATACCGGATATTGATAAAATCAAATACCGAGTACCATACTGAAATAATTGGTAGTGTAGTGTACTGAAAACTATGTTAGTATGTTAAAATTTGTGGAAACTTCACGAGTTTGCTACGTTTGGAATTTAGGTATGTTGGTTATTCTACCTAAAAATTAAGTTGAAGAAATTTTTTGCAACATATATAGTGGTCCATGAAAATATCCTATCGTTCTAGTTTCTCCTTTGTATGGCTTCTTCATGTGTGTTTATATATACATCAGTTTCTCAAATAAATAGCACTTGAGCTACATACCAATTAATTAACATGTCACTTTTATGTGTTACATTATTCATATCAATTTTACAATATTCTCATTCCCATAACGCACCACAAGACTACGTGAACGCCCACAATGAGGCTAGAAAAGAACTCGGTCTGGGTCCTATGCAATGGGATTCTACGGTGGCGAAATTTGCGGAAAGCTATGCCCATCAGAGGAAGGCTGATTGTGCGCTTGTACACTCGCGTTATGGAAAATATGGTGAGAATCTGGCTATTGGGTATGGGTATGGGGAGTTCTCGGGTTTGGAAGCGGTAAAGTTATGGGTCGACGAGAAGGCTCACTATGATTACGAGTCAAACACTTGTTCAAAGATGTGTGGACATTATACTCAAATAGTTTGGAAAACCTCGACACGTCTTGGGTGTGCTCGGGTAAAGTGTATGAATAGAAATGCCTGGTTTGTGACTTGTAATTATGACCCACCCGGGAACTACATTGGCAAGAAACCTTATTAGAATGGACGAGTATTTTCTACGGCCGAATTCATTTCTACATCATATTTTTAGTTCATACACCGCACAGTACAAGTTTTATAGATAATTGTATAATCATACTAAATATCGATTGTGGTGAATATAATAAACATTGTAGTGTAAAACTCACCTTATTCCGTATAGGATGTAGAGTATTGTTGGGATATGTTTGCAAGTGTGATCAAAATATGTTTGTAATAAAATGATTTGTTTATAAAATGAGACACGAAAACTAAAAATATATACAAATATTTTTGATGACATCGAAATCATATTAACCTTTAAAATCTGATATCTGTTATAACCATATTTTTAGGCCTCTGGCTTTTACACATAAATACTCATGTATAACATTTCTCTATTTAATTTACAGAAATTGAAGCTTTTGAGACGAGAAATGACTTCTACACAAATTTTTAGATTCATACACCACGACCACATGACCAAAATGTAAAAAGTATTATAAAACATTGTACAACTTTATCAAACTACGGGCTGTCAAATATAAATAAAAAAATGTGCCCAAATCACTGGCTTTTGAGAAATATACCCAATTCACAATTTTATATATTTATACAATTTACAGTAATACTTATACACTATGGTACATGCTTCAAAATATATGATGTAGAAAAATAATTCTCTTAAATGAATCGACCAACTATTTTGATGACTCAGGGCACTAAACAAATGAAATTTGAATAAAATTATAGGTGACATATACAAATTAATGAAGGGAAATTATATACCTATGAAAATGTTCACTTACCTTTAACTCTTTTTTCATTTTCGTATATATGATGTATCAATGATATCGAAGTATCAGAATTAGATACTTCAATCCTAATCACGCAGCAATCATCACATCCGCTCTGTTAATGTTCCACTCGATCGATTAACTAACAAGAACCTATTACATGATCGATTTATCGTACAATTATTTCATTACAGACGGGAAATTAGTAATCAAAAGTTAACCCCAATAATCAAAAACAGGGAGCTCGTAAGGCCTTTCGTTAACAATGTTACCGGGCGGGTCATAATAGCAAACAACAACATAAGAAGTACCATCATCACATTTACTCCGAGCACATCCAACGCCTTTGCTATTAGCCCAAATAATTTGAGTGTAATGATTGCATGGTTTCCCCCCTATACACTTGTTTTCTTTGGAGCAATAATCCCGTTTCTCGTCTAGCCACATTTGCACACCATCTGTAATATTGAGGCACGGGCCGGATGCCATATTCTCCCCACATCTATCCCCGTGTGTCAATTTACAATCCGTCCTTTGGTCGGCCCAAGCTTGTGCAAGTTTTTCCTCGGGGTCGTATTGCAAAGGCTCCATAAACAATACTCGTCTTATGCAATTATGGACCATAACATAGTCTTCTTGTGAGTTGCCATCACATTCGGCAGGTACATCATCGTGCGCGTGAGATACGTGTAGAATCCCGATCGATAAACCAAGAAAAAGCAAGATGTTAGTTAGACCAATAATGTTGTCCCATGTTGCAAGATGGTGGAAGTAATTGTGTTTTGAGTGTGTTTTTTCTAATGACATAAATGGGTTATTTTCGGGTGAAAATATGTAGTGAATGTAAATGAGTCAAAGTTAGAAGCCAAATTAAGTGGACACTTTGATGGACCACAAAGTTCTATATATCTTTAATCAGCTGAAACCTTGGGCCAACAACCATCACAACCGGATCTAAAACACTTAAAAGGCAATGTTTTAAAACCCGGATTTTAAATCGGACTGGCTGATGGTTAAAAAAGGGTCGGACCGGTCGGACCGTTTGAACCGGCGGTTGAACCGGATTACATAAAAAAGCCTAAAAATACAATTATTATAATAAATCCAAAAAATAATCCAATAATAATTATGTTACCCAACAAAATTAAACACTTTAAGTTTCACATGTATCAAAAAAAATAACTAAAAAATTTGAAAAATCAGAATACATATACAGAATATTACGAAATTTGAAAAATCAAGCGGCAAATAAATCCATGTATACATACACTTAGTGTTTTCGTGGCAAATAAAACATTGCATAGAATACGAGTACCGAAGATTTCAAATCATACAAAATTGCCTTTGCTGTATGCTGCTAACTTAGAAAAAGAATTCATCCCACATTACTATGAGAGAGGAAAATCCACTAGCAAGGAGCCTTATATATTCTACCCATGACTTCGTGAGAAAACCAATAGCAGCTCCTCAATATGAGCTGTGCCTTGCCTTTTTGGCTTGGTTCAACTGAAAAGTTCTTCAAACTCGGTTTTTATGCCGGTTTAACCCGAGCTTTAGGCCAGTTTAACCCGGTTCTTTGAAAAAACAGCTGGTTCAGTCCGGCTCAGTTTTGGCCTATTGGCCTGCTGTGTCCGGCCCGGGATTTATTTTTTTCCGGTCTGATCTGGTCACGAAAACATTGCTTAAAGGTACATTACTTGGTTGACAAAATCAGCGCAAACATCGTGAACCATAGCTTTGAAGATACATTTTGAATCATATGGTCAGTCATGTATGATTTTTTTAAAGGGTCTTTCAAGGCTCTCCCGAGTGTCTGATTATACTTGTGATTTACGCAATCTAATCGTTGACGTGAATCTTTTTGAATACTCTTCTCTGGTCGTATGTTAAATATTTACCGAGTAAAGAATTGAACTTATGACATCTAAAAGTTTAGATGGGAAGCATTATCACTTCCTATTGCTATATATTGTAAAAGTACATGTGATGGAACAAATTCCAAACATTATACTTTCTCCGATTCAAAATAAGTGCTACACTTTGTTTATATGGGTGATTCAAAATAAGTGCTACACATTACCTTATTTGGCAAAAAATGGTAGGGCCCACACTCACTAACTATCCACTTTAAGAAAGTGAAATGACCTATTTACCCTTACCTTTTACTTTTAAACATCATTAACTCCATTTTTATTCAAAAGGTGTGGGACACATTATTCAGTATTCACTAACCATTCAATTAATCTAATTTAACCATCATTATTATCTTTTGCCTCAAAAAGCATAAAACCTAAAGTGTAACACTTATTTTGAATCGGAGGAAGTATTATTTAAAAGTTCAACATTATATGTGAAAATTGAGGAATTGGACAACTCTAAAATTGAGGTTTTAACGTTTAAAAATAGAATTTGGGAGTGGTGTTTGGTGAGACGCTACAAATTGTAAGTACTTGACATGTTAAGTATTTAATCATAACACTAATATATATTGTAAATTTAGTTTTCCTTTTATGAAAATACATTTGGTATGACAAATGTATATACTTGCTCCGGTTCAAAATAAGTGACACACTTTGGGTTTCATAGTTTTTGTGCCAAAAGATTATAATGATAATTAAATTAGATTACTTAGATGGTTAGTGGAGAATGGGTCCCACACCTTTTGAATAAAATGGAGTTAATGATATTTAAAAGTAAAAAGTAAGGATAAATGAGTCATTTCACTTTGTTAAAGTAGATAGTTAGTAGATATAGATCTTATTATTTTTTGTAAAATAAGGTAAATTTTCAAAGTGTGTTACTTATTTTGAATCATCATAAAAAGGAAAGTGTGCCGTTTATTTTGAATGGAATGAAGTATAAGATAATTGCAAGTTGCACTATTTACATCGTATTTACTACATGTAAAAAATCATATTGTAATTTAATTTAGTTTTTAAATATTTCAATTTTCACTTTAATCTTTCTCAATTTAATGTTTAACTAAATAACATTTTACTAAATTATTTAACTAGGCAAAAAAATATGTAAATAAATAAGGCAAAAGCAAAAAATTATACTTCATACTAACATGACCTAATTGAAAGGAATTTTTATTTCGAGGGTCAATAATGTAATACTTATTTTATATACGCCAAATCCGATGTGTTCCGTCGTAAATACGGGTCAAACAGTTGACTTTTATTCTTCCTCATTTCTGTCCCTAATCAGTCGTTCGCAAATTCCGGTCGCAGTTGCCTCTTTTTGTAATAATGTGATATCGATCTTGGATAGATAAAGAGAATCTACACTAAGATCTTCATATTAACTAACTAACAATTACATGTTAGCGACGTGCCGACGTGGAGAAAAGAAAATTAATAAATGAAAGGCTAACATGTTAGTCATTACAAAATTTATAAGATGATGATCATTTGAACCTTTTTTTTTTTCTTCCGAAAAGTATGTTGCTATTTTTATTTTCATAACTGGTTTTTAGATTTAAAATTTGTATATATTATGTTGTTAATTTATATAAAAAGGGAATTGATTTGTTTAAGGCATATTATACTTCATTCAAGGCACACTAAAATTGAATAACATTTATACACTTTCTATTTTTAACCCTTTTACTATAATTAAGTCTAACCCTGCAATTACTTATTCCTTCTTCATCCCTTCGGCACATACTACGCATTTCCATTTACCACTATACATATGTTAACAAATTTGAAATTAAGTTTGGCAGTTAACTTATTATTTTTCAAGAAGACATAAAAATGATGGTAAATTCTTCACCGGTCTATAATATAAATAAAATTCATATTTATTTTATCAATTAATTTACTGAAACAATCAAATACTTTAGTAACCTCCATTGAAATCACATACATGCTAATTTAATTCCGACATTACATGTGAGACATAGAGAGTGGAAGTGGGCGGCATTGCCGAAATACTAATACTAAAGTGAGTATATAGATAAAGATGAGATAAGGGAATAATTAATTGTGGGGTTATGGTTAATCATATGGATGAAAATGGTAAAAATTATGTAAGGGTATAAAGATCAAATAATTTTAATTTGCCTTAGTTAAGTAATATTAGCCTTAAACAAATCAATTGTCTCATACAAAAAGCCCTATATAGTATACATTTTTTCATAAGTCGCTATAACATGGTATAATGAAAGTTTTAACCAAAACATTCAATCTTCAACAAAACATATACTTTCATCTATATTTTCACTTATGATATCTAACCCGAACAACAATTTATTGAAAATGCTTGAGTTACAATTCATGTTTCCGTAATCGATTTTCTTTTACATCAGCTTCACCATCATTTACTTCCTCGAATAAAAATTTACAACATCCAACAAAGTTATTCTATAAACACAACAAATAAGGTAGTTGAACTGCGTTCCGTTAAAGGGAAAAAGCAATATAAAGGTGGCCGAAAAATTGACAATTACACGCACAAAGTGGTCCCAAGACGAAGAACTTCTATTGGTGGAAAATTGGATCTCCCTCGCCGGGGATCCAAACCGCAGCAGACACCCAGATTTGGATACATTTTGGCTCGATCAAAGTAGTGGATGGGTACAATGAACATGCTTTATTTGCACGTAACAAATATATGATTACAAAAAAGTGCCCATCTTTGACCGATGATTGTGCAAATTTCATTAATATAGTGAACTGCACACAACACCTTAGCGGTAAAAACAACGAAGGTATGTTTGGTCGTTCTTTATAACAATACCAACACAATGAGTTAAAGTCATTCAAACATATAAAGGTTTGAGGGGTTTTTAATGTTGGAAATTGTCAGGATCGAATAACTTAATCAAGTTATTAGAAACTCAGATCTACTAACACAAGAAGTTACAGCGGATTAACACTTATGTTATTAGATTAAGAACAATGTAAACTGCAATTGAATAAGAATAAAACGAAGAACACAGTTTATCACAAAAAGCTTCAATGTATTAATTCGTTCGATCAATACACGTATGTTTACAATTCATAAGGAACTATATATAATAGTCCTTGAAGCCTAAAATATTAACCTAGTTATTCTTGGAAACGATTACAATTGAATTACAAAAAGATTTAAATTCTATAACTAACTATACAAGAATCTCGGACACGATCTGCTCTATTTATCAACATCAGTAGTAAACAGCATCGTCAGTAGTATTTGTCATTAGCAGTAGTAAACCGAGATCAGTAGGAAATGCTTCATCAGTAGTAATTGCATTTCTGCCCCATCAGTACTAACTTATATAGCAGTATCAATTCTTTGTCAGTACCAACTGCAGCATCAGTAGAAAACGTTCATCAGTATTAAATCTTCTATATCCCAACAATCTCCCCCTAAACTTGTTAATTCAATGTGAATTAATCAAGTTTCCTTCTCTTTTTCTTCTTCTTCTTTCTTCTTCATATCCTCTAACTTTTTAGCTCGTGCTTCAAGTGTTCTTTGATTTTGTAGTTTCCTTTGAGCAATGATGTATTTGCTGTTTCTTTTGATGAAGTAATTTCTCTTTTCATTAAACAAACTAACATCATGAGGATGCATGAAGGAGCAGCATATAACTTGGTACATATCTTGTTCAGAGTGTGGATATTCTTTTTCAAATAAGAATAGTTCACATCTCTTACTGGTTCGTTCAAAGAAATACATGTGTGCAGTGGGCAACACATTCCAAGCATATAGGTTTTCATTACTGGTGAAGTTATTAGGATAGTCTTCAGGGTAAAATGCAGCATCAATCATACTGGTCAAGTATCCAGCTCCTGAATTTTTCCATGACTTCTTTGACATCCTAGGCTTGCCAATCATCAAAAGTTTGATGACATCATTTCTTGTACAGGACATCAGTAATGATTTCCAAGCACTAAACTTTTGTATGATTTTGTCTTCTCTGACTATTTCAATTGCTTGACCATTCATTCTCCTGTTTACAATTGGATTATCTTGAATAGGGGTTATGGGAAGATCTATTACTTTGTCATCTAATCTTGCCCTTTTCTTTGCCTTTTCTTCATCTATTAAATCCCATCTTTTACTTGCAGTTCATTTAGATGAACTTCCAATCATTTTTGGTCTTGAAGTTATTTCCGTAGGATCAATTTCACTTAGACCTTCTATGATTTGCTTAGGTTGAGGTTCTGTAAGTTCCTTCTTTTTCTCTATGCAATATCTTTCAATTATAGTTGTCAGCTTCATTCTTCCAAAAGACTTTGCATTTTGACCTCTTGATTTTAAATATGAGATCATTTCTTCTTTTTGTTCAGCAAATTGTTCTGGCATATCTTCTTTGCTTCTTTTGCACTCTTTCACTTGTTCTTCAAGAAGATCTATTCTTTCTTTTTCAATTTGCCTTATTTTATTCATAGCTTCTTGTTGATCTCCTTCTATGAATTCTTCAATCTCTTGAATAACTGTATCTTTTGGTTTTTATTCTTCAGTTATTTTCTTGTTTTCAAGAGCTTGAGTCTTTGCTGCTTTTCTTTGATATTTTATTCTTTTCAGCTTCCATTGATTCTGTTTAGTTTTTCTTACACAGTTGATTTTGTTCACCATTTGGTGACCTACAGCTCTGTTAGGAATATCATCATCATATAATCCTTTTCCTTTTCCAATAACTGCTGTAAGAAGTGAAGGTGTGTACTTCATGTCTTTGACTTCTGGAAGTACAATTGATGGATTGAATAGATGTACTTTATTCAATGGTAGAATCTTGGGGTGAGGAGGTAAAGTACATTCGTCTACTTCAAACCAGTTCACATTATCATCAATGTCAGGTATGATAAGTGATTTGAATTCTGTTGTTTTAGGTTTGGACACAATGATAGCTCGTTCAGCTTCAATCAGCTCTGGTAGTTCTTCAGATGATTCAGTAGTAACCAAGGTAGTTACTACTGGTTCTTCAATTTGTGCATGTACTATCATTTGTTGTGTATCAATTTCTACTGGTGTGGTTGTTTCAGTAGTTACTACTGCTAGGGCATCAGTAGTAACCATTATATCTTCTTCTGTAGCATTTACTACTGGTGTATCTACCTCTTCATCATGACCAGTAGTAACAACCTCTTGATCCTTTGCCTCAGTAATAACCATAGGATCAGTAGTCTCTATGACCTCAGTAGTAACTGGAGAGTTTATTTGTTCTGCTGTTTGTGATTGGTTTGCAGACACAAATACATCCTCATCCATATCTTTATACAGGTTTTCACCAGAACTTTGACCTGTTTCACCATGGACTTCTCTTAAATTGAGGAGGGCTGCTGCTGCTATAGATTGATCTATCATTCCTTGAATTTGATCTTTCTCCCCCTTAGTGATCTCAACCTGTTGAGCCTCACTATCTGCAATCTTTTTCTGCAATTTTCTGATCAAGTTAGATTGCCTTTGAAGTTTGAACTCGAACCTCTTCTGTCTTCTGTTCAGAGTATTGATATGAGACTTCATATATGCCATGGTTTTTCCTTGAGAGTTTATTAAATTCAGACAATGTTGTACAGTGGTTTTAAGGTTTTCCTTCCTATCCATCAATTTTGTGTGTTTAATACTGCCTTCACTCCATCTAGCAAGATCCTCGGGCACATTTGGTACATTGGCTTTAAGGTTTTCCATCCTATCCGTCAATTCAGGTTGTTCAGTTCTACCCTTATCACTTCTTGGTGATAAATTGGGTTGTTTGGACACTCTCTTCTTCCTAGAAGAAGCAGTAGTGCCCCTCCTTGTGATTTCTTGGCACCGGGGTCCTCTTAGTAACTCCTCAAATTCTGAGTCATCACTAAGAGTTGCCGAGGTCTGGGTCCTAATGATGTTCCTACTAACCTGTGCACCCACCTTTGGGGCATCAGTAGTGAGAGCCCTTTCCTCATGCCCTCTCTCCTCCTTGGAGGACAACTCTTGGAGCCTGGGGTGTGACTCAATTGGTCCCCTGGTGTCCTTTAAGGAAGTTCTCTTCCTTTTATAAGTAGTTGAGATTTGTTTGTCTATTGGTTGGTCTTCCATAGAGTGAAGAGTAGCACTCTGTGGATTTATTTCATGTTCCTGGGACACATGCAGGACATCTGTGGGTTTAATTATTTGAGTGGACTGAGTGGGTGGTGTTTGGGCTATATTTGGGGGTGATGGAGTGGGTTGGGGTTCAATGGGGTGACTTGAACCTTCTCCAGTAGGGGTGTGATCATAGATCATGTTTGAAAATAGTGGAGTATCTTTACCAGAAAACTTAAATCTTTTTCTCATATTTGCATATACCTTTTTGTTTAACTCTGGTGTAACAAAAATGTTTTTAGGAGTAGAAAGATTTTGTAGTTCACAATTTATGATATGAGTTACGAATCTTGGGTACATTAAAAATTTTGAAGATGATAAATTTCCAAGCATTCCTTCAAAAATCATATTTGAAAAATTGAAGACTTGTCCTGTGCTCAGACAAACAATAGCAGAAGCTATTGATTTGTTGAACTCATTCCAAGTGCTCCTTTTTGGAGAGATACAATGTTGAATAGTATGTATTAAAAACTTCCATTGAGGTGAAAGAAGACCCTTTTGAAAAGTGACTATATCTAGTCTTCCTTTATACCCCATTTTTTGTAAATTTTCAACAAGATCTTCCTTTGGTAAAGAGAACATACCTGACTCATCATTGAGTTGAAGATGGTGTCTGATTGATTGTTCAGTTATGGTGATAGACTTTCCATCTACAGTTGATTTGATCATAGACATGGTTGAACCTTCAGTTCTTTCAGCATTGGTCCAAAAATCAACCAAGTGTTGTTGATATGCTCTAGGATTGATGGTTAGAGCAAACTTGATATATGAGTTCTTTAAGAATATTACAATAGGACGAAAATCCTTTGTACCATCTGGATTTCTCAAGAAGGCACACATGTTGTGAAACTCGGAAAATTTAAGATCAGTTTGTATTTCGAGAGATTTTAGGGTTGCCATTGTGCTTGATTTTGATCTTTTGAGATAAATCTTTCAGAGAGAGTGATCGTCTTGGCAAGAATTTCAAGTTTGTGAAAGTAATTTAGTTGTTACTGATGCAGGGTTTTGATTCGATTTTGCAGAGGTTAGGGTTTAGCGTAGGGTTTATCAAATCGAGAAGAAGATAATGCTAAACTAATTTCAGTCTGCTATTTATATTTTTCGATTAATCCTGCAAAATGACCAAAATATCCTTCGAATAATAACACAACGGCTATTTTCATGAGGGTCAGTAATGTAATCTGTGTATGTTACATATAACGGTCGATCAGTAGTAACTAAGTGTCAGTAGTAGAAACATCAGTAGTAACCATTGTTTCCATTCTTGACCTAATTCTACTGGAAAAATCCTATCAGTACTAGATTATGGTGGTAACAAAAGATCAGTAGTAATAAATAACCAGTAGTAAAATAAAGAATTGTACAAAACACTTTACAAATAATTTTCTTTTGAGATTTAACTTATTAAAATCATTCCAATACTGCTAACCAAGAAGCTGAAGCTTCCTACATCAAATGCTTTTGTAAAAAGATCTGCCAATTGATTGTCAGTATGAATTTTCTCTACTTTAATTAATTTCTTTTCATTGCAATCTCTTATAAAGTGAAATCGTATTTCAATGTGTTTTGTTTTAGAATGTTTTACTGGATTATTTACAATACTGATAGCACTTTGATTATCAATAAAGATTGGAGTTTTAAGGATAGATATACCAAAGTCTAGTAATTGATTCTGAATCCACAATACTTGAGCACAACAAGCAGATGCAGCTACATACTCTGCTTCAGCAGTGGATGTTGAAACATTTGTTTGCTTCTTGCATTGCCATGACACCAGTCTTGATCCAAAGAATTGACATCCACCAGTAGTAGATTTTCTGTCTTGACATTCACCACCATAGTCACTATCTGTGTAGGCTACAAGTTCAAATGGTGAGTCATGTGGATACCAAAGACCAAGTGATGGCTTTCCTTTCATGTATCTGATGATTCTTTTGACTGCCTGCAGGTGTAGCTCCTTAGGTCTTGCTTGGTACCTGGCACATACACAAACACTATACATAATGTCAGGTCTAGATGCAGTTAAGTACATTAAGGATCCTATCATTGATCTGTATAGGTGCTCATCTACATCCTCCCCCTCAACACCAGGATGGAGATGTTTGTGAATTTCCATTGGAGTGCTTGCACATTTGCAGTCTTTCATTGCAAATTTCTCCAAAATGTCTCTGACATATTTAGATTGATTGATCAAGATACCATCTGATTTTTGATTGATTTGGAGTCCAAGAAAGAAATTCATTGGACCCTTTGAGCTCATCTTGAACTTTATCTGCATTAACTCTTCAAATTCTTTGCACAGTTGATCATTTGTTGATCCAAAGATGATATCATCTACATATATTTGGACCAGTAGTATATCATCTTTGACCTTCCTTGTGAATAATGTCTTGTCAATTGCACCTCTTTTGAAATTGTTCTTCAGTAGGTATGATGATAATGTATCATACCAAGCTCTTGGTGCCTGATGTAGGCCATATAGAGCTTTGTCTAATTTGTACACATAATCATCATGTTCAGGATCTTCAAATCCTGGAGGGTGACATACATATACTTCTTCTTCTATTTTACCATAAAGGAATGCACTTTTAACATCCATTTGGTATACTTTGAATTTCTTGTATGAAGCATATGCCAGACATATTCTTATTGCTTCAATTCTAGCAACAGGTGCATATACTTCATCATAGTCAATCCCTTCTTCTTGAGTGTATCCTTGTGCCACAAGTCTGGCTTTGTTTTTGATCACTATGCCTCTTTCATCTTTCTTGTTCCTGAAGATCCATCTTGTTCCAATTGCTCTTTTTCCTTTTGGTAGAGGTACAAGTGTCCATACAGCTTGTAGCTTGAATTGAAGAAGTTCTTCTTGCATTGCTATGATCCAGTTTGAGTCTTTCATTGCTTGTTGAATCTTTTTGGGTTCCTCCTGTGATAGAAAACATTCATACATGCATTCATTAGAAATTAGACTAATGTTGCAAACATTTGAATTTAGAGATGAATTAAATTTGCTTCTTGTCTGCATGGATGAGTTAACATCACTTAGGACTTGGTCCAAAGGATGATTCTTTTCTGTTCTGGTGCCCTGAACTTTGTCAACAGCTAATTGATTGTCAAGATTTGACTCATTGGACTCTGGAAGTTGAGCATCTGTCCATGTTTCTTCATGATTTTCTGGATTTTGGGAAGATTGTTCATTGATACTGGTATCAGTAGTAACATGATCTTTGTTTACTTCTGGTGGATCATTGTTAGTACTGATGTCAAGATTAATTGGTTCATCATCATTTGTTTGGTTTTCTGAGTTACTACTGGGATCAGTAGTATTTGAGTTATTACTGGTATCAAGATTCCTAGGGTTTTCTGAGTTACTACTGGGATCAGTAGTATTAATTGTAGGATCAGTATTGACCAGAATATACTCCATTTTGTTTTGATTATCATGGAATGATGTTGATCCTCCTTGTTGACCTTGATAGATTGAATCTCTAACACTGATGAAATCTCTAAGACAAGCTTGAAATCTCTAAGACTTCAAAAGACTGCAAAAGACTTGAAATCTCTAAAAATTTGAAGATTTCCAGTCATGTGCCTAGAGCATCCACTATCAATATGCCATGTTCTACCTTCTTCAGGGATCTGGATACTCTGCACATAAAGTAAAAGGATTAGTTAATTTTGGGAACCCAAGCTTGTTTTGTCTTGGGTTCATCATTTGAAGAGTGAGACTTCCTAACCAATTTAACTTTGTATGTAGTTTTGGTCTTAGGAGATTGGTTAGTACTGGTGTTCTTTTTAGTACTGGTGTTCTTGTTTGCTACTGATCTAGGTTTATACCCGTAGTGTTTAGCTTTAGAATACTTGACTACTGATGGACCAGTAGTGTTTGGGTAATATGAGTTTTGAGCATGATCAGTAGTGTTTCTGTAATTATACCAGACAGCATTGTAATTAGGGTTTTTACCAGTAGTAATCCTTGAAAAATTTCTACTGATGTTTGAAAACTTAGAATATTTTGGAACTTGATTTTGGTTTCCATTATTTTTAAAATAATTACTTCTGTTTGGACTTTTATACCTGATGTTTTGCACAAACCTTTGTGCAGTTCTACCAAATTTAGGAATTTCAACTTGTGAATGTTTATTTGCTTTGTCTTTTAATTCCTCAGTTTGTTTTAATTTTGAAATTTTCTCTTTCTCTTTGTTGATTTTAAATTCTTTGAATTCTTGACTGTTTATAGGGTTGAAGTGACAGTTTTTAGCTATGTGGTTAACCTTGTTACAAATTAAACATGTTAATTTTGTTGATTTAGAACTTTTAGGTTTTCTTTGTTCTTTTAGCTGATTTAAATTTCTTTGATTTCCCCTTCTTAAAATTTTAGGTATGTTTTCTGAGTTGTATTTTGGGGATTCAGTTTGACTTTGTGTTGTGTGAAAGCTAGTATCATTTGACTCAGTTGTTTGATCATCATCAGAAGACTCATTTGATTCATTTGTTTCAGTTTCAGTTAGACTTTCAATTTTCAAATTTTCTAAAATTCTTTAGGTGCTTGATTTAAGAGGAGGGATGAAATCAGTTGGAGGAGGAACTGCATGATATCCCACTCCATGCACTACCTTTTCAGTAGTTTGATTACTTGTCAATTCATTAACAATTTGAGAACTTCTTTCAAATTTCTTAATTGTTAATTTATTTTGTTCTAATTCCATTTGACATTCTTCTAATTTAATTAAGGTTTCTTTTAATTTTAATTAAAAATGTCCCTTTTCATAAGTAGTTTGCAACAATTCATCTTTTATCTTTTAATCTGTAATTTTGTAGGTTTTAATTTGATTTTCAAGATCAGCTATACAACCATTATATTCAATTCTTCTATTTCTGTTTAATATCAGCTCTTCAAGAATTTCTTTATTAAGTTTTTCTAATTCTTTATAGGCTTTAATGCATTCAGGAGTACAAGATTTAGAATGTACCTCAGTAGTAGATGGATCAGTAGTGAATGCCATAAGAGCTTGATTTTGTGCATGTTCTTCTGCTTGAAAGCTCCAGTCATAGCCTTGTCCTTCTTGAGATACTAATGCAGTTGAATTTGAAGTATTGTTCTTGTTGTAGTTTGATCTTTGATCTTTATTAGGACATTCTCTGGCAAAGTGACCTAGATTGCTACAGTTGTAGCATTTGACTTTGGTTTTGTCAAATCCAGCACGATCACCTTTATTGTAAGACAAATTTTGCCTTCCAGTTCTCTTAAGAAACCTTTTTGTTCTTAAGCTTAGCATTGCCATCTGCCATTTGATGTCCATCTCTTCCAAATCATCAGGATTGAGTTGTTCTAAATCCTCACTAATTAATGCAGTATGCACATGACTAGTGAAGAAAGATTCTCTTGCTATATCTTCAATGCCTGCAGTCTTTGTAGCCTCCTGACCTGTTCCTGTACTAGACACAAAAGCAGCATTGTTTGAAGGTAAATTTGGAGTTTTAGTACTTACTTCAGATTCAAACACTCTAAGTTCATTGTACAACTCATCTAGCTCTTTTTCTTCCAATGCATCACCTTGTCTATATATCACAGTATACATAGACCATTCTTCACCTAGAGACCTGAGAAATTTTCTGTTGACATCATCATTGTCTGGTTGATACCCAACTTGATTCAGTTTACCAATAAGTTTGTTGAACCTATCAAACACTTGTGATAATGACTCATTCTTTTGGCCTTTAAAGTTCTCAAAGTCTTGCTTCAGTACAGACTTCATGTTTCTCTTGGTAGTCTTTGTGCCTACAAACCTCTTCTCCAGTGCCTGCCACAGTTTTTTGCATCATCATATTCAACAAATAAATGTTGATAGTCATTGGGAATAGCAAGTAGAAGTGTGCTTAATGCCTTGAGTTCAGTGCCTCTGTCTTTCTTGTCTTTCTCACACTTGAGTTTGTCGACTTCAGTTGAAGTGGTGGCTAGTTGAGTTTGAATCGTCTTATTTCCTTCAAGAACCACTTCCCACATGGAATAATCAGTAACAAGCATGTATTGCTTGATTCTGTTTTTCCACATCCCAAAGTTGTTGGGAGTGAGAATTGGAATCTTGTTAGCTTGAGTACTTTCATTGTTATCAGACATGATTAACAATTACAGATCAAAAGTATGGACCACTTGCTGGATCGAATAACTTAATCAAGTTATTAGAAACTCAGATCTACTAACACAAGAAGTTACAGCGGATTAAAACTTATGTTATTAGATTAAGAACAATGTAAACTGCAATTGAATAAGAATAAAATGAAGAACACAGTTTATCACAAAAAGCTTCAATGTATTAATTCGTTCGATCAATACACGTATGTTTACAATTCATAAGGAACTATATGTAATAGTCCTTGAAGCCTAAATTATTAACCTAGTTATTCTAGGAAACGATTACAATTGAATTACAAAAAGATTTAAATTCTATAACTAACTATACAAGAATCTCGGACACGATCTGCTCTATTTATCAACATCAGTAGTAAACAACATCGTCAGTAGTATTTGTCATTAGCAGTAGTAAACCAAGATCAGTAGGAAATGCTTCATCAGTAGTAATTGCATTTCTGCCCCATCAGTACTAACTTATATAGCAGTATCAATTCTTTGTCAGTACCAACTGCAGCATCAGTAGAAAACGTTCATCAGTATTAAATCTTCTATATCCCAACAGAAATAGTGTCCAACGTCATCAAATAAAGGGTTTGACTTGGTCAACATAAATTAAAGTCCTACTGTGTTGCTTTTGGGGCACAACCGAACACGAGAATAAACGAACCGGGCTTTGATTAAATGTATAATCAAAGATGTAACGGGCTAAAGGGAGTGGAATAAGTTAATGAGTAATTAACTAGTTATTCCATATCGGGCTTGGTTTAATTAATGGTTTAATTAAACAAGACGGGCTTAGGTTAATTTGAGTCCGACTCAAATAAAGAAACAAGTTTTTCCCATAACCTATAAATAGGGTCCTAGGGGTCTTGACCTAATACATCAATCTCAATACTTGAGAACCCTACACCCTTTTGGCCGCCCCCTCCCTTCGTTCGTCGACCGCCGACCGGAGCCACCACCGGCCGCCGTAACGCCGCCGCCGGACCACCGCCGAAATCGTTTTCGGTGGTGTTTTCGTTTGGGTTTTCTCAAGGGTACTTTACACTACATTGTGGTGTATCGTCTCGTTCGTTGTCAACCTCGAGTGTGATCAAGTAGAGGGGTTCTAACTTGAATCCTAGTTCGTTGGCAAGTTCTGGCTCGTACTCGTTCGCAAGGATTAGCATCTCCGAGCACAGCTAATGTAAGTATTTGTTTATTGCTAATTGCCCTAGATTCGTAGATCTAAGCGATCCTTAATCTTCGTAGTTTATCGTATTAATTGTTTGTAATTCCGCAACAAACATAGTGACGGTAAACCTGTACGAAACCCAACATTTAACACACCACTAAAGTGGTATCCTCCAGAGCCCTTTGTTCTTGGTAGAAAGCGACGATCCGAAAATGTGAAGCAACTCAGCAAGGTAGTGAAAACCCAACAGTGGTATCATAGAGTTGGTCTACGAATATAAGAGTGTTAGATCCGAAATTCGAAAAGGAAAAAGTTTTTTTTTTTTTTGTTTATTTCGGTATTTCCGAAATTCGGAAATTAAAATAAATAAATATATATTTTAATTTTGTAAAATAGGTTTTTAAATTAAAATATGGTAAGTGGATAATTTTAAAGGGTTTTAAATTTATCAAGATATTCTACCAATGATTATCTCACCAATTATTTAAAATTAGATTAAATAAAAGATTGTGTTTATATATTTAAAATTTCAGTTTTAATATATAAATATATATTTATTTAATGTTTTAAATAAATTAAAATTTATTATACATGTATATATATATTTCGGATATATATATAGATGTATTTGAATAAAAGATTTGAATAAGATAATATTTATATATATAGGGTCCGGATCCGGTGAGGACTCTTTTCCCGGTGAGGACTGCGAGGACAATTTTCGTCCAATCGTTTACAAAAGGGCATAAGGGTCTTTTTGAAAACCCTCTTTTCTCTCTTTGTCCACTTGTCATCCAATGATTGGATGTGGGTTTTTCCCCCCACTTCGTTTTTCGCCAATAACTTTTTTTTATTTGAAAAATAAAAAATCTAAAAATGTCAAAAATTTTAAAATTAAATTCTATACAAAATGAGTATAGTTATGAAAATTTGAAAAAAAAATTAACACAAAGATCCAAAAATTAAAAAATGATCCAAAATTAACACAGTGATCTAAAAAATAACATGATCCAAAAATTAACAATGATTCAAAATTAACAAAATGATCCAAAACTTTACAATGATCCAAAACTAATAAAATGATCCAAAAATTAAAATGACTCAAAGTTAATAAAATGATCCATAAAGAACAAAATGATCCATTAATAATAAAATGATTCAAATATAAAAAATTAAAAAATTTCATGACTATACTCATTTTGTAGAGAATTTAATTTTAAGAACTTTGTTTTTATAGAATTTTTTTTTTCAAAGAAAAAAAAAGATATTGCCCAAAAAAAGAAGTGGGTGGAAAAAAAAAGAGTTCACCCAATCAGAGGGTGACATGTGGCGCGAGTGGAGAATGTCTAAATTGATGCGTGTGAATTGACTGAGATGTGAAGATTTTTGAAATTCAATTGACAAATTAACCCTTACATCTTTTACCCTTTGGAAGAAAAGTTTAAATTTTTCATATTATTTACAATAATGCCATTACGAATTTATGAAAAAAATAGGAAAATCTAAGCCACATATTTTTGAAATCGACGATTGAGATTTGTCCTCGCAGTCCTCACTAGATTTTGAGTCCTCACCCGATCTCACTTTTATATTTCGGTGTATATATATTTATATAAAAGAATTTGGTAAATATAGATAATTATTTAAAAGGAGTTTTTAAATAAAGATATCAATTTAAATTAAGGATATACACAATGTGTATAGATCCGAAAATTTTATAAAAGATTATAGATTTCGGATTTTTCTTTATTATCTAGATTTGATTTTGTAGAAGTGGGATCGAGTGAGGACTCAAAATCGATTGAGGACTGCGAGGACAAATCTCAATCCTTGATCTCAAAAATATGTGGCCGAGATTGTCCCATTTTTTTAGAAAAATCGTAGTGGCATTTTTGTAATTATTAAAGACTTTTTTCTATTTTTCCACCAAAGATCAAATATTTGAGGGTTTTTATTGTCTTTTAAATTTGAAGTTTGCATGTACAAGAGAGGACACGCGCAGGCACTCTCCCCTCCCCACTCTCCCCCACTCTCAGACACATGTCACAATGAGATTGGCTGCAATATTTATTTTTTCCACCCACTTGTGTTTTTTGGCTATAACTTTTTTTTTTCTTTAATAAAAAAAAATTCTGAAAAAACCAAAGTTCTTAAAATTAAATTCTCTACAAAATGAGTATAGTCATGAAAATTTGATTTTTTTTTTAATTTTGTTAAATTTGAATCATTTTGTTATTTATGGATCATTTTGTTATTTATGGATCATTTTATTAACTTTGAGTCCTTTTAATTTTTGGATCATTTTATTAGTTTTGGATCACTGTAAAGTTTTGCATCATTTGTTAATTTTGAATCATTGTTAATTTTTGGATCATGTTATTTTTTAGATCACTTTGTAGATTTTGGATCATTGCTTAATTTTTGGATCTTTGTGTTATTTTTTTTTTCAAATTTTATGACTGTACTCATTTTGTAGAGAATCTAATTTTAAAATTTTTGGCATTTTTAGATTTTTTAATTTTCAAATAAAAAAAAAGTTATTGGCGAAAAACGAAGTGGGGGGGGGGGGGGGGGGGGAAACATAGGTTCCATTCATTGGATGACAAGTGGACAAGGAAGGAAATTGGGGTTTCAAAAAAGACCTTTGTACCCTTCATGAGATGAGTGGACGAAAATTGTCCTCGCAGTCCTCACCGGGAAAATAGTCCTCACCGGATCCGGACCCTGATTTTGTATTTATATATAGTTATATAAAATATCTCCAATGAGATAAAATCTAAAATCTAAAAGATAATTATAATATACATATACTAGATATATATTAAATTAATAGTATAATTTTATATGTATGTATATATATATATATTTTTTCGAAAATTTCGAAATTCCATATATCAAAATAGTTTTTGATATATTCCTCCGTTATAATATTAAGTAAATAAAAGTATATTTAAATATTATAATTATATATAATTAATTAATTATTAAAAGGTGCGTACTCGCATTTTAATAGAATTAAAAGGATTATATAACATATTACTTTGGTTAAAGATAAATTAAAAGTTTAATTTAAAACATATTATAAAAGTTTATATATGTATGACTAAAGTAATTACATTAAACAAATCTTCCCGTTTGATGTTAAATGTGAAAGATTGTGCTCTCCATGAGAGAGACACACTCAAGGTATAATCTGATTAACGAAGCGCGTGCAATTGAGCCGGTACATTAATTTTGAGATTATGCTTATGAGTGAAGAGATTCTCGCGATACCCAAGCGAACTTGAGCCGGGAATCTTTGTGAGTGCTTTCATGGTAGATTCACCGTCAAATTCATGATCCATGGTATCCCTGTCGTGAATTATGTGACGAGCATAGAATCGAGATTAACATGCCATTTTAATAGTTTAAAATGAATCTAAAAGATCTAGGGATTTCATGGTGATTGAAATTAACAATAGAATGTTTCCTTATGAAATTATTCGGTGTGAATTACGACATCCCTCTTCACATAAAATAACGTAATAATGGATCCTAGCCTTAACTTGATTATTGGGTAAATAATGTTAAGGATTATCTAATAAATAAACTAACAAAGAAATTGTCTTCTTTGTAGATGGCCAATCTTCAAAACAACAACAACAATCAAAATCTTCCACCACCACCTCCACTTCAACAACCTCCACCACAAAATCTATCATTCTCTGCCTCTCAAGCGATTCTAGATTTGTTCCCTGCTCCAAAGCCTTTGAGCATTGAACGACTAGATCACATGAGGAAGAAACTCATTGTTGTTGAAAACTTGCAACTCTTTAGCAAGGGAAAGCTAGAGGAGGGTGAACTTGTGTGTAGCTATGTCAAAAGAATGCTAGGCTACATAGACAAAGTTGAAGAATCTGGAAATATGCAAAGTGATAAGTTTGTGATTGGATTCATCCTTTACACACTTCTTCCATCTTATTCTTCAATATCGGATGATTATGAAGAGAATAAGATAAGCATATCCAGATCTGAGTTGGCCGAAATGCTAAACTTTGCTGATGCAAAATTATTAGCAAATGGAAACTCTAACTCCTCTGATAATCTTAATGATGCGATTATGAATGAAAATTCTCTTCCTATTTCTAAAGGAAAGACTAAAGTGGGTCCTGCCCAAAGTAGTCGAAAGAGAAAGAAGAATTCGAAATCAACACTAAGGGATTCTAAATGCTTTCATTGTAATGAGAAGGGTCACTGGAAAAGAAGCTGCCCAAAGTACTTGGATGATCTGAAGAATCAGAAAGTCCAAAAGTCTGGACCATCAGGTACTTTTATGATTGAACTACATAATGCTTCTGTGTCAAATTCTTGGGTTCTTGATATAGGATGTGGTACTCACATTTACACTGATATGCAAGGACTAAAGAATAGCAGGAAGCTGAAGCATGGTGAGCTGAATCTAATCATGGGGAACAGAGTCTCGGCTGCTGTGACCAAGATTGGAGATTACAAGCTCATGCTTAGTACTACTAGTTCAATTACTTTATTAGATGTTTGTTATTCGCCTTGCATGGCACGAAACATTATTTCATTTAATGCATTGTTTAAGGATGGTTTTACATCTGATTTTGATAATGAAAATGGTTCTATTTTAGTTTATAAAAATGATGTTTTTATTTTCAAAGCTATTCCTTGTTCTGGCATATCTGAAAGTGTTGTTTGCGTTAACAATAGAAATCTAATATTGAATGTTGATTCGTCCAAAGGTGTATTGGATAAATCATGTCTATGGCATTGTCGCTTAGGCCACATAAATAAGAAACGAATCGCCAAACTCCAAAAGGATGGAGCACTAGAATCATTTGACCTCAAATCGAACGATGTATGCGAATCTTGTTTACTTGGCAAGATGACTAAGGCGCCATTCACAGGGACTTGTGAAAGAGGCAAAGACTTGTTGGATCTTGTACACACTGACGTGTGTGGACCATTCAAGTCAAGCACTAGACATGCTGAAAGATACTACGTTACATTTACTGATGATTTCAGTAGATATGGTTATGTTTATTTGATTAAACATAAATCAGAAACTTTTGAGACATTCAAAGTTTTTCAAAGCGAAGTTGAGAATCAATTGGGCAAAAGGATTAAGATGCTCCGCTCTGACAGGGGTGTAGAGTATCTTAGTCAAGAGTTCATGGATCATCTAAAGAGTTGTGGAATAGTATCCCAACTCTCACCTCCTAGAACTCCACAACTTAATGGAGTGTCCGAGAGGATAAATTGAACATTGTTAGATATGGTTCGATCAATGATGAGTCGTGCAACTCTTCCAGTGAGCTTCTTGGGTTACGCCCTGGAAACAGCAGCTCATATCTTGAACCTTGTACCAACTAAGAAGGTCTCCAAGACACCCTCTGAAATGTGGACAGGGAATCCTCCCTCGCTCTGACATTTGAAAATCTGGGGTTGTGAAGTTTACATTGGACACGAAACTCACGACAAGCTGGAAAGAAAATCAGAGAAGTGTCATTTCATTGGCACCCTCGCCAGTCTTTTGGATATCGGTTTTACAAACCGACTGAGAACAAAGTTTTCATAGCTCGAAGAGGATTCTTTCTTGAGAGAGAGCTATTATCCAAAGAAGACAGTGGGAGCAAAATTGATCTTGAAGAGTCTCAAGAATCAACCAATGAAATTGAATCGGAACCTATAGTTGACACTAGTACTCAACCTAAGGATGCGACTCCTGTTGAACAAAATGATATAACTCCTACCATTCCACGTAGATCCTCTAGAGTTGTTCGCCCTCCTGAGCATCTTGGTGATTATTATGAATACCATATTGCTGAAGGCGATGCATCGACTGATAAAGGTATACCAATCGATGATGATGAACCATCAATCTATAAGGAAGCTATGGAAGGCCCTGAGGCCGATAAATGGAAAGAGGCTATGGAGAGCGAGATTCAGTCTATGTATGACAATCAAGTATGGACTTGGTTGACATTTCACCTGGCATTAAAATCGTTGGGTGTAAATGGATATTCAACAAGAAGACAGACATGGATGGGAATGTACACACTTATAAGGCTAGGCTGGTTGCAAAAAGTTATATTCAAACTCATGGAATTGATTATGATGAGACCTTTTCACCAGTAGCCAAGATAAATTCTATCAGGATATTGCTTGCAATCGCTGCGTTTCATGACTATGAAATTTGGCAGATGGATGTGAAAACCGCTTTCCTGAACGGAAAGTTAACTGAGGATGTCTATATGGCACAACCAGAAGGTTTTGTCCACAAGCAACATCCTAAAAGAGTGTGTAAGCTTGAAAAATCCATCTATGGATTAAAACAAGCATCTCGTAGTTGGAATCTTTGCTTTCACGAAAGAGTCAAACAGTTTGGGTTTTCGAGAAGCGAGGATGAGTCCTGCGTTTATATCAAAACTAGTGGGAGCATTGTAGTCTTCCTAGTATTATATGTCGATGACATATTGCTCACTGGCAATCACATTCCTACACTGCAAGATGTGAAGTCTTGGTTGGGAAAGTGTTTTGCAATGAAGGATCTAGGAGACGCAACGTACATACTTGGAATCAAGATATACAGAGATAGAGAAAAATGTCTAATAGGATTAAGCCAGAGTACATACTTAGACAAGATATTGAAAAAAATTAATATGCTTGAGTCTAAGAAGGGTTATTTACCAATGAACCATGGCATAACTTTGACTAAAAGTCAATGTCCAAGCACTGAGTTAGAGCGGAATAAGATGAGTCGAATCCCATATGCTTCGGCTATAGGTTCGATCATGTATGCCATGATATGTACTCGTCCCGACGTCTCATATGCCTTGAGCATGGTGAGTCGATATCAGGACAACCCTGGAAATGATCATTGGATAGCGGTGAAAACGATTCTCAAGTACCTAAGAAGAACAAAGGATATGTTTTTAGGTGGCGTTTGTTTTTTGACAGAAAGTCTTTTTGAGGTCTTATGTCTGCAAGCGGGAAGACATTTTGGAAAAAGACTGTTTGTTTTTTGGAAGTCAGAAGATAGGAAAAAGTCTTTTTGAGGGCTGCTTGGAGAAGACTTGGACCATAGTCTTCCAAGCTTGGAAGACATTTTACCTACACCTAAATAAAAGTTTATCTACCACCACCACCACCACCACCACCACCATATACCAACACCGCCACCAATCACCACCTACCGCCACCACCTACCGCCACCACCAATTACCGCATCCACACACCGCCACAACCACGTACCGCTACCATCTACCGCCACCACGCACCACCATCTACCACCACCCACCACCATCTATCGCCACTACCACCCACCACCATCTAGCCACAACCACCCACCGCCATCTACCGCCGCCGCCACCCACCACCATCTACCGCCACCACCTACCACCACCACATACCGCCACACCCACCCACCACCACGGCCACCCACCACCATCTACCGCCACCACCACCACACACCGCCACATCCTGCCACCGCCACCGCCACCCACCACCATTTACCGCCACCATCAACCACCATGTATTGCCACCACCACCCACTATCACCACAACCCGCCACCACCCACACAAATATTGCCATTTAATTTTTTTATCAACCTGCAGACATTAAAAAACAAACAGTCTTCTTCTTATAGACTGCAGACACTTGGTCCAAATCTTTTCTGCAGATGTGGTCCGCAGACTGCAGACATTCAACCTCTTCAAAAACAAACAGCACCTATGGTGGGAAAGACGTACTGGAAGTGGAAGGTTATTGTGACGCGAGTTTCCAAACGGACAGAGATGACTCGTGTTCACAATCTCGGTGGGTATTCTTACTGAATGGAGGAGCTGTCACTTGGAAGAGTGCCAAGCAAAAGACAGTTGCTGATTCCACATGTGAATCGGAGTATATTGCTGCTAGTGAAGCAGCAAAAGAAGCTACATGGTTAAAGAATTTCTTAGGTGACCTTGGTGTTGTAACAAGCATCAAGGAAGCATTGAAAATCTACTGTGATAATGAAGGTGCAGTCGCACTGACTAAAGAATCCAAAGATCACAGTTGAACCAAGCATATACTCAGAAAATATAACTATGTGCAAAAACGTGTTGAGGAAGGGGACATCATCGTGACGAGGGTATCATCAGAGGAGAATCCGGCTGATCCATTCACAAAGCCACTAAGTCGATCCAAGCATGATGCACACGCGAGGACGATAGGGATTAAATTCCAAAGTGACTTGTATAAGTTTATTTATTGAAACTATATTACAAATATTAAATTGTATGAATGATGATTTATTTATGGTGATTAAATAATATGCAAGTGTTCTATCATTCATATAGTATTTAAAAATTGAGTTTCACTTTTGCATGTTTAGAACAAATTCCAAAGTGATCTAATAGATCATTGAAACGTCCACAGTCGATCATTCTCATGGGAATGAGAAATGAATTAAGATGTCATGGAGAGTGAGTAGACTGTTCATAACATTGAACATAGCATGGAGATTGCTGCTACTCTCATGAGCATTTAAATGGAGATTTTAAATGTTGGACCAACCCATGCTCAGAGTATTACCTCATGGACAAATTCAAAGGTAATAGTGAGACGGTAATATCATATAGGTCTTAAAACCTAGATACATTAGTCTCCTAGTATGAGTTCGTGAAGCATTGGTTTGCTCCAACACTATTCGTAACTGGTAGCCATACAGAGTACTTCCACGTGTCATGTAACGATTATAGCAGAGGCAATGTAAGTCGAAGTTTATTCACTCCTTCTTTCAAAAGTATGAAAGAGGAGATATCTGTGGGCCCCCTGTTGATTTGATGTGACAATTAAAACCTGCGCAGGTCATGACCAAATTGAAAGTTCAATTAGTGGTCTAATCAGTCATCATAAATCTTGATCAGGAAACATAGTCGTGACTAGAGATTGACGTTAGTCCGTGTCTCTAGTTAACGGGATATCGCTAAGTGAAGGACGTATGATCACTTATCTTAGGAATTGTATTCTGATTAAGTTCAGAGTTCAGCAGCTGCATTGATTGCACACTCTAAAAGTATGCTTGACAGACGTTTATAGTTGATGAGATGTCCAAGTGGGAGACTGTTGGAAATAGTGTCCAACGTCATCAAATAAACGGTTTGACTTGGTCAACGTAAATTAAAGTCCTACTGGGGTTACTCTTGGGGCACAATCGAACACGAGAATAAACGAACCGGGCTTTGATTAAATGTATAATCAAAGATGTAACGGGATAAAGGGAGTGGAATAAGTTAATGGGTAATTAACTAGTTATTCCATATCGGGCTTGGTTTAATTAATGGTTTAATTAAACAAGACGGGCTTAGGTTAATTTGAGCCCGACTCAAATAAGGAAACAAGTTTTTCCCATAACCTATAAATAGGGTGCTAGGGGTCTTGACCTAATACATCAATATCAATACTTGAGAACCCTACACCCTTTTGCCCGCCCCCTCCCTTCGTTCGTCGACCGCCGACCGGAGCCACCACCGGCCGCCGTAACGCCGCCGCCGGACCACCGCCGAAATCGTTTTCGGTGGTGTTTTCGTTTGGGTTTTCTCAAGGGTACTTTACACTACATTGTGGTGTATCGTCTCGTTCGTTGTCAACCTCGAGTGTGATTAAGTAGAGGGGTTCTAACTTAAATCCTAGTTCGTTGGCAAGTTCTGGCTCGTACTCGTTCGCAAGGATTAGCATCTCCGAGCACAGCTAATGTAAGTATTTATTTATTGCTAATTGCCCTAGATTCGTAGATCTAAGCGATCCTTAATCTTCGTAGTTTACCGTATTAATTGTTTGTAATTCCGCAACAAACATAGTGACAGTAAATCTGTACGAAACCCAACATTTAACACACCACTAAAGTGGTATCCTCCAGAGCCCTTTGTTCTTGGTAGAAAGCGACGATCCGAAAATGTGAAGCAACTCAGCAAGGTAGTGAAAACCCGAACGAGCTATTTAATTTAGATCCGATTCAACTTCCTTATGTTGTTCCACGAAAACAAAAGGGTATTATAGTAATATTTATTTTGTAAATTGAAATGTTGATACATCTCTCTTTTTTTGTTGACCGATGGATAAAACAAAGGGTAATATAAAATTTTTATTTTTTGTAATTTTAAAAGATTTGTATAGTATGTTAGGGAACGTTCGAGGAGTTTCATTATTTTTACGAAATCCCGATGAACAAATCTCAACAATTGATTAATAAGATCTAATGATCAAGATCAATCACATATTTTATAGATGAAGAGATATTTTGGTCATTTGTCACTTAAAAAATATATTAATTCTTTATTTTTATTATTTTTATTATTTTTATTATTTTTTTCATTAAAAAATAATATTTATTTGATAATTACGTATGGCACTTAATCACATGTGATTTTAGGGTAAAATCATGTGATTTTATTGTAAAATCACATGTGATTGTATACTTAATCATATTTGATGTTTTAGTTATATCACATGTGATTCTGTACACAATTACATGTGATTCAGTATGCAGTCAGATATGATACACAACGACAAACGTGGCGAGACGGCTATAGGGTGGACGGGTGAAAATATGTCATCGGGATATTTTCTCAATATCACGGATGGAATCCAAATGTGGCTTGATGAGAGGTTGGATTACGATTATGAGACAAACAATTGCATCCAGATGTGTGGCCATTACACTCAGATTGTTTGGAAGGATACCACAAAAGTTGGATGTGCTCGCTCTCCATGCGGCGAAGAAGGGAAAAGGTTTGTGATCGTTTGCAATTATCATCCGCCTGGTAACGTTGTTGGCCAGTGGCCTTACTAGTTTATAACTTTTTCAATACCAACAAATAACTTTGTCGATCACGGGAGCAACATATGATCGAGTCATCATCCGATACTTGGGAGGCCGGAATTGTCCGGTGTGATGAATCTTTTTGAGAGTCGAACTATTGTTAGTAATTAAATTGCCTAAATTTAATTTGCGACTGACGAATGTGGGGATAATAAAATTAGCTAACGTTATGTAATGGTATAGCGTCACTTAATCTACAGCCATTTAATATCCGTGCAAATTCGTCCCTAATGTTATTAGTATGCAACTTAGACTTGAAATGATAATTTAACAAAGGAACATATATATCCCTTACAAACTCGTCGCGACAAATAATAATAATAGATACTTCCTCCGTTTCAAAATAAGTAATACAAATTAGATTTCACAGTTTTTGAGGTAAAATATGATAATGAAGGTTAATTAGATTAAATTTGATAGTTAGTGGAGGATGAGTCCCACATATATTGATTAAAGTAAATTTAATGATGTTTAAAAGTAAAAGTAAGGGTACATGTGTCTTTTCACTTTATTAAAGGAGATAGTTAATGGGTGTGGTTCCCACCACCTTTTACCAAATATGGTAAGTTTTCAAAATGTATCACTTATTTTGAAACATCCCAAAATGGAAAGTGTATAACTTATTTTGAAATGGAGGAAGTATAAATAAAAAACCCAAATCATATCCTTCCGGGAGGGGTTTAAAACGTATAGTTTTCGGTTCAGGAATCATTTCTAATACAAGTAACAAGCGATTTCTCAAACATAATTGCATCCAAATTGAATGTTAGAACCTGAAAAGATATATCTCATGGCAAGAAAGTTACAAGTCATCGAACAGAAAACAGATCAAATGAAGATATTACACCAAACTTCATTCTTTCTTCAATGTAGTTTGAGGCTTATGCGAATTCCATTGTAATAACATCCATACAATCGATGTGCCTGTTTAATAAGTGTAATCAATAAAATAAAATAAAATAAAAACCTCATTTTTTAATAACATGATGATAATACCTCCAAAGAAACCAACAGTTGCGAGATTATGAATGGCCATTGTGTGGTAGATTAAGTACTCTGTCAAAAAGTGACCGAGGGCATAGATGAAGGATAAAAATGTTGCAATATAAATCGGTTTGTTTTCTCTACTACTTATAAAGCATTTAGGGCTTTCCATAAATAGCCGGCTGAAAATTCAGCCAACTTATTTCTATTTTCGGAGTTTTCAACTTTTGCTTTAAAAAATGAACCAGCAGAGATTCGAACCCACCACCTGCAAGTTGGAGGCCAAACAAACAAACCAAGTGCGCTGGCTAACTGCTGCACAAATTAACTAAAACACATACCATTTATCCCTTTGCATGTCCACCAAACCTATTCAACTTTGTCAAAATTGAAATAACGAAAATCAAATACCTTTTAGGCTTTATTGGAGGTAGGGGTGTAATTGAGTCGAGACAGCTCGTGAGTTACTCGAGACCGACTCGAAAAATACTCGAAATCGACTCGTTGTGAATCGAGTTCACAACGAGTCGAGCTCGAGCTCGAGCTACTCGAGTAGGGTTTCGAGCCGAGTTCGAGTTCCAAAATACACAGCCCGTTAAGCTCGCGAGCCTTATCGAGCTTTTATATAATTACCATTTTACCCTTTTTCCATATACATAATTACCTTTTACCCTTTTCCATATACATATTTACAACAAAAAAGTGCATTTAAAAAAAATATGAATTTTCGAGCCGAGCAGAGTATCGAGTCGAGTTTCGAGTTTTTACCGAGTCGAGTTCGAGCTTAAAAATGGAAGCTCGTCGAGTATCGAGTCGAGTTTCGAGCTCGAGTTTTAGTTGGCGAGTCGAGCTCGAGCTTGGCAGAAATCGGCTCGACTTGACTCGTTTACACCCCTAATTGGAGGTTACACCGCCCAACAATCGAGTCTGTACATGCCTTCATCGCTTGTTCGTATAAACTCCTCGAACCCACCATTGCAAAGTGAAAGAATCAAGGAGACTCATCGATTTAAGTTAAACCACTCATGTTCAATCGCCTGTTGGAATACCCTCCTCGACCATGAGTATCCATCTTCACTATATAACTACACAACATCGACGATTTGAAGAAACTTACAGATGACAGATTCGTACGATCAATGCTAACATACTTCAGGTATCCATGTCTAGTTATCGTTTTCGTATTCTTATGAACTGAAAAGTGTTTTCGTTTATGTATCCATGTTTAATACACATGTTTATTTTTCTTCTACTGTGTTTCGACTTCGATTGTGTTTGGTGGTGTTTAAACAGGAACAAGTAAAGACCAGGTGTTTAAGAAAATCAATTTCAGGTATATATTTTCTTCTGTTTTGCTGATTTTCTCCTTAATTGATTACTTGATTATACAAGCTTTTTTCGATTTAGTTGCTAATATTCTACTTCTTTTTCTCCTTTTATTTTGCATCATAGCATGAACTCCAATAACATCATCAATGAAAACGATTCTCCATCAATGGTAATTAAGTTTAAAATCAATTTGCTTGGTGCAGCCACTTCAGATCTTTTCTAATTTTAAATTATTTTCATCAAATTAGTTTGCTCCAGGTTTAGTTTCTTTGCCTAGAAACGAAATATAGTATTTTGAAAAAATTTAAACACCCCCCCCCCCCCCCCCCTCTTATGTCAAACATTTCGTTAAAATCTTCTCTGTTTGACAGCTTCAAATACACCAAGTCCTGGGTGCAGCCCTTTAAAATCAAATATTCTGTTCTTACATATCTAACGGGTCATACGAGACGTTTTACACATCAAATGTGTCAAACGGGTCAAACATATTGTATGGAAAAATAATTGAAAATTAAAGTTGAAACCTTTTTATTAAACATTTGAC
Source organism: Calendula officinalis (assembly GCA_963853835.1). Taxonomy (NCBI): domain Eukaryota; kingdom Viridiplantae; phylum Streptophyta; class Magnoliopsida; order Asterales; family Asteraceae; genus Calendula; species Calendula officinalis. Next base: position 69,528,103 of record OY970828.1, read on the forward strand.
CTGTTTTGGCTTCATTTAAATTGACCCGATTCATAAACATTTGACCCAAAAAAGAGCTGCACCGACCCGGGGGCGGCACAAATTTGACCGTGTATAAATGTTTGACCCACTTTGTGAAATTTGACTCAATTGATGCAAAATATTTTTAAGGTTACTTCATGCTATTTTAATAAGAAAGACAACACCTTATTTTTTTTTAAATCCTTAAATAAATAAAAACATCTAAGGTTAACTGATTGAGCACATACAACGGGTCGAAAGGGTCAAACTAATTTTCTGGGAAAAATTGTCAAATAATATACTTGTTTGTCTGTGTTGGTCAAAATAGCTAATATGATATTCCTATTTATAGCTTGAGTCCATTAAACCCTTTGACCCATTTGACCCGTTTCTGTAAAATCAAATCTGACCTGTGTTAACCAGATTTAGAAGATTTGACCCCCTTGACATGTTTGACCTATTTATTATTTGAGTTCATATATAGTAGAGATAATATACTAATTTATTTCTATACTAATTTAGTTCTGATCTTTTATTGTTGTTAAAATTTCATCAAATAGGTGTTGTGAATCGATCACAAGGTGATACTAATATTAGCGTTGACGATGATGCTCGAAGGAGTTGAGATAGTATTTTACTAATTTACTTGAATATAGTTTTCTTGCTAACAGAAATAGCCTTCAATGTTTAGGAAAGTTCGTTCTAATATAAAATTATGTTCTTCACGAAAGGGTCAACCCTGACCTTTTTTTTGACCTGTAAAGAAATGAAAAAAAGTGCTTTTGGTACTAAACCTGACCTGTAAAGAAATAGCCTTGAATGTTTAGCAAAGTTCCTCTAAAAATGTTGTGATTTGGCGGTGCAGGCACAAGGGAAGAACGATTTAAGGGCTGAGGACATGTGTATTGTATGTGTTACTTTACATGGATGCTAATAAATTTTACTAAACAAAGAGTTTGTGTCCAATTTCACTAAGGCATCGACAATGAATCAATCATAATATTTGTAAATTGATTGCTTTGTGTCCATTTTCAGTGTGTAGTGGTCTATGTCCAGAGATTATTTTAACTTGTTTTATTTATTTTTGTTATGTAACAGATTGCTCAGTCAAATTGTTAGCATCTGTCATATTATATTTAGTTAGTTTACTAGATTGAGCCCCCAAAAAACCTCAAGTCATACGAATTACTATATATTCAGGTCTTATATCCATGGGATTTTGGTTATGAAAATCAATTTCAACTCATCTCACGATTTGCAACTATTTAATATGCTTGAAACAACTTTTAACGTTTATTGATCCATTTGATTGTAGGGATATGGTTGGTTCTGGAACCGGACCGAACTAGTAAATGGAAGGCCGGAAACTTGAAAATCCGAAGACTAAAACTTGACCGGATTAAACTTGAAAATCTGAAGACCGGAAACCTGACTGAATTAACTTGAAAATCCAGCTGCTATTTTATATTTGTTTTGGGTTTTTTTTCTGCATTTTTTTACACTATCGCTTTGCACCACTAACCACCTTCATGACTACTGCCGGCAACCACTATCGGCACACACCACTTCCCGCCACCATCACCACTGCCATCACTATCATTATCGTCACAGGGTACCCGTCGCCGCATTGCGCGGGTACCCTGCTAGTCAAGATTAAATGTACAAATGAAACATAGAGTGCAAGTAAGAAGTGTCCACACTCCAAATGTCCTCCCGTGAATTTCAGTCACTGCAAAGTAAATAGGGTTTAATTCAAGTACAAAAGTAAGGTTGCATTTTGAATAATGTAAGTCAAACAACCCATTCTTTCTGAGATTAGATGCATAAGCAAGTAAATTAGGCGAAATGATTAAATTCAAGCAATAAGTCAAAATGTAGGTACACTTTTCTGATTCAATTGAACGAACAAGCATGAATAGCAAGCACGAAATAGTTATCAAATGTTGCTAATTTGAAATTCATCTCAAAATTGGATTGATAATTAACGGAGATGGAAATGAAAAGAAGACTGACTGGTGGTTTGAGAAAAGACGGAGAGCCCAAATGTCAACGAAACCGAACCATACGGAAGATAGCCACCAACATCAGCCACCATCCCAAACCTTTCATCTTCTTACTTACAGATCAAATTTTCTTCTTCGATTATCAGATCCAAACGCACTCCAAATTCCAAGTAAAACTCTAGGCAGTGCCTCCGGTGTACTACAGACCTTGATTTGACCCAAGTTAGATTTCCTTTTAATTGAAACCCTGGTTTGGTTAATCGGAATATACACATTGTTGTTGTTTAATGACAACGAGGGTTTTGGGCCCGCGCTTCGCGGCGGGATGTTTTCTACGGAAGTGCTAGGTAGCAAAACGTAAAAAAAGTCATATCCAAACCACATTATTACATTCATAGTATTTGGTGTACAGAAAAGTTCAAACGATTCAACGAAACAAACAAAAAAGTCAAACGGGTCAATGAAAAATCAGTTTTTACATTACGTGAAATTAAGGGAGTACCGAAACCAATGGCACTACCCGAAAATCAGTTTCGGCCTATCTGCCGCTTGTTTTGTTCATACAAATGATAACTTTTGAATAAAATGATATCATTTAAGTCATTATTAAAAAACACTTTGAACGACTTTTAACCCAATACATAACTATATGGGTCGATTTGTACTTGAATATGATCAACTTTGAAGTAATTGTCTTGGAACACAATGTAAGAATAACTTCCTCTTCATGTCCTTTCTGCATCCTCTGTAGCCAAACTAATTATCAGTTAACATATACAATTTTTATAATAATCTAGATAATTGATCAACATGGGCCATTTACTCTAATTTGATTACTCCTATATGATGATCACAAAAAAAATAAAAATTAACCTAATGAAATTACAAAAATGGTCAATGGGAAGGAAATTACATTCAAGATCACTTTTTTAACTTTGTGTTAACAGTGACCATTTAGAGTAATACATTCAATCAGATTGCTATCCAAACTAATTATGTGTTAACATACACTGGGATGTGCATAATAACCCCAAAACCGAACCGAAATATGAACTTGGTATATTTTTCTTTATTATGCAAAAATTTACCTTAAACCGGGATCCATGAACTTGTAACGGGTCAACAACATAGTACATGAAAGAGGATAACGACGGGCCAGGGTCCGTGTTGATAGATGGCGAGACCACAAATGAAGAACCACCAAGAAGAAACAGGGGTATCGGGATCCATTGTATAATATGGTACTAAACCAACAATAACTGCGATAACCAACATATATAACGTGCAACAAACAGAAAATGTACCCCGATAGCTAATGGTAAATTCCTTTGAGGATTTATCACCTCTAAATTTTATTAAAATTTTTAAAATAGTTCTTTATAATTATTTAATTTATATTCCTCTTCTGCCGTAGTTGCAACTGAATCAAACCATATGTATGAGAAAAAGATAGTTGAAGCATCCCATATGAATGTTTTCAAACAAAAATACGCTGGTCAAACATCAATAACATACATATAAAGGGGGTCCATAACAGCCTCAAAGAAAAAAAATTACAAACTAAAAAAAAAAGAACTTTTAGCTTGTTAGGTTATTCAGCCACAGCCCGTGCTTTCGTTGTACTATCAACATACCAGGTGTGTACCTATGCATGACAACAACATAAAGATGTTACTCATTTTGGGTGGATTTTGCATTGATTTGACCTGGTCTTCTTCAATTCCCATTATCCATCTCTATATGCATCTTCCTTTAACATGTATACTTAATCAATACAAATTAAAACAAATTAGGGAGAAGATGGTGATACAATAGATTGTATAATAAACTTTAGGAAATTATTTGATGCGTCAAAATAGCCTTCTTTACAGGAGCCTGTCACATTAAAATATTTGAATAAATCAATTTAGTATAATTTCAAGACTTTTGACCCATGCAAAATATTTGACACGTTTCGTTAAACTAAAAAGATTATTTGACCGTTTCTAATTAAAGTAACCGAAGTCAACCGATATAAGTAGATGGGTGGAACTGTGACCTATAATTATTTTTATTAGGCAAAAAAAAAAAGAACCAAAAGCCCGAAACCTGTTGAATGCTAGACAAATACCAATATGTCACCAATTATCTACAAGAATGAATATGATATACCAGCCAACTCGTTTGAAAAAACATCTGCCCTACTTCAAAATAACCTCACAATGTAAGATTGAATTACTTTATAAAGCTAACCTAAAAAATTGAAGATTTCAAAGAGTTGTTATTAACATGTCAACATAGGCTAAATGGGCGGCAGAAAACACCACAACATGTGCAATTGTTCTTTAAACCAAGCATTTTCACAATCTCATCCATTGTCCATCCATACAAATCCTTATATGAAACGAATTCAAGCGGAAAAACCATACACTGTAAATAAATAATTATACAAAATTTCACAAAAATATAAATCTGAAACCATAAATAGTAAAATTTTACAAAAAGATTTACATGAATCTCGTTTCTTTTAACAGTTTCGAGTGAGTCATCCCTAGGCTTGTACACGGTCTAGGAACTGGACCGGACCGAACTGCCAAGAACCGAGAACCAAAAATTTCAGTTTCGAAGGACCGAGAACTGAACTGATTTGGACCGGTTCTGCTCGGTTTGGGACGCTTAGGACTAGTTGGAACCGCATGTTAAAAATGCACGGCTGCTGCTGGGCTATTGCTGATATGCAAGGCTGCTTATGTGCAAGGTTGTTGGGCTGATGCACGATGTGAGGGAACTAAACTGCCTGAATAATAATAACACAGTAAACAAAGGTGTTGGGCAGCCTGGGCTTCGAACAAAAAACTAAACATGTTGCACAATGTGATGGAACTAAATTGTAACAATAACTATAATATAGAAAACAAAACTGTTGGGCAACAAATTCAATAGCAATTCAATAACAAAATATGTGGTTTGGGCCGGTTCTATCGGTTATTACCTGAATCATATTTATATTAGGTCCAATTAATTATATGATCAGTAAAATTAGAGCTTTCTGATTTCTCAACAGTGGATTTAAGATCTTAGATTGATGAATATCCCCAAATACACAAAAATAGAATTGTATAAAACCTAAAAGACTGACCTTACCCTTTTTCCCAATATCTCGAGCACAGAGCTCTTTGGGCGACCTCATTGGGGACATTTCACAAACACCTGGTGTGCACAATCAATTTTTTCCTCGGGATCGAGTTGTAGTAGCTCCTTTGTAAGCTAAAAAACAAAGACTTGTTAGGTCACAACAACCCTGGATTGCTTGTATAATTGATAGAATTATTAATACTTAAGACAAATAATGTATTGAACAAGATTATAGTCAAATGTATAATTCCACTAAGTGTGGCTTGTTGCAGAAAAACAAGACCACTGATCAATTACAATATATATGAAATGAAAGCGTAAATTGGTGAGTACTCCTTTGCCAAGTGATCTCTATTTATAATGTTATAGAGATCTTACAAAAGAGGCAAGGAGTAACCGAAGGACTGGTTAAGGAAAGTGACCGAGATCAAAGGGATTTGATCTGGTCTGTTAAACATGGTAATGTTCACCTCAGTCCTTGTACTCAGTATTGACATCCAATACTGAGTCCTGATATTGACCTTTTTAGACACGTTCAAACCCGTCAATATCATTCTTTTTGAGTACGTTTTGGAAGCAAATGCATGTGATATTACTCAATTATGTGTTTATTGTACATTTCAGGTGATATAGCGGAAAAGATATCAAAAACGGGTCAAAAGATGAAGAAAAATACAAGATTTCAAGCCGGAAAAATTCCCGATCGCGAACTGATCGTGAACTATTCACGATCAGTCACCAAAGTCGCTGTATGGTTTTCACGTTTCGCTATCTTGAGTTACCGATCGGTAAATCTGCAAAAAATTTTCTATATCTCCTCCGTCTACAAGGTGAACAGCTTAGCTTACAGCACAGCGTGTTCGCCACCACACTGGCTGGCCTGGCGCATTGCCCCTTTGAGTGAAGAAGAGGGAGTTCGCGTCGTGAACTCATGTCGCGATCGCTAATTCTGCGTCCGAAAGCTGTTTAAGTCTTGGACCAAGTCATAGATTCAGTTATCTTTTTCTGTAGTGGGTTTTTGGGCAGTTATTTTGGACGATTTTGGGAGCATTTCATCAAGAAGTTCTTCAAGATTATAGCAATCATTGATTCTCTAACACTTTGGATTAAGTCTATGGTTGTAATTCTACTCTTAATTTCTTGTTTGTCGATTTCTAGCATGTCTATGTGCTAGTAATCTTTATATTCGCTATGTGTGGATGATTCTAGGTTTAAGTATGGTTTAATTTTAGGGTTTTGTTTATGTTCAAAACAATTGTTGAAGATTAATTACTCTTTTGGTTAATCTATGAATTTTCATTTCTTTATCGTTGGTAATTGATTTAATTAGGTATTGACAACACTTGGTTCAATTGATTACTTCCCCAACTTTTCACTTGTGACCTAGTTGGTAATTCACTAGAAATAGGGATTAGAGACAAGATTCCAATAAGTTAGATTAAACAAGAAGTTCAACCCTAGTAATGAAAATTCTAGGTTAGAAGTCTTAGGTAATTCAAGACGGTAATTTCAACAAGTAGAAGTGTGATTAGTTATAACTTTTGAGAGAAGAAATTCCTATTAGTTGTGATTAGTTTATTAAATGGGATTGAGAGAAATCTAATACCGTGACTTCTAGAACATTAAACTAACCGATGCTTAATAACCATGCTTAGAACTAGATGAATCCATACATAGTGAATATCCCTTAAATCATCAAATCAACGTTCAAATTTTGTTCTTTGTTATTACAATTTCTTATTTACATTTAAGACAAATCAAAATATGATCAAAACAATTTTCTGGATTAACTCTTTAACGTGCTTTAACTGGATTACATAAACCGTTCCCTGTGGATTCGATAACCCGAAATACTTACCTAACCTATATCACCCACAATTAGGTATACTTGCCTATGAATGTGGTAGTCTAGAGTAGTAGTATTTAGGAGCATAATTTTATAACTAGATTTTACACATCAAGTTTTTGGCGCCGCTGCCGGGGAACGGTTTTATGTTTTTAAGTTTTTGAAAGTTAATTAGTTAATGATCATTGTTTGGGAATTTATTCTTAAACAAGTTATTTTCTGTAATTTTTGTTTCTCTTTTATTTTGTTTATCAGTTGCGTGTTAACTCTTTGCTTCGAGTTGTGCAGGTGCATGAGCAATAAAAATAACCTTAGAGGCAAAAAGTCTGCTCAACCTTCACCATCTTCCGATCCAGAGAAATTTTTTCGAAAGAAGAAGAGGATTCAATTAGAAGCAAGATACAACGCAACCATAAAGAAATCTCAAAATATTGGAGAACCAAGTCTTGAAAATCAAAATCCACTTTTTGAAGTTCAAGTCCAAAGTTTAGAAAGTCAAGAGCCGATTCTTGATATCCGAGAACCAATTGTCAGTAATCAAGAGCCGATTCTTGATAACCAAATGGGTGACCGAGACCCACCACCGGAACGTCCGATGTGGTAAACGAGGCAAAACGCCCCGGTTGACGCTATTCCGGCAATTAGAGTTCCGGAAATAAATGGCATAAATTTTAAAATTAAAGGCCAATTCCTCAGTATGGTTCGTTATTTGGGTTACGATGGTAGAATCACAAATGACCCAAATCATCATATTGAATGCTTTAATGACATTTGCCAATTGTTTAGAATTCCTAACGTTTCGCAAGATGCAATATGACTTCGATTATTTCCTTTTAGTCTAATTGGAGAGGCTAAAATTTGGGTCAAATCCCTTGAGCCAAACTCCATTTCAACTTGGGAAGAACTCCGAAGTCGATTTATTCACCGTTATTTTCCACCCGCGAAAGCGGATAAATTAAAAACTGACATTATGGCTTTTCAGCAGGAAGCTGGGGAGACATTAACGGAAGCATGGGAACGTTTCAAAGGAATGCTTAGGAGATGCCCAAATCACGGGTTTGAGAAGAGCGATGTCGTCCATCTCTTCTATAGGGGTTTGTCCAACAATGCACGATCTACCCTTGATTCATCGAGTGGTGGCATATTCATGTATAAAACCCCTACGGAAGGATATCAACTTTTGGAGGATATGGCCATGCACAATGCGGAATGGGCCACCGATAGAAGAGTCGGGAAACAATCGAGTTCGGTCAATGCTGTTGATGATAGACAAAGTGAGGAAGTCGCCGCCATAAAGAATAACCAGATAATGTTAGAGCGTAAATTAGATAAAATAACATCTTCTTTACATGCTATACAGGTTGGATGCGACAAATGCGGTGGACCACACCTTGCAAAAGAATGCCTACAACATCAACCAATGAAGACCGATGAGGAGGTCAACTATTTGAACCAAGGTTATGGTCAAAACTTTCAACGAGGAAACCAAGGGTTTAACAACAATTATAACAACAATAGGGGCAATTACAACAACAATAACAACAACAACTATCCCCCTAGAGCATCACATCCACCCGGTTTCCCCCAAAATAACCAATCAAACTACCCTCCTCGAAATAATTCTAACATTCCCGGATCGAGTTCTAAACCCGAAGAACAAATGTCTCTAGAGAGTATGTTTGGACAATTTATGGCTAGCCAAGCCAAAACAAACGAAGATACCAAACAAGACTCCAAAGAGATGAAACAAAGCATACGAAACCAACAAGCCACCATCGAAAACATAGAAAGAGGCATTGGGAGGATTGCCCAAGCATTAACCGAAAGACCACAAGGCAATCTACCCCCTTGTACTCAAGCTAATCCCAAAGGAGAAATCAACAACTCAAGGGATGTCAAAGCCATTACTACACGAAGTGGTAAATAGGTAAGTTCACCTATGATTAAAATCGATACTAATAATTCTAGTGAACAGGTACTTGTAGAAGATGGGACACCATTGAATGAAGAAGAGGTGCTTGTTGAGAAAGTTGTAGAAAAAGATGAACCGAAGAAGAGTGAATCCAAGAAGGAAGCCACAACAAGCTCTTACCTACCTAAAGTTCCTTTCCCACAACGGTTGAGAAAGGAGAAGCTTAAAGAAAAATACGGTAAGTTTGTTAAAATGATTAAACAGGTACGCATTAACGTGCCTTTGGTTGATATGTTGGCAGGGATGCCGAATTACGGAAAATTTCTTAAAGACTTGGTGTCTAATAAAGATCAATTGGAGGAAGCATCTTCAGCTGTGTTGAGTGAAGAATGCTCAGCTATTATTCAATCAAAAATGCCTCCGAAGCTTGAAGATCCAGGGAGTTTTATAATCTCTTGCTTATTTGATAATTTACCGGTTTGCAATGGACTAGCAGATTTAGGTGCTAGTATAAGTTTAATGCCCTTGTCGATAGCTACCAAAATAGGATTAAAAGATTTTAAGTCGACTAGGATGAGTTTAAGATTGGCAAACCTTACATATACATATCCCATAGGCATAGCAGAAAATGTCCCTGTTAGAGTTGACAAATTCGTGTTCCCCGTAGACTTTGTTGTCCTAGAAACGGATGTGGATCCCAAAGTCCCATTAATTCTAGGAAGACCTTTCTTGAACACGGCGGATGCCATGTTCCACGTGCAAAAACAACAACTATGTCTAGGGATTGATGATGATAGGGTCACCTTCTCAATTGAGAAAGCCATGAAGCATACCTCCAAATCCGATGATTCTTGCTATTTCATTGATGTTATCGATTCATGTATCGATGAGGAGGTTACTTCCTTTCTCGACCTCAATTGTGATGATATCACCACAAAAGGTGATTTCACCATGGATTCTGATGAAACAATCCGCGATCTCCAAGAGTTCGAGGATTTGCTTCATGTAGAAGGTGAGGAATCCGAGGTAGGAGATGCAGATGTTGAGAAAATTGACCCTAGTTCTAACCATCGTATCAAAACATCTTTAGAAGATCCACCTACTCTAGAGCTTAAACAATTACCTGATCACTTAGAGTACGCATTTTTAGAAGGAGAATCCGATCTTCCGGTCATAATTTCAACAAACCTTTCCTCCACCGAAAAATCTAGTTTAATCAAAGTACTCAAATCTCATAGACGGGCCATAGCCTGGAAAACTGCTGACATCCCGGGGATTAACCCGGCTTATTGTACACATAAAATCCTCATGGAGGAGAATTTCAAACCGAGTGTACAAAGGCAAAGAAGGTTAAACCCCAATGTCAAAGACGTGGTCAAGAAAGAAGTGCTCAAGCTTCTTGATGCGGGGCTTATCTACCCTATCTCCGATAGCCCGTGGGTGAGCCCGGTACAAGTTGTGCCAAAAAAGGGGGGAATGACAGTTATCCAAAATGAAAAGGGTGAATTAATCCCTACTAGAACTGTCACGGGGTGGCGTGTGTGCATTGATTACCGCAAGCTTAACGATGCCACCCGTAAGGATCACTTTCCATTACCATTTATCGATCAAATGTTGGAAAGACTCGCGGGAAATAACCTCTATTGTTTCCTCGATGGTTTTTCCGGCTACTTTCAGATCCCGATAGACCCTCAAGACCAAGAAAAGACCACATTCACGTGCCCGTTTGGGACGTTTGCTTATAGGAGAATGCCGTTTGGCTTATGCAACGCGCCGGCCACATTCCAGCGTTGTATGACGGCTATTTTCCAAGACATGATGGAAGATTGTATGGAAGTATTTATGGATGACTTCTCGGTTTTTGGGAACTCATTCGATTCATGTCTAGCAAACCTTGAGAGAGTTTTAAGAAGGTGTGAGGAAACAAATCTTGTTTTGAATTGGGAAAAATGCCACTTTATGGTGCGTGAAGGCATCGTGTTAGGGCATAAAATTTCAGAAGAGGGAATAAAGGTAGACAAAGCAAAAATAGATGTCATATCTAAGCTCCCTCCCCCCTCGAATGTGAAAGCCGTGAGAAGTTTCCTAGGCCACGCGGGTTTTTATCGTCGGCTCATAAAAGATTTTTCTAAAATCACCCGACCGATGACCCGCTTGTTAGAAAAGGATACACCATTCGTTTTCTCAAATGAATGTGTTGAAGCCTTTAATCTGTTGAAGGAGAAACTCACCGAGGCTCCCATCATGGTCTCTCCCGATTGGGAGTTACCATTCGAGTTGATGTGTGATGCAAGTGATTTTGCACTTGGAGCGGTGTTAGGGCAGCGAAAAAATAACCATTTTCAACCAATCTACTATGCTAGCCGGACACTTAATGGTGCTCAAGCAAATTACAAAACCACAGAAAAAGAATTACTTGCTGTTGTGTTTGCTTTTGAGAAGTTTAGACCATATCTCATGTTGTCTAAAACCATTGTGTACACCGATCATTCCGCATTGAAACATCTTTTTGCTAAGCAAGACGCCAAACCTAGACTTATCCGTTGGATTCTACTCTTGCAAGAATTCGACATTGAGATAAAAGACAAAAAGGGGGCGGAAAACCTTGCAGCCGATCATTTATCTCGGCTTGAAAATCCTCATTTGGAGGAATGTAATGAAAACGAGATAAATGACAGATTTCCCGATGAGTTCTTTGAAGTAGTGAATGCCTTACAAGGTACAACTGACCCGTGGTTTGCTGATTTGGCTAATTATTTGGCAGCGGGTGTCCTTGTAAAAGGCATGACTCATCAGCAAAAAGGGAAATTTTTCTCAGATTTGAAGCATTACCATTGGGAACATCCCTACCTTTTTCGGGTCGGTGCATATTTTGTGCATAGGAGATGTGTTTCCGGTGAGGAGGCTTATGACATTCTCAACAAATGTCATAAGGGACCAACCGGGGGTCATTTTGGTCCTAATTACACAGCCCGAAAGGTTTTAGATGCGGGATTTTATTGGCCTACGATCTTTAAAGATGCATATGGTATGGTCAAGACTTGTGATGCCTGTCAAAGAACAGGGAGTATTTCAAAACGGGATGAAATGCCTCAGCATGGTATCCAAGTTTGTGAAATCTTCGATATATGGGGTATCGATTTCATGGGTCCTTTCCCGAATTCTCAAGGTAATAGGTACATCTTGGTTGCTGTTGACTATGTATCAAAATGGGCCGAGGCAAAAGCTCTCCCAACAAATGATGCCCGAGTAGTAGTCAAATTTGTGCAATCTTTGTTTTGTCGGTTCGGTTGCCCCCGTGCTTTCATTACCGACCGGGGCACACATTTCGCTAATCACCTCTTGGAGAAAACTTTACAGCGTTATGGTGTCCATCACCGGTTCTCAACCTCATATCATCCACAAACAAGTGGACAAGTTGAAAATACCAATCGAGCACTCAAAAGAATTCTTGAAAAAACTATTGAGAGAAATCCTAGATTATGGTCTCAAAAGTTAGATGATGCTCTTTGGGCATTCCAAACCGCTCATAAAAATCCAACCGGTTATACCCCGTATCGGATGGTTTACGGGAAAGCATGTCACCTCCCGCTAGAAATCGAGCATAAAGCCTATTGGCAATTAAGGAGTGTGACATGGATGTGAAACTTGCGGGTACCGAAAGAAAATATCAATTGAATATTCTTGATGAAGATCGATTTCTTGCCTATGAAAACTCAAAAATCTATAAGGAGAAAACCAAACTTTGGCATGATAAGAAATTGAGAGCTCAAAAATGCTTCACACCGGGAGATAAAGTTCTCGTTTATCAATCTCGGTATAAATTTTCTCCCGGAAAAATTGAAATCCAAGTGGGTCGGTCCTTACACCGTTTTACAACAACACCCGTCCGGGTATGTGGACCTCATTTGTGATAATGGCCAATTTAGTGTAAATGGCCATCGTTTGAAGCATTATTCCGAAGGTGATGAAAAGAATGTGAGAGTTGAAGAAGAGGAGGTGATTCATTTCATCTCGGTTGGTGCTCGTAAGTGAGAAGAGAGTAGCATCGAGTCAAGCTTTAGACTCAATAATCTTTTAAGCGCTTCTCGGGAGGCAACCCGTGTGTATTGTGGTTTATTCCCTTTCCGTTCTGCATTTTTCTTTTTATTTTAGTCATTAGCGTAGTATTTCTGCTCGTTAAGTCTTTTGGTGAGTGTTTATTTGGATTTCTGCCTGTGCTTTTAAAAAAAATTCGTTAGGTTTGCATTGGGGGACAGTTCGCGTCGCGAACTTTCTTCCCGATTCGCGAACTCGGAGCAGGGAATTTGGCCCAACGTCGCGAAGAGTTAACGATCAGGTCGCGTTTCGGGTCGCGATTCGGATCTGGGTCGACCCGGTTTGACCCATTCGGATCTGGAAAGTTCCCGATCGGGAACAAGATGGCGGCGCAAACTCTGCGTCCTATATATCCACCGTTTCTCTCCCAGCTTTTCTCAATCGTGAACCCTAGTCCCCAAATTGTGAACGAGCGCAGCAAGCATCCTTTTCCAGCCGATTTCCCCTCTTTCTTGCTTCAATCTTCCTATTTCTTCCTCCAATCTTCATCTTCATGGGTCCAAGGGTTAGTTTCTCTTCTTTTCTCATAGATTCTTCAGGGGTTTCGGTGTTAGGTCCGAAATTTTTGAACTTTTCTTGAAGTTTTTGTGATAAAGTTTAGTTCTTTGTGCTTAATGTTTGAGTATTAGATGAACCCTAGTTGAAATCTGCGATTTTTATGCTTAGTTAGTCAAAATCTCTTAATATTAGTAGATTTCATAGCCTACATTGTTGAAATTGGATGAATTGTGGTGAAATGGGGCCAAATCTCGAATTTTTTGCAAGTGTTTAAGTTGGATTTGAGTTGTTAAACTAGTTATCATACTTAAATTTTCAATCTTTAAGATGACTAGTTTAATAAATCGGGTTGGACAAAATTGGACACCAAATGTCAAGTCTTTTGTTCAAATTATGTCAAGAATTGTAAACAAAGGCACTATTTTTACAATGTTAATATGTTTATAACACTTAGTTTTAAATCAAATTGAAATAAAATTTAATTAACAATGTCAAATCTTTAATTTTATCTTCAATTTTCTTATTTTTAAAACTAAGTGTGGGAAGGGGTAACGTCATCTACATTCATGTTTTACATAATTGGACTCCCTTCTAGTACTTCACATTTATATTTTTAACATTGTGATGATTGTTTTTGATGTAGAAACTACAAAAGCATGCTGCCTCCACATCGGCCGGTGGCCACGGGCGCGGACGTGCCCGTGCACCTTCACCTGTGCCTCCACCGGGACCCGCACTCCTAGACGATGGGTTCCCGGCCGTGCTTAAAGTTAATAGGACACATGTGTTCTTAAATTTTGATAATGCACCTCGAGAAGGACTTGCACGGGATTGTGAAACTAGAAAAGCTAAAATCTCACACAAGCAAGTGGCTGTGGGAAGGACTCCAGATTTGGAGTTATTAGATGCAGTAGGCCGAAGAGAAATAATCGAAGAATACTTGGTTCGCTATCACCGAGATCACGATGGCGATGTGCTTTTTACATGCCGGGCATGGGAGATAGCTCTCCTCATTAATGAACCAACTTATGATGAGCTCCACCTCGAATTTTACTCCACTATCAAATTCGAACCCCGGGTAGCGATGAAAAATCCTGCAGATCTTTGCATCCAATACCGAGTCGCTAACCAATGGGTACATTGTAACCTCATTCAATTTGCCATCAACTTAGGAATATATACCGAAGCAGAAACCACAGCCCGAAACTTTAGACATTATATGAAGTGGTGTGCAACCAATGAAATTAAAAATGTTGATGCATATTGGCGTCAAATTGGGGTTGGTGATTACCGGATGGCTCACACCAAAGAGTCCAGCATCAGAAGTGGCACCCATCGGTATCTACATCAGATGCTTTCAAACACTATCCGCCACCGTAACCAAGGTCCGGAAAAAGTTAATAAATATGATATGTGGTTGCTCCTCCAACTTATAGATAAGAATGCGAGAACGAATATTCCTTTTGTAATCGCAAAATTTTTGAGCACGGTAGGAAAGGGGTTAAAGAGCAATAGTCCGATGGGTGCCGGTCATTATGTCACTCGTTTAGCCCGAGCCGCAATCGACATTCCTCAACGAGTTTGGGATAGCATGACATATCAACCTATGGGGTCAATGGACGAGACTTTGTTATCGGGTATGCACGTAATTGTTAAGTTTGCGGGTAATTATGTCTGGAATGAACATCCCGGGGCGGGAGAACCGGCGGATGGTAGTAGTAGTAGTTATGACGATGATGATGAGGATGATGATGTAAACATGGAGGACGCGCCGGGTAACGAAGTACCCGTGGCGGGTCAAGACTTTGGTCAACCGGGACCAACGGGTCCCCAATTCGGGCATTCAGGCGCCTCGGGATCCGGTTCGGGTCAATCCTCGTTCGATCCTTACTTTTCGTATAATCAAATGGTCGAGAGGATGGATGCCATGCAAGTCGATGTCTCCTATATTCGCTCATCAAACGACCATTTGCAATCTAATGTCCAACATCATATGCAAAGGTCATACTACAATCAGATGCGGGCCGATCAGCAAATGAGTTGGCAAACCGATGTTGCCAATTATAACCTATATCCCGATGAATTTAACCGCCCTCCACCTTTTAATCATTCTACCTTGCCAAATTGGGCACCGAGCTACCCCGCACCACCGAACTACCCAGATTACGATACTTGGTACCAAGATTCCAATACTTGGTACCGTCCCTACCCGCCACCGCAATGAAGGCCGCAGCAGAAATAAAAAAAAAAAAAAAAAAAAAAAAAAAAAAAAAAAAAAACGTTTTCTGTTTTTATTTTGTTTTCAGGTGTTCGTCGTGATTGCTGTTTGTTGCGGAATCTTGTAAACTGCTCCAGAATTCAAAACTTCACCGGGAATGTACACAACACACCCTCAGGTCGTATACTTTCTTATGACCTCGATTTCCTAAATTTTATCAAGTTTATTGCATTGGGGACAATGCAAACACTTAAGTGTGGGAAGGGGGTGCATTAAAGAAAAATTGAAAAATCCACCATTTAAAATTTGTGAAATCTTCGAAAAAATCATCTAAGTAAGAAAACCGTTTTACTGGTTAAATTTTTTTTTTATGACACATCTCGATGCTTTTGAAAACATTTTTGGGAGACAAAGTTCAATTTAAATGATAAAATTTTAACTAGCTTTTATGTTTCAATATTTGTGGCTTTTCATAGATTTAAGAATTTTAGCTCTTTAATTATGGCACTTTTAACTTAGGAAATTGGAAATGTCTTGCACAATATATAAAAATCATCTTTAAGAGAATTAAGGTTAGTATTACTAGCTCCCAATGACATTAGGTTAAGTTAAGGGCCTTTAGTTTACGGTGCACATCATTGTGAATAATAAGCAAAAATATATAAAAATATATTAATTAAAAATATTGTGGAAGAACAAACAACCGGACGTGTGTCACTCGGACAAGTAAGCCCGAGGGGTCCTTCAAACCTAGCATTCTAAGGTCAACTGATCTGGACATGTTGGTGGAAAGTCTGCTACGCGGGTGGCATTCGAGCTGAGGTTCTTCCCACCAAACAAATAAATAAATAAATAAAAAAAAAAGAAAAAGAAAGAAAATAAGCAAAAATAAATAAGCTTGAATAAGGCATACATGAATAAAGCGTTTACGCTACCCAATGATATTTAAACTAATTTTTCTTAATTTAACCCTACTAATTGGGTAGTTTTCATAAAGATGATATTTGTAGATTTTGCAAGAATGAAGAGTTTCTAAATTAAAATTAGTATAATTAAGGTAGCCAAAAATTAATAGGTTTATGAAAAGTTAACTTATTTGGTACACAAAATTGGATATAAAATATAGGAGAAATTTTATTTGCTAAATTAAACTAAATTCCGAAATTGTCATTGATTGTGATTGAAATCCTTGTCATATGCATTAGATTGGTATCTTACTAACAAATTTTTCAGGATGATTTGCTTGAGGACAAGCAAAGTTTAAGTGTGGGGATTTTGATATTGACGTTTTTAGACACGTTCAAACCCGTCAATATCGTTCTTTTTGAGTACGTTTTGGAAGCAAATGCATGTGATATTACTCAATTATGTGTTTATTGTACATTTCAGGTGATATAGCGGAAAAGATATCAAAAACGGGTCAAAAGATGAAGAAAAATACAAGATTTCAAGCCGGAAAAATTCCCGATCGCGAACTGATCGTGAACTATTCACGATCAGTCACCAAAGTCGCTGTATGGTTTTCACGTTTCGCTATCTTGAGTTACCGATCGGGAAATCTGCAAAATTTGGAGTTCGCGTCGCGAACTCATGTCGCGATCGCTAATTCTGCATCCGAAAGCTGTTTAAGTCTTGGACCAAGTCATAGATTTAGTTATCTTTTTCTGTAGTGGGTTTTTGGGCAGTTATTTTGGACGATTTTGGGAGCATTTCATCAAGAAGTTTTTCAAGATTATGGCAATCATTGATTCTCTAACACTTTGGATTAAGTCTATGGTTGTAATTCTACTCTTAATTTCTTGTTTGTCGATTTCTAGCATGTCTATGTGCTAGTAATCTTTATATTCGCTATGTGTGGATGATTCTAGGTTTAAGTATGGTTTAATTTTAGGGTTTTGTTTATGTTCAAAACAATTGTTGAAGATTAATTACTCTTTTGGTTAATCTATGAATTTTCGTTTCTTATCGTTGGTAATTGATTTAATTAGGTATTGACAACACTTGGTTAAATTGATTACTTCCCCAACTTTTCACTTGTGACCTAGTTGGTAATTCACTAGAAATAGGGATTAGAGACAAGATTCCAATAAGTTAGATTAAACAAAAAGTTCAACCCTAGTAATGAAAATTCTAGGTTAGAAGTCTTAGGTAATTCAAGACGGTAATTTCAACAAGTAGAAGTGTGATTAGTTATAACTTTTGAGAGAAGAAATTCCTATTAGTTATGATTAGTTTATTAAATGGGATTGAGAGAAATCTAATACCGTGACTTCTAGAACATTAAACTAACCGATGCTTAATAACCATGCTTAGAACTAGATGAATCCATACATAGTGAATATCCCTTAAATCATCAAATCAACGTTCAAATTTCGTTCTTTGTTATTACAATTTCTTATTTACATTTAAGACAAATCAAAATATGATCAAAACAATTTTCTTGATTAACTCTTTAACGTGCTTTAACTGGATTACATAAACCGTTCCCTGTGGATTCGATAACCCGAAATACTTACCTAACCTATATCACCCACGATTAGGTATACTTGCCTATGAATGTGGTAGTCTAGAGTAGTAGTATTTAGGAGTATAATTTTATAACTAGATTTTACACATCAAGTCCCAATACTGTCTACTCAGTATTGGACCAAGACTTAGCTAATTTATTCTACATACTACTCTAAGCTAGTCTAGGCTGTCTTGTTATCTTAAGATCCAAAGGGGTAAGGCTTTTTGCCTTAACAAGACTCACTGGTGCAAATTTCAAAGTCTCTAATCACCGAAACCAGCAAATTGCTGAAGAAAAACGCAAGGAAAAAAACATATGTTGAAGATGATGACAAACAATACCTATGAAGATGATGAAGAATATTTCCGAGTATGAAGATAACAATGATGATACTCACCTTTGAAAGAAGAAAGATGATCTGGACTTGCATATGTAGATCGTACTCTAAAAAAGAAAGCAAATCACCACTTGAATCACACAAATATCACTGTAAACTCTGCAAATCTAAAACATTTTACCTGTTTTATGAAGCTTTTCGAATTTATCAACGTGTTTTGTGAAGCTTTTTAAACTTATCAACGGCGGAAACCCTAAACCCCCAAATTTTCGGAATCTCCTGGTCATCTCTTGCTCTTGAGGTTTAAATCATAGAAGATGAGGAAAAGAAAAGGAGATCGTCTACATCTGAAGAAAATGAAGATATTTAGTTGGAAGGAAAAGATCGCCTGAAGAAGGAAAGAAAAAAAGGAAATCCCTGATCAACTGAGGAAGATTTGTCGGAGAAGGAAACGTGTGAAGCAGAAAAGAAAAAGGGGTTCTATTCATCAACTGTTGATGAATAGCATTTGCCTTGGCAAATGTTAATAAGGTAATATGAGATAGTTCTACTTAGGGTGTTGATCGGGTAAAATTTTTGGGTTTCAGGTAGTTCGGGTTTTTTCATATATTATAAATACCCGATACCCGAACCAAATTAATTTCGGATATTTGGATATGGGTAGTTTGGGTAATAGGTCGGGTACGGGTATATCCAATAATACCCGAAAATTGTGCATAAAGTTCTAATTAACACTCTCTAATATGCAAACAAAAGTAAACCATGTAAGTACAATGTCATCAACATGCTCCATTACTGTGAAAATTATATAATTGTAACTAAAATTATCTTGAATATTCATTAAAAGATTGGAAATTTTAAAAGACGTGTACATTAAATATGATTAGTGCAAACTTGATTAGAATATATAATCGTAAGAGATAGTAAATTGTTGTAGTAAATAAATCCATGTATTCAATCCAAGATGTTGTAGTAAATAAACCATGTTTTCAATCGAAGATTGGTAAGCATACGTATCTACATTCGCTAACGTGTAATAGATTCATGTTCGTGAAATTGCTAGATAGAAAAGAAATGTTGATGGGCAAACATATTCATGTTTGTATTTAAAATAATATAAAACATCATGATCATATATATTTAAGTTTCAACTATATATTACGAATACCAATAAATGTGAAGATTCATGCAATTTGATTAAAAGAAATTACCGGGACACGTTGAGATCCAAATCGCCATATATGAGGTATGCACTATCAATAATTTCGATTCGTATAAAAAGAAAATTGTAACACATTTCTCTATGATTTACCTTCTAAATAAACTCTTTTAAAAAAATTCAGGTATTCGGGTATACCCGCCGACTTAATATATTACCCGATACCCGATCCGTTATATTTTTGGGTTACCCGATACCCGAATATTTCTACCCGATACCCGAACTACCCGAACCGATCTACCCAAATTCGAAACGGGTCGGGCGGGTAGAACGGGTTTCGGTTAATTTCGACAGCCCTAGTTCTACTCAATCTTACTCTTATTTTAAATACTTATTTGACTGTC
This sequence comes from Calendula officinalis, assembly GCA_963853835.1. NCBI lineage: Eukaryota > Viridiplantae > Streptophyta > Magnoliopsida > Asterales > Asteraceae > Calendula > Calendula officinalis. The sequence continues at coordinate 69,548,201 of OY970828.1, forward strand.
AAAATTAAATTATAAAATTAGCAAATTGTTGTAAGGCAAATTAGCTCAACCAATATGATCATCTCATTCATATCATTGTGTTAAAAGATTGTGAAAGAAATGAACATGACAACTCTCTTATATAGGCTAAAGATTGTAAGCCAAGAGTCATGACATGAATATACATAAATGTGGGCAACTAAATAGTCTAATGAGTTACAATACTCCCCCTTGGTTGCTTAGATTTATGTTGAACTTTACATGTACTTCGTCTCGTATCTTCAGACAATCCATAAAACATTCTTCTCGTTAAAAACCTTGTCGGAGAAAACCCTTTGGGACAAAAACTCCATTCGAAGGACAAAAGAGTACGATATGGATTTCTTGAGCTTCGCCTTGTATCTTTAGACAATCAATGAAACATTCGTCTCGTTAAAACCTTTTCAGAGAAAACCCCTTGGGAATAAAACTCTGGTCGAAGGACAAAAGAGTACAATCTGGATGTCTTGAGCTATGGAAAGAACCATATATGGTGTGGCTCATTAAAACCTTGTTAAGAGAAAACCCAGTGGGACAAAAACTCTAACGAAGGACAAAAGAGTGCACAATGGTTAATAAGTATTCAACTAGATACTCCCTCTGAATTCAACAATTCTTAGTGAGAATGAGGTACTGTTAGTGTCTCATTAAAAACCTTTGTCAAGGTAAACCCAATGGGACAAAACCCTTGAACTAAAGGAAAAGAGTACACAAGCATTCATCGCGATGCTCCCCATCACATGCACTCAACAGGGTGCAAAGCATACGCCAAGATGCAATTATTTATTCTCACTCAACAGGGTGCGAAGCATACGTCAGGATGCAATCATTATCCGCACTCAACAGGGTGCAAAGCATACGTCCGGATGCAATCATTATATGCACTCAACATGGTGCAAGGCATACATCAGGATGCAATCGTTATTCGCACACAACTAGGTGCATGATATATGTCATTTAGGTAGCTCAGGGACTTTTCTAAGTCAAATAGCTTTGACATGTTTCAGAAAGAATACTTTGACAGTGACTTGTTGAACAAGTCAGTATGATTATTATCTAATCAATATGTTGCACTTCAGTCTTTTGAAATGCTTGTTGTTCATGTGTAAAGAACAATTTCGGCGAGATGTGTTTGGTGTTATCCTGTTTTGATGTAACCATATTTCAATTGATCGATAACAACAGTGTTATCTTCATATATGACAACTGGTTAACTGGGATCATAAGTCAAAACACATTTACTTCGAATATGGCCACTTACATCTTAAAGCCATACACACTCTCTAGTCGCCTCAACGAGCGCGAGTAATTCAGAGTGATTTGTCGAAGTATCAACTAGAGTCCATTTACAAGACCTCAAGGATATCGCCGCATTCCTTATGGTAAAGACATAACCAGATTGGGAACGTCCCTTATGCAGGTCTGATATGTAAACTGCATCAACATATCCGATAAGGGTCGCGTTATCTGGAGTATCAATCACATTTGATCCACTCGATGACGCGTAGGGATAGAATAAGCCCATATCCGTAGTATCTTTAAAGTAACGGAAGATGTCTTTAATACCATTTCAATGGTGGCGTGTTGGCGCATTGTTGTGCCTAGTCATGCATATCACAACAAATAAGATGTCTAGTCTAGTACATTGGGCCAAGTACAATAATGCACCCATATAAGATGTCTAGTCTAGTACATTGCACCCATATATGAACACACATGGATCAATATCTCATCATCATCATCATTTGGATGGAATTCGTCCCTTTTAATGTCTAGATAATGAATGACCATGTGAGTAGATGTAGGTTTTGTGTCATGGCAACTAAAGCGTCTTAACACCTTTAGGGTGTAATTTTCTTGATGTAGGAAAAGCCCCATCTTCACGGTACTCGATCTGCAGGCCGAGCCAATGCCGTATTTTCCCATGATCTCTCATCTCGAATTCCTTCTTAAGGATTTCAGCAGTTTCAAACAACTCTTTCGAGGATCCTATGAGATTCAAATGATCTACATAGACTACGATAATAACATATCCTGAAGTGGATATCTTTATAAACACGCATGAGCATATCTCAATATTCAAATATCCCAGGCTGATCAAGTACTCACTTAGACGGTTATACCACATCCGTCTGGATTATTTTAATCCAAAAAGTGATTATCTCAGTCATATCGATAACGTTTTCCGTGGTCTGGAACTACTTGATTCAGACAACTTGAGTCCATCAGGGACTTTCATGTGTATCTCTGTGTCATGATCCCCATAGAGATAGGCTGTGACCACATCCATAAGCTGCATAATCAGTTTTTCGGAAACTACTAAACTGATCAAGTAGTGGAACGTTTAAACGTCCATTACGGGAGAATACATCTCTCTGTAATCAATACCAGGGCGTTTAAGAGAAGCCTAGCGCCATGAGGCGAGCTTTGTATCTTACAATCTCATTATTCTCTTTACGCTTCCTTACGAATACCGATTTACAACCAAATGGTTAATCATTAGGTGGTGTTGGAACAACAAGTCCAAACACTCTTCCTTTCGGTAAGGAATCTAATTTTACCTGGATTGTGTATTTCCATAAAGACCAGTCCATTGTACACAACAATAGTACTTGGTTCCATGTCATCATTGCTCATAATGTGAGTGGCCACTGCGTATATGAACAAATCGTCGATGACAGTCTCGTTTTGCTTCAAAATATCGTCTAAGCTAGAATACTCGACAGATATTTGAAATTATCGGGATGATGAGAAATTGGTGTTTCATCAGGAACACGCTTCTCCAATACACTCCCGAGATCCTTAATGATCTAGTGTGGCAAAACGTATACAACAGAATTTCTCCTCATTTGAGGCAGAACATCCTTGGAACCGAACCGGTCTTCCTCTTTTCTTAGGAAGAGCGGCGGACCGGACAGCCAACGGTAGCGTCCTTTGCACGGTGGGTTCGACCGATGCAACATGTTCAAACGGAACATGGCGTCTCACAGGGACGTCTATCCTTGCAGGCACATTTGCAGCGGGTATATTTGATCTCGTGACATTTGCTAAGTCATTAAATGCGTCTGGTAGCTGATTAACAACATTTTGTAGACTTAAAACTCTTTGCACATCCTTATCACTATGTGCAGTCGCAAGTCGGGGGATCCATATGAGACAAATTGGGTACATGCCACGTTCTTTCACGTCGTTCCTTATCAACGTGAACGTGCAAATCTCCCCCTAACGACGGGAAGATTGTCTCATCAAAGTCACAATATGAATTTATAGCGTTAAAGAGATCGCATGTCAAGGGCTCTAAATAGAGTATGATGGATGGGTAATAATAATCAACATATATATTCCCCGTTGTTTCTGAGGTCCAAATTTGGAACGCTTTGGAAGTTCAATGGGAACATTGACCAAGCACCCAAACACGCGTTTATGTGAGACATCAGGCTCATGTCCAGTTACCAGCTGGTACGCAGAAAATGGTTGGGTAGCCATGGGCCTCAGACGGACCAATGCAGCCGTGTGTAATATCGCATAACCTCATGCAGACACTGAAAGTTTGGTGCGCATAACCAAAGTTTTGAGATTTATTTATATTCGTGTCAGGATCGATTAACCCAGACAGATTAATTAATCAAAGATCTACTAACAATAAGAAGTTGCAGCGGATCAACACTTATGTTAATTGATTAAGAACAATGAATACTGTTAATGAATACGAATAAGAATGAGAACACAGTAATCACAAAAAGCTTCAATGTATATTGATATAATCGAACAATACACACGTACGTTTACAATTCGTAAGGAACTATATATAATAGTCCTTGAAGCCTAAAATATTAACCTAGTTATTCTAGGAAATGATTACAATTGAATTTCATAAAGATTTACATTCTATAACTAACTCTACCAGAATCTCGGACTTGATCTGTTCCAGATACGCTCATCAGTAGTAAATCAGATCATCAGTAGTATTTGCCTTTAGCAGTAGTAACTCCGAGATCAGTAGTAACTTTGTATCTTAAGTAGTAATTCAATCATCAGTATCAAGTAGTTACAGCAGCATTAACTTTTTGATCAGTAGTATCTGTACATCAGTAATAGATCATTTATGTTCTAACAATCTCCCCCTAAACTTGTAATTCAATGTGAATTAATCAAGTTTCCTTCTCTTTTTCTTCTTCTTCTTTCTTCTTCATGTCCTCTAGCTTTTTAGCTCTTGCTTCAAGTGTTCTTTGATTTTGTAGTTTCCTTTGAGCAATGATGTATTTGCTGATTCTTTTGATGAAGTAATTTCTCTTTTAATCAAACAGCACAACATCATGAGGATGCATGAAGGAACAGCAGATAACTTGGTACATGGTTTGTTCAGAGTGTGGATATTCCTTTTCATACAGGAATAGTTCACATCTCTTACTTGTTCTTTCAAAGAAGTACATGTGTACCATAGGTAACACATTCCAAGCATATATGTTTTCAGTACTGGTGAAGTTCTTGGAATAATTTTCAGGGTAAAATGCAGCATCAAGCATACTGGTTAAGTATCCAGCTCCTGAATTCTTCCAAGATTTCTTTGACATTCTAGGTTTGCCAATCATCAGTAGTTTGATGGCATCACTTCGTGTACAGGACATTATTAATGGTTTCCAAGCACTGAACTTTTGTGTGATTTTATCTTCTCTGATTATTTCAATTGCTTGACCATTCATTCTCCAGTTTACAATTGGATTGTCTTGAATAGGGGCTATTGGTAGATCTATTACCTTTTCATCTAATCTGGCCCTTTTCTTGGCTTCTTCATCAGCCATTAGTGCCTTTCTTTTACTTGCAGTCATTGTAGAAGAACTTCCAACCATTTTTGGTTTTGAAGTTACTTCCCTGGGATCAATATCAACCAACCCTTCTTCAATTCTTCCAAAATACTTTGCATTGTGACCTCTTGATTTTAAATATTTGGTCATTTCTTCTTTCTTTTCAGCAAATTGTTCTGGCATATCTTCTTTGCTTCTTTTGCATTCGTTAACTTGTTCTTCAAGAAGATCTATTCTTTCTTTTTGTATTTGTTTTATTTTGTTTATTTCTTCTTGTTGATCTCCTTCTAAAAATTCTTCAATCTCTTAAATAGCTTTATCTTTTAGTTTTTCTTCTTCAGCTATTTTCTTATCTTCAAGAGCTTGAGTCTCTGCTACTTTTCTTTGATATCTTATTATGCTCAACTTCCATTTGTTTTGTTTTGCTTTTCTTACACAGTTGATTTTGTTCACCATTTGATGACCTAGAGCTCGGTTTGGAAAATCATCATCATATAAACCTTTTCCTTTTCCAATAACTGTTGTAAGTAGAGGAGGAGTGTATTTCATATCTTTAACCTCTGGGATTATTATTGATGGACTAAACAAATGTACTTTATTTTGAGGTAGTATCTTGGGGTGTTTAGGTAAAGTACATTCATCAACCTCATACCAATTCACATTATCATCAATGTAAGGTATGATAAATGCTTTAAATTCTGAAGTTTGAGGTTTGGAGACAACTATGACACGTTCAGTCTCAAGAAGTTCTAGTATTTCTTCACTTTCAGTAGTAACTGAGGTAGTTACTACTGGTGCTTTATCTGCTTCAAGTACCACAAGTTGTTGTGTATCAATTGCTACTGATTAGGCTGTTGTTGTAGTTACTACTGCTAGGGCATCAGTAGTAGTAGGAATATATGTTGTTGTTTCATCTACTACTGACATTGAATCTTTGTTGAGTGGATCAGTAGTAACAACCTCAGGATCATTTACATCAGTAATATCCATAGGATCAGTAGTTTCTATGACTTCAGTAGCAACTGGAGAGTGAACTTGTTCTGCTGTTTGTGACTGATTTGCAGACACAAATACATCCTCTTCCATTTCTTTATACAGGTTTTCACCAAAACTCTGACCTGTTTCACCATGGACCTCTTTTAAGTTTAGGAGGGCTGCTGCTGCTATAGATTGATCAATCATCCCTTGAATTTGATCTTTCTCCCCCTTAGTGATCTCAACTTGTTGAGCCTCACTATCAATAAATTTTTCTGTGTAGTTTCTTGATCAAATATGATTGCTTTTGAAGCCTATACTCGAACCTCTTCTGTCTTCTGTTCAAAGTATTAATATAGTGCTTCATGTAGGTCATGGTTTTCCTTGATTGTTTAGTAACTCCAGGCAATGTTGTACAGTGGTTTTAAGGTTTTCCTTCCTATCCGTCAATTTATTTGTTTTAATACTGCCCTCACTCCATCTAGCAAGATCATCGGGCTCATTTGGTACATTTGGTTTAAGGTTTTCCATCCTATCCGTCAATTCAGGTTGGCGCTCTCTACCCTCATCACTTCTTGGTGATGAAATGGATTGTTTGGACACTCTCTTCTTCCTAGAAGAAGCAATAGTGCCCCCCTTTTGGTTTATTGGCACCGGGGTCCTCTTAGTAATTCCTCAAATTCTGAGTCATCACTTAGAGTTGCCGAGGTCTGGGTCCTAATGATGTTCTCACTAGCCTGTGCACCCACCTTTTGGGCATCAGTAGTGAGAGCCCTTTCCTCATGTCCTCTATCCTCCTTGGAGGACAACTCTTGGAGTCTGGGGTGTGACTCAATTGGTCCCCTGGTGTCCTTTAAGGAAGTTTTCTTCCTTTTATATGTTGTGGAAATAGATTTGTTTATTGGTTGGGCTTCCTCAGAGTGAAGAGTAGCACTCTGTGGATTGATTTCATGTTCCTGGGACACATTCAGGACATTTGTTGGTTCAGGTGATTGAGAGGGCTGATGGAGTTCTGTTTGGGCTACATTTGAGGGTGATGGAGTGGGTTGAGGTTCAATGCGGTGACTTGAACCTTCTACAGTAGGGGTTTGATCATAGATCATGTTTGAGAATAATGGAGTGACATTTTCAGAAAATTTAAATTGTTTTCTCATATTAGCATACACCTTTTTATTTATTTCTGGAGTAGCAAAAATGTTTTTAGGTGTTGAGAGATTTTGAAGTTCACAGTTAATAATATGAGTGAGGAATCTTGGATACATTAAAAATTTAGAAGATGATAAATTTCCAAGCATTCCTTCAAAAATCATGTTTGAAAAATTTAATACTTGTTCTGTGCACAAACAAACAACAGCAGAAGCTATTGATTTGTTGAACTCATTCAAAGTACTCCTTTTGGGAGAGATGCAATGTTGAATAGTATGAACAAGATATTTCCATTGAGGTGAAAGAAGACCTTTTTGAAAAGTAACTATGTCTAGTCTTCCTTCATACCCCATTTTTTGTAAAGTATCAACAAGATCTTCCTTAGGTAAAGAAACCATACCTGATTCGTCATTGAGTTGCAGATGAAGTCTGATGGATTGTTCAGTGATGATAATAGGCTTTCCATCTACAACTGATTTGATTTGAATGATGTTTGCCTCTTCAGTTCTTTCAGCATTCTCCCAGAAATCAACAAGATGTTGTTGATAGGCTTTGGGGTTGATGGTGAGAGCAAACCTGATGTATGACTTCTTTAAAAACATGACTATTTGTCAAAAATCTTTTGTACCATCTGGATTTCTCAAGAATGCACACATATTGTGAAATTCCGAATATTTTAGATCAGTTTGAACCTCGAGTGGTGTGAGGGTAGCCATTCGAATGATTGGTAGCTTTGAAATTGATGTTCGGATGATTGATTGTAGAGAAAGTTTAGATCATTTGACAAGAGAATTTTGTTGTTACTGATGCAGGGTTTTGATCGAATTTAGGGTTTATCGGAGGGTTTATCAAATCGATGTTTGGATAATGCTAAATTAATCACTTTCAGCTATTTATATTTTCCGAATTCACCTGCAAAAGGACCGAAATACCCTTCGAATCATAACCCAACGGCTATTTTCATGGGGGTTAGTATGGTAAAATGTTGTTTTTCACAGATAACTGTCGATCAGTAGTAAACTAGGTATCAGTAGTAACTCATCAGTAGTAACGTTTGAGTTCCACTTTGACCTAATTCACTTCAAACCCTATCAGTAGTAACTTCCTAACAATCAGTAGTGCTTACTTACCAGTAGTAAAAAAAAATGTAAACATAACTTTACACAACTTTACATATGATTTAAATTTGAGATTAATTTATCAAAATCATACCAATACTGCTAACCAAAAAGCTAAATCTTCCTACATCAAAAGCTTTGGTAAAAAGATCTGCTAGTTGATTGTCAGTATGAATTTTCTCAACTTTAATTAGTTTCTTTTCATTGCAATCTCTGATGAAGTGAAATCTTATTTCAGTATGTTTAGTTTTTGAATGTTTTAGTGGATTGTTTACAATACTGATTGCACTTTGATTATCAATAAAAATTGGAGTTTTAAGAATAGATATACCAAAGTCTAGTAGTTGATTCTGAATCCACAATACCTGAACACAACAGGCAGATGCAGCTACATATTCTGCTTCAGCCGTTGACGTTGATACATTTGTTTGTTTCTTGAATTGCCATGACACCAGTCTTGCTCCAAAGAATAGACATCCACCAGTAGTAGATTTTCTATCTTGACATTCACCACCATAGTCACTATCTGTGTAGGCTACAAGTTCAAATGGTGATTCGTGTGGATACCAAAGACCGAGTGACGGCTTTCCTTTCAAGTATCTGAGGATTCTTTTGACAGCCTGCAAGTGTAGCTCCTTAGGTCTTGCTTGATACCTAGCACAAACACAAACACTGTACATAATGTCAGGCCTTGATGCAGTTAGATACATTAAAGAACCTATCATTGATCTGTAAAGGTGTTCATCTACATCCTCCTCCTCAACATCAGGATGTAGGTGCTTGTGTGTTTCCATTGGTGTGCTTGCACTTTTGCTATCTTTCATTTCAAACTTTTCCAAAATGTCTCTGACATACTTTGATTGATTGATCAAAATACCATCTGATCTTTGATTTATTTGGAGTCCAAGAAAGAAGTTCATTGGACCCATTGAGCTCATCTTGAACTTGATCTGCATCAATTCTTCAAATTCTTTACACAGTTGATCATTTGTTGAACCAAAAATGATATCATCTACATATATTTGAACCAGTAGTATATCATCTTTGACTTTCTTGTAAATAAGGTTTTGTCAATGGCACCTCTTTTGAAATTGTTCTTCAATAAGTATGATGACAATGTATCATACCAGGCTCTTGGTGCTTGATGAAGGCCATATAGAGCTTTGTCTAGTTTGTACACATAGTCATCATGTTTAGGATCTTCAAATCCTGGAGGTTGACACACATATACTTCTTCTTCAATTTTTCCATAAATAAAAGCACTTTTAACATCCATTTGATACACTTTGATTTTCTTGTATGAAGCATATGCTAAAAATATTCTTATTGCTTCAATTCTAGCAACAGGTGCATACACTTCATCATAGTCAATCCCTTCTTCTTGAGTGTATCCTTGGGCTACAAGTCTGGCTTTGTTTTTGATCACTATACCTCTTTCATCTTTCTTGTTCCTGAAGATCCATCTTGTTCCAATGGCTCTTTTTCCTTTTGGTAGAGGTACAAGTGTCCATACAGCTTGTAGTTTGTATTGAAGAAGTTCTTCTTGCATTGCTATGATCCAATTTGAGTCTTTCATGGCTTGTTGAATCTTTTTGGGTTCCTCCTGTGACAAAAAACATTCATACATGCATTCATTAGAGATTAGACTGATGTTGCAAACATTTGAATTTAAAGATGAATTAAATTTGCTTCTTGTCTGCATGGTTGAATTGACATCACTTAGGACTTGATCCAAAGGATGATTCTTTTCAGTTCTGGTGCCATGAACTTTATCAACAACTAATTGGCTATCAAGATTTGACTCATTGGATTCAGGGATCTGTGCATCAGTCCATGTTTCTTCTTGAATGTTTCTTCTTTAAAGATGAATTAAATTTGCTTCTTGAATGGGGATCATTGTTAGTACTGACGTCAAGGTTGGTTGGATCAACATCATTTGTTTTGGTTTCTGAGTTACTACTGGGATCAGTAGTATTTGAGTTGAGACTGGTGTCAAGGTTCCTAGGGTTATCTGAGTTACTACTGTCCTCAGTATTAACTGTAGGATCAATATTGACCAGAATATACTTCATATTGTCTTGACTCCTATTAAGCGATGATGATCCTCCTTGTTGGTTTTGATTGTTTGAATCTCCTGTATTAAAATCATAGCTTACATCAAAAGATTTGGTTAGATTATCAATGTTAAATAACCAATCTGGACCACTTCCCTGTTCATTCATCGGATTTTCATTAAAGGATACATTTACACTTTCTTCAATGATCTTTAGCCTTTTTTTGAACACTCTATAAGATTTGCTTTGAGTTGAGTATCCTACAAAGATCCCATCATCTACTTTGCAGTCAAACTTACCAATTTGTTCTCTTGTAATTAAAATTGTACAAGGACAACCAAATGATTTTAGGAAACTTATGGATGGTTTTCTTTTATTAAACAATTCATAAGGTGTTTTAAAATGAGGTTTTACTATTAATACTCTGTTTTGAACATAACAAGTAGTATTAACAGCTTCAGCCCAAAAAGTTATTGGTAATTTTGAATCTGCAAGCATGGATCTGGCTGCTTCAATTATTATTCTATTTCTTCTTTCAGCTACACCATTTTGTTGTGGAGTTCTTGGTGAGCTGTACTGCCTGTCAATACCCTTAAGATCACAGAAATCAATTAGATTAGTATTCTTAAATTATGTGCCATTATCACATCTAATGGCTTTCACTTTGAGATCTCTTGTATTTTCAATCTTGACAATTAGATTCTTTATAATCTCACTTGTTTCATCTTTGGTCCTAAGAAAGAAAACCCAAGTATATCTGGAAAAATCATCAGTAATAACAAGGCAGTATTGTTTCTTTCCAATACTCATTACATTTGTTGGTCCAAAAAGGTCCATATGTAAGAGCTGCAAGGGGTTAGAAATAGAGTTTATTGATTTGGTCTTATGAGAAGTCTTGTGTTGCTTGCCTTTTAGGCATGCAACACAGTGATGATCACAAATAAACTCTTTTTGTGGTAAACCAACTACTAAATTCTTTTTAACTAAATTGTTCATATTTTTAAAATTTGTGTGACACATCCTTCTATACCAAAGTTCTGATTCATTTGTGTTTGCCTTAGATATAAAATAGTTGATCTCATTTGAAGAAATGAGTTCTCCCCCTATATCCAGGAAATACACATTGTTTCTCCTTGGTGTTCTTAAAACAACAAAATTTTCATCTAGAATAAAGTCAGGAGAAAGAATGATGCACTCTATATCTGTAAAAAGAATTTTGTTCTTTTTATCACATACTTGTGAGACACTAACCAGATTGTATTGAAGTTCAGGGACATAGAAAACATTATCAAATGTAATCTTACCATTTGTCACTGTACCTGTACCAGTGATCTTACCACCTCTTGGATTTTGACCAAAAGCAACATATCCACCTTCAAAGGACTTGAAATCTCTAAGAATGTTAAGATTTCCAGTCATGTGTCTAGAGCATCCACTATCAATATGTCATATTCTTCCTTCTTCAGGGACCTGAATGCTCTGCATAAAAAGTAAAAAAGATTAGTTAATTTTGGGAAGCCAAGCTTGTTTTGTCTTGGGTTCATCCTTTGAAGAGTGAGACTTTTTAACAAATTTAACTTTGGATGCAGTGTTGGTCTCATTTATTTGGTTAGTACTGGTGTTCTGTGTTACTACTGACCTAGGTCTATACCCGAAGTGTTTGGCTTTTGAATATTTTACTACTGATTGACCAGTAGTATTTGGGTAATACGAATTTTTGGCATAGTCAGTAGTATTTTTGTACTTGTACCAAACAGCATTATAATTAGGGTTTTTATCAGCAGTAAACCTGAAATTGTTCCTACTGATGTTTGAAAACTTTGAATATTGTGGAATTTGATGTTGTTTTCCATTGTTCTTGAAGTAGTTACTTCTGTTTGGACTTTTATACCTGATATTTTGCACAAATCTCTGTGCAGTTCGTCCAAATTTGGGAGTTTCAACCTGTGAGTTTTTAATTTCTTTGGATTTTATTTCTTCAGTTTGTTTTAACTTTAATGTTTTTTCTTTTTCCTTATTTAGTTTAAACTCTTTAAATTCTTTGCAGTTGATTGGATTAAAATGACAATTCTTTGCTATGCGATTAACTTTGTTACATATTAAACATGTTAATTTTGTTGACTTAGTACCTTCAGACTTTCTTTGTTCTTTTAACTGATTTAAGTTTCTTTGATTTCCCCTTCTTAAGATTTTTGGTATATTATCTGAGTTATATTTAGGGGATTCAGTTGGACTTTGTGTTGTGTGAAAGCTTGCATCAGTTGAATCAGTTGTTTGATCATCATCAGAAGAATCATTTGACTCATTTGTTTCATTATTGGTTTCAGTTTGACTCTCTATTTTTAAATCATTTAAAGTTCTTTCTGTGCTTGATTTAAGAGGAGGGATAAAATTTGTTGGAGGTGGAACTGCATGATATCCCACTCCATGCACAACTTTTTCAGTGGTTTGATTACTTGTTAATTCATTAACAATTTGAGAACTTCTTTCAAATTTCTTAATAGTTAATTTATTCTGTTCTAATTCCATTTGACATTCTTCTAATTTAATCAAGGCTTCTTCTAATTTAATCAAGGCTTCTTTTAATTTTAACTGAGCATGTACTTTTTCATAAGTGGTTTGTAACAATTCATCTTATATATTTTGATCAGTTATTTTATAAATTTTAATTTGATTTTCAAGATCAGCTATATAACCATTGTATTCAATTCTTCTATTTCTGTTTAATATCATCTCTTCAAGTATTTCTTTATTAAGTTTTTCTAATTCTTTATAAGCCTTAATGCATTCAGGAGTGCAAGATTTAGAATGTACCTCAGTAGTAGAATCAGTAGTGAATGCCATGAGAGCTTGGTTCTGTGCATGTTCCTCTGCTTGAAAGCTCCAGTCATAACCTTGTCCTTCTTGTGATACTAATGCAGTTGAATTTGAAGTGCTGTTCTTGTTGTAATTTGATCTTTGATCCTTGCTTGGACATTCTCTAGCAAAGTGACCAAGATTACTGCAATTGTAGCATTTGACTTTGGTTTTGTCAAATCCAACACGATCACCTTTGTTGTAAGTCAGATTTTGCCTGCCAGTTCTTTTAAGGAACCTTTTTGTTCTTAAACTAAGCATAGCCATCTGCCACTTGATGTCCATCTCTTCAAGATCATCAGGATTAAGTTGTTCCAGATCTTCACTAATCAATGCAGTATGCACATGACTGGTGAAGAAGGATTCTCTTGCTATATCTTCACCTCCTGCTATCTTTGCATTGTCTTGACCTGTTCCTGTGCTAGACACAAAAGCAGCATTGTTTGTCGGTAAATTAGGAGTTTTATTACTTACCTCAGATTCAAACACTCTAAGTTCATTGTTGAGTTCATCCAGCTCTTTCTCTTCAAGTTGATCTCCTTGTCTATATATAACAGTATACATAGACCATTCTTCACCTATAGACCTGAGAAACTTCCTGTTGACATCATCATTGTCTGGTTGATACCCAACTTGATTCAGTTCACCAATGAGTTTGTTGAACCTATCAAATACTTGAGATAATGATTCATTCTTTTGCCCTTTGAAGTTTTCAAAGTGTTGTTTCAGAACAGACTTCATGTTTCTTTTGGTGCTCTTTGTGCCAACAAACCTCTTTTCCAGAGCCTGCCACAGCTTCTTTGCATCATCATATTCAACAAAGAGATGTTGATAATCATTGAGAATGGCAAGCAAAAGAGTGCTTAAGGCCTTGAGTTCAATTCCTCTGTCCTTCTTCTCTTTTTCACACTTAAGTTTGTCGACTTCAGTTGAAGAACTGGTGAGTTGAGTCTGGATGGTTTTATTGCCTTCAACCACAACTTCCCACATGGAATAATCAGTAATAAACATGTATTGCTTGATTCTGTTTTTCCACATCCCAAAGTTGTTGGGAGTGAGAATGGGGATTTTGTTAGCCGGAGTGCTTTCATTGTTATCAGACATGATTAACAATTTTAAGTTCGAAAGTATGAAACTTTTTGCTGTTCTTAATTTGTAGATCTAGAACCGTAATGCTCTGATACCACTTGTCAGGATCGATTAACCCAGACAGATTAATTAATCAAAGATCTACTAACAATAAGAAGTTGCAGCGGATCAACACTTATGTTAATTGATTAAGAACAATGAATACTGTTAATGAATACGAATAAGAATGAGAACACAGTAATCACAAAAAGCTTCAATGTATATTGATATAATCGAACAATACACACGTACGTTTACAATTCGTAAGGAACTATATATAATAGTCCTTGAAGCCTAAAATATTAACCTAGTTATTCTAGGAAACGATTACAATTGAATTTCATAAAGATTTACATTCTATAACTAACTCTACCAGAATCTCGGACTTGATATGTTCCAGATACGCTCATCAGTAGTAAATCAGATCATCAGTAGTATTTGCCTTTAGCAATAGTAACTCCGAGATCAGTAGTAACTTTGTATCTTCAGTAGTAATTCAATCATCAGTATCAAGTAGTTACAGCAGCATTAACTTCTTGATCAGTAGTATCTGTACATCAGTAATAGATCATTTATGTTCTAACAATTCGTTAAATAAATGCTTCTCCAAGAGAAATTTGTAAATGAACGTACACAACAGGGTGTTCAATATCAAAACTCAATGTCGTGCAATAACTATCGAACGTGTTCGATGTAAACTCCATGGCATTATCAAGTCTACTTAACTTTATCGGATAATCCGGATGATGAACCCTCAAGTTAGGGATATGCTGCATTTTGTTGTGGACACAAAAGTTACGTGTGACCATCTTTGTTGATTCATCAACCAATATCATGAAATTTTTAAATGGTCCGCATGTTGGTTGGATAAGTCCACAAATATCCCCGTGAATTATCTTAAGAAAATGGGATATCACTTTTGTAGATCATACATAAAGTGGTTTGAGATGTGTCTTTACAATCGAGCATATTTGGCATAGGCTTTTTCGAATTAATCACGAAATTATATCTTGATGCACATATGATGCATTCATAGTTCAAAGCATCGTATATTGACCCGGGTGTCCCATCCGGTCATGCCATAACATATAAGTTCCCTCATCAATGGGGCTCGACGGACGATTAGGTTACTTTCAATGGTTAGATCATACTGATCCGCAAACCATTTGGCAAGCATCTCAACTTCTCCAATATACGATTTTGGTCGTATTGATTAGAGGTAATGTCAAGGTATTTGATACCATTTTCTCGATCAGTTTCGAGATGAAAACATGTTTTCTCGAATATCCTTAAAACACCACACGTTACGACTGGAACTTGGATAACTTAAGGCTTCATCTATGGTCAAAATAGTACCATTTGACAATTTGGGCTATACCAAAGCCAAGGGTCGACAGGCCCGAAATGGTTGTCAATGAAGTTACTTTGAGGCGTAATGTTGATTAAGTAAAAAAAAATTTATGAAAGTGTACTTGGGTACCACAATCAACCAGACAATCAACAACCCAATATGCATGCCTCAAAGTAAAAACAATTTATAGTCGGTCACACGTATTGACTAATTTCACAAGGAAAATAACTTTAAATTATTTCGAGAAACATAATCAATTGTAAACAAACCATAATCCAAAAGATAATCATTATTCAAATGGTAAAGCATGATCCAAAACATAATTCATGAGCTAAACAATAGCTCTATTATTCCATTTGAGCCACAAAATCGGTGGTCTCAAAGAATTCATGATTGTTTTGATATTTTCCTACAACGGGAGGACAAATATTGGATTTAGTTCTCATATAAATTGATAAGTTTAAATGTTTATGGTTTGAATGAGCATAAATTGTGTGTCAAATCAGCTGGTTCGAAAAACACAAGTGCGAATGGGTTCTCATTTATCGAGCGCCAGGTCGATTGATAGACACCAATTCGTCATAATTATATAAACACATACATGGAAAAAGATTATTAGTCAACCCTTTTCGGTAGCTCTATTCGAATACAACCAGGAAAGACGGTGAGGGTAGACAGCGCTTGTGCGTATCGGAACCACCCATCATTAGGAGTCAGAAAAGCCGTCAATCTTTCCTAGACATTGTATAAGAATAGGTGAGCCTATTGGGGGATGATTCATAATTATTCAGAGAAGTGTCATACAATGCTCATTGTGCATCACGTGAGTGCGTCAACTCAATACGCCAACATATAATTCATGATGCAACGTTTTTTTTTAATTATCTCATTATGAGAAATCATCGAATCCTCAAAACTTTAAAAAATACTTTTAACATAATCAATACATTAAAAAGTGATTGGTTAATATGCTCAAATTTCATAAAGAAATATCATATAAAAATACAATCAAAATTGATTTTTTTCACATTTTTCATTTGATGTCACATGAAATAATAGTTCATGAAAATATTTTTTTTTTTATAATTGCGTCAATAAATAAAAAAATATGAAGCATGAAGCATCTACCTTGGGACACATTGCGGCCAGGAAGTCTAAGCATCCTAAAGCAAATAGTTTATGATGTTGTCTAATAATTCCAACTTCTCCAACAAATCAATAGTTACATGGAATAACTTTTGAACTTCTTCCTTCATTTTATTTGTTCGGCTTATTGGAAGAATGATCTTGAACTTTTTGACTTTTGTTACCTCTCGAGCGACAAAAGTGGGACGACTTTAAGCAAAGTGCTGATAACGTGTTGTAAACCAATTAGCTCAACCAATCAACCTTCTCATTCATATCATTGTGATCTTACAAAATTGTAGAATGAAATGTACATACAACTATCTTATATAGACTAAGGTATGTAAGCCAAGAGTCATGGTGTTAATACACATAAATGTGAGACATAAGTGTAAGCAAACCAAAAGTCACATGTGAGTTACAATACTCCCCCTTGGTTGCATAGATTTATGTTGAGCTGTTCATATACTTGGTCTTGTATCTTCAGACAATCCATGAATCATTCGCCTCGTTAAAACCTTGTCGGAGAAAACCCTTTGGGACAAAAACTCCATTCTAAGGACAAAAGAGTACGATATGGATTTCTTGAGCTTCGCCTTGTATCTTTAGACAATCCATGAAACATTCGTCTCGTTAAAACCTTGTCAGAGAAAACCCCTTGGAAAAAAAACTCTGGTCGAAGGACAAAAGAGTACGATCTGGATGTCTTGAGAGATTGAAAGAACCATATATGGTGTGTACAAATGCACATTACAAAAGTGCTCAAGAACGATTTGGAGCAACGTGCTGATAACGTGTTGTAAGGCAAATTAGGTCAACCAATATGATCATCTCATTCATATCATTGTGTTACAAGATTGTGAAAGAAATGAACATGACAACTCTCTTATATAGGCTAAAGATTGTAAGTCAAGAGTCATGACATGAATATACATAAATGTGGGCAACTAAATAGTCTAATGAGTTACAATACAAATAAATTAGTAAGAGAGTGTTTGAGAAAACTTATTTAAAGGGGGCTTATGACTTATAACCATATATAAGCTTAAATAATCTTTCTAAAAAGAGTGACCGTCCCTTTAAAAAGTGGATTAATTAAGCTTATATGAGGCAACATGGCCCGTGCGATGCATGAGTTTTGTTCATGATACCTTGAAGATAAATCGTATACATTGTATTATTGTTACGAGCACAACCCCCTTCATTTCTATTTTTTTATCCGCATAAGGGTGCCACTGCTGACGGAAATTTCTAATTCCGCCTCTGTCAATGGATGAGATGTCAATGGATGAGGTCGTCGGGGTAAACAATGTAATTACATAGCTATAGATCTTTTTCTTAATGGAAGAGTATTACATAAAAAAGCATCTAATACAAAGCTAGATTAAAGTACCAAAAGCCAATTGGTGTGTGGATTACAACACCAATCAAGCTAGCTTATAGCTAGTTACAATTTTTCCTCTATTTGAATCACAATTAACTATCAAGTCCTGTTATGGACAGATTGTGGGGTTTATTCATCATAGATGGAGTGTTCGAGGGAAGACATACTGCCACTTGTGGATGTCACTGTTTAGGATCGAAACACTAACTTACTAACTGGTTGTTCAAAATAGAAAAAAGGGTAAAAATGCCTCCAACTAACGGACTTGAGTTAACAACGTTCGGGGTGAGGGTTCAAAATGTTGCGAAAGTACAAAGTGGGTAGTGTATCTGCACTTTCATGACCATAAACACCAAACATGCATTTTCGCCAAATCAATTACTCTAAAAGCTAATTACGCACAAAAGTTTAAAGGTTAAAATAACAAATTAAATTAAAGTTTGAGATTAAACCATGCCCTTTTATAATCTCTAAATAAGAGAGATGATTTATGTAACATAAATTTTACTTCAGTCATTATAATTATTGCTTAGTATAGTTGTATAATTTACTTTAAAAATTGCATAATATGACGTATAGAGTAAAATTTGTGGTATATAAATTACCTCATGAAATAAAGATATAGCTAGTACACCAACCGTTATTAAATAAAGACATAGCTACATACACCAAACGTTATTTTAAGTACATTTCGAATGGTTAGGATTTAGTAGTGGGCTTGTGTTTTCACCAACGATATCGGTTGAGTGGAATAGTTAGAAGCATTTTGCTCCATCGATCAAAGTGTCCTCTTTAGTTTCCTATTGTTCTTGCTCATTTTGTGCATGTCCATTTTGACTTCACCCTATAAATACCCATTAAATGGTTTATGTGATTGAAAAACATACCGAAAACACAAGTAGCAAACATGGGACATTGGCGTAACATGAGCTTGCTTGTTCTTGCTTTATCGATGGCGATTCTGCATCTATCTGACTCCCACTGCCCGCCTGGCAACACGCCGGAAGACTACGTTGCGGTCCATAACTGCATCAGAAAAGTACTCAAGATGCCTCCTCTAGAACACTGCCCCGAATTGGAAGCACTAGCAAAATCATGGGCCGATCAAAGGCCCGATTGTGCCATGATACACAACGACAAACGTGGCGAGACGGCTATAGGGTGGACGGGTGAAAATATGTCATCGGGATATTTTCTCAATATCACGGATGGAATCCAAATGTGGCTTGATGAGAGGTTGGATTACGATTATGAGACAAACAATTGCATCCAGATGTGTGGCCATTACACTCAGATTGTTTGGAAGGATACCACAAAAGTTGGATGTGCTCGCTCTCCATGCGGCGAAGAAGGGAAAAGGTTTGTGATCGTTTGCAATTATCATCCGCCTGGTAACGTTGTTGGCCAGTGGCCTTACTAGTTTATAACTTTTTCAATACCGCAACTGCAACGAATAACTTAAGCAACTTATGATCGAGTCATCATCAGATAGGTACGGCCGGAACGCTAACAGAGTTGTCCCGATGGATATTTTTGACACTCGAACTATTGTTAGTAATTAATAAAGTGTTTCATTGAGATATGTAGATTAAAAGCAAAAATAATTGAAACTTCATTAATTCTTTGATTAAATTGCCTAAATTTATTTACATATTTTACTTAGTGAGGATGTTTTTTTACGTTCGTGTTGTAGCGGGTTCTCAATGATAAAGGGCTCATTTTAGGTCGCATTTGGTCTACAAAAGAACCAGGCTATTTCAACGGAATTTGCGACCGATTGTACGACAAATATGGGGATAATAAAATGTCAAACCATTTAGCTTACTTTTGTAATGGTATAGCGTCGAATTTGCAACGTAGTCTACGGCCATTGCAAATTCATCCCAAATGTCATCAGTATGCCAATTAGCCTAAAATAATAATTTAAGAAAGGAGAAAATATAGCTTTAGGAGGCCCCTGCAAACGGCAGGGCTTAAACTCGTCGTTTTGCTGATTTGGACCTCGTCAGTCACTGATGTTGTTGGCACCAATTCGTCTTTAGCTGATTTTTACCCAAACACTTCCACAAAGCGTCCTTTTGATTTTTAGATAAAGACATACAGGTATAGGTAGAGAGAGGGGGAAGAGAAGAGAAAGAAGAGATGAAAGGAAATATAATGTTGACACGATCTTGTGAATTTCTTATCATAGGGAATAAGATGATAATAAGATGATGTGGCAAAACTAATAAGTTTGATAACTCGTTGTTGTTAAAAAAAGACTTAGCAAAGTCGTTAAAAAATAGTACTATAAGTAATTTAATAATATAAATATAAATAAAATACTCAAACCAAATCCTTCTCGGAAACTATAAGCGGTTTAAAATTTTTTAATTGAGTGTTTGGCGCAAATATGATGTAAGATACTAAGATAGTAATTAACAAAATAAAATTCTCCATGCAAAACTAACTGGGTTTATAAAACTAAAATAAAGTGTGTCGCAAATGTCCACAGTTTGCGATGGTAGTTTTTCTAATATTCTATTTTTATTAGGCGCAAAGACAAATACAAATACAAACAGTAGGATTTTCCTAAAGTTGTTTAAAAAATGATTTTTAACTAACTTTATACTTTTGTCGTTATGTAATTATATATATTTGTTATATATAATTATGGTTGGTAATTTGCATTCTTTTTTGCGAGAGTTACACAGCGAGTTAAAAGATGTCTAACATAAAGTTATCGTGAATAAGATATCAACTCTTAAAGTCGTGTGTTTAAAACAAAAAGTCAAATGTTGGGAAGTTGTCCCACATAGGAAAAAATACCAAATCATTTTGTGGTTTATAAGGTAGGAAATCAGATGAATTTCAAAACTCAGTACCTTATACATGCATCTCTGAAATTAAAAGGCTTCATTTATATAAACTTGAGCACTAAAACATACAAATGATCACAAGCTTTCTCTCATTCTTAAACACACATAATGTGGGTAAGTGTTCGAGCGTTGGATTATATCTGAGTAGGCTACTCGGTTTTACTTCTTGCTTTTGCATATGTTGTAATCATATTCGTCAATTTCCTTTATGTGTTTATTTTAATTATTGAAATTGGTATTAAATCGTACACAAGTATGAATATGAATGGTAAAGGTCGATATAATTTCCTTTATGTGTTTATTTTAATTATTGAAATTGGTATTAGATCGTACACAAGTATGAATATGAATGGTAAAGGTCGATGTTGATGACCAAGTGACCAACAACAGGGCTGGAGAAGACGCGTAATTACTGTGTAGCGCCGGTATAATTAATTTGTTTATTTATTTAAATTATATCTAGGTTACTTGGTCCAACATCAAACAATGACCCTTAGTGACAGTGACTGGATTACTTGCAGAAACTACAACTATGTTAGAGCCTACTCTTGAAGCTTGAATGTTTTTAACTCCATAAATCAAAGAAAACATAGGGACATACTTCTTGATTACACAGCTCAAACGCCTTCCCGTTATCCCAATTGATATCCATGTGGGAAATACCTGTATCAAACATATGGTTTTGAAATTTTAGAATATTTAGGAAAAGAACGCTACAAATTGCCTCGAATTCGCTGAGAATTGGACATAGGCTCATGTATAATATATACTCGATCATGATATTATGTTCAAAAGTTGCATTTAAGATAAAGTATTATATGTAAATTTCACATGTTATTAGAAAAACATAATCATATGAACAAAAAGCAACTTTTTATCTACCTCCAAATTCCTTATTGAGTAATTAAGAATTATGTATAATTTCATACTAAATAATTTTACTTCGTCATGTTACCTATAAAATAATTAACTAGGGGTGTATATGGTACGGTACTACGTGTATTTTCCTCATACCGTGTATCGTACCAACTATAATTGGTACACTACTTTGACTACCGGTACCATACCAAGTATACTTGGTACCAATTTATTTGGCTACCAACAATGTTGGTTGGTACAAATTGGTACTGTGTACCAAGATTATAAACTAATATGATTGTTAGGACCATTTATGTAATAGATTTAGACCTTTAAGTCCGTTAGTTAACATTTCTAGTGTTAAGTGGTAGATGGTATAAATACCTGTAATATTGACTTTCAATGTAAGTCTTTCCCACATTTTACTGAATACGTTATTGAAAGCTTCCCTCTCTTTCTCTCTCTACTCTCTCACTAGAATACTTACAATATCAAGTTTATCTTCTTCAAATTAAACAATATATGGATTGATTGCAATATATGACTTATACACAATTCAGTGTATAACTCGCGCTTCATCTAGATGACTTATACATAATTCAGTGTATAACTCGCATTTCATTTAATTGGCTCTTACACATTTCAGTGTATGACCCGTTTTTCAAAGAGATGGCTTTCAAGTCCATCAGCTTGAAACCCGCTCAAAATCAGTTTTTCACATAAATGTAAAAACTCTTTCCCACCCCTCTAAAACTGTATATTTTTCATTACTTTATTTTGTCGAGGGAGAGAAATATTAATTATAGGGGGAGAATTAGTATTTCCAGGGGGAGAAACATTCTTCTATCAATACTTTTATACCCGTTTGAATTTTTTTTATCGAACAATTTTTTTTATCAAACGACAATACCTTTCCATGGTTTGCCAGAACCGGCCTTACCCTCCAAGGGAAACACTTTTTAGCCAAATGGTAAACATGAGGGTATAAGTCTAGGGTATAGATATAGGTGAGTGCAAGGTGATGTGAAAACATGATAATATCAAGAAAACACACCTTTGAGTGCTTCCAAACCGCCAATAAACCGGGCAACCTCACAAATTTGTGATCATTCATGTGTTGAATGATTCACCAGACTTAACTGGCCCAGTCAAGCATTTGCACTCCACCACCAACCACTCAGATTCCTCTCAATAGGAATTTGTTTCAATTCATCAAGGGACGTAGCACATAATCTATCGACTGCTCATTTGGAGTATGTTGGTATTGAAATAATTAACCTTCTGCCCCGGGTTACGTCTTCAATTGAATGCACAATGTGTCTAGATCTCACCGACAAATATTTCTAATTTAGGACACATACACTTTTATAAATGAATCTCCGTGTATTCATCGGAACACTCATAGTGGCATCACAATCTGGTGCTTCA
Source organism: Calendula officinalis (assembly GCA_963853835.1). NCBI lineage: Eukaryota > Viridiplantae > Streptophyta > Magnoliopsida > Asterales > Asteraceae > Calendula > Calendula officinalis. The sequence continues at coordinate 69,571,305 of OY970828.1, forward strand.
CGAGGATTGAGTGGAAATCCTGCTAGAGCTAAAATCGCGCCAACTCTAAACGCAGGTCACACATTTAAATTACTGATTGTGCAAACGACTATTGATTTATACAGTGTGTTAACGGATACTCTATCTGAGTCCGGTATTTACTCAATTGTTCAAGTTGCTGTGCCTAAATTTGATAATCTTAAAGGCAACAACTTATGCCGGAAACACATACATTTTCCGATGAAAAATCCATGTTATTCATACAAAGTAACATCATAAATGCTGATAAATTGCACATGAGCGTTATAGTTCACTCTCAAATTACTCCTATGATCTGCAATAACCAGCATGATCTTCCCCAGGAGCCACCTACAATATAGGACAATATGTAAGGGTACATAGGTCTAGGTGAGCAGAATCAAGTATCACGAGATCTTGATTGGGGTGCGCTGAGATAAAATTTGAGAGGGGGAATGTAGTATGGGGTGCAATTCAGCTATACATGGTAAAATGAAATGAGGGAGTAGTCGAAAAATGAAAAAGTAAGCTTGAGTGAGGAGGGTGTGACAGGGTTAAAGAAAACGAAAAACCCTTACCAAACTGATAAAAATCCGGGTAGCCACGTCTCTATCAGATTGCATGTGTTGCTCTCTGATATTGAAATAGACATCATGGACCCAGTGATGCAATGCACAACCACCCCCCCCCCCCCCCCCCGCTACTCAAGTATTTCTTAAAAAGTACTTGTTTCATTTTCACGGAGATTAGCTCATATGCTATCGACATCTCACTTGGAGATTGTTGATATTGAAACAGAGGACAAGCCACTCCAGTCCTCGCCTTCATTTATCCACTAATTGAGTCTAGAACCGAAATAAACACTTTTAGGACACAGGCAAAATACCAAGCTTATCTGTGTGATATAGCCGGAACATTCATAGTGATATCTCATATGTTGATATTTCACGATGATTGAATGGAAATCCTACCAGTGCTAACATCTACGCCAACGTTGAATGTAGGTCACACAGTTTGTGTAACTGTTGTGTTAACGGGTAATCTAAGTGATCCCGGTTTACCCTGTTCGATTTTCATGTACATTTATGATGACTATACTCCAACGTTATCAACAACAGTCGGGATATTAAATGATAAACACAAGACTGTTCTTTTATGTCATCTACAACGGTCATTGAGATTTAACCGATACAAGATTTGATCGTATTTCTTCATATTCAACGACGATCTGGTTTATCTGATAAAATGTGTTATATATTGATTCATTCAAAGTATGAATATATCATTATTCAACACATTTTTATCATTGAGCTTCAAAGATTCTTTCTACTTCTACCTCGAAGAACTTCAAATTTTACATGATGATTTCGATAAATCGTATTCATCATGAGGGGGGAAAATATAACAGAAGTTCTTATTATAAAGATAAATGCTTACAACATTTAGAAGAGAATATATTAGCTCAGTTTACTCCGCATTTAGAAGACATATGCACCGGTTAAGGGGGAGTAAACAAGAAATCAAAGATCTGTTGAGAAATAATTGTTTGTTTGAGGGGGAGAGTATACTATATTAACATTTTACCCTAACAACAATTATTAATAATCACAAGTCGACAAATCCACAACTTCAACAAAAGACTTCCGCTACAAAACAACTCTATTTATGAGTCTATATTTTCGTCGAATTACATTTGTGAAAAAGAAGAAACCAAGACATTCACTGAAATGTCAAACCACAAATTCATATCCATTTCCATCCGAATCTTAATCATATAAATCTTTCTTTCCAAACTACAAAAACATTCATATCCATAAACAAATTCTAACCGTTTAAACCTTTCTTTTCAAATTCCATAACATTCATATCCATTCAAAAGCTTAACTGTTCTAATCTGTTGTTCATACCAAATACAAATTATCCACATTCATCCAAATCCTAAATGTACATATCATTCTTTCATACATACAAAACATACATACATACATACATATCCAAAACTTTGACTGACAAATCATTCAAAAACATTATCATTATATCCTCAATATAATCCTCTACCACAAAATTCCAAAAACAACCTCTCCATTATCTGAAAACCCAGTCAAATCCTTACTTAACTGATATTCCCTTTCCCAAAATTTTCAAATCTTTAGTGAATCAGTTACAGGATTTCCTCACTCAAACAGTATCAACGAAAAAACATATCCTCTTTGAGTATCTTAAACTTCCAGATTTCTGAAATGTTTTGTTCTTGAAATTCAGAAAAACATTTTCTTGCCAAAGACAGATTATGAGAAGAATCTAAAGTCTGAAGACTGGGATGACGTATTAAGGATCAAAAAGGGGGAGATTGTTAGGACCATTTATGTAATAGATTTTGACCTTTAAGTCCGTTAGTTAACATTTCTAGTGTTAAGTGGTAGATGGTATAAATACCTGTAATATTGACTTTCAATGTAAGTCTTTCCCACATTTTACTGAATACGTTATTGAAAGCTTCCCTCTCTTTCTCTCTCTACTCTCTCACTAGAATACTTACAATATCAAGTTTATCTTCTTCAAATTAAACAATATATGGATTGATTGCAATGGAATAGATCTTACAATGATATAAAAAATATTAAAAACAAGATATGTTTTATAATATGATATTTTACAATCATCCATCATTTAAAACATATTAACAAATTTTCCAACTCAAAAACAAGATAAATAATACGACGATTTATTAATGCTATATATAAAAAGTATATATGTTAAAGAATCAATTACATATATTGTATGGTGAAGAGATTTTTATAGATATAAATTAAACCAAAGTTTATGTAAATATTGTAAAATAATGAAAACCCCGTAGGGATAACTGTATTATTGATCACTATATATAGATTACAAAGATACCTAGAAACCCTACTGAACCCTAAGCCCATCTATACAATTGGGCTTGGGCCATATAATAAACCTACACTGTATTATCTAACATACCCCCCCCAGTCCGAGCGGCGAAATCGTGAAAGATCGAGACTGGAGTAAAATAAAATTGAAATAATACATGTAAGAGTTGTTGTTGGTGACGATCTCAAATTCAAGTGAAAAGAAGTCATCGTATGTAAGCAGCGGAAGAAAAGTTGGACCGCATCGAGCAACTGGGCCCATAAAAGGGCAAGAGTCGATACGTTGGGCCGCAAAGCAAACAAGAGTTGTGCATCGAAAGAAACGAGCAAAACTCTAATAATTGAAGCGGCACTGACTACGTCACACATAATAGAGCGGCAATTAGCAATGACAAATCTTCATAATAACAGAAAAAAAAAACCAAAAAACTTAAAAACACGGCAATATCTAGATCCGAAGAGCTCGGTAGCAAAGAAAGCAACACCGAACACGAGCGGCGGCATGAAAGCGGCGACATGGATCAATAGAAAGATGGGATAACAACAACATAAAAGTTGTGATAGCAAACCGTGATTAAAAAAAAGAAGAAGAAATAAACATGGCAACATGGATCCAAAGAGGTCATTGGCAAAGAAAGCAGCACCGAACCCGAGCGGCAACATAAAACTTGCGGCATGTGGATCCATTGAAGCGTGAGTTAACATCAAATGGCTAGAAAGGGAAAAAAAAAAAAAACAAGCCATATGCTGGTCCCATGCGTCTTCACTCTTCAACAACAAAGAAAGCAATAAAAGAGGAATTGCACAGGTCTGGTTAGTCTTCAAAACAAAGAAATAGAAGACCACTAGAATGGTGATGACTGATGAAACCAGAGCAGTACAACCGAAAGTACAGTTGTTTGCGGCGGTAGACGGAAAAAGAAATTCCGCCGGTGGCGGCTGTGCTGAGATTGGCCGTAGGTTCCCGACAGGCCGCAACACCAAAGAAAGATGCGACGACGGCCCGACCAGAAAAAGAAATTCCGGCAGGCGGCAACGGAAACAGAGCACAGTGGTCGAGTGCAGGGGAGGTTTCCGACTGCTGCTGCACCAAAGAAAGGTGCTGAGGCGGTCTGTTGGAAAAAGCGTGAACGAAAAGAAGAATAAAAACAATAAGAATTAATGAACTTCTATTGTTATTGTTATTGCTTTTATTTGAAGCTTTCTTACTTCAACCGTATATAACAAACGGATGAATGAACGAAAAAAAAAACCATAAACCAAAAAGAACAGAAAGAAACGAACGTCCCCAGGGCAGGACGGTAAAAACTAGTGGTCGCCGGAAAGAGAGACGCAACGACGGCTAGGTCATAAAAACCCTAGAGAACCTTGGGCTCTGATACCATGTAAAATAATGAAAACCCTGTAGGGATAACTGTATTATTGATCACTATATATAGATTACAAAGATACCTAGAAACCCTACTGAACCCTAAGTCCATCTATACAATTGGGCTTGGGCCATATAATAAACCTACACTATATTATCTAACAAATATATATTGTAAAAATTAATTTATATATATGTATATATATATATATTGGTTGGTACGGTACTACCATGGTATTTAAATATTTATATCATTACCGTACCATGAATAGTCGATTGATATGGTACTACCAACCAAACATGTTGACTACCAACATATTGGCTACCAACTTTAATTGGTTCGGTTGGTTGCATGTTGGTTGGTTTTGTTCGGTACAAATTTGACACCCCTATAATTAACATATCGAATTCACTAATTCTTTTTCATAATCTTATCTTTTGATTTAGACATTTGTATTCATTAATTTAAACGAAAGATAAATATAAGATTTTGTATAAAGCAGTATCATCTCTCCACTCACTAACTTCATTTTTTGTACTTTTTTCTAAAGGGAATGACCGAGGTCAATGGACAGAGGCGAAACCAGTATAGAACCCGCAGTGGTACGGGACCCTACTTAAAATTTTTCCACTGGGTAAATATTTTAGTTTTATTTTGGTATTATAGTGCAGTTTCTACCATATTAAAAAACCTACCAATGGCCCAAATCAATCTTGAAAAAACTAAAGCAGTATCAATAGTCCAAACTCAAAGTCCTAAAAAAATTAAACCAAATAAAAAGAATTCATGTGATCTTGTAGTTTTTAGTTTTAGATCTATAAAATTTGTAATTATCTTGTAGGTTTATTTAAAATTTATTCTTGTTTCGACATTGGGCGTCACTATGGGCGCTGCTCCTAAGACCCTGCAAGCGAGCACAACCCCCTTCATTTCTCTTTTTTTTATCTGCATAAGGGTGTCACTGCTGACGGAAATTTCTAATTCCGCCTCTGTCAATGGATGAGGTTGTCGGGGTCAACAATGTAATTACATAGCTATAGATCTTTTTTTTAATGGAAGAGTATTACATAAAAAAGCATCTAACAAAAAACTAGATTAAAGTACCAAAGGCCAATTGGTGTGTGGATTACAACACCAATCAAGCTAGCTTATAGCTAGTTACAATTTTTCCTCTATTTGAATCACAAAAAAGGAAAAAAAAAAAAAACATTAACTATCAAGTCCTGTTATGGACAGATTGTGGGGTTTATTCATCATAGATGGAGTGTTCGAGGGAAGACATACTGCCACTTGTGGATGTCACTGTTTAGGATCGAAACACTAACTTACTAACTGGTTGTTCAAAATAGAAAAAAGGGTAAAAATGCCTCCAACTAACGGACTTGAGTTAACAACGTTCGGGGTGAGGGTTCAAAATGTTGCGAAAGTACAAAGTGGGTAGTGTATCTGCACTTTCATGACCATAAACACCAAACATGCATTTTCGCCAAATCAATTACTCTAAAAGCTAATTACGCACAAAAGTTTAAAGGTTAAAATAACAAATTAAATTAAAGTTTGAGATTAAACCTGTTAGTGATTTACGGTTTAATCAAAGTAAAACGCAGCGGAAAATTAATAAATCACTAATCAAGGATCTACATATTGACGAAGTAATTAAGTATAAAATAACAAAGAGTTTAGTATGTATAATTCATACCCTAGAAGCCTTTGTAATCACTGATGATTATCAATGTAGTACTCAAAGATCCAACGTAGAATCTCTCTAATGGTATCCACACTACACCGTCTTGAACACCAAATGGGATGCTAGTCCCTTGATCAAGAAATCAAAACTACGAACCAAGTACCAAACCACAACTGAAACTTGCGTCCGATTTTCTCTGTTTGATCTCACGCAAACAACTACCAAAGAAACAAAATAATATCTTGTTTTCTTTTCTTTGTTGCACGTGGATTACCAAGAAAACAAAGGAGGAAGTAATTGTTTTGTTTGTGCGTATGACCAACAACCAAAATTCCCATTCTCCTTTTGTTTCATTTGCGGCCGTGAGGTTTAGGGAGGGAAGATTAGGGTTAGGGTTAATCTTTCTTGCTCCCTAAGCTAAGTATATATTCCCTAATTACAAGTTAGGAGATATGACACTTAGCCCCTTGTACTTTTGATTCTTTAGATTACTTACTAATATGTTTTAACTTAACAATTAATTAAAACATAACTAGTCAAGTAATCATAGTTTATATAAATAATATAATTACCCTAATTATATTATATATATTAAATGGTGTTTGGTGTATAAGTGTGTGACCCTTTAGGCTCACATACGTCTAGCCATATAACTATATGTCATGTACGTGAAGCATATTCCAACAGCTCCCACTTGCGCACGTCATAACAATCAAGTAGTTATACAAGCAAAGGTTAGAGTCTAGCAACCCGCCAATGCCCCTAGAAGTACATGAGTGAGTTTCAGAAAAGTCCAGGTTCAAAGTTTTTCAATCAGTTATCCTTTTGTTACTGATACCATGTTGAATTTTAGACAAGGATTAATGTCAATCTAAAATTTCAACGATTCTGTTTCTCGATCTATACATTGAAGTAGATTACCAAACCAATCAAGATTCATCTTGATTACCTTTGGGTACGGCCGTACAAGCATCTATTCAAATCATCGAGGGGCCCAGTAGTATCTAATCCAAACATGTGGAGGAACAAATTCTTTATTGACTACACGTGTTTGATATACGCTTAATGACAAACCCGAGGATGGTTGTTATAGCAGCCTTATTCAGGTCAGCGTTTAACCACATCAAAGTTTGGCACTCCACATACACAAACCAGCTTGCATCTCAAGTCAGAGGATAAGCGACAAAGCCTTTGTGAGATTCACTTGTGACATAAATCCAGGAAGTGATTTCTCATAGGTTGGGTCAGTCCAATTGTGCATCACAATGAACAACATGTGAGTTTGACTTCATCATCCTTAGTCATACTAAGATGATGTCATCAATGCCCTCAGATTTGTCTTAATAATATTCCCATATTATTAATATGACAATGGACAATTTAGAATATAAAACGCAGTAAATATTCAAGGATGTAAACATGCAAATATAGAACACGGTAGATATTCATATAAATACGATCATATCAAATATATCAATTTATTCCAATATAAACTGCTCACCGTTCCATTATCCAAATACTAAAACAGATTTACATGAAACTACTAGCTTGTCGAAATCCAACGTTCCATTCATATGCAATATGTTCGGTACAAGACATTGAGTTCGATAAACTATCAGCTAGTTAGTTATCTGTTTGAACTTTAAGAGTACGAAGTTCACATATCTCGATAAATCATTCGAGTGTAGTGGACCTTCATAAATAGGATCTAGCGTCATCACGACCTATTTCAAAATCAGCATAAGTATAGCAAGTATACTTAGTTTCAGTTTGGTATCTCCACCATAACCAAGGAACATATATCCAATATTTCATAAATACGTCAATATGTTCTTAACAGCAATCCAGTGACTCTCTCGTGGATTCTGTTGGTATTTTCTAGTAAGGTCCCCTAAGGACGTTACATTTGGCCTAGTGCTCCTTACAGCGTACATGATGAATGGAATAGCCAATTCATAGGGGATTACATTCATTCGCTTCACCACATCAGGTGTGGAAGGTCCTTGAGTCTCACTCAAGTTTACATTGTGTTTCATACGAGTACTTCCTCGTTTGGGAGTACCATTCTAAACCTTTTAGAATTCTGTCAATGTAAGCACTTTGACTAAAACCAATTAACCGCTTTGATCTATCAATATAGATCTTTACTCCAAGTATGTATGTCGTATTCTTATCATCCTTCATGTCAAAACATTTTCCAAGCCAGGATTTTCATCTTGTAGCATTGGTATATTGTTTCACATGAGTGACATGTCATCAGCATGTATGACTTGAGAAACGACTACGCTCCCACTAGCTTTCATATATACACATGCTCAATTTGGGTTTTAGGTGAAACAAACGCTTTGATTTCATCATAAACCAAATCTCATAGTAATAGTACACTACTTTGGCTATAAGAACCCTAATGTCTTTAGTAACAGACGAGAAGGTCTCATCATTGTCAATCCAGTAGGATTGAGTGTAACCTTTTGTTACTAGAAGAGATTTATAGGTGTGTATATTCTCATCCACGTCAACAGTCTTACTGTTTTGAGAAAGATCAACCAAGTTCAAAACTTGGTTGTTTATCATGGATTACATTTTCGCATTCATAGCTTCAAGTCATTTTTCGAATTCAAAATTCGATAATGCAACTTGATAGTTAGGGGGTTCATTATGATCCTCGAAACTTTGCTCCTCGGCATCGACATAAATCTATATCGTTCAGGTGCATGAGGTGTCCTTGCGGATCTATGAATGGGAACAACATCATCATGTGGTCCAACATCTATATGTTCACCTCATTGTGACATTTGCTAGTGTTACCAGAAGGTTGTGCATCTTCTCTTTGAATCTTGTCAAAGTCTATGGTGCTCCCACTTGCTTTGTGAAATGAGACTGTTCTCAAGAAACTTAGCATACCGAGCAACAACAATTTGTTCTCAGGTCGGAAGTAAAATAGTAACGAAGATATACTTGATAGATATAGGCTCAAGTTTGTTTGGCATGTCTCGTTCTACGAGATCCTCACAACCCCAGATCTTCAAGTAAGACAAATTAGGGACTTTCCCACGCCATATCTCATATGGTGTCTTTTTAACCTTTTGGTCGGAACCATATTAAGTATTCGAGCAGCAGACTTCAGTGCATGCCCCTCAAAAGGATAGTGAAAGAGTAGTAGGACTCATCATAGACCGTACCATGTCATACAAGGTCCGATGTCTCCTTCCAGACGCACCATTATCTTGTGAAGCGTATGGAGGAGTGAATTGTGAGACAATCTCACTATGTGTTGGATGATCCAGAAACTCTTGACTCATGTACTTTCATCCTCAATCAGGACTGAAAGGCTTTGTTGTCTTGCCGAGTTGATTTTCTACTTTTACTTTAGAAAGCTTTGAACGTTTCAAAGATTTCATGTTTATGTTTAATCAAGTAAACATAACCATAGCGACTGATATCATTAAAGTTTCCATGTTGATGTTTAATCAAGTAAACATAACCACATCGAATGATATCATCAGTGAAAGTAGGTGGCACCTTCCCTAGTCTTAGTTCTAAAAGGGCTACATACATCAGAATGTATGAGTCCAAGTAGATTTTCAGCTCTTTCGCCAACATGGGAGAAAAGCTTTCTTGTTATCTTTCCATAATATACAAGAGAGGCATTTAAATGATTCATAATCATTGTTAAAAAAACCCGTCCAGTTGTAGTATTAAAATGCGTTTCTCGTTTATGTGGAAAAAATGACAATGCTCTAGGTAAATGGAATCCAAACCGTTTTGGGTTCTTGAGTGCTACATTTGTATATAGAACTATCGTTTGAATATGGATCATGCATATCAATTTCAAATATACTATTACAAGGAATAGTAATAAAAACATGTTATTTTTTATAAAACAAAATATCATTATCCATTATTCAACAAACGATAAAGCTAAACAATGCATAATTGACAGTTGTTCAAAACAATAATTAATGCATTAGGAAGGATAAGATCACAGCTTCCATTCATTTAGCTTTCTACTTCACTTTTAATCTTGCACATTTGTGTAAATGTGAGTTCCACAACTAGTGTCATACACTCAAGATTTATTACGAAAAGTATAGAGTTCTATAATGAAGATACCAAATGTGCTAGCTAGAACACATTTGTCCTTCATCAACTCTGCCAAGTAGGCAGGACTATTCCTCCTTCAATGGCCAGTTTCATCAGAATGATGGCAAGAAATATCCTTTGTAGGGTGCTCCTTTTTAGCAGGTGGGGGAATCATAGGTTTGGAAAAGTAAACTAGTTTACCCTTACCTAGACTCTTGCCTTTTGCTTGCGGTTTTACCTTACCTGATTCCTAGAAAAGAATTGAGTAACCTTTGCTCAACTAGTTTTACCATAGCATGTTATCAACGGTTGTCTTCCCCATGCTATGTACTTTGAAAACTCTTTTCAAACTAGTCATAGTCCTTGGATAGTGAGGTAAGAATCAAGCTCATTCCAAGAACTTTGTGGCAATGGGTAACCAAGACGCTCCATTTGATCAATATAGCATTTCATATTCAAGATGTAAGTGCTAACTGATTGGCCGTCCTCCTGCTTGTAAGCGTTGAATGCTTTAACTGTTTTGAACAGTTCAAGTTCTGCTTGTTTTTGAATATCATTTTCAACTCGCTTATCATGTCATATGCTGTGAGGTCCTCGAAGTTCTTTCGAATCTCGGGGTTCATTCTCACAAGCATAGGAGTAGCGACTTCTTGGTGTTCGTTAAACGTTTCGGTAAAGGCTGGACGAACATCAGCAGAAGCATTGGCAGGGGGTGCCTCAGGTAAGGCCTCTTATAGGTGTATCAACTTGTTCTCATCTCTAAGGACAATCCTTAGAGTTCGATATGAGTCGATAAAGTTGATATTAGTCAGTTTCAGTTGTCAAGAACTGATTTTAGAGTGGAGATACTTAGGTTTTGATTTGTTGTTGTTATCTGTATAACATACAAAGTTCAAAAAATAGTATTTTCAATAATAATTTCTTTTAAAAAATTAACTACCCAATTAATTTAATTAAAAGCTAAGATCCTCATTGACTTCTATCATCACATCAGTTGATCTGCTAGCAATGATAGATCCAATAGGTAAGTGACGATCAACAATTGCATTACAAGTGCAACTCTTAGAGGTATGGGACTTCATGGCACCTAGTGAACAAGCATCTAGGGTCAAGTGGCATGTTTGTCGCATCTTCGCCTCGAGTCAAGGTCTCACCGTTAACTCGATTAAGTCATCCAATGTGAAATCATGTCAAAATAGCTCTAGGTCTCACGCGTAGAGAATAATGACCTCGGATCTAGATTCAAACCACGTCTCACGTGAATTCAAAAATAGAAGCAAGTGATTTACAACCAATTGGACGGCGTGACTTAAATTTTAGGTATGTTAAATTTTAATTAATAAAATTTTATTAAGATATGAATGAATCATGTACTTCATTCATACCACTTCATAAGTCGTTTAATAAACGGTAAAAACTTTTAGCGATTATTAAGTGATAAGTTTCAAATCATATTTAAACTTAGTTTAATCTCAAAATAATTTTAGATTAAAGATTAATCATGAATGATTAACAAGTAATCATCGATGATCAAAAGTTTGGATGTTTTAATGTTTGTGTCTAAAATCGTATTTTAATTGTTTTATTACTTGTATCTAATAGAAAAGAAAACAACCACAAACATAAATAAAACATGCAACAAATTTTGTGCAAACCTCGACCGATGAAATCCTAGGTTCGGTCACGTGAGTCATCACGACGGACCGAAGGGTCAAACTAGGGGACGGGCCAACATGAACCCAAACGGGCCTACATAAACCCAATGGGCTCCCACTTGCCCCATGACATTCATGGGCAAGTAGAAACCAACATTTGTGAAAAAATGCAATCTGCCAGAAAATTCAGTCTGACTTCAAGGCCCGAAAAGTCACTGAAGGAATCTTCGGTGGTCTTCCCCGCCTTCTATAAAGTTATAGGTCTCTGAGTTGCGGAACTTTTGGCGGTGGTTTCAGGTCCAACGGAATAGCCAATCTCCGGTAAAGTCTGTTTTCGTGCAGCTGCGCAGGAGGTGCCGAAAATTGTTGTGTTGTCCTCATCTTTTCTTCACCTTTGGTCAACAAATTACAAAGTACAAAGAAACAAAGTACACCTATTCTAATTACTTTTACAATGAAATTTGCCCCAAAAAATGGCACCAAAAACAAAAGAAAAATGAAACAAATTACAACAATTTAAGCCAAAAACACGGCTTTTCCCAAATCAACCAAACAACCAAACAACAAACACATTCATTCACAAACGGTCTAGGCTTTCATCGGTTTGCACAAACAAGCAACAATTGACAAGGCTTTGGCTTGGAATATGGCAAAAATACATGTTTTGCCATATCAAAAAAAACGAAATTAAAAATTAAATTCCAAGCCAAATAATCAAAAAATACAATAACTAGATTAATTTTTTGATGCTTTTGTAACAAGTAGCAATTAGGGTTCCAAAAAATCAAATTTTTAACCCAATTTTATAAAAAAATTTGCTACTTTTTACAAAAAACTTGCTAATTAAATCATCAATATGATGACTCGTGATACCACTGTTAGTGATTTACGGTTTAATCAAAGTAAAACGCAGCGGAAAATTAATAAATCACTAATCAAGGATCTACATATTGACGAAGTAATTAAGTATAAAATAACAAAGAGTTTAGTATGTATAATTCATACCCTAGAAGCCTTTGTAATCACTGATGATTATCAATGTAGTACTCAAAGATCCAACGTAGAATCTCTCTAATGGTATCCACACTACACCGTCTTGAACACCAAATGGGATGCTAGTCCCTTGATCAAGAAATCAAAACTACGAACCAAGTACCAAACCACAACTGAAACTTGCGTCCGATTTTCTCTGTTTGATCTCACGCAAACAACTACCAAAGAAACAAAATAATATCTTGTTTTCTTTTCTTTGTTGCACGTGGATTACCAAGAAAACAAAGGAGGAAGTAATTGTTTTGTTTGTGCGTATGACCAACAACCAAAATTCCCATTCTCCTTTTGTTTCATTTGCGGCCGTGAGGTTTAGGGAGGGAAGATTAGGGTTAGGGTTAATCTTTCTTGCTCCCTAAGCTAAGTATATATTCCCTAATTACAAGTTAGGAGATATGACACTTAGCCCCTTGTACTTTTGATTCTTTAGATTACTTACTAATATGTTTTAACTTAACAATTAATTAAAACATAACTAGTCAAGTAATCATAGTTTATATAAATAATATAATTACCCTAATTATATTATATATATTAAATGGTGTTTGGTGTATAAGTGTGTGACCCTTTAGGCTCACATACGTCTAGCCATATAACTATATGTCATGTACGTGAAGCATATTCCAACAAAACCATGCCCTTTTATAATCTCTAAATAAGAGAGATGATTTATGTAACATAAATTTTACTTCAGTCATTATAATTATTGCTTAGTATAGTTGTATAATTTACTTTAAAAATTGCATAATATGACGTATAGAGTAAAATTTGTGGTATATAAATTACCTCATGAAATAAAGATATAGCTAGTACACCAACCGTTATTAAATAAAGACATAGCTACATACACCAAACGTTATTTTAAGTACATTTCGAATGGTTAGGATTTAGTAGTGGGCTTGTGTTTTCACCAACGATATCGGTTGAGTGGAATAGTTAGAAGCATTTTGCTCCATCGATCAAAGTGTCCTCTTTAGTTTCCTATTGTTCTTGCTCATTTTGTGCATGTCCATTTTGACTTCACCCTATAAATACCCATTAAATGGTTTATGTGATTGAAAAACATACCGAAAACACAAGTAGCAAACATGGGACATTGGCGTAACATGAGCTTGCTTGTTCTTGCTTTATCGATGGCGATTCTGCATCTATCTGACTCCCACTGCCCGCCTGGCAACACGCCGGAAGACTACGTTGCGGTCCATAACTGCATCAGAAAAGTACTCAAGATGCCTCCTCTAGAACACTGCCCCGAATTGGAAGCACTAGCAAAATCATGGGCCGATCAAAGGCCCGATTGTGCCATGATACACAACGACAAACGTGGCGAGACGGCTATAGGGTGGACGGGTGAAAATATGTCATCGGGATATTTTCTCAATATCACGGATGGAATCCAAATGTGGCTTGATGAGAGGTTGGATTACGATTATGAGACAAACAATTGCATCCAGATGTGTGGCCATTACACTCAGATTGTTTGGAAGGATACCACAAAAGTTGGATGTGCTCGCTCTCCATGCGGCGAAGAAGGGAAAAGGTTTGTGATCGTTTGCAATTATCATCCGCCTGGTAACGTTGTTGGCCAGTGGCCTTACTAGTTTATAACTTTTTCAATACCAACAAATAACTTTGTCGATCACGGGAGCAACATATGATCGAGTCATCATCCGATACTTGGGAGGCCGGAATTGTCCGGTGTGATGAATCTTTTTGAGAGTCGAACTATTGTTAGTAATTAAATTGCCTAAATTTAATTTGCGACTGACGAATGTGGGGATAATAAAATTAGCTAACGTTATGTAATGGTATAGCGTCACTTAATCTACAGCCATTTAATATCCGTGCAAATTCGTCCCTAATGTTATTAGTATGCAACTTAGACTTGAAATGATAATTTAACAAAGGAACATATATATCCCTTACAAACTCGTCGCGACAAATAATAATAATAGATACTTCCTCCGTTTCAAAATAAGTAATACAAATTAGATTTCACAGTTTTTGAGGTAAAATATGATAATGAAGGTTAATTAGATTAAATTTGATAGTTAGTGGAGGATGAGTCCCACATATATTGATTAAAGTAAATTTAATGATGTTTAAAAGTAAAAGTAAGGGTACATGTGTCTTTTCACTTTATTAAAGGAGATAGTTAATGGGTGTGGTTCCCACCACCTTTTACCAAATATGGTAAGTTTTCAAAATGTATCACTTATTTTGAAACATCCCAAAATGGAAAGTGTATAACTTATTTTGAAATGGAGGAAGTATAAATAAAAAACCCAAATCATATCCTTCCGGGAGGGGTTTAAAACGTATAGTTTTCGGTTCAGGAATCATTTCTAATACAAGTAACAAGCGATTTCTCAAACATAATTGCATCCAAATTGAATGTTAGAACCTGAAAAGATATATCTCATGGCAAGAAAGTTACAAGTCATCGAACAGAAAACAGATCAAATGAAGATATTACACCAAACTTCATTCTTTCTTCAATGTAGTTTGAGGCTTATGCGAATTCCATTGTAATAACATCCATACAATCCTGTTTAATAAGTGTAATCAATAAAATAAAATAAAATAAAAACCCCATTTTTTAATAACATGATGATAATCAACAGTTGCGAGATTATGAATGGCCATTGTGTGGTAGATTAAGGGGGTGTTTGGGAAAGCTTATTAAGAGGTGCTTATGGCTTATAAGCTTATATAAGCCTAAATAATCCCTTTTCAAAGGGATTATTTAGGCTTATATAAGCTCATAAGCTATAAGCTCCTTTAAATAAGCTTTCCCAAACACCCCCTAAGTACTCTGTCAAAAAGTGACCGAGGGCATAGATGAAACATAGAGTGCAAGTAAGAAGTGTCCACACTCCAAATGTCCTCCCGTGAATTTCAGTCACTGCAAAGTAAATAGGGTTTAATTCAAGTACAAAAGTAAGGTTGCATTTTGAATAATGTAAGTCAAACAACCCATTCTTTCTGAGATTAGATGCATAAGCAAGTAAATTAGGCGAAATGATTAAATTCAAGCAATAAGTCAAAATGTAGGTACACTTTTCTGATTCAATTGAACGAACAAGCATGAATAGCAAGCACGAAATAGTTATCAAATGTTGCTAATTTGAAATTCATCTCAAAATTGGATTGATAATTAACGGAGATGGAAATGAAAAGAAGACTGACTGGTGGTTTGAGAAAAGACGGAGAGCCCAAATGTCAACGAAACCGAACCATACGGAAGATAGCCACCAACATCAGCCACCATCCCAAACCTTTCATCTTCTTACTTACAGATCAAATTTTCTTCTTCGATTATCAGATCCAAACGCACTCCAAATTCCAAGTAAAACTCTAGGCAGTGCCTCCGGTGTACTACAGACCTTGATTTGACCCAAGTTAGATTTCCTTTTACTTGAAACCCTGGTTTGGTTAATCGGAATATACACATTGTTATTATTGTTTAATGAGATAATTCTACTCAATCTTACTGCTTATTTTAAATAGTTAAGTTATTTAAAATTAAATAATGAGATTAGCAAAGAAATTAGTAAATTCTACATGTCAATCATTTATATGTATGAAAATAAAACAGTATAATTTAGTAAGAGTTAATATAATTTTTCTTGTCTAATCTATATTTTATCGACAATCACGGGATATGCGTGATTCTGTCTCTTAATGTTCATTACAAACTGGACAACGGGTAAATTTTATGCCGTTTCCTCTTTCGAGAAGGTTTATTCGGGTTGCCAACAATTCACTCCATATTCTCCAAGAGTTAATGTTAATTTGGCCGGGAGAAATTTTTTTCCATCTAAGTGTTTTGTTAACATAGGAAGAGTATGTGTTCGCGCTACATGATGAGTTTGCAAAGATACATGTCATGTTTATATTTATACTATTATATTGTTTTAAAAACATTATTCATGAATAATAGATACTAGAAAATTGTATGATACGTATTGTGCTTCAAACAACGGTTTATGTGTTTTTTTAATGACAAATAATATTCTACTCCTAATTACCACTTATGTTCACGACGAGACTTGAACCTCTGACCTCAAGGATGGGGGCAAATAACATACCGCTAGGCTAAATGCCCTTGAACTCCCGATTCAAAAATCTTGAGAATAAATTATTTTGCAAACGTTATTTTGTTTCTTAATATAAAATATTTTTTATTAATGTCATATGAATACAGTAAAAATTATTTTTAATGAAGTATGATAATTTGATTGCGGTAGACGGGTAAGAGCTACTAGCCGTAAATACAAAGGTAACTAGCTATTAATAGAAAAAGTAAGTATTAAATCGTTGTATAAGCATAGAATTGAATTTCGAAATACGAACAAAAGAAAGGGTCAAAAGCCAACGGCTAACACCTTTTCTATACCTTTTTTTTTTACCTTTTTCACCGATAATAAATTTAGGATTTTGTTAATGGCTGTCACTAACATTCACAAAAAGTTTGTACATTGATTAAAAAGTAATATTCCTAAAATTCAGGGGGCCTGTCTTTTGTGTATTTTGCCTTCTTAATCATTTTCCATAAATTTATACATAGTAATAATTTTAAAATTCCAACGGTCACATTCCAAAATTGCCCATTTAAAGTTCTTGAAACACTATTCATCTGTTTACGTTACAAACCCCCCAGTTCAATTCAAATTTATTAACAAAATCAAGATCTCTTCTTTCTTCATCTTCTAGTCTCCAATTGATCAAAATTCACATACATTAATGGCGAATATCCCACCAAACAGGTCTCCTTCCTCGCTTTCATCAAGAAATTGCAGAAATTCAGAGACGAATTCGAACACCAGAAGAAGTTTCAGTGGCAATCCTTTTGCTAGACCTAATATGCTCGTAAACCCTAAAATCCACCTACACCTGTCAACACACCGACTACAACAGGTACTATAAATTATCGTTAATTCAAGAATTCGAGTTTATTATATTTTGTTTTATAAAGTGGGTTTCTGATATTAAATCGTTTTAATTTTGATAGAACATACGAAAAGGAATTCAATCACACGTAAAAGCACTGGTAGTACTTCAATGTTTCAAGATGGTAAAGAAAATCATAAAGTTTCACTTCCATCACCTGCGAGAAATGGTAATGGTTCCAAGAATTTTATGTCACCAACAATTTCAGCTGCTTCAAAGTTTACCCCTTCTCCAAGAAATAAAATATTGGGTGAGAAAAACGATTTCACAAGAACTCCAATTCAGTTCTCGAATAAAGATTCTGATTTCAAACCGGAATCTGAATCATCAGTTTCAGATCAAACTCTCGAATCAACCACAACAGTTGAACAGAAAGTAACTTTTGCTAATGAGGTAACTTTTATTCCTGCTAATGATGAAAATGAAAATATGGAATTCGGTAAAATTAGGCCTTTTTGTTGTTCTCCGATTACTTCACCAATTATTGCACCTCAATACCTTCGTTACAAACCAAACCCTAGAATTGAAAGTTTGTTAAATAAAGATGATTATGGAGAAGATGACGATGATGACGTTACTAGACTTGATGACAGATTTAATCTGTCTGATGAAATGTCATCAGAAACCGAAGAAGAAGCTGAATTTGGTGAGAAACAATCGGATTCGGTCATCAGATGATTTATCTGAAATTGCTTCAGAAGTAAAACAAACTGATTGTGAGGTGAAAAAACCATCAAAAAAGCCTCTGTTTTTTAAACGATCCAAAACTATTTCGTTTCTTTTCGTGATGTTTGTTGCTGCCTGTTATTCTGTTTCTTTTACCAATTTTCCACCGATGGATTTACCGATTTATAGACATATTAACTACTCGGAGATTTATCAAGAATCTTTGAAATTCACTGGATTTGCTAAAGAAAATCTTGATGTTCTTGTTGAAAATGTTGGACAATGGTCAATCGATTTTATTTCTTATCTCTCAAATAAAAAATCTCATCTTTTCTCAACTCACGCTCCTATACAGTTCTTTAACTTGACCCCTTTTTCCGTACAAGAAGAATTTGTGTTCAATGGTCACATTGGCACAGATTACGTTCAAGAAATTCAAGAATATGATGAAGAAATGGAGTACGAAATGGAAAACATCGAAGAAGAAACTTATCAAGATATGGAATTCGATGATGAGATTTATGTAGAAGATGATGAAATTCTTACTGAAGAACAAAATGAGACTCAAATTGACGGTGAGAGTGATGGGTTGACCGAGTCAAAATCGAATCTTGAAGATGGGTTTATAAGCAAATCAGAATCTCAAACCGAAACAGAGGTTAAAGATGTTGAAATTGAGTTTTCTGGTGATGAATCAGAGTGTTTAAATTGTGTGTTGAAGAAATCAATCAACATGAGCTATTTGGTTGGTTTTTTCATGGTGATAATGGCTGCTACTTCAGCTATTTTTTACAAGAATAAATCAAAATTGTTTTCAAGATCAAAATCAAAAGTTACAAAGATTCAAGTTGATGATGATTGTTATTCTTCAGAAAGTGTTCAAAAAGGCTACAACAAGAAGAAAAGCAGCAATAACAAACGGGAATCAATGGCTTATTCATCAACTGAATTCTCAATGGGTTCTCCATCTTATGGAAGCTTTACTACATTTGAAAGAATCCCAATTAAACATGTGAGTAATTTACTTTTTGAAAAATGTCGATTTATGTTTGTGTTTGTGTTTTTTTATTTAATATTTGATCTTCTTTGTTTGTAGGGAGATGAAGTGATGCTGACACCAATTAGGAGATCAAGCAGATTGCTGAAAATTCAAGTCACTTCTTCATGAACACTTTCTAATGTTGCACGTGCACCAATCTTTGCGTGCTAGAATCGATTTCTAACTTAGTTTTTTTAGGCTTTTAGATAGTAGTTAAAGACTAGTTAATCGAAATGTCATTCTAAATCATGGAGCTACTTGCTTATCATTTGAGTTATTAATGTTTTACTCGTGTACTTTGTATACGGTGCTGCCTGAGAGTGTCCAAAATATCTGAAAATCAGGTATCTGGAAAAGAAATATTGTATCCGAAATTCAAAATCGGATCCGAATAGTGTTTTCACAATTTTCGGATATCCAATATCTGAAAAACTATCCGAAATATTTGAAATGTATCTGAAATATTCAAAAAAATGTTAGAAATGCATGAAATATCCAAATAAATATATGAAATATTCAAAATATAAATAAATATTTTTTTTTTCTTTCAAGATATCGGATTTGGATAGTAAAAATCATTATCCTGAAATCTGAAAATCCGGATACCCGAATTTGAACATCCATGCGGGCATAGTAGTCAAAAGGAATTGGATAATATTTTGGAATGGTTGGTGGACCATGCGATTGAAGGAGTCATTTGCCAAAAGAGTAATGGTATTTAAGCCTACTATTTAGACCTACTCATAGGCCTACTCATTAGATGAAGACACGTGTCAAAATCAACGGATAATATTAGGAGAGAGAATTAGTGGAATACAAATGTCATCCTATCAAATGGGTAGGCCTATGAGTAGGTTCAAATAGTAGGACTAAATATCATTTCTCTTGCCAAAATGATGTCATTTCCACCAGATTTGCACATCTAATGCTGTTTTTTGAGCCATTGCAAAAATAATGCTATCCCCTATTTGTGATCTCGGATCCCCCATAATCCCTTACCCCAAATCCCGGATACCACATTTTTCTTTGTACTGTTATTGTACTTCTTGTACTTTCCGTTGACAAGACCACCCACTTTCTCTAAACCCGGATCCCCATGGGGTATCCCTTACCACTAATCCCGGATCCCCTAGGGGTATCCCGTACTAGAAATCCCGAATCCCCTAGGGGTATCCATACCGCTGAACACTTTACTTTTTTACCATACAACTTTTGAGTATTTTCTTTTTGTTTAAGGAAATTGTAGTAATAAATTAATAATTTAAACTCTTAAAATTTTAAAAGACAAGTGGTATGTAAATGCCATGTAAAATAGTATACATTATCGCAACAACTACTAAACAGTTATATATGTTAATTTAATTTGGATTTTGCTAATAACAATATTTATTATTGTTATTAAAAAAAGGTTAATTAAGAATAAATTATTTATTCATTTAATGTAATTCATTTATATTTGATAGTTATAATTATTATTTTCTTAGCAATATTATAATTTTGTATACATTTAATAAATATCTCGTATTTTATTTTGTCAATAACATATATCAAACGATTGTGGAAAATATAATACTTTGTATTTCTGATTTATTTTTATTTTTTTTATATTTTGTAGAAATGCATAAAAGAGAAGAATTGAATGACATTTTACTTCCTTATCTCTCTTTCATTATATTATTATGTCCTCTCACTGCACTTAATTTACTCAGTTGCATGAACAAGATTGTACGTACAAGCAGACAAGCGTACAGGTACAACTTCGGGACAGACCAATATATCCAGTATGGGATACCCCTAGGGGATCCGGGATTAGTGGTAGGGGATACCCATGGGGATCCCCGTTTAGAGAAAGTGGGTGGTCTTGTCGACGGAAAGTACAAGAAGTACAATAACAGTACAAAAAACAGAAGAATGTGGTATCCGGGATTTGGGGTAGGGGATTATGGGGGATCCGGGATCACAAATAGAGGATAGCATTATTTTTGCAATGTCTCAAAAAATAGCATTAGATGTGCAAATCCGGTGGAAATGACATCATTTTGGCAAATGAATCGCGATTCAAGAAAGGTAATTTGTTTAAGCACAGCTAATTGCTAATACTTTAGCTTAGATTTGGAATTATTGATGAGAGTGGGACCTTGAGTTACTGAATATTTTAACTTCGGTGTGATTGTTGACGTTTTTATTCAATTATTAGTAATATTTAATTTGGGTTATGATTTAATCATTCACCCTTAAATACAAAATATGACACCAATTTAGTGTCCCTTAAAACAATTAAAAAGTAGCGTATAGGGCATAGGCCACAGGGTAGTTATTATCCCGCCCTTTCTTGAAATGGTCCTTCCCTCTCAAATTAAAACTCCTACTCAAATACTCAAATTAGGGTTTCTTTCTTGAATAATTTCAAATCGAATATGCCAATTTAATAGTAATATTAAATTCTTAGTTGCTCCCATCACTTTTATAATTATATTACCCACCATCTTTGATCTTTATCCACCAAACCCACATTAGTTTACTTGATTAATCAATTTTCCAACTTCATAAAAATCAAATCTTTAATGTAACCCAACTCCCAAAAGTTTGTATTCAATATATGGCTTCAATGGCTGCTGATTTTTCTTTCATATCATCAAGATTGAATTTTGAGAAACGGGTATTTAATGTTCCGATTTCGCCCCTAAAAATTGGTTGAAAAAAACATTTGAATGGTTTAGTGACTAAAGCAATGTTGCAAGAAGAATTTAAGGGTTTAAAAAAAGAAGAAGCTTTAGGGATTGATGTTGTGAAGGAAACAGAATTGAGAAAAAACGGTTTTTTGGGTATGAGAAAAACAAAACTCGTGTGCACGGTGGGGCCCGCGTGCTGTTCATATGAAGAATTGGAGAAACTTGCTTTAGGAGGAATGAATGTTGCAAGACTAAGTATGTGTCATAATACTAGAAAATGGCATCAAGATGTAATTAGAAAGATTAAAAGATTGAATGAAGAAAAAGGGTTTTGTGTTTCTGTGATGATTGATACTGAAGGAAGTCAAATTCATGTTGTTGACCATGGAGCTCCTTCATCTGTCAAAGCAGAGGTCTAGTTTGACTTTTTGATCTTTTTATTGTTCTTGTTTTTGTATTATAATTAGTGGCAAATTGACTCATGTTTGACTATTAGGAAGGATCGATTTGGTTATTTACTTCCGAAAAATTTGAGGGTTCTCGTCCGTTCACTGTGCAAGCAAGCTATGAAGGCTTTAACAAAGGTAGCTTAACTAATTAGACGGGTTAATTATGTTTTAGTCCTCTAGCTTTCTTTGATTTCTCGTTTTAACACTTAAGTTTCATTTGATAATTCGAAACTATGGTTGACTTGTTAGAAAAACCATTCTGAAAATTTAATTAACCACACTTATTTTGCGAAAAAGATCCAGTTTTTCATTGTTTCTAATGTGATTGTGATTGAAGTTTATATAAATTTTGTGTTAGGAGTCCAAAAGGGTGATGAGCTTGTTGTTGATGGAGGAATGGCGGCTTTTGAAGTCATGGAAATAACAGGAAATGATTTACGTTGCAAATGTACAGATCCTGGTTTACTTTTACCTCGAGCTAAATTAAGCTTTTGGAGAAATGGAAAACTTGTTGAAAAACATCATGATCTCCCAACCTTGTCTAAAAAGGTCAAAAAATTGTAATATAATACACACACACACACACACACAAAAACGAAAACAACCCCGTTTTGATCATTATGTATATTGTTACAAGTTTTTTTTGTATTCTGAATGATTGATGGTCAACAGGATTGGTCTGATATTGAGTTTGGAATTTCAGAAGGTGTTGACTTTATTGCTGTTTCATTTGTGAAAGATGCTGCTGCAATTGACCAATTAAAGGACCACCTTTTGACCAAAGATAAGTAAGATTAAAAGCTAAATTTAAATAATTATGTTCTTTTATATATAATGTACTTCACAGATTGGTGAAGGTTGTAGCAAAGATTGAAAATTTGGAATCTTTAAAGAATCTTGAAGAAATTGTGAAAGCATCAGATGGAATTATGGTTGCACGAGGTGATCTTGGAGTTGAAATACCACTAGAACAAGTTCCAACAATTCAGGAACAAATAATCGATCTTTGTAAAAAGTTAAATAAGCCCGTAATTATAGCTTCACAGCTTCTTGAATCAATGATTGAATATCCAACACCAACTCGAGCTGAAGTATGATTTTGGACATTTATTTTGTAATTATGTTTAAAAGATTCGATATTGTTATTAAAGTTGACAACTTTTTTAATTTATAAAAGGTTGCTGACGTGTCAGAGGCAGTTAGACAGTGTGCTGATGCTTTGATGTTATCTGGTGAGTCAGCAATGGGATCGTTTGGTCAAAAGGCTATAACCGTTTTAAGAATGGTTAGCACACGAATGGAACAATGGAATCTTGAGGTAAACACACAAAGATTTCTTCCTCAAATTGGAGAATCGTTGTTGGATCAAATAGCCGAACAAATCTGCAACTGTGCGGGCCAAATGGGTACTCTTAAGTTTCTTGATTTGTTTTATGTTCGTTTATTTTATGTTGACATTTTTGACCTATTTACTTATGAATGAGTCAATTTAGGTTGGGAGTTATTTTGGATGGGTCAAATGGAAAAAAAGGTAAATTTCCAAGAAACGTAGCATAATATACGAATTTTGACAAATTGGAGCATGTAATATTTACAATTTTTGGTCTACTGCTCCCACACATGAGAGAAATTGGATTTACGTTACCTTTTAATGAGCGTGAAAATTTTAAATATGCTAGGGACAATTTTGGTATATTATGTCACATTTCTTGGCTATTTTCGAAATAGTAGTCTAAAGTCTATATGTAATGCAAACAATACTTATTTTTCAAACAATTCTTGATTATGCAGCAGATAAACTTGGGGTAGATGCCATTTTTGTGTACACAAAAGTCGGAAAAATTGCATCACTATTGTCTCGAAACCGGCCAAATGCTCCAATATTCGCATTCACGAACGAAAGCAGCACAAGAATGGGGTTGACTTTGCAGTGGGGTGTTGTACCAATCATCTTTGACTTATCAGATGACATGGATACTAATATTTCAAAAACCACTAATTTAATGAAAGAAAGAGGAATTATGAAACAAGGAGATGCTATTCTAGTTGTTTCCGACGGGATTTTAACTCCAAATATTTATCAATCACTCAAAGTTATAATCATTGAATGAAGTTTTTAAATTCTTATTTTAATGTAGTTTCTTGATTAGGAATGAAGAATGATGTTTCAATATGTAACGAAGATGATTATGTTATGGTATATTATATAGGGGATGATTTTTATACCACATCTTTTAATCCATGTACCATAATAATTGTTTTATATGTTTGTGCAGTTTGCAGAAATACTTAAATACTGTAGTGGATGCATCAAAAGTATGGTATGAGAATTAATTAATATGTTAGAATTTTAGTGTTCTTTTAAGTTTATAGTTACTTGGTAGAATGATGTTGACTTTGGTGGTCAAACACGTGGTTAAACTTTAATTTAACAAGTTGAGAATTATTTGAAGTTAAAAAGAAACAAAGTGAACTAGTGAAGTGTCCACACGTTTGTTAAATCCATCTTTACCCAACGATGATGCTGACAAAATCCATCCTCTGCTTTGGGTTTGGTGATTCCCGTGTATTTGGGAATCATTCCCATTTTTGGTTCCGGTTCCTTCAACCAAACAACTATTATTCTCATTCACTCTTACTCTCCCAACCATGTGCTACGAAGTAAGAACTCCGATGACCAAGATATGGGAAATTAAGGTAATCAAAAATCCAAATTTTGAGAATGCGATGTACAGAGTTGTTGGGATATAAACAAAGATATCATTCTATTACTGATGCTGCAGTTGGTACTGATCAATGAAGAATGAAGTTAGTACTGATGGGGCAGAAATGCTATATACTACTTATGCTAAGCTTGGACGTTACTACTGATGATGAATACTACTGATGATCAACAAATACTACTAATTCTATTTATGGTGCTGATCGAGTCCGAGATTCTAGCTTAGTTTGTTATAGGATGTATATCTTTATGTAATTCAATTGTAATCGATTCCTAGAATAACTAGGTTATTAATTTAGGCTTCAAGGACTATTATATATAGTTCCTTATGAATTGTAAACATACGTATATTGATCGAACGAATTAATACATTGAAGCTTTTTGTGATAAACTGTGTTCTTCGTTTAATTCTTATTCAATTGCAGTTTACATTGTTCTTAATCTAATAACATAAGTGTTAATCCGCTGTAACTTCTTGTGTTAGTAGATCTGGGTTTCTAATAACTTGATTAAGTTATTCGATCCTGACAAGTGGTATCAGAGCATTACGGTTCTAGATCTACGAATTAAGAACAGCAAAAAGTTTCATACTTTCGATCTCAAAATTGTTAATCATGTCTGATAACAATGAAAGTACTCAAGCAAACAAGATTCCAATTCTCACTCCCAATAACTTTGGGATGTGAAAAAACAGAATCAAGCAATACATGCTGGTTACTGATTATTCCATGTGGGAAGTGGTTCTTGAAGGCAACAAAACTATTCAAACTCAAATAGCCACCACTTCAACAGAAGCTGACAAACTCAAAAGTGAGAAAGAGAAGAAGGACAGAGGGATCGAGCTCAAAGCCTTAAGCACTCTGTTGCTTGCCATTCCCAGTGATTATCAACATCTCTTTGTTGAATATGATGATGCAAAGAAGTTATGGCAGGCTCTGGAAAA
The DNA here is from genome assembly GCA_963853835.1 of Calendula officinalis. Classification (NCBI taxonomy): domain Eukaryota; kingdom Viridiplantae; phylum Streptophyta; class Magnoliopsida; order Asterales; family Asteraceae; genus Calendula; species Calendula officinalis. The sequence goes on from OY970828.1 coordinate 69,597,485, forward strand.
GAGCTTTGTTGGTACAAAGAGCACAAAGAGAAACATGAAGTCTGTTCTGAAACAAGACTTTGAAAACTTCAAAGGACAGAAGAATGAATCATTGTCTCAAGTATTTGATAGGTTCAACAAACTCATTGGTGAACTAAATCAAGTTGGTTATAAACCAGACAATGATGATGTCAACAGGAAGTTTCTCAGACCTCTAGGTGAAGAATGGTGTATGTATACTGTGATATATAGACAAGGTGATGCACTAGAAGAAAAGGAGCTTGATGAACTCTACAATGAGTTAAGAGTGTTTGAATCAGAGGTAAGTAATAAATCTCCTAATTTACCTTCAAACAATGCTGCTTTTGTGTCAAGTACAGGAACATGGAAGGACAATACAAAGAATGCAGGCATTGAAGATGTAGCAAGAGAATCATTCTTCACTAGTCATGTGCACACTGCATTGATTAGTGAGGATTTAGAACAACTCAATCCTGATGATTTGGAAGAGATGGACATCAAGTGGCAGATGGCTATGCTAAGCTTAAGAACCAAAAGGTTTCTTAAAAGAACTGGAAGACAAAATCTCTCTTACAACAAAGGTGATCGTGCTGGATTTGACAAAACCAAGGTCAAGTGTTACAACTGTAGCAATCTGGGTCACTTTGCCAGAGAATGTCCAAGCAAAGACCAACGATCAAGCTACAACAAAATCAGCACATCCAACTCAACTGCCTTAGTATCTCAAGAAGGACAAGGATATGACTGGAGCTTCCAAGCAGAAGAACATGCACAGAACCAAGCTCTCATGGCCTTTACTACTGATCCTTCTACTACTGAGGTAAATTCTAAATCTTGCACACCTGAATGCATTAAAGCATATAAAGAATTAGAAAAACTTAATAAAGAAACACTAGAAGAGATGATTTTAAACGGAAACAGAAGAATTGAATACAATGGTTGTATAGCCGATTTAGAAAACCAAATTAAAATCTATAAAATAACTGATCAAAAGATAAAAGATGAATTGTTGCAAACCACATATGAAAAAGAACATATTGAATTAAAACTAAAAGAAACTTTGATCAAATTAGAAGAATGTAAAATGGAATTAGAACAGAACAAACTAACTATTAAGAAATTTGAAAGAAGTTCTAAAATTGTTAATGAATTAACTAATAATCAAACCACAGAAAAGGTTGTTTATGGAGTGGGATATCATGCAGTCCCACCTCCAACAAATTTTATTCCTCCACTTAAATCAAGTACAAAAAGAGTTTTAAATTATTTAAAAATTGAAAGGCAAACTGAAACTGAAACCAGTAATGAATCAAATGAATCTTCTGATGATGATCAAACAACTGAATCAAATGATACAAGTTTTCATACAACCCAAAGTCAAACTGAATCTCCCAAATACAATTCAGAAAATATACCTACAATTCTAAGAAGAGGAAATCAAAGAAACCTAAATCAGTTAAAAGAACAAAGAAAACCTGAAAGTGCTAAAACAACAAAATTATCATGTTTAATTTGTAACAAGGTTAACCACATAGCTAAAAATTGTCACTTCAATCCTATTAACAATCAAGAATTTAAAGAATTCAAAATCAACAAAGAAAAGGAAAAAGCCTTAAAACTAAAACAAACTAAAGAAACAAAAGAAAGGGAATCTAAAAAGCCAAACCAAAAGGGATTCAATAAACCATGTGCTGACACTCATAAATTTGGAAGAACTGCACCACGATTTGTTCAAAATATCAGGTATAAAAGTCCAAACAGAAGCAATTATTTCAAAAAAATGGAAAACAAAATCGTTTTCCTCAATTTTCAAAGTTTTCAAACATCAGTAGAAACTATTCCAGGTTTACTACTGGTAAAAACCCTAATTACAATGTTGTCTGGTATAACTACAAAACTACTGATTATGCTCAAAACTCATATTACCCAAACACTACTGGTCCATCAGTAGTAAAATTTTCAAAAACCAAAAACTACGGATATAAACCTAGACTTAGATCAGTAGTAACTAATAACATCAGTACTAAGTACAAAACTGCATATAAGACTCATTCAGTTAAAAAGACTTACTTTTCAAAGGATGAACCCAAGACAAAGCAAGCTTGGGTTCCCAAAATTAACTAATCCATTTACTTTATGTGCAGAGTATCCAGATCCCTGAAGAATGTAGAACATGGCATATTGATAGTGGATGCTCTAGACACATGACTGGAAATCTTCAAATACTTAGAGATTTCAAGTCCTTTGAAGGAGGGTATGTTGCTTTTGGAGAAAATCCTAGAGGAGGTAAGATTACAGGTAAAGGTACAATATCTAATGGTAAGATCACTTTTGATGATGTCTTTTATGTTGCTGAGCTTAAATTCAATCTGTTTAGTGTCTCACAAGTCTGTGATAAGAAGAACAAAATTCTTTTTACAGATGTTGAGTGCATCATTCTTTCTCCTGATTTTATTTTAGATGAAAAATTTGTTGTTTTAAGAACACCAAGGAGAAACAATGTGTATTGCCTGGATATAGGGGGAGAACTCATTTCATCAAATGAGATCAACTGTTTTATATCTAAGGCAAACACAAATGAATCAGAACTTTGGCATAGAAGGATGTGTCACACAAATTTTAAAATAATGAACAATTTAGTTAAAAAGAATTTGGTAGTTGGTCTACCACAAAAAGAATTTATGTGTGATCATCATTGTGTTGCCTGCCTAAAAGGTAAACAACACAAGACTTCTCATAAGACCAAAGCAATTAACTCTATTTCTAAACCTTTGCAGCTCTTACATATGGACCTTTTTGGACCTACAAATGTAATGAGCAATGGAAAGAAACAATACTGCCTTGTCATTACTGATGATTTCTCCAGATATACTTGGGTCTTCTTTCTTAGGACCAAAGATGAAACAAGTGATATTATCAAAAATCTGATTATAAAGCTGGAAAATACAAGAGATCTCAAAGTGAAAGCAATTAGATGTGATAATGGAACTGAGTTCAAAAATACTAACCTAATTGACTTTTGTGATCTTAAAGGCATTGACAGGCAGTACAGCTCACCAAGAACTCCACAACAAAATGGTGTAGCTGAAAGAAGAAATAGAACTATCATTGAAGCAGCCAGATCTATGCTTGCAGATTCAAAATTACCAATAACTTTTTGGGCTGAAGCTGTTAATACTGCTTGTTATGTTCAGAACAGAGTATTAATAGTTAAGCCTCACTTTAAAACACCATATGAACTTTTCAATAAAAGAAAACCATCAATAAGTTTCTTAAAATCATTTGGTTGTCCTTGTACTATCTTAATTACAAGAGAACAAATTGGTAAATTTGACTGCAAAGCAGATGATGGAATATTTGTAGGATACTCAACTCAAAGCAAATCTTACAGAGTGTTCAACAAAAGGCTAAGGATCATTGAAGAAAGTGTAAATGTATCCTTTAATGAAAACCTGATGAATGAACAAGGAAATGGTCCAGATTGGTTGTTTAATATTGATAATCTAACCAAATCTTTTGATGTCAATTATGAGCTTAATACAGGAAATTCAAACAATCAAAGCCAACAAGTAAGACCATCATCAAGTGGAAGGCAAGAAATCATGAAATATATCTTAGTTGATACTGATCCTACAGTTGATACTGAGGACAGTAGTAACTCTGACAACCCTAATTTCATTGATACCATTAATAACACAAATTCTGAAGATACTACTGATCCCAGTAGTAACTCTGAACCTCAAAATTGTAATGATGATTTACTCAATACTGATGCCTGTAACAACAATGATCCTTCTGAAGTCAATGAAGAGAACGTTACTACTGACACCAGTAATAATGATGAAACTCCACAAAATGCAAACAATCAAGAAGAAACATGGACAGATGCACAAATTCCTGAATCAAATGAATCAAATCTAGATTCTCAAATCTCTGTTGACAAAATCCCTGGAACCAGAACTGAAAAGAATCATCCTTTGGACCTAGTCCTAAGTGATGTTAATTCAAACATGAAGACAAGAAGCAAATTTAATTCTTCATTAAATTCAAATGTTTGTAACATAAGTTTAATATCTAGTGAATGCATGTATGAATGTTTTCTGTCACATGAAGAACCTAAGAAGATTCAACAAGCTATGAAAGATTCAAACTGGATCATCGCAATGCAAGAAGAACTTCTTCAGTTCAAACTGCAAGCTGTATGGACTCTTGTTCCTCTTCCAAAAGGAAAAAGACCTATTGGCACAAGATGGATCTTCAGAAACAAGAAAGATGAAAGGGGTATAGTGATTAAAAACAAAGCAAGACTTGTAGCTCAAGGATACACACAAGAAGAAGGAATTGATTATGATGAAGTATATGCTCCTGTTGCCAGAATTGAAGCAATAAGAATATTTCTGGCATATGCTTCACATAAGAAATTCAAGGTATACCAAATGGATGTAAAAAGTGCATTCCTTTATGGGAAAATTGAAGAAGAAGTGTATGTATGCCAACCCCCGGGTTTTGAAGATCCAGAACATGATGACTATGTGTACAAGCTTGACAAAGCTCTATATGGCCTCCATCAGGCACCAAGAGCTTGGTATGACACATTGTCCTCATATTTACTGAAGAACAACTTTAAGAGAGGTGCCAATGACAAAACTCTGTTCACAAGAAAGGTCAAAGATGATATACTACTGGTCCAAATATATGTAGATGATATCATCTTTGGATCAACAAATGATCAACTATGCAAAGAATTTGAAGAACTAATGCAGATCAAGTTTAAGATGAGCTCAATGGGTCCAATGAACTTCTTCCTTGGACTCCAAATCAGTCAAATATCAGATGGTATCTTAATCAATCAATCTAAATATGTTAGAGACATTCTAGAGAAATTTGCAATGAAAGACAGCAAAAGTGCAAGCACTCCAATGGAAACTCACAAACACCTACATCCTGATGTTGAGGGGGAGGATGTAGATGAACACCTATACAGATCGATGATAGGTTCTTTAATGTACTTAACTGCATCAAGACCTGACATTATGTATAGTGTTTGTGTCTGTGCAAGGTATCAAGCAAGACCTAAAGAACTACACTTGCAAGCAGTCAAAAGAATCTTCAGATACTTGAAAGGAAAACCTTCACTTGGTCTCTGGTACCCACATGCATCACCATTTGAACTCATAGCCTACACAGATAGTGACTATGGTGGTGAATGTCAAGATAGGAAATCTACTAATGGTGGATGTCAATTTTTCGGATCAAGGTTGGTTTCATGGCAATGCAAGAAACAAACCAATGTTTCAACCTCAACTGCTGATGCAGAATATGTAGCTGCATCTGCCTGCTGTGCTCAAGTTCTATGGATTCAAAATCAACTACTAGACTTTGGTATCTCTATCCTTAAAACTCCAATTTTTATAGATAATCAAAGTGCTATCAGTATTGTAAATAATCCAGTAAAACACTCTAAAACAAAACACATTGAAATTAGATTTCACTTTATAAGGGATTGCAATGAAAAGAAATTAATTAAAGTAGAGAAAATTCATACTGATAATCAATTGGCAGATCTTTTTACAAAAGCATTTGATGTAGGAAGATTCAGCTTTTTGGTTAGCAGTATTGGAATGATTTTAATCAGTAAAGTAGGAAGATTCAGCTTTTTGTACAATTTCAAATTTCTTTTTACTACTGGTTATTTATTACTACTGATTGTATGCTTCTACTATACTTTAGTAGTGATAGGGCTTCTCAGTAGAAATTAGGTCAAGTATGAAAACAATAGTTACTACTGATGTTTCTACTACTGATACTTAGTTACTACTGATAGACAGTTATCTGGAAAATACTTAAATTACATTACTGACCCTCATGAAAATAGCCGTTGTGTTATTATTCGAAGGACATTCTGGTCTTTTTGCAGGTTAAATTGAAAAATATAAATAGCAGACTGAGATTAGTTTAGCATTATCTTCTCCTCGATTCGACAAATCCTACGCTAAACCCTAAACCTCTGCACAAACCGATCAAAACCCTGCATCAGTAACAACTCCATTCCTTTCACCAAAGTGAAATTCGTGCCAAAACGAACACTCTCTCTGAAAGATTCATAATAACAGATCAAAATTAAGCAGAATGGCAACCCTAAAATCACTCGAAGTCACAACTGATCTCAAATTTTCTGAATTCCACAATATGTGTGCTTTCTTGAGAAATCCAGATGGTACAAAGGACTTTCGTCCTATTGTGATGTTCCTAAAGAACTCATATATAAAGTTTGCTCGCACCATCAATCCTAAAGCATATCAACAACACATAGTTGATTTCTGGACAAATGCTGAAAGAGTTGAAGACTCCAATATGTCCAAAATCAAGTCTACTGTAGATGGAAAGGAGATCATTATCACTGAACAATCAATCCGAAATCATCTTCAACTCAATGATGAGTCAGGTATGTTCTCTCTTCCAAAGGAAGATCTTGTTGAAACTTTACAGAAAATGGGGTATGAAGGAAGACCAGATATAGTTACTTTTCAAAAGGGTCATCTTTCACCTCAATGGAAGTTTTTGGTACATACTATTCAACATTGTATCTCTCCAAAAAGAAGTACTTGGAATGAGTTCAACAAATCAATAGCATCTGCTGTTGTTTGTCTGAGCACATGACAAGTATTTAATTTTTCAAATATGATTTTTGAAGGAATGCTTGGAAACCTATCATTCTCAAAATTTCTAATGTATCCAAGATTTCTAACTCATATAATAAACTGTGAACTACAAAATCTTTCAATTCCTAAAAACAGATTTGTTACACCATAATTAAATAAAAAGGTGTTTTCAAACATGAGAAAACAATTTAAATTTTCTGGTAAAGATACTCCACTATTCTCAAACATGATCTATGATCATCCCCCAACTGGAGAAGGTTCAAGTCACCCCATTGAACCCCAACCAACTCCACCACCAAATACAGCCCAAACAGAACCCATTCAATCCACTCAATTAAATGAACCAACAGATGTCCTGCAAGTGTCCCAGGTACATGAAATTAATCCCCAGAGTGCTACTCTTCACTCTGAGGAAGACCAGACCAGAACCAAACAAATTTCTAAAACTTATAAAAGGAAGAGAACTTCATTAAAGGACACCAGGGGACCAATTGAGTCACACCCCAAGCTCCAAGAGTTGTCCTCCAAGGAGGAGAGAGGGCATGAGGAAAGGGCTCTCACTACTGATGCCCCAAAGGTGGGTGCACAGGCTAGTGAGAACATCATTAGGACCCAGACCTCGGCAACTCTCAGTGATGAATCAGAATTTGAGGAGTTACTGAGAGGACCCCGGTGCCAAGAAACCACAAGGGGGGGCACTACTGCTTCTTCTAGGAAGAAGAGAGTGTCCAAACAACCCAATTTATCACCTAGAAGTGATAAGGGTAGAACTGAACAAACTGAATTGACGGATAGGATGGACAACCTTAAAGCCAATGTACCAAATGAGCCCAATGATCCACCCAAATGGGCTGAGGGCAGTATTAAACAAACAAAATTGACGGATAGGAAGGAAAACCTTAAAACCACTGTACAACATTGTCTGACTTTATTAAACAATCAAGGGAAAACCATGACCTACATGAAGCACTATATAAACACCTTGAACAAAAGACAGAAGAGGTTTGAACACAGGCTTCAAAGGCAATCAAAGTTGATCAGGAACTTACAAAGAAAGATTGCAAGTAGTGAGGCTCAACAAGTTGAGATCACTAAGGGGGAGAAAGATCAAATTCAATGGATGATTGATCAATCCATTGCAGCAGCAGCCCTTCTAAACTTAAAAGAGGTCCATGGTGAAACAGGTTATAGTATTGGTGAGAACCTGTATAAAGAAATGGAAAATCTGGATGATGATGTATTTGTGTCTGCAAACCAATCACAAACTGCAGAACAAATAAACTCACCAGTTACTACTGAAGTCATTGAAACTACTGATCCAATGGAAATTGAAGAAAACAAGGATCAAGAGGTTGTTACTACTGAAGCTATTAAAGAGAAAGAAAGTTCAGTAGTAAATGCACCAGAAGAAGAGTTTATGGATACTACTGATGCCCTAGCAGTAGTAACTCCAATAACAACCTCACCAGTAGTAAATGAAGAACAACAAGTTGTGGTGTATAAACCTGAAAGTACACCAGTAGCAATCACAACAGCAATCACACCAGTAGCAACCACCTTGGTTACTACTGAAGAAGAAGATGAAGAGATTCTGAGCTTATTGAGAAAGAACAGATCATCATTGTTACAAAACCTAAAACACCACAACAGCCACTTGTCATACCTGATATTGATGACAATGTGAACTGGTATGAAGTAGATGAATGTGAACTTCCTCCACACCCCAAGATACTTTCTCAAAATGAAATTCATCTATTCTCTCCATCAATAATATTACCAGAAGTCCCTGATATGAAATATATTCCACCTAAACTTTCAATCTGTATTAGAAAAGGAAAAGAAATCTTTAATGATGACTATCCAAACAGAGCTCTAGGTCATTATATGGTAAACAAAATGAATCTAGTAAGAAAAGACAGGTTAGACAAATTAAAAGTGAAGAAGATCAGATATGCAAGAAAAGTTGCTAAAACTCAAGCTCTTGAAGACAAGAGAAAGGCTGAAGAGGAAAGATTGAAAAATTCTGAAAGTCAAGAAACTGAGGTACAAGTTCCTCAAATAGAAGGTGTTCTGGTAGAAGGTCAAAAAGCAGAATTTGAATGACATAGAAAGATAGAAGAAGAACATTTAAATTGTCTTGAAGACCTTGTAGCCGAATGTAAAAGGGAAAAGGCTGACCTACCAGATGACATATTTGAACAGAAAAAGAATATGATTGACTTTTTGAAGTCAAATGGGCATAGTGCAAAATCTTTTGGTAGAATGAAGATGATTACAATAGTAGATAAATATTGTACTGCCAAAAAGAAAGAATTAGCTGAATTAGAAGTTGAAGCTGAAAAAGAAAAAGTTTTAATTGAAATAGATCCCATGACAGTACTCACCAGAGTTCCAACAACTGGAGAATCTTCAATACCTCCTGAGAAAAGAAAAAAGAGATGAATTTGAAACAGAGCAAAGTAAGAAAAAGAAACAGGAAATACAGGTATTTGACACTCCTGTTGCTCCCATTGAAGATAATCCAATCATAAATTGGAAAATGGTTGGTGATGCTATTGAGATTATTAGACAAGACAAATCAGTTCAAAGATTCACTGGTTGGAAACCATTAGTTATGTCTTGTAGCAGAGCTAATATTATTAAAATCTTGATTATAGGCAAACCAAGAATGACTAAGAAGTCATGGAAGAACTCAGGTGCTGGATACTTAACCAAAATGATAGATGCTGCATTTTATCCAGATCAATATCCTGAAATATTTTCAAACACAGAAAATGTGTATGCCTGGAATGTGTTACCCACAGTTAATATGTATTTCTTTGAAAGATCAAGCAAAAACTGTGAACTATATTTGTATGAAAGAGAATATCCACATTCAGAGGAAACAATGTATCAGCTTTACACAAACTCAATGATGAAACCCCATGATGATGTAATGTTCCATAACAAACTTAACTATTTTATCAAAAGAAACAGCAAGTATATTATTGCTCAGAGAAAGCTGCAAAATCAAAGAACAATTGAAGGCAGACAAAGAAGAGCTAAACAATTAGAAGAACAAGCTAAGAAGAATGAAGAGCAAAAAGAAACTTGATTAATTCAAAGCGAATTAATAAGTTTAGGGGGAGATTGTTGGGATATAAAACAAAGATATCATTCTATTACTGATGCTGCAGTTGGTACTGATCAATGAAGAATGAAGTTAGTACTGATGGGGCAGAAATGCTATATACTACTTATGCTAAGCTTGGACGTTACTACTGATGATGAATACTACTGATGATCAACAAATACTACTGATTCTATTTATGGTGCTGATCGAGTCCGAGATTCTAGCTTAGTTTGTTATAGGATGTATATCTTTATGTAATTCAATTGTAATCTATTCCTAGAATAACTAGGTTATTAATTTAGGCTTCAAGGACTATTATATATAGTTCCTTATGAATTGTAAACATACGTGTATTGATCGAACGAATTAATACATTGAAGCTTTTTGTGATAAACTGTATTCGTCGTTTAATTCTTATTCAATTGCAGTTACATTGTTCTTAATCTAATAACATAAGTGTTAATCCGCTGTAACTTCTTGTGTTAGTAGATCTGGGTTTCTAATAACTTGATTAAGTTATTCGATCCTGATACGAGTGGTTTTCTCTCATCAAAATGAGTTACAGTTGAATTTTTGACAAATTTACAACTAAAAGTTTAAACTTTGACAAATTTAGGAGTGCAAGTTTAGTTTTTGACATTATTTTTTTTATAATCCGATTGAACTTCACTCATGCACAACTCCAATGTTGTATTTTCTATCTCATACAAAAATAAACATTCACTCGTTCTTAGTGTGGTGATATGGTTTCCAAATTTTTGCTCAAACCATATCAATTAAGATACTTCGGAAATAATAAAAGATTATTTGCAAATTGACAAATTTCCTATTCCAAATTGATGGGGGAATATTGGGTTTATAATGCCTCTAATGTACAAACTACAATTAGATGATACATGCAATTTCTATCAAAGGCAATGCTACGGGGAAGTGAAAGGTGGCATGAAAGTAAAATCAGATTCATCATTCAGGCGACCAAACCCTTGCCACATGTGCATGGGGACGCACCAAACAAATTCTATGTAAGGGGAGGTTTGGTCGCGGCCACCTTACGACCTTGTCCTTACGGGTAGTCTTATTAGGTGATTCGAAAACCCATGTCTTGTATTTAATACATAAGATGTGTCCCAACGCCTACGTCGTGAGGCCGTCAACAGCATCTTCAAACACGTCGGGGGGTGACGCCTTTGGCACCACCCCATCAGTAGTCGCGTCAATAAAAACCCGTCGTGGTGGAGACGTGGTACACTGTGCGTCAGTAGCTTTTTTGTGTGGGGGGGGGGGAGGGGGTTAAATGTAATATTTTAAGGGTTAGTGATGGGTTATGGTTGGCACGACCGTGTCAGTAGCGTGTCGGTAAGGATGTGATGATGTGGCGCTACTGACGGGTTTAGTGACGCGCCACTGTTGGGAGAGGCCTAAGTTTCTCCACTTTTGCTTTTTTTTTTTATAATAGCAAAAAGGATACACTAAGTAAGAGATTTGGCATGTCAATCACTCTTAACTTTTTTTTTTTTTTTTTTTTTTTTTTGTATGGCAAATCCTAATTTAGGCTTAATTTTCATCTATGTCTACGATGAGACTTGAACCTCAACCTCAAGATTGTGACATAAACATCATACCACTAGGCCAAATGCCCTTTGATTAATCACTATTAACTAACAACTCAAAAGAACTATATAAAAACTAGCAAGTTAATGCACGCATAATTCAACCAGTCTTATATTTCTTGACACAACATTTGTTGGGAAGTGTAATAAAGAATTAAAGAGGCTTAAAGTGGCTAGCATTTACTCTCATCTCTCACTCTCAGGGTTGACTTTTTGTTCTTACAAATTCCTCATTTAACATTGCAATGAATCTAGAGTAAATTAGACGAATGGTCCATGTGGTTTACACAATGTTTTGGATTTAGTCCCTAAGTCTCAGTAATTACACCCGTGGTCACTGTGGTTTACACTTCGTATTGGTTTTGGTCCCTAATACTAACAGCCGTTAAAATTTGCTGTTAACTTTTTTTAATTGACAATTTTACCCTCACCACTCTTTCCTCTTTCCTCTTTCCTTCATATCTACATACAAAAACACACCCAAATTAATCACAATAAATTCACACTAACCAATACATAACTCTTCCCAAATTTATCTCATTCAAAAAATCACATTATTTTCCTCAATGATTTGATAATATCAAGCACACTAATGCAATTTCTTCTATCAAATCCTTAAAACTCCATGAAATTTCACATTACAAGTGAAACAAATCCCAAACCCTAAAAAACGCCCAATTTAACTACCAATAATTCAACACAATAACAACAATTGATCGGAAAAACATAAACAAATTCGCGATAACACGTACCAATGCGTAAACACTTTGAGAAACTGAGCAATGAACAGAGACAAAAAAGCAGAAAGAAGAGGGAGATTCGACGGCAAAACGGACGACTCCGGTGAGTAAGAACGAAGAGTTGAAGATGCATCAGCTGCTATAATCACCTCATCCATTGCAATAACGGAATTGAATCACCTCTTCTTCCTAAAATTTGATCTGAATTCTATATTTAATCGTTTAGATCTCCCAAAAACCCTTAATACAACAACAACGCCAATTGTCTGGTGGAAATGAAATTACAATTGAAACTGTAGATCGAATTATTGAAGTGTAATTGGATGATTTGGACGACGGTAGTTGCAGTCAGTAAAAGTAAACAATTTCGCCATTTTTCTCCGGGAAGGTCGGTCGTCGGCGACGGAGTGATGAGTGTTGTTGACGTTATTAATGTTCGGTGGTTTGTTTTACGATCCGTTTATAGTCTAACACATAATTGGGTATGTTTTTGTATGTAGAGATGAAGGAAAGAGGAAAGAGGAAGGAATGGTGAGGGTAAAATTGTCAATTAGAAAAAGTTAACAGCAAATTTTAACGGCAGTTAGTATTAGGGATCAAAACCAATACGAAGTGTAAACCACAGTGACCACGGGTGTAATTACTGGGACTTAGGGACCAAATCCAAAACATTGTGTAAACCACAGGGACCGTTCGTGTAATTTACTCATGAATCTATCTAAATTCTTAAAAAGCGGTGTTGGTTGAGGTTCGTATATTTAATCCAGGTTATGTTTACCTTTTGTTCTTGATCAATTACATATACGGGTCTAGCTACATACGTTTTTAAGAAAAAACTATATAAAATATATAGTCGTTGATTTTGCAATGTCTCTCGGTCTAATTTTTTTTTAGTGGCAATCCTAATCTACTACTAAATCCACTTATGTCCACTATAAGACTTGAACTCTCAACCTCAAGGTTGGGGGAACACCTTTACCGCTAGGTATGGGTGTGTTCAGTTACACGGTTCCTTTACCGTTAGGAGGCAAACACCTTTACCATTAGGAGGTTCTGGTTCCGGTTCCTAAAATCATGGAACCGACCTAAGAGGTTCCGGTTCTCAAAATTAAGGAACATGGAACCGGTGGATACCCTGGAACCGGCGATTACACGGTATGTTTTTATTAAAATATATAATATATATTATATTATACATTAAATTAAATTAAATAGATTTATGATTTATATAAATGTAAAATACTAGTCCAAGTAAAAATATAAAATTTCCCTTACTCGTTATAATTGAGTGAGACATTCACTCGTCGTGAGGTCGTATCTTTGTGACTGACTTTCACACCTTTCACACATTTACTATGTTTTAATCATAATTATTGTAACGACCCGAAATTTATAAATAAATAAATTGTATAAAAATATGATAAATAAGGATAAATCGTTTAAAGAACGTAGGAATTGGTTTCGTGTCGTTTGGAGACCGTATGAGAAAGTTACGGGCGAAACCGGGTCGAGACAACAACCGAAAAATGCAGCCCTGATGCCGTTAAGAGTTAGCGCCGCGAACTATAGTTCCCGATCGGGAACTGTCTCCAGCGGATTTGGCTTTTGAGCGTGATGTAGTTCACGAGTAGTTAGCGATCGCGAAGTTGGCGTACAACGCAGAGTTAGCGACGCGAACTTAGTTCGCGTCGTGAACTTTGGTCGTGCAGCATTAAAGTCGGGTTTTGGCTCATTTAATGCATTTCAAAACCCTAGTTTCTTCCATTGATGATTTTTGAGTGCAAGTGCTGATCTTGGTCGATTTGTTCATCAAAGCTTGATAGATTTCACTCCTAAGTGAAGATTAAAGGTATATCTTCACTCCTTGATCTTTGTAGCTTTAGATCTATGTATTTTGATGCTTGGGTTGAAACCCTAGATATTGGGGGTTATGGGTTATGGTGAATAAATGGTATATACACTTAATAGATGGTATATTAACAAAGGAATCAAGTGTATGGTTAAGATTGGTAAGAATCTTAAGGGTTGGTTAAACCTAAGGTTTGGTAAATCACCATAATTGGGAGAAGTATTAGTTGATGGTATCTAGTGATTAATGGATACATTATTAGTAGTATGTGATGTTGAACATTGTATGATTGTTGAATTAGGCTTCCGGTGAAGTATTGGAGTTTGACCGAATTGTTGGAACGAGGAAACCGGCGGAAAGAACACGGTTGGAGCATTAATTGCTAAGGTTAGTACGTGTGGACTTTATTGAGTACATAGCCATGAAAGTACTTGTTATTATATATGTCGAGTCTATTTGATGTTTGTGTAGAATTTAGTAAATAAAGTTAGTGTATATTGTTAAATATAGTTAACTAACTTGTTTGATGATTGATGTGATAGCCAAAGGCTTTGATTGATATAACCGTCGAGTTATAGTAAGGTTGAGACGATGTGATGACGCGGGGGATCCCCGGTCATGAGGTATGGAATGGGGAGCATTTGGGCGGATCCCCATCGGCCCATTCCATGATAGTAGTCTTGCTAACTGGAAGTAGTCCGACGAGTAAGGCATGTATAGGTAGATTGGGCGATTCCCTCTTGCCTTTACCTTGAAGCTTGTTAATGCGGGGGATCCCCGGTTAATGAGTTAATGTGGTTCTAGTTAGTTGGGGATGTCCCGATAACTAGATATGATTGCTAGGGAAGCAAGGATCATAGAGTCACAATAGGGTGACTAGATAGATGGATGAACTACTTGTATATGTAATTATATGCCTTATGATTATTATTATTGACGGGTCTAAACCCATGTAGCTCACGAGACGTTTTGTCTCATGTACTCCTTGTTTGTTTTGCTATGTACTCAGGTTCGGGATCGAAGGTTTAGGTACGCATGGATAGAGATGCGGGGCCTAGAGTAGAAGAACACTAGAACGGATTTAGACTTAGCTTTGGTTTTGATATATTTTGTAACACCGAATTTATACTCTGATTTTCATACCAAAGGTTTTTGTAAATCCGTATTTTGGGATAGTTCTCCTCTTTATTAAATGATTATTTTGGCCAAATGTTTTGTATTAAAAATTTAAGGTGTTACAATTATTCACTTATTTTTATTTTGAACAATTTTCGTAATCGTAGAACTATAGTTAAAACTATTAAACGATATCTGTAATCGTTAGTTTGTGTGATATATTGTCTTGTTTATATAGTAAGTAATGTTAATTTTTTTTGAATTTAAAGACAGGGTAACCAGAACCTGCCCTGGAACTGGCGGTTCCGGTTCCTATATTTCAGGAACCTGCGGTTCTGGTTCCGGTTCTGGTTCCGGTTCCGGTTCCAGTCGGAACCGGCGGGTACCGTGTTATGCTCACCCCTAATTAAATCTACCGATTCGGGTTATTTCGGATTATACGGTATCCGTATCTGAAATTTCAGATATCCGAAATTTCAGATTCGGATGCGGATAGCGAAATCAACTATCCGAATTTTCGGATATCGGAAAATTCGGATACTCCGAAATGAAAACTTCTAAATCAAAATGGATAAACTCACAAAGTACATCAGGCTAATTTTTATTTATATTTAATTTTTAAATCTATCAACCTTAGCTAAAACAAAAGAACATTACTCGCTTATATTAGATTAAAATTAAAATTTGATCCAATTTAACCAGTTATAATTGCTTTATTAAAAAATTGGACTATCACATGGACACATATTACTATTGCTATTGCTATATATATATATATAATATATACAACAGTGATATCAAAGTTACTATTCACATATTTATGATTGGTTGAAAGTTTTTCTTAATATAGTATATAAAAGTGGATATAAAAATATGATACAAAGATGCTTATAGCTCATTTGTTAAGTTTCTTTCCTTCTATCCCAAATGCTAAGGTTCGATCCATAATTGTCTTAGATTTTTAAATTTTATTTTTTTATTATAGATAATATGAAATTTACATTTCACCCCCTTAGTTATATAATTTCTCCTTATAAACCTTTGATATTGTTGTTGTTTAACTACCATTATATGATCATACATAGTTTCTTTTCTTCTTTTGTTTATGAATACAAATTTAAATCTGACATAAAAAAAATATATGTTTTAAAACCCGCAGCATCGCGCGGGATCCACAATCCTTGTTGAATAAAAAGTTGGGTTACTTAAAAATGGGAATTAAATTAAAATCCTTATTTACCCATGTTTCTAAAAAGCTTGTTGTGGATTTGCTATACATGGTCAAGTCTTAAGCCTTGATCAGGTCACCACGTTATTGTCCGAAGGTTGAGCGTAAGACTAGACGTATGCTAAGGTCCAGTTTAACTCACATTTATCCGTCATAATTTGTGATTTTTAAGCGTATGAAATCACAAAGCTAAATTAGCTAAATATATATAGTTATTTAGTTATAAAAATTGGTAGATATGCGGAAAATAAAAAAAGATAGATAAATCATGCTATAAATTTATAGTTAAGTTTTTTTTTTCCATTTTTGTTTGTTAGTATATATATATATATATATATATATATATATATATATATATATATAAATATATGCAGAAAATAGAAAAAAAGATAAATAAATCATGTTATAAATTTATAATTAAGTTTTTTTCCATTTTTATTTATTTGTATATAATTATAATTTATATATATAATTATTGACTTATAAACATAGTAACTTTATAATCATAATTTTAAAGTTTGAGGCTTAAACATACCAAATACTTTGCATATCCAAATAATGTTGTCGCAAAAAACATATTCGTGTGGGTAATTGGCAATAAACTTTAACTGGCAAGAATCACATGTAGAGTACTTACACCTACCTCCTTTTTCTATATTAAGATTTGAGAAATGATATTTAGTGCTACCATTTGGTCTTACTTATAATTTTACCTACTTGATAGGATGACATGTATACTCTATTAATTTTCTATCTTAATATTATCCATTGATTTTGACACATGCTTTCATCTAATGAGTAGGACTAAGGCTATGACCAAAGTGTAGGAATAAATACCATTACTCTTTAGATTTTCATTTGTCACATTTGCCTTCTTTATATCCTTATTTGTGTTTTAAAGTAAGAGAATTAAGAGCGAGAGAGATGAAGAAAGCGGAAATTAATATTTCCTTAGAAAAAGGAGAAGAATTTGACGATGATGGAAAAGCAAGAAGACGAGGTACATGGATGAGTGCAAGTGCCCACATAATAACGGCAGTGGTGGGATCAGGGGTTTTGTCATTAACATGGTGTTTAGCTCAATTAGGTTGGGTTTTGGGGACGTTTTTGCTTCTACTGTTTGCGGTCATCTCTTGGTACACTTGCATCTTGCTTACAAACTGCTATAGATCTCCTGATCCAGTTACAGGAGTTCGAAACTACAATTACATGCAAGCTGTCAAGGCTAATCTTGGTACCAATTTTATTAATTACGCTAATTATTATCTTTTATTTTATAAACTATAATATTTGTGTAGTGATTTCTACATTACAAAAACTATTCTACACATCACAATCATTATTTTATAATGATTGTACAATCCACTTTAAATTGTACAATGTGATGCACAAAATAATTTATTTAGTATCAAAATCACCTTTTGTAAAAATTACATGTGACAGAAACCGGATGAATAAAAGTCATGCGACAGAAAACAAATGAATAAAAGTTATACTATGAAAAAATAGTGTGGGTTTCTTTCAAGTTGTACATATCTTGGCGGTTTGCCGATATACGGATCATAATTGACCTCCAATTCATGAGGATAATTTTCATAGCCCGTTAAATTTTGCAGCTCGACTAAAAATTACTAATACAATTGTAATCACATTATTGATTTGTAAATATGTATAGTTGACTCGTGTACATATGTACTAATTAATTCGTGCTATGTGGACATTTTAAATATCAACTTATTAAATTCGAATTCAGAATTTAGTTCGATTGACTAGCTTTGACCACCATTTTTTCTGGCCACTGCCTTATTTTCCGGCGACCTCCACATTTTCCGTCGATCTCAAGTGGCAACCTCCATTTTTTTCTGGCGCGATTGCAGAGAATAAGCAGAGTTATTACAAATACTTAGGAATAAAACATATAATTTGGAAGACCAACATCGACAATTTCTGTAATTTACTCTAGGATTTTTACCAAAACTTGATTAAAATGTAAAGCTTTAATGAATCATATATCATGTTGGTGTCACAGGAGGGGTTAAATATATATTTTGAGCGATAGCTCAATACGAAACCCTCATCGGAGTAAGCATCGGATACACCATCAGTTCGACGATCAGCATGGCGTAAGGATTACAGAGTCATTATTAATCACACATATATACTCGACCACCCATTAATTGTCTTAATAACTCTGCTTATTTGTTTAAACAGGGCGATTAAAAGGTCGAATTGTTTTCATAAACATGGCCACGACAAGGGGTGTCACACGTTGAACAAACATTATCTACTAATCTTTGCATGTATCGAGATCATTTTGAGCCAAATACCAATCTTTGACAAGCTATCATTCCTTTCTGTCATCGCAACCATCATGTCATTTGCGTATTCCACCATTGGCATCGGTCTCTCCATTGCAAAAGTCGCAGGTAACATATCATTCAACCTTATCATAATTAAGATGATTTATAATTCTTTTCACATTATTATTGTACAGAACTCAAACAAAAAAAATGAGTGTCTAAAATTTTAATAACCTAAACCGTTGGTTTTATTATCGGTTTAGTTTTTCCACTCACCCCTAATATACTCAGTGTCTAGCCAGTTAACATTTTCATCATCTCCTACAATCTGAAACTTCATATTGTCTTTTCACATTTTTCTGTTTGTCTATTAAATTCATAAGGTTAGTGAATACTTTAAGTTGAGATTATGTGTGTTAGATTACAAATTTTTTAATGTTTGTATGATAAAGGAGAAGGCCAATATCCTAAAACAAGCCTTGGACTACCACCTAACGAAGGCATTCCAAATATGGATAAAATGTGGAATATTTTTTGTGCCATTGGAGACATTGCTTTTGCCTATTCATTTACTTCAATTCTCATTGAGATACAGGCATCTCTCTATCTCTATCTCTCTCTATCTATATGTATATATATGTGTTAAGGAAAACAAAAACCTAAAATGGCAGGATACACTGAAATCAAGTCCACCAGAAAACAAAGTGATGAAAACAGCTACCACAATTGGGATCTCAGCTTCTACTTCATTCTACCTTTTATGTGGTCTACTCGGGTACGCAGCATTTGGAAACAACGCACCCGGAAATTACTTAACCGGGTTCGGTTTCTATGAGCCTTTCTGGCTCGTGGACATCGCCAACTTGTGCATTGTTATACATCTTCTTGGTGCTTACCAGGTAAACATACCCAATCAATCCAAATAAACATCAAAAAAATTTCAACAATTTAAAATTTCGCGACATTTTACAGGTGGTAGTCCAACCGATTTTCGCTTTCGTGGAGAATTGGAGCAGTAGAAAGTGGCCAGATTGTGGATTTGTGACCAAAGAACACACGGGTGGCTACTTTAGGATCAATTATTTCAGGGTCATGTGGAGGACGACATATGTTATGCTAGCAACACTAGTTGCAACGGCCTTCCCGTTCTTCAATGAATTTCTTGCTCTAATTGGGTCAACTACATTTTGGCCATTGACTGTTTATTTCCCTATAGAAATGTATATCTCTCAGGAAAAGATTCAAAGGAATTCGTTGTGCTGGATTCTGCTGAGGATGTTGAGCTTGGTGTGCTTACTTGTATCGCTTCTTGCTGCTGCTGGTTCGGTTAGAGGCATTGCTGTGTCTTTCCAGACTGTCGAGCTATTTCAATCGGTGTCGTAGGTTGTAGTCATAATTATGTGTTCTTTTTGGATTATGTTGCTTAAGAAAAATATTACTTATATAGTAGAAGTATTTTATGTATTTTAGAAGCTTTAAATTGAATATCAACTTCAGACTTGAGAGATTCATTACAAGAAAATTTTAATCACTAACAAGATAAAATGGTCACTCGACAGTTTAGTGACTAAAGTTATGAATTTATGCCTTTCTATTGCCTTCAACATTTTCTTGAAAATTTCCATAACTGAAGTTCTGAATCGGACGGGTCGATGCTTTAAAACGATCGACCCGGTCAGTTTGTTTGAATCGGCCGGTTGAACAGGATTATAATATTATCCAGTATTTATGATAGGTTAATAATGTAAAAGGTACATAAATAGAAAAACAGAATCCTAAAAAATACCAAACAAAATTATAGCACGTTAAAAAATTCAAAAAAAAATATTTTCTAACAAAAGTAATGCAATTTTAATCCAACATTTTCACATTTTCTTTCCTGTTTCAAAATCATTCAGGGTAAAAAACACAAAAAATCCAGCTCAACCCGGTTTCATAGGCCTGGTTCAGCCCAGTTCGGTTGGTAGTCGCATGAAACAAGGTGGAAGTTGAAAACTGGTCTTTGACTCTTTTCACATAAATCCATTAGTTGTTATGGTAAGCTGGAGAAAAAGATGATCAATTCTGTGATTTTCTTCTTTTTAACATATATATTTAAAGCTAATTTAGAAAATGATACAATTACTAAAAAATGTGTCCATGCTACATGTGAAATAGACTAAATGAGACCATGAAAGCAACTAAGCAAGACATTTTCTAATTCATAACAATAAAAGATAAAACTGGAACCAATTTTGATAATTTATAAGAGATCTGCAGATAGAATTCCGACATAAGGTTTGCAGGTGTGAGGAGTTTTGTAGCCTAAATAGGAAACTGAAATATATAAGAAAATATATATATGCATATATGATACATCGAAAAAGAAAGTGAGATCAAGTATGGACCATATATGTTTTGCTATATATATCAAGATGCTATCGACTTTTTTTTTTTGCATATGACGACAATTTTAAGAAAACATAAATGAATTAGTTAGAATGGTAGTTGGTGAAAGAATGGGGTCAACAAAATAAAGAACCACAACGTGTGAAATGTGACGCACGCCATTTTCATGGGCCAAGAGAAATTCATAAAAGGGATCACTTATTTAATATAGCACGACAAAAAGAATCGTGTAATCATTAGCTACTAACGCAATGCTCGAAAAGGTAATGTGAATATATATATATATATATATATATATATATATATATATATATATATATATATATATATTTGACGTAACGTCAGTAATTACTATGTTCTATAACTGTATAGACTAGATATTATTAGTCATTCCTCTACCAATCAAATAATATAATTTGAAAGAGTAAAAAAAGAAATAAAAGGAAATATTCAATAAGATTTGGGAAGAAAACTTTTCTATGAATTCAGTTTCACCGAAAGTGAGACAAAAATAGTGGTGTCATACAATAGGCACCCTAGAACATATGTTACCCTTTTCCTGTTTTCTATCAGCTGAGCTACTGCTATTATATATATAATGAATGGATAAAGGTAAACAATTACCACTACAGAACTATAATGGCTTAGATTTAAGAAAAATAGCCTATTACTAAAGATTTAACTTAAGGGAACTCTAATGGTCATGTTAAAACTAGCAGCAGGTTTTGAAAGTTTTCAGATAGGATTTTGAAACTGTAGTGGATAATCAAGTAGACTACAGATGCCTGTGTATTAGGCACCTACTTAAGAAGGTAATTACATCTGTTTATTTTGTGAATTTCATCTTTTAGTATCCTAATACTGTCAGTAAATGTAGAAAGGAGTTCATCTAGGGTTCCAAGTTTTTAACGATACAAACACAGATAGGCCATTATAAGCGAAGAATTAAATTAAAATTTTCTCAGTTAGGGTTTCGATAATTAAGATGATAATAACACGAAAGCACGTATAGATAACAGGTATTAAGAGACTGAAATCCAGAATACATTACATATCAACACAAAAATTGGATTTAATCTAAAGAGAATGATTCTACAAAATGTTAAGAAGAAATGCCTGATTTTTCCAATAGATTGGAGTAGCAAACAGTAGGGCAAGGCTACGACGGGGAGATCTCCGGTGGTATATACGTCAAAACTCAGAAGGGGCAAAACTTGAGCGTCAATTTTTCCGGTGGGAAATGAAATAACATAACATCTTTTATTTCTTCCCAAACATTTTTTTACCCGAGTAATATCAGTAAATAAGAGGGTGTTTGGGAAACCTTTTGAAAAGTGCTTATTAACTTATTATCTTCTTGAAGATTTGTGTAAGATGATAAGTGCTTTTTAAATGACTTTTTAATAAACCTTGAAAAATTGTTTTTGAAAAGTAATGGACCCCTTACTTTTCAACCAACTTTTCAACTTTTCACTAACAAGAAGTCAATAAGTCATTAAGCTAAGCCAAACATTATTTTTAAAACTACTTTATAAAACTAAAAAATTAATAAGGACTTTTAGCTAAAAGCACTTTTGAAACTCAAAAAATTTATCCAAACATACCCTAAATGAATCAGGGTAAAGTTATATCAAAAATAAGGAAAATTATCTCAAAAACAGGGTAAGTATTGTAACTTTAGTAACTTTTTTAATATTGTATAACATTTTGTCATTTTCTAGGGCTGTGAAAATCTGACCTGACATGACAAAATTACACGAAATTAAACAAAAGTGGGACAAAATCGAAATTTGAATTCGTGTTCGTGTCGTGTTCCTGTCATGTAACACAAACCCGAAGTCGTCTAGTGTCGTGTTCGTGTTCAGAGATTAACGCGAAATTGACACGATAGTTATAATTTTGGGAACATTTAGAAATTTATGTTATATTATTGTCGTGTTTGTCGTGTGTGTCGGTTTTTTAACATGTACTAAGTAATAAATTTGATATTTTTGTTACTTATCTCGTGTTATCGTGTTTGTTGTTTTTTAATTGGGTTGTGTTCGTGTTAGCAAAATAAAACACGACTTCGTGTTGTGTCATTTCCGTGTTGAGAGAAACGAATTTGTGCTTGTCGTGTTTCCGAAAAACACAAAAAGACAGCACGATTTAACTGCCATAACATTTACCTGTTATTTCATTTCCCACCAGAAAATTGACGCTCAAGTTTTGCCCCTTCGGAGTTAGTAGGGGGTTGTTTTTATAGAAAATGAATCAAAGCTGTAGAGAAAATGCAACAACTAGCAAGATAATGAAAATAATTTTGAGTTTAACTACGAATTTGATCCACAATTTGCACGAGTTAGCGAAAAGAAGTTGAGGTTAACATGGCACACTTTCAATTAAACTTTTGATGTAAACTAGAAAAACAAAAATAAAGATTGGTCCCGTTGATTATAAGACTACCCATGATAAATTAATCCATAATCGTAGTTGATTTAAAGAATACCGTAAATTTGGATATTCAAAACATGTTCAACACGAGAATAAGAATTTTGGGAGAAAAAACTCACTTTTCATATCATAAAAACCTTAGTCTCTGAAAGTTTCAAAAAATATACGAAGTACGGTATTAAATAAGCCAAGATTTTCGTACGAGCCTAAAAACAAATGGGTGGAACACATGATCTAAAACAAATGGGCCAGAACTTTTGACTTGTCGTATGCCTGGAACGAAGACCCAAATCAAAAGTTATGCACATTTCCTTTTCTTCACGTGGTCTTAGACTTCAAAAAATAAAAGGGTCATTCCTCCACATTTGATTATGCATCAACTTTGATTTAGGAGTGAGCATTTATTTGGACCGAGAAAACGAAGTGAACCGAAAACTGACCGAAATCGAACCGATACGAATCGGAAACATATGATCCATTCGGTTTTGGTTTTAAAAATTCATCATTTCCAGTTTCGGTTATATCGGTTTCGGTTTGGTTCAGTTCGATCCTCGGATATGATGAGCATTTAGGCTAAATAGTCAAACGGAAACCGGACCGAACCGAAACCGAAACGAACCAAACCAAAACTGAAATAAGCTTAGTAAAAAAAACTTGTATTTAGGAACGACCTTAAAAACTTATAGTTATCGAAATGGACCGCCGACCATATATCATCTAAGAAGTGAGATTATGTGAGAACTCAAATTTTGGTGACAACTGTAAGGATAATTCTCAACCAATCATTTTTAAAAATTAGGATCATTTCAAAATTTAGGATCATTGTAATACTCATAAAGATCCTAAATTCTAACAATAATCAATTTTTAAAAAAAATGATTGATTGAGAACTAGCCTCGCAATTCTCATCAATTTTTTAGTATTCACCGGATCCTAATCCTATCATCTAATATATATTCTTATTTTATGCACTTAACAAATAATTATAGGTGAATTTTTATCTGCATTTGCAACTGATGACGCTTTAATTGCCTTCCATTTATTAAAAGATCAGACTAAGATGATCCAACCTTTGACCTAAAAGAAACTTTGCAATATAATTTTTGACTCTTTCAATTCCAAATATTTATTGCTACATGTTCATATTCACCTTTGGTCTTACTTTTCATCCTGGAAAAATCACCCCAACCCCACCAACATTCCACTACCATTTTCATCCAGAAGTTTAAATATGATTAAAATACAAAAAATTCAATGTTAGGGACATCACCAGATAAGATCAATAACGTAACAATGAATTTTCAAATGTTTTATTATGGGATCTTATATTTACACCACAAAAATGTGGTCGCACAACAAAACGTATGTTTTGGTATATTTTATCATTCTGTTTTAAAAGTTGTACGGTGTAGTGAGAAAAATAGTTTTGTATTATAAATATCACCTCTTTTATTATATAACCGAGCAACAATAGAAACTTATGTGTTAAATTATGGAAACAAATGTTGTTGCAATTTATTATTGATGCAACGCAAGTAGACTTCCAAAAAAAGAAAATGAGATTGCTATCATTTCTTGTACGGTTACTTAATGCGCAGTCTTAAGTAGTTGCGACACTAGTGGTTACACTTTCGTGACATTAATCGAGACTAAAGTTCAAATCTTCTATTATCATATTAGATCGATAGTGGATAACAACTTGACTCGAGTTTCTGGATGTTAAACAAATAGAACTAAAGGGAAAAAGAGTGTGGGGTGACTATACACGTTTTGTAACATAAAGTGAAGGCTTTCACGCTTTTATCGATCTTCCTAATTAATAGAAAACTTTAAAAGTCATGTGTAAAATTGTAACTAAAGATGTTTTTTTTTTTTTTGTATAATAACATTCTTGGGGAAATTTCATGTCTTATAAGTTGTAACTAGAAAATGCTTTGCTCAAGGTTGAGCCAAAGTGAGTGTCTAATGACCTCATATATCTAAGGAAGGTGATTTATAAACCAAGGAAACTACTTATTTTATCATATTATACAAATTTTTAAGAAGAGTTTATAACTATATCAAAGTATAAATTGTGGTGTGTCAGTTATAAATTTTTGTTATATAAATATTAAATATCACTCTGCATATCTAACATCATATATTTGCATCTTTAAGGGTCTCTCTCACCAACCTTAGCTGTTTTCTCATTTATTTCTTTTTCTTTTTTATATTTTTTTGAAAATTGCCTAATTAATTTATCCTTCTTGAATCTTCACAAGGACTATAAATTCATACCTCTAGCTTGTAGCCTTTCTTCCTCCCATTATATCCCAAGTCAGAGAAGTAAACATGTCTAAGGCAATTAGAGTCACCACCCTGTGCATGATAGCAATCTTCCTCATTTCCATGCTATCATACAACATAGCCCACCTGATCCCGACCGTCGATGATGTTACCACCATCGAAACTCATCACACTGTAAGTGAAACTTTTTTGATTTTTTATATGACATATTGATACATCTTTCTCGGCAAAAAAAAAAAAAAAAATTTTTTTGATCATTATCCATCGTGATTGAAGTGAATAATATGATTCTGTTTGTATTATGTATTTTAGGAGGAAGAGGTGACAAAGGCGAAAACCATCGAGTATTGCACGGATCAGGGGGACGAAGAGGGCATGATGAGAAGAACGCTTGCAGCACATCTTGATTATATTTATACGGATAAAAATAAACAACCATGAAATCCTTACTTTTTTTTTTAGTTAATAAGAGATTTCTTTTAAGTTATAAAATAAGAAAGTTAGTGTTAGTTTTATGTAACGTTGCTTTGTATGATAACTTTCCATAATTACTTGGCTTAGATTAAAAGATATATTGGTTCGATTTCAATCACCTTTTATCTGATTTTATGCTAGAATTTTTTTTACCTCAAACCCGACAGGTTCGACCTGATAAGAGTTTTAACCCACCTCGACAACCTAACACGCCTATGATCAGTAGCAATGATTGATTAAATGGAAAATCTGTATATCGACAAAGTTCTTTTTCTCTAATTAAATTTATGGTGTTACTATTGTACAAATCACCTCTTTCAATCAAAACCGATCTCTATATATTAGAGCGATTCACGTCAATCCCGATATGAACATTTTTGTCATAGATATATGAGATAAAATTATCTACCATAATAGAATGCATGATTAGCATGTCTATGCGCATTCTTTATATAATTAATAAGAATCATGTAACAAAATCATGTTAAAAAATCAAGTTTTATGTTGATCTACATAAAAGTTTATTTTCTATTTTGAGTCATTTTACATTTGCCACAATTGCAGAATTTTCTCTTCAATTCAGAATAATGACTTGTAATAACATCTTGTCATCTTGTTGTTATACTTAAGAATTTCAAAAAATCAAAAAATCAAAAAACTTGAAACACCATTTTTTGAGGATCCATGTCTCATTTATACTAACTCTTCATGTTATAGCTAGCTCTATATATAATCTATAAATAAAGAGGTCAAAATTAGGTAAAAACGCTAATTTGAAAGTTGGAAAATATTAAACCAAATAAAACTTATAAAAACAATAACGACCCAGTTTAATGT
Organism: Calendula officinalis; assembly: GCA_963853835.1. Taxonomy (NCBI): domain Eukaryota; kingdom Viridiplantae; phylum Streptophyta; class Magnoliopsida; order Asterales; family Asteraceae; genus Calendula; species Calendula officinalis. Next base: position 69,624,520 of record OY970828.1, read on the forward strand.
ATAACATTTAAGTTACACCTAGATTTATTTTTGTTTTTATATTGAACATGAAGGGAATATGGTTATATTTGTCTGCAACGCATGTGGCTAACATATTCCCTAGAGTAAATTACATAAATAGTCCCTGTTGTTTGTCACAAATTTTGAATTTAGTCTTTAAATCTCAAAAATTACACGGATAATTATTAAGTATAAATGTTGGTCACACTTTTGGTCCTTAAGGCAAACATCTGTTAAACTTAACTGTTAATTTATATCAAAAGGACTAAAATACCCTTTAACATAAATTATTCATTTAGTTTGGTAATTTATAAAATTAGTTTTCCTCCCTCTTCCTCTTCCTCTTTCTCTCTCTCTCTTAAACTAAAAAGATGTAAATCGAGCTTTGTAAAACTGGAAAACTATTAGCTTCATAACCAATCACCATCTGCTCGCAACCATTCCTCCTTGCAAAAATCAAGAACATATACAAAGCCATAAATCAAGCACAAATTGTTTTTAAATCAGATCTGAGAAATCAACTTGCAGAACCGTCTCCGGCGACGCCCACCTGCAACAACCCGTCTCCGGGGGCGACCACCTGCAACAACCCGTCTCCGGCGGCGACCACCTGCAACAACCCGTCTCCGGCGGCGCCCTCCCGCAACAACCCGTCTCCGGCGACGACCCCGCAACAACCCGTCTTCGGCGCCGAAATTAACTTTAAACCTTCCAGAGATGGTGGAGGTTTGGGATTTATTCAAATTTTTGGGTTTTGATTTGGGATTTTTAGATTTCTTCAATTTTGTGGGTTTTGAAATTTTCTTCTGTGATTTATGTTGTAAAAGTTTGACCAAGATATATCAAATCAAGAAAAGCCAAATGAAAGATATTGTTGATCTGAAAGAAATAAAAAAAAAGCTGCGTGGGTTTTTGATTGTGTGCAGCTCAAGTGTATTTGCAAGGCATGTGTCGGAGAAGAAACAAAAATATTAAAAGGGTATTTTAGACATTTAATATAAGTTAATAGCTTTTTTTAACAGACATCCACCTTAAGGACTAAAACCAATACGAAGTCTGATAGTTAGTGACTATCAGTGTAATTTCTAAAACTTAGGAACTAAATCCAAAATTCAAGTCAAACCACAGGAACTACTCGTGTAATTTACTCTATTCCCTAACAAATAGAGCTGTCAGTGTTCGAATCCCCACTCCCCCAAATTTCTTTTTTGTTATTGAGCCCACCTTTATTGACTTTTAGGAATACCCATTTTCCTTTTTACTGATTTTGTTTTAATTTTTTTTACTGTTTTTGTTTTTTTCTCAATTACTTTTTAAAACAATTATTTGGAAACATTAATCAAAATAAGTGATTGGTTGCACCAATTAATTTCTACAAATCTCAAAAACTATATTATTATTAATATAATAATTTGCTATAACATTCACATGCAACTCAAATTTTTTTATTTTTTTATTTATACCTTTTTTGCTTTCAAGTCACTATTTTTTACTCTTTTGATTATTTTATTTGCTATACAATAATATTAGTTTCAAGTCACTATTCAAACAGGGTTGACTTAGAAACCATTACATTTGATTCTTTTATTAATATTTTTTTATAAAAAATTGGTTTCAAATAGATTTTAATTTTGAAAATAAAAGATTGAATAATTTTATTTTTACTTTAAAGCTCTTGGATTGACATGAGATACACATCCAACTAAATAAGGTAAAACAAATGAATACAAATTTACATAATAACTAAGGATAAAAACAACTTAAATACAATCAGGAAAATAATAAAAATTGTGTAAATAGATATAGTACAACCCTTGGTAATGATTAGTACAACCAACTAGTTAACTAACAATTACCGTTCGATAAACAATATCCTTTCCATTTAATCGATGGTAGCTTCTGCTTGAGAAACCCTTGGTGTTGCTACAACTCATGCTTGACGATGGCCAACGCATCCCACCGACTTAAGTGAAGCTGCTACTTACCGACGGCCGACCTCCTTTTGGGTTTACCAAAAACCCTTCGTGTCTGCTACTTACGAAACCCAGCTCTGCTCGACGATGGCCACCTTTTTTTTGGGTTTACACATTGGTTGTCTCTCCAACAGGTGACAATTTTGAATTTTTTTCAGAAATAGGCTTGATTTGCCCTCAATTTTCACACATAGGCTCGTTTTTTTTCGTTTTTCAAAAATAGGCTTTTTTGAGTCCCCGAGGCCGGCTTCCCCCTTAAAAACGGACTCCCCGAGACCGGCTTCCCCTCGTCTGACACGACCACTGACGCAAAGCACTCCCCGAGGCCAACTTTCTCTAAAAAGGCCTCCCCGAGGCCGGCTTTCTCTAAAAAGGCCTCCCCGAGGCCGGCTTTAGGCCACCCGAAATTCACCCTCGGCTATATATTCCACACTTCACGCCTACCACTAAACCACACATTTTCTTCTCCCCAACACTTCACAAAATTCTCAATATTATCAACCCTTTACAATAAATTACAAAAAAAAGGAAAATAACATATTTCTAATACCATGTTGAGATGTTAGAAGAGAGAGTTGACAGAATGAGTCAACAAGCTCGAGCCCGTGAACTTCAAATTATCATTGACGAGATGCAACGTACAATATGTGAAATGGATAACCTGGCTTATGAAGGGGTGGCGGAGGAGGCGGTTCAGGAAGCAAACGCACATATGATGCAACGTACGAGGGAAACGCCTCCACCGACATTACAGTTTGTGGAGCAGCAAACTCAAAACTCCTCAATACGTAATCAACAACCAGAAACAATTGACTTGGTTGAGGAGTATGGTTGGGCCAGGAGTGTAGAGGAATTTTACTTGAACGGGGATAGGCGCGGGAATGAAACCTTTTGCTATATTGTATTCTTAGGTAGTACCCAGGTACCTAGAGGGTTTTGGAGTACCCTGTTAGATGAAAATTCAAGCTCAGTTTTGTGTCGTGGGGTACGTAATTTAATTATATTATTATCCATATTTTTAATCGAATCTCAAATGTAAATAATTGTATATTTATTACAACATATAGATTGTTGGGTTAGAAGATGGATGCGTTATCGGTTGTATCTTGGCTATAATACTGGAGAATATAAGCGATGGACAATGATGCCTACCAAGTTTGAGTCTCTACTCTTACCACCTCACGGATCAGATGTTGTAAAATATGCAGATGATAGTTTGACACCTTACCCCGCTTGGGGGACGTGGATGTCTTATACATCCCTAAAATGTTGGCGAGATGTTTTGTCTGGTTTTAAAAGGAGTTTCTCCTATGAAGAAAGAAACCCCCAACTTCAGGCGAATCTTTATTTCGCCAAAGGCATACCTCAAGGTAGGGCAGAAGACTCTGCTGTGTTTATTTGTAAGTTTATGCACTATTTGGTAACAGGGAAATCAATCAAGCAAGATGGAGTCATCGATAGCAATCAGATCGCTACGGGTTATCGACAACTTATGGCTCGTGATTTGTATAGCTATCGTATTTTAGAATCACAACCCGAAATTTTTCCTTTTAGATATGTGGTTTTATATGATGATTTGGATTAAAGTTTCAATTGTATTTGGTATTAATTTATAAAATCGTGATGTTAGTGTTTATTTGTCATTTAAAAATCAAGTATTTAAAAAAAAATTTGAAAAAAATTAAATGTCTAACTTTGGAGCTTGATACAATACACTTTTAAGTTATTCAGATATAACTTTCTAAATGATTGTTGCGGTATTGATGAGCATGTAAACATATGAAAAAGAATTAGAGCAAAAAGATAAGTAATGAAAGAGTTATGACAATCTGAAAATGAAAAAAAATGGTTTTTTGTAATCTAAAAACATACAAAATGCTAATTTCATGCATGAAAATACAAAATTAGTGTTTATTTGTCATTTAAAAATCAAGTATTTAAAAAAAAAAATTGAAAAAAATTAAATGTCTAACTTTGGAGCTTGATACAGTACACTTTTAAGTTATTCAAATATAACTTTCTAAATGATAGTTGCGGTATTGATGAGCATGTAAACATATGAAAAAGAATTAGAGCAAAAAGATAAGTAATGAAAGAGTTATGACAATCTGAAAATGCAAAAAATGGGTTTTTTGTAATCCAAAAACATACAAAATGGTTTGCAAAAGTCAATAAATTAAACAAAAATAAATAATTGCATAATACAACTTTGGCCAAAAAAATAAGCTAATGATTGTGGCCCCTTCTTCCTCCTGTCCCACAATTCGGTGGTCTTCTGTTTCTTGCCGACCTTTGTTGTTCTTCATGATTAGGTGGCTCTATATTTGTAACGACCCGAAATTTGTAAATAAATAAATTTATAAAAATTATGATAAATAAGGATAAATCGTTTAAAGAACGTAGGAATTGGTTTCGTGTCGTTTGGAGACCGTACGAGAAAGTTATGGGCGAAACCGGGACGAGACAAAGATGAAAAAGTGCAGCACTGGCTGCATATGAAGTTCGCGACGCGAACATAGTTCGCGTTCGTGAAGTCGGGCCAGAGATTTTGATCAAAGGCGTGAAGTAGTTCGCGATGAGATAACGATCGCTAAGTCCGCGTGCAAGGGGAAGTTAGCGACGCGAACTTAGTTCGCGTCGTGAACTTCGGACGAGCAGCTTTAAGTCGGGTTTTGGCTCATTTGATGCCATATCAAAACCCTAGTTTCTTCTTTGGCGATTTTCGAGCTTGGGGACTGATTGAGGTCGGATCCTTCACAAATCTTTGGTAGATTTCACTCCTAGTTGAAGATTAAAGGTATATCTTAACTCTTTGATATTCGTAGCTTAAGATCTATGTATTTTGATGTGTGGGTTTGAAACCCTAGTTCTTGGGGTTATGGGTTATGGTGATATAAGTGATGTATACATTTAATAGATGGTATATTATCAAAAGAAACAAGTGTATGATTATGATTTGTAAGAATCTTGAGGGTTGGTTAAACCTAGGGTTTGGTAAATCACCATAATTGGGGGAAATGAGTAAGTAAGTGTTATCAAGAGATAGATGGACACATTGGTAGTAGTATGTGATGTTGATAATCTTGTGATTATTGAATTAGGCATTTGGTGAGGTCTCAAGGAAACTGACGTAAAGAATACGGTTGGAGCACTTTATTGCTAAGGAGAGTACGTGTGGACTTTACTGAGTACATAGCTATATGAAGTATTTTGATTACTTATGATCGGTCTATTTAATGTTTGTCTAGACTTGTATGTGTTGAGTTAGTATATATTATTGATAATATCTAACTAACTTGTTTGATGACTGATGTGATAGCCGAAGGCTTTGACTGGCATAACTGATAGAGTTATGATTAGAGATAGATGGTGGTGACGCGGGGGTGACCCCGGTCACTGAGACGGGTGTACATATGTTTGTACACTAAGCACACGGGTGCTACTAGTACGCATATGTTTACGTACTAGGCAACGTAGGGATCTATTGCATATATGTTTATGCATTAGGTTCGCTTGAGTTCCAATACATATATGTTTATGTATTGGATATGACTGTGTTCTGGTACATATATGTTTATGTACTAGATATGTATGCTAGGAAAGCAGGACCGATAGAGTCACCATAGAGTGACTAGGATGTGTTGGTAAAATATAAATATGTATTTATATACGATGTGATACTTGATATTATTGGGGTCTAAACCCATGTAGCTCACGAGACATTTTTGTGTCTCACGTACTCCTTGTTTGTTTGCTATGTACTCAGGTTCTGGATCGAGGTTTTAGGTGCGCATGGATTGAGTTATGCGGGGCCTAGAGTAGAAGATCATTAGAGCGGATTTGTGCTTAACCTTGGTTTTGATATATTTTGTAACACCAAACCTCATACTCTGATCTTTATATCAAAGGTTTTTGTAAATCCGTGTTTTGGAACTGGTCTTCTATTTATGAAAATGATTTATTTTGAGCAAATGTTTTGTATTAAAAATTGAGGTGTTACAACTTGGTATCAGAGCTACTGTTTAAGTGAATTAGGTTGGATGTCCATCCTAGTCTTAGACTGTAGCATTAGGAATGTAAGATTCCTTGAGATCGATAGGTTGACCTTGAGACTTTATGTTAAGTTTAGGGTTGAACCTAGGGGACCTATGAAAGTTGATGTGATTATGGATATAGAGTCTTATGAGACTAATGGATTGTATGTAACATCCAAAAATTTACAAGAATTTAAAAATTTTCGAGCACAAGATTTTAATATAAAATGTCCCAAAAATTCCAATACTCAAAATCCCAAAATAGTAAGGTCGTTATTTAACAAAAATCTTTTAATGCGGAAATAGTTTAATAGAGTAAAATGTTTATTAAAATAATTATTGCGGTCCACATCAGCATTTGGTAGAATACAGCGGTCAACCGTCCACCTTCTCCTTCCCTTTGCTAGTACCTGAAACAGTGGGGGGAAATAGGGGTCAGCTGGGAAGCTGAGTGAATAATCTCAAAATGCAAACAATCATAACATACAACACATGAGGGCACATCGGTGTACTCCTAGTAAGAAACTACTCGATTAATTACTCAGATTTATTTCTCAGATTTTATTACTCAGATTTTAATTTATATAGCGCGCTTGTGTGATTTGGGACGAGAGATCAACCTCGCCCCTCCTCAAACCTCAGATAGGCGTAAGCCAAAACTCAGACGGGAGTGATCCCAAAACTCAGACGGGAAGTGATCCCAAGATAGGCATATAGCCAAAAACTCAGATGTGTATTATTATGTTTTATTATCTCTTTAACATAATTATCTCAGATTGCCCTAGCAAGTAGTAGCACAGAATGACACTGTGCCGAGCTCAGTTACCCAGGCACAATGTCTCAGATCATGAATAAATAAACAGATGCTCAGATACTCAGATAACAGGTCAAACTCATATAACAGATCAAACTCAGATAACAGATCCAACTCAGATAACAATTATGGTGCAAGAAAGGTAACACATAAGTCATGCATGTACAACGTTAAAACTGAATACACGGTGAGAATACTCACCTCGAGAAACGTAAGCTCCAAAGAATCCAAGACACTATAAAATACTGCACGGCTGGCTCTTACACGATCCAAAGCGATAACCGAAACGAGCAATGCTAACACCATGAATCCTACACGTCGGGCTCGGGACCACAAAAATTTACGGGGCTGTTCGGAATGAAACCGCAGCTTGGAAAAACTCAAGAATACGAACTTATGATTCCGAAATCAATGGGAAAACCTTACCAATAATCACGATCTGACAACACCGACTTCCTCTTAGTTGATACCATTGAAAGAGATCACAAGCATGGAAATTAATTCCATTGTCCCAAATAAAAACGTCCCCACCATCCAGGGACCTCCATCCTCATCGCCAACAATATAAAAGAAAACACCAACTCCCAATGTCAAATAGAAAACGCCACCAACTACTCGTAATTAAATCAGTTAAGGGATTGTTATGGAGATGGTATACTGAGTATGAACACTTAAGAAAACGAAAGGAATGAGGAATACTACTGAAGAGAACTCGAGCTCATAATTTTATTCACTTGCCTACTTGCTCACTGATACACAATCAAAACAACAATTCACAACCCATACGACCACAATTGCTTGCTGCTCTCGCTCACTTGTTTACACCGAGTATATAAAAATTCCACATGTCACCGACAAATAAAAGCTTTCCCACCAGACTAATTTATTAAAAAAAAAACACCACCAAGAACAATCACGTTGACCACTGATAAATTAAATCTCAATAATATATGTGTTTTAAACAAGGATTGCACTGACCGACCACAAAATAATATACACCTCCACCGCCATCTGATCAAGCTGCTTGCTACCTTTAATTCCCAACTGATCTCATTAGCTCACGAGTGAAAAGAAGAAAGAAGAACACAATAAACAATCGAACAGTACGGCTAGAAGAGGAAAAGAAAACGAGAGAAAGGGGATGCTCCAATTGGCCGATTAGGGTACACAAGATGAGGTTTTGGACTAAGTTACCAGATAACTAAGAGGATTAGTAAAGATGGCCACAAGCCCGATACAACAGTTCACTCTTGGGCCGGATGAAATTCCCCACTTTCAAGCCCGATACTCACTCTCCTGAACTGGACATTACACATCGGAGTGGGCTTTTATCAGACGATTAAGTTACTCGGGTTTCGGCCTTGGCCTCCGGCCGGCCTCAACTCGACACTCATCAACTCGGGTTATCAAACGATTAACGCAATCAATTAATAATTAGCCAACTCACTTAAAATATTCTTACATTAATAATATAATTAACACCCTATAAATATAACCGTAACCCCTAGTTAGTATGCAGTTAAACGTCACGCATTTAATACAACAATAATAAAAACGATTGGCAAATAATTTAAATTGAATTTAAAAATTAATATTTAATTTCTAGAAAATTCGGGGCGTTACAACTCAACTCCACTTGAAACAGACTTCGTCCCCGAAGTCATTGCTCGGAATAAGCTCAGGGTAGCGATCTTGCATCTCAGACTCAGGTCCGCCAACGACACACATCCTCAAATGGGGAGACATGAATAAGGTTATGAATAAAATGAAGCTCTTTAGGGTGAACTACTCGGTTATAATGAACTCCGGCTCTCGCGACTGCTCATACAAATCTTCCACCTCTAGGGGCGCAAGACGATAAGGGCTAAAAACGGAACGCTTTCTAAGGATCTCTATTTATCGTCAAAAATGGTGTCGATAACATGCGCGAAATAACCACCATACTCTGCTGAAGATGTCTTCTTGTTCTCGCATCCGGACACGGTCCCTGCACCCAACGGTTGATGTCACGTTGAATCTCCGATTCAACTCCACTTGGAAATTTGCTACTGACTTGTTGATGATGCCAGATGATCTTGGCGTACTACTCGGTCATCCACTCTATTCTCATAATCACACACGACTCTCTCATGGGAATAACACTAGGTTTATGGGAAATTTCTTCCCGCACAGTTCAATCCAAATGATAATTAAACATTTTAGCAACAGATATAATTTTATTATGGGCAATCTTTATCAATAATGGCTCAGAACGGTCCTCTACTATATGGGACATCAGTTTGCCTAAGGCATAAGAAACAAATGAGTGGGTTGCCCCACTGACAAATATCACAAAAGCAGGTACATCATTCACAAGGAATGTACTCATCACACAGGAATCTCATATACTCAGATAATGCGCACAGAAAGTGTATTTACACGCTAAGCAAATCATGTTATTTTACTCAGAAATATAACTCCAAACGACTCAGAAGTGAACTCAAAACGTATCTCATGACTCAGAAATCTGACTCAGAAATAAAATCAGTAATATAATTTCAGGAGCAAACTCATAAATTTTAAATCATAAGCAAACCCAGATATCTAACTCGGAAACAACACCAGAAATCTATTTCAGAAAGAAACTCCTAATGTAATAATATTTACTAGCAATAGTATTAGGAGTACTTTTGGCCTCCTCACCAGTCAACCTTAAATTTTCTCTTGATTATTTCAACCACTCCTTTACTCATTAACTCATATTACCAATTTTACTAAAAATTTAGTTAAATTTCTACACTTATTTTACTGATTTCTCCTTTACATAATACGCAATTACCCCCTTTATTTTTAATTTTAAGGTTTTCTCATGGTTCATTAATTTAATATTTTCTCCTCTTTTACATCTTCTCGTTAACTCCATATAAATTTTATTGTTTACTTCACTTAATGTATTCCTCGTTTAATTACTCGATTCATTAATTATTTTTAATACAATAATAATTTTAAATATAATAAGGTTTATTATTTGATGACTCCAAGTGATAAAAATATTACTCAATTCAATAATTTTCTTTGATCATTCCCCTTAACTCAGTTTAATAATTAATCACAAATAAAATTTTCTCATTAATAAAAATTTTGAAATACTAAAAGAAAATTTTTAATGAAACTTGTCGTTAATTTACCACTTTTCTCCTTTAACTCAATCTAATAATTTATCTACTTCACTCAGTTTATAATTTCTTATAGACTCAAAATCACTCAATAATAAATCAAAATAAAGTTTTCTCATTTAGCTCGTTTTAATAAAAACTCATTACCAACTCAAATTATCGACCTCATTTTAACTCAAATTTCATTTTACCTCATTTTTCTCATATTCAACTCATTAATAAATTCTCATCACTTTAATTTAATGATTTCTCATTTTCACATTTATAACCACGATGGAGTATGCATACTTATCTCGTTATTTTTATATATAATTATATTATTTACTATTTCTCTTTTGCACGATTTGCACTCAACCCAATTAACTTGATTTATTAATTCCTCCATTAATCCCAATTTATCAATTTGTTATAAACTCTATAATTACCCCGTAGGATGATTTTAATTATTCTCAATTACTCAGTTCGGTAGTTACTCATATAAATTCTCTGATCAATTATATGTACCTAGATTTCACACTTTAAAACCTGACTCAGATAAACTCTCTACATAAGCATCATGCCTATAATATTTTTATTATTTCTTGGTACTTTCACTTTTTACCACTCTCAACTCCACTTGGAGAAAAACTCGTCCTCGAGTTTGGAACTAGCATTCTCTACCCAAATATAACAAACAAGCATATAATCACTCAAGCAATTAGGATACAGATACTAATTTCACAATAACAAGCATTGGTCCATCGTTCCCCTCAATTACTTTCGGCACATACTTTTGTTTGGTCACGAGTCAATCTCAAAGATCACAACTTCCCACAAAAAAATTTCACCAGCAAATCACACTCAGAAGAAAGAAAGATTTATTTTCCCTATCTAATAAATACAAAATCGCACTCAGTTGTGTGAACTCAAAATCTTATAAACATTACTCAGAAACGCACTCAGCAAAAGGCACTCAGCCAAAATATTTTATAATGTTTTCAACTCTTTAACTCAGAACATAATATAGCTCATAAGCTCTTTTAATTCATTTTAAATAGATCATCACCGAATTAATGATGATAGTCTCCCTTTAATTCACTTTTAATAAATACCCTTTAAGACAAACTTGAATAATTTCTGTTTAATCCGGCTCTGCAATTTTCGATAAATTACTGTAACAACTTATATAGTTTATTCAATATGTCTGCGGTAATTTAATAATTCTTCACTAAACTCGTTAATCACAGTAAAAAAAATTTAAAGGATTTTCAACTCGGCTTTTTAAATCGCATACTTTACAGGTTTTCTTATTTGATCTCAATTTAATAAATCTCAGTTTATTATTTTTCGGCGTAAAATTTTTCTCCATACGTCGTGTCTCATCTCTTTATAAAAGCATTTTCCTTTTTAATTGTTCAAAGATTTTATAACCCCCGAAATTCTCAAAATATCACAAATTTTAAATTTGATAAATAACTGAAAAGGTTCTACTAAATAAAATCTCAAATGATAATTCAACATTTTAAAACATGTTTAATCCAACTGAAGTTTTAAAATTAAGAGCAGAAACGTCTCTGAAATAACATAAAAATAAAAACCGCTACTAGTTAAGATTTCTCGTCTAGCTCAAATGTAAATAATTTAATATAATTATCAATTTTAACTGATTTAATTTTTATTTATTTCTTTATGTATTATTATTATTATTATTATTTTTATAAAAATATGTTCTCAGTATTTTCGCTTTACTCGACTTGATAAACCATCGTAAAAATATTCTTTAAATCAGTTGATAATGAAAATATCTTTCATTTACTCATTTCAATAACTCTTTCTATTAAATGCTTTTTCAAAACGAATGATTTTAATATTTTCTCATTTAGCTCCAACGTAATTATTTCTCATTTTCTTGAATTAACAATTTCTCCTTACTCACTTGATAAATTCTCATTAAAATATTCTTAATCAATTTGATTTAATAATCTCTGGTTTACTCATTTCACTGTTTACTCGCTTTAATAACTCTTTCTATTAAGTGTTTTCTCTAAAATGCATGCTTTTAATATTTCTCATTATGAAAATTTTATCACTCCCTTAGGTAAATACTAAGGACTTCTTCAGTCTCTCTTTAAAATTTATTGCTTTCACATCATAAATCAATACCCAATTATTACACTATGGTTAAAATTTCTCATAATTATAAAATCTCACATTAACTTTCGGCATTTATATCGGAGATGCACTCAGAAACTACACTCGGAAAAATATACTCAGATAAGCGATCCACGTCGCGAAATATACTCAGACTTAAATCAGAATTATACTCGAAATACTAACATCAATTCTCATATATGTCATTCCTCAAAACTAAGAATACAACAAAATTCTCAAATAAATGAAAACTCTTAAATATTACCGGCAGTAGGAAACGAGAGGTCGACGTGACATGCTGTATGTTTGATGTGGAAACTTTTCTCAGAAAAATATTTTACTCTTTTCTCGTTTTAAAACTCGAAACTCAAACTTGAGTTTGAATTCGCCCCTTGCGAACCCAAATCCCTCAAGTCAGAGCTCTGATACCAACTTGTAACATCCAAAAATTTACAAGAATTTAAAAATTTTCGAGCACAAGATTTTAATATAAAATGTCCAAAAAATTCCAATACTCAAAATCCCAAAATAGTAGGGTCGTTATTTAACAAAAATCTTTTAATGCGGAAATAGTTTAATAGAGTAAAATGTTTATTAAAATAATTATTGCGGTCCACATCAGCATTTGGTAGAATACAGCGGTCAACCGTCCACCTTCTCCTTCCCTTTGCTAGTACCTGAAACAGTGGGGGAAAATAGGGGTCAGCTGGGAAGCTGAGTGAATAATCTCAAAATGCAAACAATCATAACATACAACACATGAGGGCACATCGGTGTACTCCTAGTCAGAAACTACTCGATTAATTACTCAGATTTGTTTCTCAGATTTTATTACTCAGATTTTAATTTATATAGCGCGCTTGTGTGATTTGGGACGAGAGATCAACCTCGCCCCTCCTCACACCTCAGATAGGCGTAAGCCAAAACTCAGACGGGAGTGATCCCAAAACTCAGACGGGAAGTGATCCCAAGATAGGCATATAGCCAAAAACTCAGATGTGTATTATTATGTTTTATTATCTCTTTAACATAATTATCTCAGATTGCCCTAGCAAGTAGTAGCACAGAATGACCCTGTGCCGAGCTCAGTTACCCAGGCACAATGTCTCAGATCATGAATAAATAAACAGATGCTCAGATACTCAGATAACAGGTCAAACTCATATAACAGATCAAACTCAGATAACAGATCCAACTCAGATAACAATTATGGTGCAAGAAAGGTAACACATAAGTCATGCATGTACAACGTTAAAACTGAATACACGGTGAGAATACTCACCTCGAGAAACGTAAGCTCCAAAGAATCCAAGACACTATAAAATATTGTACGGCTGGCTCTTACACGATCCAAAGCGATAACCGAAACGAGCAATGCTAACACCATGAATCCTACACGTCGGGCTCGGGACCACAACAATTTACGGGGCTGTTCGGAACGAAACCGCAGCTTGGAAAAACTTAAGAATACGAACTTATGATTCCGAAATCAATGGGAAAACCTTACCAATAATCACGATCTGACAACACCGACTTCCTCTTAGTTGATACCATTGAAAGAGATCACAAGCATGGAAATTAATTCCATTGTCCCAAATAAAAACGTCCCCACCATCCAGGGACCTCCATCCTTATCGCCAACTATATAAAAGAAAACACCAACTCCCAAAGTCAAAGAGAAAACGCCACCAACTACTCGTAATTAAATCAGTTAAGGGATTGTTATGGAGATGGTATACTGAGTATGAACACTTAAGAAAACGAAAGGAATGAGGAATACTACTGAAGAGAACTCGAGCTCATAATTTTATTCACTTGCCTACTTGCTCACTGATACACAATCAAAACAACAATTCACAACCCATACGACCACAATTGCTTGCTGCTCTCGCTCACTTGTTTACACCGAGTATATAAAAATTCCACATGTCACCGACAAATAAAAGCTTTCCCACCAGACTAATTTATTAAAAAAAAACACCACCAAGAACAATCACGTTGACCACTGATAAATTAAATCTCAATAATATATGTGTTTTAAACAAGGATTGCACTGACCGACCACAAAATAATATACACCTCCACCGCCATCTGATCAAGCTGCTTGCTACCTTTAATTCCCAACTGATCTCATTAGCTCACGAGTGAAAAGAAGAAAGAAGAACACAATAAACAATCGAACAGTACGGCTAGAAGAGGAAAAGAAAACGAGAGAAAGGGGATGCTCCAATTGGCCGATTAGGGTACACAAGATGAGGTTTTGGACTAAGTTACCAGATAACTAAGAGGATTAGTAAAGATGGCCACAAGCCCGATACAACAGTTCACTCTTGGGCCGGATGAAATTCCCCACTTTCAAGCCCGATACTCACTCTCCTGAACTGGACATTACACATCGGAGTGGGCTTTTATCAGACGATTAAGTTACTCGGGTTTCGGCCTTGGCCTCCGGCCGGCCTCAACTCGACACTCATCAACTCGGGTTATCAAACGATTAACGCAATCAATTAATAATTAGCCAACTCACTTAAAATATTCTTACATTAATAATATAATTAACACCCTATAAATATAACCGTAACCCCTAGTTAGTATGCAGTTAAACGTCACGCATTTAATACAACAATAATAAAAACGATTGGCAAATAATTTAAATTGAATTTAAAAATTAATATTTAATTTCTAGAAAATTCGGGGCGTTACAACTCAACTCCACTTGAAACAGACTTCGTCCCCGAAGTCATTGCTCGGAATAAGCTCAGGGTAGCGATCTTGCATCTCAGACTCAGGTCCGCCAACGACACACATCCTCAAATGGGGAGACATCAATAAGGTTATGAATAAAATGAAGCTCTTTAGGGTGAACTACTCGGTTATAATGAACTCCGGCTCTCGCGACTGCTCATACAAATCTTCCACCTCTAGGGGCGCAAGACGATAAGGGCTAAAAACGGAACGCTTTCTAAGGATCTCTATTTATCGTCAAAAATGGTGTCGATAACATGCGCGAAATAACCACCATACTCTGCTGAAGATGTCTTCTTGTTCTCGCATCCGGACACGGTCCCTGCACCCAACGGTTGATGTCACGTTGAATCTCCGATTCAACTCCACTTGGAAATTTGCTACTGACTTGTTGATGATGCCAGATGATCTTGGCGTACTACTCGGTCATCCACTCTATTCTCATAATCACACACGACTCTCTCATGGGAATAACACTAGGTTTATGGGAAATTTCTTCCCGCACAGTTCAATCCAAATGATAATTAAACATTTTAGCAACAGATATAATTTTATTATGGGCAATCTTTATCAATAATGGCTCAGAACGGTCCTCTACTATATGGGACATCAGTTTGCCTAAGGCATAAGAAACAAATGAGTGGGTTGCCCCACTGACAAATATCACAAAAGCAGGTACATCATTCACAAGGAATGTACTCATCACACAGGAATCTCATATACTCAGATAATGCGCACAGAAAGTGTATTTACACGCTAAGCAAATCATGTTATTTTACTCAGAAATATAACTCCAAACGACTCAGAAGTGAACTCAAAACGTATCTCATGACTCAGAAATCTGACTCAGAAATAAAATCAGTAATATAATTTCAGGAGCAAACTCATAAATTTTAAATCATAAGCAAACCCAGATATCTAACTCGGAAACAACACCAGAAATCTATTTCAGAAAGAAACTCCTAATGTAATAATATTTACTAGCAATAGTATTAGGAGTACTTTTGGCCTCCTCACCAGTCAACCTTAAATTTTCTCTTGATTATTTCAACCACTCCTTTACTCATTAACTCATATTACCAATTTTACTAAAAATTTAGTTAAATTTCTACACTTATTTTACTGATTTCTCCTTTACATAATACGCAATTACCCCCTTTATTTTTAATTTTAAGGTTTTCTCATGGTTCATTAATTTAATATTTTCTCCTCTTTTACATCTTCTCGTTAACTCCATATAAATTTTATTGTTTACTTCACTTAATGTATTCCTCGTTTAATTACTCGATTCATTAATTATTTTTAATACAATAATAATTTTAAATATAATAAGGTTTATTATTTGATGACTCCAAGTGATAAAAATATTACTCAATTCAATAATTTTCTTTGATCATTCCCCTTAACTCAGTTTAATAATTAATCACAAATAAAATTTTCTCATTAATAAAAATTTTGAAATACTAAAAGAAAATTTTTAATGAAACTTGTCGTTAATTTACCACTTTTCTCCTTTAACTCAATCTAATAATTTATCTACTTCACTCAGTTTATAATTTCTTATAGACTCAAAATCACTCAATAATAAATCAAAATAAAGTTTTCTCATTTAGCTCGTTTTAATAAAAACTCATTACCAACTCAAATTATCGACCTCATTTTAACTCAAATTTCATTTTACCTCATTTTTCTCATATTCAACTCATTAATAAATTCTCATCACTTTAATTTAATGATTTCTCATTTTCACATTTATAACCACGATGGAGTATGCATACTTATCTCGTTATTTTTATATATAATTATATTATTTACTATTTCTCTTTTGCACGATTTGCACTCAACCCAATTAACTTGATTTATTAATTCCTCCATTAATCCCAATTTATCAATTTGTTATAAACTCTATAATTACCCCGTAGGATGATTTTAATTATTCTCAATTACTCAGTTCGGTAGTTACTCATATAAATTCTCTGATCAATTATATGTACCTAGATTTCACACTTTAAAACCTGACTCAGATAAATCTCTCTACATAAGCATCATGCCTATAATATTTTTATTATTTCTTGGTACTTTCACTTTTTACCACTCTCAACTCCACTTATAGAAAAACTCGTCCTCGAGTTTGGAACTAGCATTCGCTACCCAAATATAACAAACAAGCATATAATCACTCAAGCAATTAGGATACAGATACTAATTTCACAATAACAAGCATTGGTCCATCGTTCCCCTCAAAATCTCCCCATAACCAACCAAAAGTCCTGTGTGTACACGGTAATAGGGGCCCTCTATTACTTTCGACACATACTTTTGTTTGGTCACGAGTCAATCTCAAAGATCACAACTTCCCACAAAAAAATTTCACCAGCAAATCACACTCAGAAGAAAGAAAGATTTATTTTCCCTATCTAATAAATACAAAATCGCTGTCAGTTGTGTGAACTCAAAATCTTATAAACATTACTCAGAAACGCACTCAGCAAAAGGCACTCAGCCAAAATATTTTATTATGTTTTCAACTCTTTAACTCAGAACATAATATAGCTCATAAGCTCTTTTAATTCATTTTAAATAGATCATCACCGAATTAATGATGATAGTCTCCCTTTAATTCACTTTTAATAAATACCCTTTAAGACAAACTTGAATAATTTCTGTTTAATCCGGCTCTGCAATTTTCGATAAATTACTGTAACAACTTATATAGTTTATTCAATATGTCTGCGGTAAATACCCTTTCATGGCTTGTAAGCCAAATGTTTATACGGGTAGTTCGGACCCGAAGGTGACTATGAGGTGGATCCGAGAGACCGAGCGGGTCATCGGGAGTAGCAAGTGCAAGAAAGCCGATATGGTGACGTACGCGTCACAATTGCTAAAAGAGGATGCTATGGTTTGGTGGGACATAGTCTATGAGACCCTCGGAAAGGAGGTGATAGAGAGAATGTCGTGGGAGGAGTTTACCACGAGATTGAGAAAGAAGTTTTGCCCTGAAAGGGATTTGGAGAAGATGCATGAGAAGTTTGTGACCCTAAGGAAGGGCGATATGACAGTCGAGGAGTACTCGAGGGAATTCACGGGATTACTCCCGTTTGTTGCTAGGACCTACTCCGAGGAGAGGTCGAGAGTGGTTAGGTATGCTAGTGGGCTGCCTTGGGATTATCAATTGGAGGTAAAGAGGCAGTCACGCTAGATGAGGCCATTAGTGCCGCCCGAGGTGTGGAAGAGGTGAACGAGGCAAGGGTTGCCGAGAGGGCCTATGTGGGCGAGAAGAAGAAAGCCGAGAGTGGCTCGAGTAGTTTCAAGAAGGGGAAGTTCACGTCGAACTTCTCTAGGCAAGGAAGTGTAGCCTCGTGCAAGAGGTGTGGGAAGAATCATACCGGCGAATGCCGTGGGGAACCGAAGATTTGCCATGATTGTGGCAAGACGGGGCATTTGGCCCGGGATTGTAGATCCAAACCGGCGGCCGAGGTTGAGTGTTACTCGTGCCATGAAAAAGGGCATTATAGTCACGTGTGCCCGAAGAAGAAAACCGAATCACTTGTGTCCACGTCGCAAAAGAAGGTGGAACCGGTGAAGGTGAAGGGACGATCCTTCCAACTAACCCGAGAGGAAGCAAAGGAGGCGCACGATGGGGTGTCAGGTACTTTATCTGTTAACTTCTTGTCAACTTAAATATATCGTAGAATCGAGTCCTACTTTTTGGTTATGTTTCATGAGTTTGGTAGAAAGATAGATTGTGTCGATCGAATAGTTAGATGAAAAACGTGAGAACGAAGGTAAATGGGAAAACCTAAATGGTAGAACGTGGTATTAGAATTTGGGAGTTAGAAATAAATGGGGAATAAAGGAAACTTGACGTGGTTATCGGTGTGGATTGGTTGGGTATGCACCGAGCCAAGATATTATGTGATCATAGCTTAACGGTTGGATTGCCGCGTGAATCAGTGATCATAGAAATTAAGATAAGTTGGATGATGTGAATATTCATTGGAGAATAATCTTTCCGGTTGTTTATGTATATGAAAACTTAGATTTTTTTTTGGAAAGAATTTTGGACCGGAGTGTCGTATGTGGTAAGGAAATAAAGGTCGATGTTAATAAGTAGTATAAAAGGTCGGACCGCGAGGTCGGTGAATATCGGTGGCAAGCGAATGATGGTATAATGAAGTACTAAGTCTTGGTATGAAATTTTTGTTTGGATGAGAATTATAAAAATAGAAACCTTGAAAATGGAACTTGGATATTCGGCGAGAACCCGGATGAATAATGTAATATTACTATACGTGAATGGTAAAGGAAAGAATGAATAAGGTAGGATGATACCTTAGAATTTATAAATGGAAAATATGTGGAAAAGAATAGGTGTCGGGAATGACGAATTTTGATCGTTGAAAACGGTTAAGTAAAGGTTGGCACATAGCCATAGCAAGTCTTGTGACGGGGTTGATGGATTCAACATTAAGGGTAAAAAGGGCGATTATTGCTAAAGTGTCATGATAATGGTATGAAAATATGTGACATAGTGTAGTGTAAAACTACGATTGGGAAAAGAATATTCCTAAGTCCCACGATGTGAAAAGGTAGAACATCGAGTCTTGGACCATTGGTTGCTACGTCATGGGTTGCAAGTGTGGGCCGGAGTCGAATGTTTGACTCAAGGATGATTGAAATTGCCGGTGAATTATGTCTAATGGAATGTAGTGGTAACTACTCCAGCGGTGTCAAGAGACTCGGAAGTTGTTAAGGAAATGAACCGGTCAAGGACGGTTAATGTATAAGTGAGACGGTAAATAACAATTAGAGAATGCTATTTGTTACCCGCGGGGTACAATGCATGTGCATTATGTGATGGCCTTGGAAGGCATATAATTGTGGAAAGATAATATTATATCATATGAAATGTGCTAAGTAGTATGTCCTATGGGAGACATACGAATGGGAAGGAAAACGATAATGCGTTTTTGTGGGAGAGGTGCTAGAATGCATGATAAATGATTTGATGATCGAATGGGTAAGATAGTAGCAAGGCTACACGATGCGAAAAGATGGATGTCAGATGACATTGGTGTGACATATACATATGTTTGTATATGTGCATGATGATGATGGTTATATGATATTGGTGTGACATATACATATGTTTGTATATGTGCATGATGATGATGTTTAGATGGTATTGGTGCGGCATATGCATATGTTTGCATATGTGCACGATTGAGGTGAATGGACGGCATATGTGTGCACGGTAGAGATGCTTAGATGGAACTAGCAGGATAAATATGTATACTCATGTATATAGTTGCTCTTGAACGAGTATAGCGAATGTAGAACCATGTGGTTAATGATGTATTACTTTTATGACTGGTAAATGAGGACCTGGTTCGAAATACGGGTTGCATTTAGGTCATGTAAGTGTAGGGGATGCCTACGATTTATAGAATAGGAGGAAAGAGAAACTCCTAGTGAGCAAATTATCAGTTGATAAACAAAGTATGGTAAACTTGTATGAAATAGTGGAACTTGTTGCAATAGGAGAACTAATTCCGGTAATTGAGAATAAGAGTTATGAAATTGATTGATGTGACGCAAGGGTGGTTGAAAGAAAACTAAGTGATGGTTTGAGTGACCAAATGTTGGTCAAGAATCGGTAAAGGTCGATGTGACCATATGTGAATGTACGACTCTCGGATAATTGGGGGAGAAAATGAAAGTGTGGAAAAACGGGGACAATTGTTAAGGGGACTATAATGAGTAGAACCGGAAGTGAGATATTAGTGATGGTGCCCGTGAGTATGAAATTGGTTAGTTGAAAGAGTATGGTTGACTTCACGTAAAAGTCAAGGGTGACCAATTGGTGATTGGTTGACTTAGCCAAGGATGGGCTTTGACTCTCGTTATGAACGATTAGTGAATGTTGAGGGCATAATGTGCCGATTGTATGTATGTGAAAGGATTAATGGAATAGTTGAAATAGTTGTAGTCAGATTATACGACTTTGACTCGTTTGGGTGTTGTCAAGATTGAATTTGGGAATCGAGTATATGATTGTAGATGGATCATAAATTAAAGGCCAATTGTAAAGGAAAGGAGGATTTATGGGATCCTTCACGAGAAGGGAAAATGTTAAAGTATAGTTGACTTTGTGCTTAAGTCAAAGGGTAGATGATGTGGGGATATACCAATGTCGGGATATATCGGTTGGGTCAAAGCTGGAGTTTGACATTCGTTTAAATCAACTAGTTAATGGTATGATTGTGTCATACCATTGTTATGAGAATGAAAAGATCGGTCGAGAGAATGTCGGCGTTTTGGTCAAATTGTGAAATTTTGACCCGTTTGAATATTATGAGTTTTAAAAATTGGGTCTTGACCGTTCGGACTTAACAGAGTTAAGTGAACGTTTGGATATGTAATGTTAACGGAACGGGAATGAGGAAAGTTTGATGGTAATGACCACAAGGGAATGAGAGCGGAATGCTCGGTTGTACGTGGGTTGAAATTCTTAGCGATTCCGAGGACGGAATCCTTTTAAGGGGTAGATAGTTGTAACGACCCGAAATTTGTAAATATATAAATTTATAAAAAGTATGATAAATAATGATAAATCGTTTAAAGAACGTAGGAATTGGTTTCGTGTCGTTTGGAGACCGTACGAGAAAGTTATGGGCGAAACCGGGACGAGACAAAGATGAAAAAGTGCAGCCCTGGCTGCATATGAAGTTCGCGACGCGAACATAGTTCGCGTTCGTGAAGTCGGGCCAGAGATTTTGATCAAAGGCGTGAAGTAGTTCGCGATGAGATAACGATCGCTAAGTCCGCGTGCAAGGGGAAGTTAGCGACGCGAACTTAGTTCGCGTCGTGAACTTCGGACGAGCAGCTTTAAGTCGGGTTTTGGCTCATTTGATGCCATATCAAAACCCTAGTTTCTTCTTTGGCGATTTTCGAGCTTGGGGACTGATTGAGGTCGGATCCTTCACAAATCTTTGGTAGATTTCACTCCTAGTTGAAGATTAAAGGTATATCTTCACTCTTTGATCTTCGTAGCTTAAGATCTATGTATTTTGATGTGTGGGTTTGAAACCCTAGTTCTTGGGGTTATGGGTTATGGTGATATAAGTGATGTATACATTTAATAGATGGTATATTATCAAAGGAAACAAGTGTATGATTATGATTTGTAAGAATCTTGAGGGTTGGTTAAACCTAGGGTTTGGTAAATCACCATAATTGGGGGAAATGAGTTAGTAAGTGTTATCAAGAGATAGATGGACACATTGGTAGTAGTATGTGATGTTGATAATCTTGTAATTATTGTATTAGGCATTTGGTGAGGTCTTGGAAGGTTGACCAAATTGTGAAGCAAGGAAACTGACGTAAAGAATACGGTTGGAGCACTTTATTGCTAAGGTGAGTACGTGTGGACTTTACTGAGTACATAGCTATATGAAGTATTTTGATTACTTATGACCGGTCTATTTAATGTTTGTCTAGACTTGTATGTGTTGAGTTAGTATATATTATTGATAATATCTAACTAACTTGTTTGATGATTGATGTGATAGCCGAAGGCTTTGACTGGCATAACTGATAGAGTTATGATTAGAGATAGATGGTGGTGACGCGGGGGTAACCCCGGTCACTGAGACGGGTGTACATATGTTTGTACACTAAGCACACGAGTGCTACTAGTACGCATATGTTTACGTACTAGGCAACATAGGGATCTATTGCATATATGTTTATGCATTAGGTTCGCTTGAGTTCCAATACATATATGTTTATGTATTGGATATGACTGTGTTCTGGTACATATATGTTTATGTACTAGATATGTATGCTAGGAAAGCAGGACCGATAGAGTCACCATAGAGTGACTAGGATGTGTTGGTAAAATATAAATATGTATTTATATACGATGTGATACTTGATATTATTGGGGTCTAAACCCATGTAGCTCACGAGACATTTTTGTATCTCACGTACTCCTTGTTTGTTTGCTATGTACTCAGGTTCTGGATCGAGGTTTTAGGTGCGCATGGATTGAGTTATGCGGGGCCTAGAGTAGAAGATCATTAGAGCGGATTTGTCCTTAACCTTGGTTTTGATATATTTTGTAACACCAAACCTCATACTCTGATCTTTATATCAAAGGTTTTTGTAAATCCGTGTTTTGGAACTGGTCTTCTATTTATGAAAATGATTAATTTTGGGCAAATGTTTTGTATTAAAAATTGAGGTGTTATAATATTGATGTCAAACCGATGGACCGGACTCACGTTTATATTAGGTTGTTGATCAGAAAATTGGCCCGCGAAATAATTATGAGGGGAACCTGTGAAACTGAATTCGTGAGAATATTGTTGGTGAGCATACGCGCGCATATTAAACAATTCCGGGAAAAATTCATTTTGAGAGATCCCATCCATATTAAGTGCATTTTCGTTTTGAAATTGCGTAATAGAGCCCCCCTGTTCAAAGTTCCGACTTGGATTGTAGCCCATCTGGTGTGATGTACTGGCACCACCAGCATATTCAGTTTGAGTTTGTTGGGCACTAGATTCCCCCCGGTTTGATGGGCCCTCATCTTCTGTCTGAGTTTGTTGGGACCTACGAGCCCCCCGCATCCATCTAGGAACCGGCATTAGTTCCTCTTGTGTCAGATGTGGCGGTTGATGGTGAATAGGTGACACACGAGGAGCCCAATAACTTGGACGTTCTTCTGCATGTGCCTGGTGCAAGTAATCCTGGGACACTTGATACATGTCACCTATAAAAGGCTGAAACTCCTGTTGTCCCAGTTACGGTTGCATCATCGATTGAAGATGTGTTAACCCATCAGCCTACGTACATGTTATATCAAATATTAATATCTTATGACTAAGTGTACATATAAACATTATTATGAAATATAATCACCAGCAGCTGTTGGACTGCTCATCCATTGTGTCACATTGAAGGAATAATTAAGACGGTTGTTCCAATGTGTCACATAAACGACAAGCTCCGCCGGCCAATCTATACCTGCGCGTCCTCTACGGTTCTGTCTACGTAACAACCTATGATCCGCTATATTAAAGAGGGGCGCCATTGGAATAGCTTGATAAACCGAAAATTGTCTTAATACCCTGTTAGATTTAACTAGTAAAATACCTCTCCACTTTTCAGCACTTCTAACGCTGACCGATACCCTGTCACACAGTTCTTGGTTATGTGCACGCAGCTTAGCTTTTGATTCCACCTGAATTTTAATATATTGAAAATTAGTTATGCTATTATCATTTTAATATAATGATAACGGATTACGTACCTAGCACCAAATGTTTTTCCGGTTAATGAGTCCGCAAACATGGCTGGTCCATCGACCATCAACCAGTCTTGGCCTTAATAACAATGAAGATGACGACTTGGATAGATCGGAAGACGAACCACAATCTGATGACACGAGAGACGAATTTTATGACAACGGTGAGGCGGATGAAGGCGGCCCGCACGTTGACCAACGTCCTCAACAGGCTTTGTATGACTATAGCCAATTTGAAACAAATGCGCAAACTGAGGTTGATGAGTAGGGCCCCATTTCTGATGAACAAGATGAAATATTATTTTGGAACTCAAGCAGGCCTGACCACTTACAAATTAATATGTTTTTTTCTAACAAGCAAGAGATGATTGACGCAGTTAGGTCTTGGAATATAGGCCAAAATAAAGAGATTTGGGTTGTTGATAGTTCAACTACAAGGTGGGTTGCTAAGTGCTCTACTCTTAAACCAGAAAAAATACGGAACAACCCAGATGAGAACCTCACATCCACCAGCAACCCGTCTACCAGAAACCCATCCACCAGAAACCCGTCTACCAGAAACCCATCCACTAGCAACCAGTCTACCAGAAACCCATCCACCAGCAACCCGTCTAACCGAAACCCATCCACCAGCAACCCCTCTAACCGAAACCTGTAACACCTCAAATTTTAATACAAAACATTTGCCCAAAATAAATCATTTTTCATAAATAGAAGAACTATTCCAAAATATGGATTTACAAAAACCTTTGGTATGAAAATCAGAGTATAAAGTTTGGTGTTACAAAATAGATCAAAACCAAAGCTAAGCATAAATCCAATCTAATGTTCTTCTACTCTAGGCCCCGCATCTCTATCCGTGCGTACCTAAACCTTCGATCCCGAACCTGAGTACATAGCAAAACAAACAAGGAGTACGTGAGACAAAACGTCTCGTGAGCTACATGGGTTTAGACCCAATAATAATAATAATCGTATGGCATATAGACAAACATGTAAGTAAATCATCCATCTAACTAGTCACCCTATTGTGACTCTAATACCTTGCTTTCCTAGCAGTCATATCTAGTCATCGGGTTGCCCCCGAACTAACTAGAACCACCTTGACTTATTAACCGAAATCCATCGCCATTAATAAGCCTCAAGATACCGGCAAGAGGGATTCACCCAATCTACCAGTACCTGCCTTACTCACCGGACTACCTCCAGTTAGCAAGACTACTATCGTGGTTGAGTCGATGGAAATCCACCCAACTGCCCCTCACACCACACCTCATGACCGGGGGTCCCCCGCATCATCACATCATCTCAACATTTCATAACTCAATGGTTATGTCAATCTAGCTCTCGGGTATCACGTCTATCATCAAACAAGTTAGTTCAATACTATTATCGGTATAACTAACTACTAACTACTAGTCTACACAATTAAGCAAATAGACCATAACACAAGTAATAAAATGTATTTCATAGGCTATGTACTCAGTAAATTTCCACACGTACTCACCTTAGCAATTAATGCTCCAACCGTGTTCTTGACACCAAAACTCTTGCTTCGACAATTCGGTCAAACTTCCAAGACTTCACCAAAAGCCTAATACAACAATCACAAGATGTTCAACATCTCATACTATCAATAATGTATCCATTAACCTCTAATTACCATTAACTAACATTTTCCCCAATTATGGTGATTTACCAAACCCTAGGTTTAACCAATCCTTAAGATTCTTACCAATCGAAATCACACACTTGTTTCCTTTGTTAATATACCATCTATTAAGTGTATACATCATTTATTCACCATAAACCATAACCCCCAATAACTAGGGTTTCAACCCAACCATCAAAATACATAGATCTAAAGCTACAAAGATCAAGGAGTGAAGATATACCTTTAATCTTCACCTAGGGGTGAAATCTACCAAAGATTTTTGAAGAGATCAACCACAATCTGCACTAGAGCTCCAAAATCGCCAAGAAGAAAACTAGGGTTTTGGAAATGCATTTAATGAGCTAAAACCCGACTTTAATGCTGTCGACCAGAGTTCACGGCGCGAACTAAGTTCGCGTCGCTAACTTTGCGCTTGCACGCCAACTTCGCGATCGTTAACGGATCGTGATCTACAATCGCCAGATACAACAATCCCTGGAGGGAGTTCACGATCGTGAACTAAAGTTCACGCCGTGAACTTCCCTCGTACAGCAGGGCTGCACTTTTCGGTCTAGGTCTCGACCCGGTTTCGCCCATAACTTTCTCATACGGTCTCCAAACGACACGAAACCAATTCCTACGTTCTTTAAAAGATTTATCCATATTTATCATATTTTTGTACAATTTGTTTATTTACTAATTTCGGGTCGTTACAAAACCCATCCACCAGCAACCCATCTAGCCGAAACCCATCCACCAGCAACCCGTCTAGCCGAAATCCATCTACCAACAACAACACATCTGCTATCATCCCGGCCCCATGTGAATGGTATGTTCGTGCAATTAAGAAGCAGAAGGAAGGGTTGTGGCAATTAAGAAAATGGGTAGGCATGCACAATTGTCATCAAGGTACGGTTTCTGGAAACAACAACAGATGTTTGACGTCCGAGTTGATAGCCACCAAAATCCTCCACCACGTACGGATCAATATCGCATACCCGGTAAAACACATTATAGCAGATGTCAGTGAACATATTAAAGTTGACATATCTTACATCAAGGCTTGGCGTGCTAGGCATATTGCTATAGAGAGGATATTCGGGACTTGGGAAAGCAACTTTGAAGAGTTGCCCAAGTACATTGATGCTTTATTGGCGTCAAACCCTTCCACAATCGTTCAGTGGTCAATTAGGGAGAGGGAGAGTGCTGATGACACCCGGCATATTTTTAAATCTATTTTTTGGGCTTTTGGACCTGCTATCTCAGCCTTTCCGTATTGCATGCCTGTTATTTGTGCAGACGGGACATTTTTAAAAGGCTCGTACAGAGCGAAACTGTTGACTGTCGTCACAAAAGACGCGAATAATCAGATTTTACCTCTCGCATATGCCATTGTTGACGAGGAGTCAAACGAAAATTGGGCATGGTTCTTCAATCACCTACGACGGTACGTTGCAAATCAACGTAATGAACAATCTGGCAGGCTACGTCAGTTATGTGTCATTTCTGACAGGAACCCAGGGCTTCTATATGCAATGAACAATCTGGAAGAGAGGCGGGAGCCAAATGCGTATCATAGATATTGTCTGAGGCACGTCAGAAGCAACCTCAACAAGCGTTTCAAAAACCACCGAATGAAGCAACTATGTTGGGTGATGGGTGTCACGACTGAATTGCTAAGTTTGAGGTAGCCAGAGACGAACTCCTATCTATCAACCCGTCCGCGGGGCCGTATCTGGAGGAGATCGGGCTTGATAAGTGGACTCTTTTGGGAGACACAAACCATAGACGTTGGGGGAACACGACATCAAACATCGCCGAGATTTACAACAATGTATTGCGTGGAGCTAGGCTTCTCCCAATTAAGGCAATGGTTGACTTCACATTCACAAAAACTGTCAACCTCTTCAGGGAGCGTGCTGAAAAAGCGTCTAAATGTAACACGCCACTAACCCCGCGTATGTGGGGTCTTTTCACCAGGTGCGTCGTATATGCACGGCAGCACGATATTCTGAACTTTGACTATAGGGAGGGCGTGTACATGGTGAGGACAAGGGTTCAACCCGGCCAAAGTGGTGGGAACGATCAAACGGTGACTTACAACGATGGAAACGGTTCTTGTACATGCGGAAAGTGGGAAATGATGCGCTTTCCGTGTTCACATGCTATTGCCATTTGTCGTCATAGAGGTGATGACCCGAACCGTCTCGCGAATCGGGTGTATACAACACACTTTTGGCAACGTCAATATAAAAAAGCCTTTACACCGCTAGCCCATGTCTTTTACTGGAACGACCCGAATTGGGGATTGAGAGCCGCAAGTGGAAGAATTTCAACAAGAAGGGGGAGGAGACAGGTGAATAGATACCCTACCGAGATGGACCAGGCAGATCCAAAGCAATCTGGCAGAAACCGTTGTGGAATTTGCGACCGGGAAGGGCATAACAGAACCACTTGCAGAACTATTAGTAGAGATTGATTGTAGAAGCATTGTGTGCTTTTTAGTTATTTATTTGGTACTAAAATTAATGTATTATTAAATATGTAATAATTTTTTAATGCACTTTTTAATATGATAAGACCAGTTTTATTTCACATGATATATCAAACTATATTACATATCATTCATTCTCACGTTTAATAGTAAAAATCACATTTTTACCATTAGTCTGATAGTCTTCATTTATGGTAAAAGTACAAACTTCATTAGCTAGAATTCCGTTTTCATGCATGAAATGCTTGAAATCACCACTCATTTTAACTTGCTCACGAAAAGCATGGAGGTCCATGACTTCAACAGAATCACCTCTTTGTATCACGCAATGTCTTTTCTAAAGGAGGTGGTTATGCTGCCTCACAAACCAAGCGGGTAAAATCTAAAAATACAAAAATAGAATAATATGATTTTAGTTAATTGAACAAATATTATCTTGTAATTTTACAACCACATTTTAAACGTACCATCTTTTGCTTTCTCGTGTCAAATTTCTTAAACCTCCCTTTTAACTGCATGAGATGAAGAACATCTGGTCCTATTTCACCCAAGTTTTCAATATATCGATCATATTGAGCTTGCTCTGCATCAAGCCAACATAGTTGCTCCTCGTCTGCAATTTCTTCTGCATGTACCTCATTGTAATCTCTAACTATCAAACTTTAGCCTCATCTAAAGGAGGCGAATCATACACGTAATGATATGGAGGAGACTCGTTATTCGACGAACTCATTGTTGTGTTTTTTGATTTGTGAAGTGTAATAAGTTGTGAAATAGGTTTTTTTTTGTGAAGTGTAGGGGAGAAGAAGATGTGTAGTTTTTTTTTTGTGATATGTTGAAAGAGTGTGCACATATATATATAGCCGAGAGGGTTGGATAGGGAATGGCCTAAAGCCGGCCTCGGGGAGGCCTTTTTAGAGAAAGCCGGCCTCGGGGAGTGCTTTGCGTCAGTGGTCGTGTCAGACGAGGGGGAAGCCGGTCTCGGGGAGTCCGTTTTTAAGGGGGAAGCCGGCCTCGGGGACTCAATAAAGCCTATTTTTGAAAAATGAAAAAAAAAACGAGCCTATTTGTGAAAATTGAGGGCAAATCAAGCCTATTTCTGAAAAAAAAATCGACAATTTTTACTTCATCTTCCTAAGTTTTCTTCTTCTTAATCTATAAATTCTTCCCTTTTATGTCAAACTGCTTGATGGGGGTAAATATATTTGCTTCAAAAACTAGGGTTTCTAAGATTTAAATTAGAGGATGAATTAGTAAGGATCTAACCTTAACAAATCAGACCTTCTTTTAACTTAGGCTTTATGTGTTAAACATGTATTTGATTCATAGAATTTTAGTGATTATGCAATGGGTGACTTTGATGATGTTCATTATAATTTGAAGTTAGAAAATGGAGATTTGATCAAGAATCGGACATTATAGCCATTAAAGATGTTGTTAAAGTTCTTACAAGGTTTGGGTGAAGATATTAGTAGAGAAACAATTAGAAAACCCCCAATCGTGTTGCTAAAGCTTTTCATGAAGGAACAAGTCAACAAAAGGTTTCTTAGTTAGTCTGATAATTTGCGATAGATTAATTACTCTATAAAATGAGCACAAACTAAATTATAGAGTAGTTAAACTAAGAAATATGTTAAGAAAATGATTAAGTGTTGATAATTTAGAAGCTTTAATTCTTGATAAGAGTCGGTTGATTTTTAGTTGGTAAACTGCAACTAAAATAACAGTTAGCTCAACTAAAATAACACAACAAATTCAAACATGTATCTCTATTGCATCTTCAAATGTACTTATAAATTAGTTATATTATCAAATTAGATGCAACCTTTTGCACTGGTCTATACTTTGTAATCATAATCGAGACACATTAATTTGCTGGGAACCAATCATGTAGCTCAAACGGGTCAAATAGGTCAAATGTTGGTCATTTATCTGCTTCCTTTATTCTTTTAATCGCAATTTTTAAGTGTAGGTTTAAAATTATGACAACTTTGGGCCTAGGCTTTCAGACTTACAATCATACCATTATTTGAGATTTATATAGGAATTATATTAAGAAAATGATAGTAATTTTAATGACGTCTCTTAAAGAAATTGTTGTGTTAGTTTGGGGGATTGTGCCCACAATTGTTTGCATAAACTTCAAAGTTAGATTTTTAACTTTTCGCTCAGCAAATTGTTAAATAAATGACATAATAGTTTTGGGTGAGTTAGGGATTTAATTTTGTTATCCAATTCAGGTCCTTGGTCGGGTCGGGTCATTTCGACTTTAGAATCGAGTGTCTCAAACAATGTTAATAATGACCAAATAAGTGGTGTCTAGTTAGTAGTAGTATTTGACCCACGGAATACCAAAATGGAGCAAATGAGTTTTAAATGTATGGGATGATATTTGACCCTTTTCCTAATAATTGGTCAATATGGGCCACATATTTATCTTCAATGGCGATTAACCTAAATTAGGCCTGAATTAACCTTAAATCATTCAATTGAACGCAATCTAAATCAATTAGACATCTAACTTATTCAAGTGTTTTTTATTGCAGGTTGATGAACAACCAAGAATGTTATTACAATTTTAAAACCATCACAACACGAAAAAGGAGGCCTGTTATGTATTCATTTTTTTTTTCTGAAGACCAGGATATAAAATGTAAAATATACTCTTTTTGGTGCAGTATAAAACAATCTTTTGCGTATCGTACGAAAACCCCGGTAGCAACGTGCGGGTACCACCAACTAGTTAAAAACATAAATCTATGGACAAAATATGGTAATTGCTAAGTTTCGATACATTTAAGAATTTAGTAGAAGCAAAATATTGTATGAAACTTTTTATTTATATTGTATTACTCGTACTAATTACTAATAATTTAATAAATTTATATGATGAAGAATTTAATTAATACACTGATTAATATATGTATACGCTCGTATGTACTTTTACAAAACATCATCTTGTAAAGTTTCAAAATAAGATTTTTCTTCTTAAATGAATTTGTTTAAAAATAAGTTTAAGTTAAAACTTTGCTCATTTCAAGTAAGTGATATATTTTGAGTTTTAAATTTTTTGAGGTAAATGATTGTAATAATGTTAAATTAGATTGAATTGGATAGTTAGTAAATGATAGATCACACATATTATGATTGAAGTGAGTGTAATGATGTTTAAAAGTAAAACCAATGTTAAATAAGTCACCTAACTTTATTAAAAGATATTTAGAGGGTATGAGTCTCAATACAATTTTGCTTTTATTAGCATTGATTTTTATTCTTTCGCTAATACTGATTAAAAATAGATATGAGTCTCACTATTATTTTTGCTTTTATAATTTATTCTTTCGGTCTTAGTTAAACTATTGTATACTATTTTGTTTACTTGAAAACACTTATGCACAAACTTTTATAATACTTCATCCAATTCAAAATAAGTGCTACACTTTTACTTTCACGTTTTTGATGCAAAATATTGTAATAGAGATTATGATAGATTAAAGTGGATAATTAGCGAAGAAGGGTCACACATTTGGCTTTATTGAAGAAAAAGAAAGTAAATTAGATAATCTTAATGATGTTTAACAAAATTAAGTAAGGATAAAATGGTAATTTTATACACAAAAGTTTACCAAATAAGGAAAGTGTAGCACTTATTTTAAATCACCTATATAAAAAAAGTGTAGCACTTATTTTGAATCAGAGAAAGTATATATATTTTGATTACATCCAACTGTTCACAAGTGTTACTTCAACGACTAAAATTGAAAGCTTAATGGTGTTATATAGGATTTTCAGTTTAATTTAGATCATTTAAACATCTATTTAAAATATTAAAAAACTTATAATATTGTATACGTAACACGATATTTGGAGTTTCGCCACATGTTTGATTGAACAGAACTACATACACTTTTTACATATTAACTAGTACATTCAACAAATGTAGGACTATAAATTATGTTATGCGAACCTTAATTTATATTTCTCCAGTATCACAATAAGTGATACATTTTCAATAAATAGATGTTTCATAATAAGTGATACACTTAAAAAGTTACATTATTTGGTAAAAATGTGGAACTCAACCTTTACTAACTATCTACATTAATAAAGTCAAAATACATTTATACCCTTACTTTACTTTTAAAACTCATTAATATCACTTTATCAAAGAAAAGTGGGATCCACTAATTATCTACTTTATTATATTTTAACGTATACTTTAATCTTTGGCCTCAAAATTGGTGAAAGCTCAAATGTATCACTTATTGTGATACGGAGGAAGTATAAACATATCCCAATAGAGTTACGTTCAAGGAGGTCCATCATTTTTAGGAAGTTCCGAGGAACAAATCTCAACCATTGATCAATAAGATCTAATGGTCAACATTAATCAAATATTTTATACATTGAGGGGTATCTTGGTCATTTAAAAAAATATTATTTATTTATTTATTTTTTATTTTGGAATTATTTTTTTTAATTTTTTAATATTATTTAAAAAAAATTCATTAATAACACATAATGTAATTGCATACTGAATCACATGTGATTGCATATTGAATCACATGTGATTGTTTACTGAATTACATGTGATTAAACTAAAACATCAAATATGATTAAGGGCCTGTTTGATTTCCTTCCTAATCCATCA
This sequence comes from Calendula officinalis, assembly GCA_963853835.1. Classification (NCBI taxonomy): domain Eukaryota; kingdom Viridiplantae; phylum Streptophyta; class Magnoliopsida; order Asterales; family Asteraceae; genus Calendula; species Calendula officinalis. The sequence goes on from OY970828.1 coordinate 69,657,483, forward strand.
GATTCAGTCCAAATTAGACTCGGTCCGAAAAATGTTGTTCGATAGATTGCTAATTGATCGGACTCGGTCCAAATGTCGGACTCGGTCCGTTTAAAACGTCTGATCGGGTCCGAACTAGAAAACCACCAGACTCAATCTATTTTGCCCTAAACTCACACAACTTCCATTGCATAGCCTCCATCGCAGCTTCCATCATCCGTCGCAGCCTCCATCCTCCGCCGCAGACTCCATCGTTTCCATCGCTCCATCGCAGCCTCCTTCCTCCGCCGTCTTCCTTCTTCCTTAGGTTCGACCATCTTCACTTTGTAATTGATTTCTGCTGACGTTCTATATACCTGCTGATGTTGGGCTTTTTTACTGTAAATCGTTTGTAAAATCGTTTGTATACCGATGGTGTTCATTCCGATCTCTGGCAGTTAACCCGCCTCCTCCTTTTTAACTTCGCCGGAGATCCCGCCTCCTCCATTTTAAGTTCGTCGGAGAACGACGCTTTTCGTTTTTTACTCGCCGGAGAACGTCGTTTCTAAATCGCCGGAGATCCCGCCTTTCAAATTTCCGATTTTAATTATATTATATTAAATTAATTTAAGTGTTTAATATTTTAATTATTAAATATCATATTAAATTAATTATATTTTATTAAATAACTGATTATTTAATATATTATTTAAATAATACAGATTTAAATATCTAATAATATAATTCTTTTTTTAATATAAATTATATAAAACAAAATCTGATTATTTAATATATTATTTAAATAATACAGATTTAAATATTTAATAATATAATTCTTTTTTTAATATAAATTATATAAAATAAAATCTGATTATTTAATATATTATTTAAATAATACAGATTTAAATATTTAATAATATAATTCTTTTTTTAATATAAATTATATAAAATAAAATCTGATTATTTAATATATTATTTAAATAATACAGATTTAAATATTTAATAATATAATTCTATTTTTAATATAAATTATATAAAATAAAATCTGTTTATTTAATATATTATTTAAATAATACAGATTTAAATATTTAATAATATAATTCTTTTTCTAATATAAATTATATAAAATAAAATCTGATTATTTAATATATCATTCAAATAATACAGGTTTAAATATTTAATAATATAATTCTTTATTTAATATAAATTATATAAAATAAAATCCGATTATTTAATATATTTTAATATAATACTTGGGTTTTTTTTTGTTTTGTTAGCTTTATCCTAGATATGTCACCTAGATTTTCTTGGTCAGACTATGCAACTAAAACCCTTCTTGAAGCTTGCTTACATGAGGTATCAATCAACGGCCGGGAGGGTGTTGGCCTGAAACCAAAGTCATGGGTAGTAGTAGATGAGAAACTAAAAAATGATCATGGTGTGGTGGTTGACTTGGGACAAATGAAATATAGATATCACTATCTGAAAGCCAAGTATGCAATGTGGGTCAAATTGAAAAACAAAACGGGGAATATTTATAATCCAAAACAAACAAGTTTAATTTGACTGAAGAAGAATGAAAGCGGAGGAAATGGTATTTTATTTTAAAAGTTTGATAATGTCTTTAATTTTTTCAACAATTTGATAATATATTATAATTTTTTTAAACAGATGAACAAGAATATAGTGAAATTAAAAAATTCGGCTCTCCTTTTTCCCGATCTTTGCACCCAATTGTTTGAAGGGGCTACCGCAACCAGGAGTCAGAGTTAGGGGACATCTTCTAAACTCCCTCGTCCTAGTGTAGTGCTCAATGATCATGATTTTGAGGATATGGAGATGGAAAACCTAGCCCCCCCAGCCCCTTAGATTGAAACCTTGGCCCCTGATAGGGGAATCTCATCCTCAACAGAGCAACCCGTTGCAAGTGAAGAATCATCAGGTCAGTCAAAAAACAAGGGTAAACGGAAGCGTCATGTAAACACACTAGATGATGATTTAAGGGAAGTTGGGAAAGAGATTGTGAAGGCCGCATAATCATTTGTGGAAAAAAATAACATCGACAAAGACATGGATGAAAGCATGGCAAAACTGGATAACCTGGATTGGGGGAATTGGATACAAGATATCAGACGGCACTTACGCTATTTGGTGAAAACCCTGGTAATTTGAAAGTCTGGTTACGCCTTAGGTCGTCGACTTGTGACACGTGGGTGAGGAATGCAGGAAAGAAGTTTGGATTATTTGAGAGTCCTTAGAAGTTTGGATTATTTGAGAGTCCTTAGAAGTTTGGATTATTTTAGATCACTTTATGGATTATTTTAGATCACTTTATGGATTTTGTGGATTTTTGTGTGTTATGACTTTTTATGTGTTATGGATTAGTACGTGTTATGGATTTATATATGTTATGGATTAATATGTGTTATGGATTTTTATATGTTATGGATTAATATGTGCTGTGGATTTTTATATGTTATGGATTAATATGTGTTGTGGATTTTTATATGTTATGGGTTAATATGTGTTGTGGATTTTTATGTAATATGGATTAATATGTGTTTTGACTTTTTACGTTATTTATAATAGGTGACATATGGATACGGATGGGGAATTTCTAACTTTCCTTCTACTATCGTGGTATTGGTTGATGTTGGTCTAGAAAAGGCAAAGAATTAAAAGAATAGGAGCTTATGATCCGGTAGTAAGCGGACATGCGTATACACAAGATTTGATACACGGAAGTCCAAGACAATGTTACGATATGATGCGTCTTTCACAGGAGGCATTTGTATTATTAAGCGATCATTTTAGACAAAGAAATTGGTTGACATGTAGTAGGACAATAAGCGTTGAAGAGAAGATTGCTATGTTTTTAATGTCATAGGACATAATGAATGTTTTCGAGCAGTTAAAGGAAGATTTTCACACTCCACGCAAACAATTCATCAATGCTTTCACGAGGTCCTAGATGCAATGATGTATTTTGCAAGAGAAATTATAGTACCAACTCATTCTGACCCAACAAGAAATACCTCGGAACGACATAGACGACTAATAGACATATTTCCCGGAGCAATAGGTGCATTAGATGGAACTCTTGTACATGCAGTTGTGCCAGTTGACCAGCAAACTCGTTTTAGGGGAAGAGGAAGAAGTGAATGTTATCAAAATGTATTAGGAATTTGTGATTTTGATATGATATTCACCTTTATATGGGCTGGATGGGAGGGCATAGCACACGATTCAAGAGTTTTAAAAGAGGTTGCATTTAATCCGACTTCCGGTTTTCCATTCCCTCCAACAGGTTTGTAAGCATTCTGATTTTAATTATGCATATTCTTTAAATAATACTCATATATATATATATATATATATATATATATATATATATATATATATATATATATATATATATATATATATATATATATATATATATATATATATATATCTCACTTATCTACAGATAAGTATTACCTTTGCGACGCCGCATATACCAACACTCGTGGATTTATGGCTCCCTACCGCAATACTAGGTATTGGTTAGTCGATTATCGAAGACGCAGAGCTTTAACTAAGGAAGAAAGGTTCAATCATGCACATGCACAACTTAGAAATGTTATTGAGCGTGCTTATGGTGTATTGAAGGCGAGATTCCCAATTTTTAAACAAATGGCTCCTTATCCTTTTCCAGTGCAAAGAGACATAGTTATTGCTTGTGTCGCTGTGCATAATTTTATACGGAAATATAATATTCAAGATGACTTATTTCCGAACTTTGAAGAGAATACTATGGTTCATCCTGACGTGCAAGGAGAAGGAAGTGACGTCGAAGACATACATGGCATGGAATGGGGTACAGAAGGCGTTACATATATGGCTAGTTTGCGTAACCAGATTGCTAATCAACTACTTTCAAGTGGTTCACATTAGATTGTTATCTTTTGGAACTTTAGTGTTTAATATAAACTTTTGTTATCATCATATATCAATTTATGTAATCTGTTTGCATTCGTTTGTAGTATTTGGATATGCTAATTGAACTTGTAACAATCAACTATTTTGGAATATTTATTAGATAATTTTATAGCTTTTATTTTGGAATGAATCAACTATTTTTGTATAATAGTTATCATGATATATAAATTTATGTTTACTTTAAATTTTATATGATGATTTTTATGTAATTATTTTTAATTGTTTAGCAATTTAGTCAAACACATATATTTATCTAGTACAAAAGAGAAGAGTAATAAGGTCATTATTCATCAATTAGCAAATTCAATTAACAATTTAATCAAACACATGGACTCAATCCGATTCTAACTCGATCCGATTCCGACTCAATCCGATTCCGACTCAATCCGATGAAATCAAATGGGACCTAAGTATACAATCATATTAGATTTTAGGGTAAATTACAGTTTTTGTCCCTAAACTTTTTTTATTCTGTTTTTTTGTCCTTTATTGTAACGCCCCGAATTTTCGAGTAATCAATTATTATTATTTTTATTAATTTAAATTATGTGATAAATACTTTTATTATTAAGTGAGGAATGTGCATCGTCTTGCGTTTAATTAGCTAGCAATTATACGTGACATTTGACCGTTTATTAAATATTAGTACGTTATATTAATTGTTATACGTTTAATTAATTATGCCATGATTTAAATCCCGAGTCTTTAGCAATTCTGAGCTGTCTAGTTTTGAGTTCGAGTTGTAGGCGAGGCCGGCCGAAGGCCAAGACCGAGACCGTAATCCTTTTCGTTGAGTGTTGTTGAACTCAGTTAGTTTGTCCAAAGGGGCCGAATCCTTTCTTTTATTGTTGATAATTCGGTGAGCAAGTCCAACCCTGAGAAGTCCTTGAACCCAAATCGATAAATCTTAATCACCATTTACTTATAATATTTAAACCCAAATTAAGCCCATATCCCTCCCTAAAACCCCTAATCGGCTGCCAGAATAAACCCCCGCCCCATTGGGTTTCCTTCGTCAATCCGACATCAAGATCGAGAGGTGGCTGAAGATTAATCGAGTAGCAGATTTCCGATCAGGCAAGTGGTTGTTGGTTGATTTAATTCTGGTAGGAATGTAGCCCCACATGAAGCCGTCGAGCAGAGAGCATCTCCAATTTGTCATTCTTTTTCTTTTCTGCTCCGTCTGATCGAGAAGAACCCCCCACGATCGTATTTGAAGCTCGTCCTCTGCTCGCCATCGTGTTCGTTTCAGCCCACATTCCAGCAGAAACGTTTCTGTTCATACCGAATTTCCGGATTTCACTTTTTGTCAATTTCATTCGGTAAGTGTTCCTTGGTTTCTTGCATTGCTTTGCTATAAATTGATTGACTCAGATTACTCTCGATTTAGCTGCAGTCCCGAGTTGTTGTTGCGCCAGCCAGCAGTTGGTGGTCGCCTTTTGTGTTTCCGAGTTGTTGGTGATAACCGGTGACCTCGAACCCCGTGTTGTGATCATAATGTATCTGGGTTCATATTTTCTAATCTGAAATCTCGTTTCAGCAGTTGTGTGGTTGTAGTGATCCCGAGCCAAGGCTTAGTGTTGGAGCTGATGGAAGTTTACCTGATTCGGTTGTTAAGCTTGCTAGGCATCGTTCTTGTTTCCCTTTCGTTCTTCTAGTATAGTTGATCCGGTTTGAGCTGTGATTAGTTGTTGAATTAAGAGTCATTGAATTGTGGTTTTATGTTGTCGGTATTGCTGTATTGGGCCAGGCTCGATGAACCCAAGACCTCGTTTTGATCAGGTCCTCAGTTGTTGCATTCTAGTGTCGGTTTTAGCTTATCGATTTTTAATCATGTCTCCGTGTTGTTAAAGTTTTTAATAGTTAAACTGATTTTCGTGTATTGTTTCCGAGCCAAGACTCGAAGAACCCGAATATTTCAGACGCGGTTACCTCTATAGGTATTCGGGTCATTGGTGTCGGGTTTATTCATTCGAATTATAATTTAAATTTTTGCTGAGTTTTTGGACAGCTTCTGTTAGACCTGTTCGGGTCAGTTTTTGACATGCTTCGGGTCAGATTCGTGGCTCGGGGTCTTCTAGACTTCCGTAGCCTGTCTTTGTATCTTTCCGCCCATATTTTTAAATAATTTATTGGAGTTACGGTTTGTGAGTTACGGGCAGCTTTGCGAGAGGCTGCAGTGCTGAAATCCAGTATTGAACAACTCTGTTGCAGGCCTGTTTCGGGACCCTTCGGGGCAAAACCGAGCCGAACTTTGTGAAGACAAATTCTAACGTTAGGTGTCTTTTAATTGCTGTAAAAATTTGGGGTTTTTCCGAATAACGGTATGATAGTTATAGCTGTTACGATAAGTGGTCGCGGGTTGGGCAGATTCTGATTTTGTTGGTATTTTGAGGTCGGCTTTTGACTAGGGTTTTATTGTATATGTGATATAGGCCCGGGAGTGTCTCGGTACTTATTTTTGGCTGTTGCGTGGATGTTTGGAAGCTAGCAAAGCTGAGGTGAGTATTCTCACCGTGTATTCAGTTTTAACGTTATACATGCATGACTTACGTGTTAAATTACTTGCACCATATTTGCTATCTGAGTTATCCGTTATCTGTTATCTGGGTTATCTGTGATCTGAGTTATCTGGGCTAACTGAGTTAATTATGTTAAAGAGATAAAAACATAATAATAAACATCTGAGTTTTTGGCTATATGCCATTTTGGGATCACCTCCCGTCTGAGTTTTGGGATTACTCCCGTCTGAGTTTTGGCTTACGCCTATCTGAGGTGTGAGGAGGGGCGATCGACCCGAATCACACAAGCGCGCTATATAAATTAAAATCTGAGTAATAAAATCTGAGCAATAAATCCGAGTAAATAATTGAGTAGAATCTGAGTAGGAGTACACCGATGTGCCCTCATGTGTTGTATGTTATGATTGTATGCATTTTGAGATTATTCACTCAGCTTCCCAGCTGACCCAATTTCCCCAACTGTTTCAGGTACTAGCAAAGGAAAAGAGAAGGTGGACGGTTGACAACTGTATTTTCAAAAGTTGTTGTGGAACAACATTTATTATTTTAAACTTTAATTTTATTTAAAACTTTTTCCGCAATAATTACGTTTTAAATGTTAAGTATTTATATCTGAGATTTATTTATGGGACCTTTTTATTTAAATCTTGTATTTTAAAATTTTAATTTTTTCTAAATTTTTGGGTGTTACATTTATGTTTTAAAATTCTGCATATTTGTTCTTCCGTCTATTTTTGAGCGTTAACTGACGAAAAATGCAAGGCATGTGAGGGCATTTTGGTCCTTTTCACCATTCATCCATGTGTTCTTCAATCATCCATGTGTTCTTCAGTCATGGATTTTAATCATCCATTATGAAGATGGAGACGAGCTCCACCAGACCTCGCAACTTCTGCTCCATCAATGGAGGTTTAAAAACCCCAATTCTAAGAACCCAAAATAAGTTAGGGAAGAACCCTAGAACGATTTTTGTGGTTTTGTAGATGAATAGAGTTTTGATTTGTGGATTTTCCTTGCCAGAGAAGACGACATCGCTCTCACTCCCTATGTGAGCCTGGATCGATTCCAGCCTCAAATTAAAACCCTTTTCTTTTGTATATTATTTCTTCCCCAAATTCATCGAAAAAATATCGTGGCTGACATTTGCAGTCACAAATTAAACAAACTCTCAACTCTCGTCGCCTCTACTCAAATTCACTTGGCTTCTATTCCTGCTTAGATTTGGATCAAACGTCAACCAGTGCGTGCCTGGTGGCAGATTCGACATTGGTGAGAAAAATCCGACCTTGGACGAGCGGCAGGTTGAGATCGGGGAAGGTTCTGAGAAATCCGACCTTGGACGAGCGACATTGGGTAACGAAGGTTCTGAGATTCTGGGTCACGCCAAACGAATCAGAGAAGTTGCAGGTTTAAGGGTTCTTCAAACGAATCGGGGAAGTTGCATGCTTTAGGGTTCTTCAATCGGGTTTATTACGGGTTTGATTTTAACACAGTGAGTCAGAGAAGCTTTAAACCCAGGGTTCTTTATGGACGAAAAATTGAATCAGTGGTGGTGGTGATGAATCAGTGGTGGTGGTGATGAATCAGTGGCGGTGGTGATGAATCAGTGGTGGTGGTGATAATGGGTGTTCGATTTAGCTCCGGTCACCATCTCCGATCAATCTCCGACCTTCACATTCGTTTGTAGACCTAGCTTTGAAGAACACATTTGGGTTGAAGGGGTTTTTTTTTTCTGATGATGATTATGATGATGATGATGATGATAGGGGTAATTTGGGGAAATTGACTAAAATTTCGTCAGTTAACGGCCAAAAATAGACGGAAGGACAAATATGTAGAATTTTAAAAACAAAAAGGACAAAAAAACAGAAGAAAAAAGTTTAGAGATAAAAACCCGAATCGGGAAAAGGTCAAAGACAAAAACTGTAATTTACCCTAGATTTTATACTAAAATCATATGTGATTAAGTACTACATGTAATTATCAAATAAATATTATTTTTTAACAAAAAAATTAAAAAAATTAAAAAATAAATTTTTTTAAGTGCCAAATGACCAAAATGCCCCTTTATGTATAAAATATGTGATTAATCTTGATCATTAGATCTTATTAATTAATGGTTGAAATTTGTTCCTCGAGATTTCATAAAAATAATGGAACTCTTTAAACGTTTCTCTATCCGAATAATGTAGTTGTTTTATATCAACGTCCGCATAGTTAAATTTCAAAACTTACCTCAACGATCGAATGGAAAATATCGTTGATGATTACATTTCTTATTCAGTTTGTTGCAAATTAAGTAATTGGTCAATTTCAAAAATAAATAATTAATAATTTTTCTACTTTGACATAATTTACTTTTTATCATTAAATTTGAGAAAATAAATTGTGTTAATTACCATATTAAATGCACTAAAATATATAGAAAGGTATCCACACAATGCTGCGATGGATACCTGTAATTATATTTTGTGGTTATCAATTAGTGGGTGGTGGTGATGATAGTGATGGTAGTTGGTGGTGGTCACGGAGAATGGGTGATGGTGGTGTTAGTGAGGGTGAGTGATGGTAGTGATAGCAGCGTTTTCAACTTTTTAAAATTTACGATATTAAGAATAAAGATACTTATAATAACCCAATTAGTTAGGGTATTATATTAATAAGGATAATTATAGTTAAATAATTAATATTTATAACCATAGACGCTTCATGTATATACTGCTTTCATTTGTATATTGACAATTACTCTGTAACTTAATTAACTTTTAGCAAATCCAGATCATATATTAACAATGGTTTTATATATAATTCAATCCCGACCATCGTACTTTTCTTTGACCTCCAAGAAACTTCTACAATATAACCGACTGACCAAAAATGGGAGAGATTGCACTAACTTTTTTTTTAATGGATTTTGATGATAGTTTGCTTAAGTTATTTTTTTCAAAAGATATTTAAATACAACTTATATTAAAATAATTGTAATATAAGAGCACCAATTGCACATTTCATTTTACTTGATGATACCTACACTAAAAAAAATAGTTCCAAAACTATCCGATAAATTTTGAAAAACTGTACGGATTAGATCGTACTATAATGAAGGTCTTCTCTTCAATTCCAAAATATTGATTGCTACATGTTTATATTAAGTTATAGAAGTAATATCAATGCTAATACTCTTTGCTCAAGCTTGAGCCAAGTGTGTGTCTAAAGTTGTTTGACCTCCTATTTCTAAGATAATTAATGTCCATTTCTAGACGACTTTCAATTAATTTTCAACCATTAAAGGTATACCATTTCTTTAGGGGTCTCTCTCACCAACCTTTATTGTTTTCTCATTTATTCTTCAAATTTTGTTATGAACTTCCTAAATTGCCCTTCTCCAATCTTGACAAGGTTTATAAAATCACAACCTACACTCTCTCCCTCTCTCTTCATTCCATCCCAATATCAAACATGTCTAAGGTCATTAGAGTCACCACCCTTTGCATGATAGCAACCCTCCTCATTTCCATGCTATCATACACCATCGCGCGGCCGATCCCAACCTTCGATGACGTTACCCCCATCGAAACTCATAATACAGTAAGTAAAATTTCTATTTTTATATAATATATCTTCCTCGATCCGTAGTATCGGTGTCAAAATCTTGATGAGATCATTTGGGCATACAGCACTTCTTTCAATATATCAAAACAAAGTCCTAGTGAATTTTTTTAGATCATTGATCGAATATTTCATTGATTAATTTGAGTTGGTGCGTATTTTGTATCGAAGGAGGAAGAGGTCGCTAACGCGAAAACCGTAGAGAAGTGCACGGGACCAGGAGAAGATGAGTGCTTGATGAGAAGAACGCTTTCAGCTCATCTTGATTATATTTATAATAATAATAATAATTAAATCATAAAATATTTATTAACAAGTTTCCCGTTTCCGGTTAATGAAAGATATCGTCCAAATAAGAATAATAAGTGTTTGGTTGATATAATGTTGCTTTGTAATTAAAACATCTCCCATACAAGTTTTTTATAAAGCTTATAAATTTTATGTAGGTCACTTAAAGGTAAATGATCTTTTAATATAAAAAATTTACTTCAAAAGCTTATTTATATTTAAGTCTATACCAAAACACAAAAAACTTTATGTATTCAAGGTACTCTTTGATTCTTAATTTATCTCATTTATTAATTAACCTCTTAATTTTAAAATATTTTAATTATAAATGCATAAAAATTTGTTGTAAAATTTTAGTTTTATACCAAGTGAAATGTTTAAAGAAGTTCTTAATTTTTGTATAGTGTAAGAGACAAATCTTAGTCATAGGTGCAGAGTTTGAGAAAGGCATACTGTCATTTGTGGATGTCACTATATAAGCTCGAACTACTAACTTACTAACTGACCATTAAAAAAAAAACTTTATACATCGTATAAATTATTTTTTTTATATATTTTTTTAAAAAATATTTCTTTCATTAATAGCAATAATGTGATAATCACACGTGCTTGTACTTTATAATCACATGTAATTGTAAAACAAATCACATGTCATTGTACTAAAACATAACAAGTGACTAAATATACAATCACATGTGATTGTACACTAAAATCATATGTGATTAACTACCACACGTAATTATTAAACAATATTGGTTTTTTAACGAAAAAAATAAAATAATAAAATAATAAAAAAGAAGAAAATCAATTTTGTTTTTGTAAGTTGACCAAAATACTCTTTCATGTATAAAATATGTGATTAATCTTGATCATTAGATTTTATTGATTAATAGTTGGAATTTGTCCCTTAAAATTAATCAAAAAATTAAGAACTTCTTTGAACATTTCACTTGCTATAAAACTAAAATTTTACAACAATTTTTTATGCATGAACAATTAAAATATTTTAAAGTTAAGAGGTTAATTAATTAATGAGATAAACAAAGTTTGTAGAGTAGTGGTATTAGTGCAAGGTGTTGTTCATAACTTAATAATCATATGTACAAATCCTGATGTAAACATATTGGAGTAGATTAGTTGACGTTAAAAAAATTTAATTATGAGATAATTATCTAAATAAATCAAAATAGAACTCGTTTCTCAAAAACAACTTACCGTTTCAAATCTTCTCTAAATATATTATGCGACTTGATTTTTTTGTGCGACTTGTGTGAGTGACTTCAGATTTTTTGTGCGACCCAAATATTTTTTTGAGACCATTCCGTTTTTTGTGCGAGCAGACATCTTTTGTGCGATTGACGTACAATCAAACCATTTTCCTGTGTAATCAGACAATTATTTGTACAACCAGAAAACATATGTCAAAATTTGTGTGAAATCACACAGATTGTACAATGTATAGTGAGAAGATTTAAATATAAAATTATTTTCAAAAATTTTGAATTTTAAGACCTGTGCCAACCCTGCGTCAGGGGGCACGTCGAGGGGGGAAAGACGCCGTCGAGGCACGTCACCGTTGGCACCAAGACGTCTTCGGCATGCGTCGTTTAGGCTGCGTCCTTGTGGCGACGGGGGAGGGGTTACGTCGAGGATACATGAGAGGTGGAGGAGTTTTTATTTAATATTTTAATATTTTTTTTAGGTGGGGATGGGTTAGTGATGGGTTAGTGATGTGTTACTGTTGGCACGACCTTGTCAGTAACCCGTCGGTAGGAAAGGGTTTAGTGATGTGTTTAGTGACGCGTCACTGTTGGGAGAGGCCTAATAAATTTATCTTTGAAAAACACCCTTAATTACTCAATTATTTATGGATGACTTATAATGAAAAAGATTTTGAAATAATTTTGTTACCCGGTCAAACCCGAGTATATACAAAACGTTTTTCTTTGTTCCTGAATTTGGCGCCAAAGATCAGAACTCTTTTAACCCCACTCCCGCCATGAATGAACACATAAAACCCCCATTAAAAAAAAATATAACTCAACCATCTCAAAGCTTAATAATGGGGAAGTCAAAGAGAGATGAAACGGAAAAGGAAAAAAACTACTGGCTGCTAAAAACGGAACCAGGGGAATGGTCATGGGAAGATCAAGCATCGAACGAAGGTCTCTCCAAATGGGACGGCGTCAAGAACCACCAAGCCCTCAAACACCTCAAGTCCTTCCGTCTTCACGACCTCTGCTTCTTCTACCACTCCGGCACCAAATCCCGCCGTATAGTCGGAGTTGTCACCGTCGTGCGTGAGTGGTACGAAGATGACAACGGTGGCGCTGTAGACGTGAAGGCGGTTGGGGAGATGCGAAGAACGGTGGATTTGAAGGAAATGAAAGGGGAATAGAAGAATGATAAGGAATTTGGGTTGTTTAGGCAGCCTAGATTGTCGGTGGTTCCGGTGCCGGTAGATGTTTGGGACAAGATTTGCGTGTTGGGTAATGGGTATGATGGGGATGGTGTTTGTGTATCTGATGATGATGAATGATCGATCAACAGGTTTAAGGAATCAAGAATTTTGGATTGCGATTGTCTTTCTTTTTTGGGTGGAATCGATGATTCTGTAGATTGTCATGGCTACTTAAAGGTTTTTTATCACAAGGTGTTTGATGTTTTGCCTCAGTGAATATATTTTGGTTTTAATATTAACCTACGACCTGAAAGTGCTTTGTGTTGGTTGTTTGATGAAATATTTTTCTTATTACTTCCTCTGTATCAAAATAAGTGACACAAATTGGCTTACACGTTTTTTAAGGTAAAAGATTAAAGTAGGGGTTAAAATAGATTAAAGTACATAGTTAGTGGAGAATGGGTCCCACTTTTCTTGAATAAAGTGAGATAAATGAGTTTTAAAAGTAAAAGTAAAGGTATAAGGGTAATTTTACTTTATTAAAGTGGATGGTTAGTGGGTATGGGTCCCACTATTTTTACCAAATAAGGAAAATTTTCAAAGTGTGTCACTTATTTTGATACACCCCAAAATAGAAAGTGTGTCACTTATTTTGATACGGAGGAAGTATAAAATCTAATTAAGAATACGACGCTGCTAAAAACACATAGTAAGACTTCGGATGGGGATGGATTGAAGGATGAGTTGTGTGGAATATATGAATAAAAAGGGTATTTTTATGTATATTTTATATTTTGTGGGGCTCAAAAATATAATTAAATGTATATTGTTGACATACGTGTGTAACTCTCGGTTGGAGTAGGAGTGTCAGTGTTGATTTGATAAAAATTTAAATATTATAACTAAAAGATGGTTGTGAGCTGATATCATTTTGTGATATAACAATAGTTATTTAATGTTTTTAGTGCTTCTCAATTGTTTCGGTAAGAGCAATGGATGTGGTCACATTGGGTCGGAAGCTACATATGCGCCACTTTTCCGCCACATCGTCATTTCACATTTCACATTCAAAACCCCTAAATACTCCCTCTACCATCACTAACCAATAATACTCATTTGGAACCCACCAAAATACCCCTAACTTACAAAATACCCCTTAAAAAAAATAAAATTCTCTCTCTCTCCTCGCTGGTCTCGCCACTGCTCCGGCGAAATGCCTCACTCACCCCACTCGGGGTATGGTGGCGAAGGGGGTTGCTCGCCAAACCATTGCCACATAGGCATATTCATTCCGGCGAGGGGGTTGCTCGCCACCGTACCTATCTCTCTAAGGTCCGAAAAATGTGAAAGAAGATCAAAAGTCAGTAAATCTGAATTGAATTAAGATTATATAAGCTATTTTTAAAGAGATTAAGGACATGTTTGGAAAATTTATTTAAAAGAATTTTAATATTAGCTTAATAAGCTAGAAAATTCAAACTTATACTTCCTCCGATTTAAAATAAGTGATACATTGTTGGTTTCATGGGTTTTGAGGCAAAATATGAGAATAATAATTAAATTAGATTAATTGGATAATTAGTGGGGAAAGGGTCCCACACATTTTGAATAAAGTGGGGTTAATGATGTTTAAAAGTAAGGGTAAAGATGTCATTTCACTTTATTAAAGTAGATAGTTAGTGGGTGTGGGTCCTACTACTTTTTACCAAATAAGGTAAGTTTTCAAAGTGTATCACTTATTTTGATACACCCAAATATGGAAAGTGTATCACTTATTTTAAATCGGAGGAAGTATAAACTTATTGAGCTAATATAAGATCGAAAACATCTTAAATAAAATTTATAAATCATGCCTTAAATATAGATGTTATTTATCAATCATGCCTTAGATATAGATGAAATTAGGGGTGAGCATAAAAACCGAAAAATCGAACCGAAACCGAAAACTCCGAAAAAACCGCCCCGAAAAAACCGAACCATTTGAAAAACCGATGTTAACGGTTTTGATTATTGGAAAATCCGAATGTTTGGGGCAGTTTTCGGGGGCATATGAAAAACCCGACCGAAAACCCCGCCCCGCCCCACCATTTATATATCTTTCAAAAATTTTAAAAATATTATTATATTTATAAAAGATTTGACATTTAATTATCTTTTAAATAAAATATATGATTGAATTTCTGAGTGATTTATTCTTATATTTTCTAACTTTCAAGTTATGTTAGTTGAATTTATCATTACATTATATTAAACTTACTAGTTGCTTTTTATTTATAACGAAATGTGTTAAGTTTTGTGAGTCTGAATCATAATATTAATTTTTAAGGTAACAAATTGGTAAATTTAAAGGAAAACAAAAAACCGAAAAAACCCCGAAACTGAACCGGAAAACCCGAAAAAACCAAAAAACCGAAACCGAAAAAACCGAAACCGAACGTGGTGTAATTCTTAAAACCCGAACTTTTGGGGCGGGGTTTGGTTTTAGCTAAAAACCGCCCCAAACCGCCCCATGCTCACCCCTAGATGAAATGGTGGAAGCCGACCTTTTATTTTCTTTTTCCGCCTAAGAATTCGCCGTTCAATTGAATCTCCATATTCCTGAATGCTCCATATGAATCCATCTCTATTCCTTTCCTCTAGGGGTGAGCATTTGGGCCGAAAAAACCAAACCGACCGAAACCGATAACATGTTATCGGTTCGGTTTTGAAAATTTATCGGTTTCGGTTCTATCAGTTTCGGTTCGGTTTGATCTACGAATAAGGATGAGCATTTTGCCTAAAAAACCAGAACCAAAAACCGGGCTGAAATCGATCCGAACCAAAACCGAAAACGTTCAATCGGTCAGGTTTCAGTTTTAAAAACACATCGTTTTCGGTTTCGGTCATATAAGTTTTGGTTTGCTCGGTTCGGTCTTTGGACCACTCTCACCCCTACTTTCCTCTACCAAGAAAGGTTCATCCCGAGTCACAAGAACAATCTCTTCGTTTGTTTGATTTTTTTTTCGCGTTATGGTAATGCAAATGCAAGAGGTCCAAAACCATGTTGTTTAAAGAGTTTAAATGTTGGGGTGTGTCTTTTAGTATTTGTATATATGAACTAATCCACACACATTGGTACACAACAAAATTTGATTTCGTAACGGCAGCTTTAACTCTTTTTTGCCGTCCATTGACACTTTCCAAAGTAAATCAAAATCTAAAACTATACGTACTTCTTGCTTATATAACCCATTATTAATCAAATTTTGCTGCAAATAACTTTTTTCAAACTCTACAAATTAACATGAGAATCGAAAGAAAGAGTCAGAACAAGTTTATGTCTTATCTAACGGCTCCCCTAAGGATCCTCGACAAAGCAAACAAGCTTTATGTGAAAAGCATGCTTTGTTGTATAGGAAGATTTGGCAAACGAAGTGTCGTATGCTATGATCACATACCGTATCATCATTATCAAATGTCGCCCTATGTTGACTTGAGAGCCGAAGATCGAAGAGAACTAGCTCGTGCTTTCTCAATGAGACGAATTAGCAGAAGCATATTGGCGAGAAATGGTTACAGCACTCGACCTGGGAGATTGGGGAGAATTGATGAAGAGAAGCCTTGTGAATTTGAGGAAATTGATGATAGTTATGATAACATTTCAAGTTTTTAAAGTTATATTTGAAAGTTGTTTTCCTTACAAATATTGTTGATGCAAACAGGCTTTAAAGAATATTTACATATGAGTATTTGGCGTGTCCCTTTGGCAAAAATGTTGTTACATTTATACTAAAACTAGGTTATAACTTGTGAAAATTCACGGGTGGTAGTAAATTAGTGGAACGTACGTTTTATAGAACAGAGATACATTATATGATTATTACATTACGATATATTATGATAATAAATTATAGAATGTTTCTATAACGTAACTTAAGGATTTGAATTGTTACTAATGATATAAATGTGAAGATAAAAGATTACAGAAAAACAAAATGATAAACATATATATAGCAACAAACATAAAATTAAAACATAAAATGAAATATTACTAAAAAGTGTTTAAATGACTATATGAAAATGATTTAGGAGGTTGTATTGATAAAAAAAAAAAAGACTTATTTGACCCATTTGAACTTAAATACAACCTAAATTGATCCCACTCATACGTAAACTGGTAGAAATTTCTACTTACAGTACTATAACAAGGAAGTTAATAGTTTTCATCTTCCGTGCGGCAAACACGATGCTCGTTAGTCACAAATAGAAATCAAGCAAATAAAAAATCAAAATTATGATACCTGATCGTCAGGGTTTTGGCTTTCAACATCTAGATTAATGTCATATGCTGTTCAGGTAAATGCGACGACAAAAGTCGAATTTTTTTCAAGAATAATGCCATTTTAAAAAAAAATCATAAATAATACTCTTTTCTTTGTCTTTCACAAATAGGGTTTATGGACTCTTAGAGTCTGGATTGATGCTTAAATGGGAGTCCCAGAATCCGGATTAACACTTCAACCTGTGTACTTTTCTGCCATTATACTTACTTTTCTGTCACTGTACTTGTTGTACCATTCCGGACTCCGGGAGTACAATTTAAGAATCAATCCGGATTTTAGGAGTCCATAAACCTTATTTGTGAAAGACAAAAAAAAAACAGTATTATTTGTAAAAAAATTTTAAAAAAATAGCATTATTCTTGAAAAAAAAATTCCCATAAGCTTCCCCATTCCATGTTAATAACCTAGATCGCAACAATTACATAACTAAATTCAACTGTTGTTTAGATTAAATTTCTATTAGTTGACGGTGGAAAGATTAAAGATACTATGCCTCCTGAAGTAGTTAGAAGACCTTAAGATTTAATAACTGCAAAAAATTAAATGAGCATATGAAAATGCATAAAGTTAAAAGAAAATTTACTTGTTATTTGAACGACAAGTTGATATTATTACGATTTATTAAATAATAAAATAGATTTTTGAACATAAAAAGAGTTTTAAACGTTTGGAAGGATATGAAGGTAATTATAAAGTTTAGAAGGATATAGAGATAATTTATAAATTTAAGAAGAATATAAAAATAATTTATGAGTTTTACAAGAATATAAAAGAAAATATCCGTAGAATTTATGTTCCGGCCAATGCTGACTCATCGTGTAGATACATTGAACCTGTCTTTACCCTTAAGCAACAAAATGGTTAGAATGTTGATATTTTCTTATGTATATTTAGACCAAAGCCTCGTCAGCAACTTCTAAACTCGTCGATCGCAAGACACAGTTGGCATGCCTTCATCCTTTGCAACTCATCCGTAGGCACTCGTCGTGGTAGGGACAAGTTTGAAGATCTTCATCCTTGCAACTCATCAGTATGCACTCGTCGTGGTAGGGACAAGTTTGAAGATCTCGTTGGAAGCATGTGTGAGGGGGGAGGGGTTAATTTTTTATATATATTCTAAGTGGGAATGTGTAACGACCCGAATTTGTAAATAAATAAAATATGTAAAAATATGATAATTATGGATAAATCATATAAAACACGTAGGAATTGGTTTCGTGTCGTTTGGACACCGTATGAGGAAGTTATGGGCGAAACCGGGTCGAGACTAGTTGGGAAAAATGCAGCCCTGCTGCCATCGATAGTTCGCGACGCGAACTCTACTTCGCGATCGCGAAGTAGCTCCAGGGAGTTTGGCACTTGGTCGCTAAGTAGATCGCGTTCTGTTAGCGATCGTGAAGATGGCGTACGATTTGCATAGTTAGCGACGCGAACTACTTCGCGTCGCGAAGTTCGGTCGACCAGCATTAAAGACGGGTTGAGCTCATTTATTGCAAAGAAAAACCCTAGTTTTCTCCCACTCGAGCTTGTGAACGAATTTGGGTGTAAATCACCATTTGGAGCTGATTTCTTCATCAAATCTTGTGATTCTTCACTCCTAGTTGAAGATTAAAGGTATATCTTCACTCCCTTGTAGTTGTAGCTTTAGATCTATGGGTTTAGAAGCTTGGGGTTGAAACCCTAGTTCTTGGGTTGGTGATTTATGGTGAAATAAATGGTGTATACACTTAATAGATGATATATTAGCAAGGAAAACAAGTGTATGAATATGATTTGTAAGAATCTTAAGGATTGGTCAAACCTAGGGTTTGGTAAATCACCATATTTGGGGGAAATGGTTGATGGTTGTTATCTAGAGGTAGATGAACACATTGGTAGTAGTTTGTAATGATAATCTTGTTGTGATAATTGTTCTAGACATTTGGTGAAGTATTGAAGGGGACGATTTGTGAACAAGGAACCGGCGGAAAGAATACGGTTAAAGCATCTTTATTGCTAAGGTGAGTACGTGTGGAATTTACTGAGTACATAGCCCTTTTAAATATTTCATTACTTGTGTTATGGTCTATTTGCTTATTTGTGTAGACTAGTAGTTGATAGTTAGTTATATCGATGATAGTATTGAACTAACTTGTTTGATGATGAAAGTGATAGCCGAGAGCTAGATTGGCATAACCATAGGGTTATGATGAGATTGAGATGATGTGATGACACGGGAGACTCCCCGGTCATGAGGTGTGGATTGAGGGGCAGTTGGGATGTAATTCTCATCGACTCTTCCACGTTAGTAGTCTTACTCATTGGACGTATTCCGGTGGGCAAGGCAGGTATCGGTAGCGTGGGCGATCCTATTGCCGGTACCTTGTTTCTAGTTAGCTCGGGGGCGTCCCGATAACTAGATATGTATGTGATTCTAGCTAGTTCGGGGGCAACCCGATAGTTAGAAGTGATTGCTAGGTAAGCAAGGTTGATAGGGTCACACTGAGGTGACTAGACTGGATAGTTGGATATATATGTATGTATATTGATTGGTTATATGAAACGTGACATTTCATTTTTATTACCGGGTCTAAACCCATGTAGCTCACAAGACGTTTTTGTCTCACGTACTCCTTGTTTGTTTTGCTATGTACTCAGGTTCGGGATCGAAGGTTTAGGTACGCATGGATAGAGATGCGGGACCTAGAATAGAAGAACACTAGATTGGATTTAGTCTTAGCTTGGTGATGATCTATTTTGTAACACCTACTTTTATACTCTGATTTCATACCAAGGTTTTTGTAAATCTAAATTTGGGGATGTTCTTCTATTTATAAAATGTTTTATTTTGGCCAATATTTTGTATTAAAATTTGAGGTGTTACAGAATGTGTTAGTGATGAGTTGTTGTTGGCACAATCTTATTAGTAACTCGTCGGCAGGGAAAAGGTGTTGGGAAAGTGGTCTCTGTAATCCCCAACAAACACCACCCTGCTAAAAACGATAAAAAAATGAACACAAGAATATACGTGGAAACTCCAAAACCGGAGAAAAACCACAGGCCTCCAGAGAGAAAAACTCCACTATATGATAAATTTTACAATCATATAGACTAATCTCTCAAGCCAACCCCCACACTCTCCAAAGATTTGACTCACCACTCTCTACTCTATACAAGAGATACAAGAAAGAAAGAATCAAAACTTAAAGTGTATATTTGATTAGTGCACTTTGAAACCAAAGCCTTGGACGCCTTTTATAGGCATGAAATCCTCTCCACCTTTCTTCACTCTACCAATGTGGGATGAAAAACACATTCTTTTATTCTTGCCAAAATCTCCATCAAACTCCACCTTGGCTACAATAAAAGAAAAAACATGCATTCCACATTTAGAGAAACATTGTCTAAAACGACAATCATAATTCTCAAATCAGAGAACTATCGTACTCCACCATAAAAGAGTATCATCACTTAGAATATTGAAATTCTAAGAACTTCCCAACGGCACATGTCGAAACCTTGCTGAAACATTTATGGTGCAACTTCCCTTTTTGGCTATAGCGGAAGTTCATCAGCCATCGACATCATTTTCCACCACACATCTTGCATCCTTGCCAAACCAATGCCCATGTGGAACTCGTGGATCCGCTAACACATCCTCTATCATGGCGCGGACAAACCATGAGGATCTACCGTCTCAAAAGAATTCGTCTCCATTAGGAATATAAGATTCCTTGAGATCATAGGTTGACCTTGAGACTTTATAATAAGTTTAGGGTTGAACCTAGGGGACCGATGAAATTTGTTATGATGTTGGATATTGAGTCTTATGAGACTAATGAGTTGTACACAGGGTACTAAATGTTTAATGTCTTTCGTATAGTCTTGATCGAAAGTGATGGTGAATACTCGTAGAAGTGGTAAAGCCCCGGAGGGCCGGGAGGGAGAGGTACCTCATGTAGAGGTTGTGGTGGAACAGGAAAGTCCACCGTCGATGCACCGGGATGGTGAATCGGAAGTCGGAGCTAATAGAACTCCGGTAACCATGGCGGACCTCCAAACTATAATCGACCAAATCAAGGGAACGGTGGCCGAAGAAGTGCACCGTATTATTGGAGACCGTGAAAGGTCGGGTGGAGACCGCGAATCCGAGGCTAGATCGGAGGAGAAAACCGGGGGTAGTGGCACCGGGGAGGGGAAGTCCTCCACGGGTGGCCAAAGTGATGCTAGGGCTAGGCCCATTATGAAAGAAGGTTGTTCGTTTAAATCCTTCATGGCTTGTAAGCCAAATGTGTATTCGGGTAGTTCGGACCCGAAAATAACCATGAGATGGATCCGAGAAACCGAGAGGGTTATCGGAAGTAGCAAGTGTAAGGATGTTGATATGGTGACGTATGCGTCACAATTGTTAAAAGAAGATGCCATGGTGTGGTGGGACATTGTGTATGAGACCCTCGGGAAGGAGGTGGTTGAAAAGATGTCGTGGGATGAGTTTACCACGAGATTGAAAAAGAAATTTTGTCCCGAAAGGGATTTGGAAAAGATGCACGAAAAGTTTGTGACCCTTAAGAAGGGTGATATGTCGGTGGAGGAATATTCGAGGGAATTCACGGGATTGCTCCCGTTTGTTGCTAAAACCTACTCGGATGAGAGGTTGAGGGTGGTCCGGTATGCTAGTGGGTTACCGTGGGACTACCAATTAGAGGTGAAGAGGGCGGTTTCACTAGATGAGGCCATTAGTGCCGCCCGGGGAGTGGAAGAAGTGAACGAGGCACGGGTTGCCGAAAGGGCCCAAGTGGGCGAGAAAAGGAAGGCGGAGAGCGGCTCTAGTTCGTTCAAAAAGGGGAAGTTCACTTCGAACTTCTCTAAACAAGGAAGTGTTGGCCCGTGCAAGAAATGCGGGAAAAATCATACCGGCATATGCCGAGGGGAGCCGAAATCTTGTTTTAGTTGTGGGAGGGCGGGGCACATAGCCCGAGATTGTAGGGCCAAGTCGATGGCCGATGTTGAGTGTTTCTCGTGTCACGAGAAGGGGCACTATAGCAATGCGTGCCCAAAGAAGGGGACCGAATCGTTGGTGTCCACGGCTCAAAAGAAGGTGGAGCCGGCTAAGGTGAAGGGGCGGTCCTTCCAACTTACTCGGGAGGAGGCGAAGGAGGCACACGATGTGGTGTCAGGTACTCTATTCATTAACTCCTTGCCAACTCATATTTTGTTTGATTCGGGTTCTAACTATTCATTTGTGTCTTATGAGTTTGGTTGTAAATTGAATGTGCCGTCCGAGATGTTAGATGAGGTTTATGAGATAGAAGTAGCCGACGGGAAAACGTCTATGGTTGAATGTATCTATAGAAATTGTGAAATAGAGATAGACGGTAGAAAGTTTAAAGTGGATTTGTTGCCCATGGGAATTAGGGCATTTGATGTGGTTATCGGTATGGATTGGTTGGGTATGAACCAAGCCAAGATTTTGTGTGGGAAGAAAATTGTGTCGATTAGGACACCCGAGAACGAGAAAGTGTACGTATACGGGGAGAAACGACATCATATGCCTAATGTGATTACCGCCATTAAGGCGAGAAAAAGTATATCGAAAGGGTGTGCATCGTTTATTGCATATGTATTAGATGGCCGAAAAGAAAAGAAATGGATGATGTCAAAATTATTCGGGATTTCCCCGAGGTATTTCCCGATGACTTGCCCGGTTTGCCACCGGAGAGACAAGTCGAGTTTAAGATTGATTTAGTTCCGGGGGCGACGCCGATTGCTCGTGCTCCCTATCGTTTAGCTCCACCGAAATGCGGGAATTGATGACTCAATTGCAAGACTTGTTAGACAAGGGTTTTATTCGTCCGAGTTCGTCACCGTGGGGCGCACCGGTGTTATTTGTTAAAAAGAAGGACGGTTCAATGAGAATGTGTATCGACTACCGAGAATTGAACAAGGTAACTATTAAGAACCGTTACCCGTTGCCGAGAATTGACGACCTATTCGACCAATTGCAAGGTGCTAGTTATTTCTCGAAAATTGATTTGAGGTCGGGTTATCACCAAGTTCGGGTGAAAGAAGGCGACACCGAGAAGACGGCTTTTCGTACACGTTACGGTCATTATGAATTCCTAGTGATGCCGTTTGGTCTTACAAACGCACCGGCTATTTTTATGGATTTGATGAATCGGGTTTGTAAACCGTTCCTTGATAAGTTTTTGATTGTGTTTATTGATGACATTTTGATTTATTCGAAAACCGAGGAAGAACACGAAGGTCATTTGAGGCTTGTTTTAGACGTGTTAAAACGAGAAAAGTTGTATGCCAAATTCTCGAAGTGTGAATTTTGGTTGCGGGAAGTACAATTCTTAGGTCACGTGGTGACGTGTGATGGTATTAAGGTTGACCCGTCCAAG
The DNA here is from genome assembly GCA_963853835.1 of Calendula officinalis. Taxonomy (NCBI): domain Eukaryota; kingdom Viridiplantae; phylum Streptophyta; class Magnoliopsida; order Asterales; family Asteraceae; genus Calendula; species Calendula officinalis. Next base: position 69,680,947 of record OY970828.1, read on the forward strand.
ATTGAAGCGGTGTCAAATTGGGAGCCTCCGAGAACTCCTACCGAGGTTAGAAGTTTTCTTGGATTGGCCGGTTATTACCGAAGGTTTATACAAGATTTCTCGAGAATCGCGATTCCACTCACGAAGTTAACGAGAAAAAGTGAGAAGTTTGTATGGGAAAAGAAGCAAGAAGAGGCGTTTAAGTTGTTGAAAGAAAAGTTATGTGACGCGCCGATTCTTACGTTACCGGATGGTATGGAAGATTTTGTGGTTTATAGTGACGCGTCGAATCAAGGGCTCGGTTGTGTGTTGATGCAAAGAGGAAAGGTGATCGCGTATGCCTCGCGACAATTGAAGAATGCGGAATTGAGGTACACGACACACGACTTGGAGTTGGCGGCGATTATATTTGCTTTGAAATTGTGGAGGCATTATTTGTATGGTACTCGGTGTACATTGTACACGGATCATAAGAGTTTGCAATATGTGTTTACACAAAAAGACCTTAATATGCGACAAAGAAGGTGGATCGAGTTGATTGCCGATTATGATTGTGAAATTGTGTATCACGCGGGTAAGGCGAATGTGGTGGCCGATGCCTTGAGCCGAAAGGTATATGAAAAACCGAACCGGGGAATTTTATCACGTATAGAAGTCGTCTCGAGCATCATCGAAAGAATCAAGAATGCCCAACGAGAGGTTATGGGAAAAGACGAGTTAAGACAAGAACGGTTAGGTAAGAACCAACATTTCCTCGAGAATGTACAAGGGTTGAAGACCGTAGGCGGTCGTATTTGGGTTCCTAAATTCGGGGGTATCCGAAAAGAGTTGTTGTACGATGTGCACAAATCGAAGTATTCAATTCACCCGGGAAGTACAAAGACGTACCAAGATATGAAACGGGTTTATTGGTGGCCCGGAATGAAAACGAGAGTGGCCAAGTACATCTCTAAGTGTGCCACGTGTGCACAAGTGAAAGCCGAGCATCAAGTACCGTATGGGGTAGCTCAATCATTGGTTGTACCGGCCGGGAAGTGGGAAGATATAACTATGGATTTCATAGTGGGTTTACCGAAGACTAGTAGAGGTCACGATGCCATTTGGGTCATAGTTGACCGGTTGACCAAGAGTGCGTTATTTTTAGCAATTCGGGAAACGTTGCCACTCGAGAAGTTGGCTAAGTTATATGTTGATGAGGTGGTTCGACTCCATGGGGTTCCGTTATCGATTGTATCCGATAGAGACGCGAGGTTTACCTCGAGATTTTGGCGGTCCTTACAAGAAGAGTTGGGTACAAAGTTGCGGTTGAGCACGGCTTATCACCCGCAAACCGACGGTCAAAGTGAAAGAACGATTCAAACGGTTGAAGACATGTTGAGATCGTGTGTGCTAGATTTCGGTGGTAAATGGGATGAACATTTACCGTTAGTCGAGTTCTCGTATAATAATAGCTATCACTCGACTATTAAGATGCCGCCATATGAGGCGTTGTATGGGAGAAAATGTAGAACTCCATCTTGTTGGTTGGAAGCGGGAGAGACGAAACTCACGGGTCCCGAGATCGTGAGGGTGACGAATGAAAAGATTGGTATTATTCAAAACAACATGAAAGTCGCCCAAGATAGACAACGAAGTTATTCGGGTTTGAAGAAAAGACCATACGACTTGGATGTCGGTGATATGGTGATGTTGAAAGTGTCACCTTGGAAAGGTGTAATGCGGTTTGGTAAGAAAGGGAAACTAAGTCCAAGGTATGTTGGACCGTTTAAGATATTGAAACGGGTCGGGCTTCAAGCTTTTAAGTTGGAACTTCCACCCGAGCTTCAAGGTGTGCATGACACCTTTCACGTGAGTTATTTGAAGAAGTTTATCGGGGAAGTTGAAAATATCATTCCGTTGCAAGAGTTGCGGGTTGACGGCCCGAACCGGTTGATTGAAGAGCCCGAGGCCATATTGGAAACGAAAACAAAGAAACTTCGGAATAAGGAGATCGAGTTGGTATTGGTCAAGTGGAAACATTCACTTGGGCCGAATTTGACTTGGGAAGTCAAGGACGAGATTCGGAAGAGGTACCCGGATTTCGTGAACTATGATGAGATTCCGAGGACGGAATCTTCTTAAGGGGTAGATAGTTGTAACGACCCGAATTTGTAAATAAATAAAATATGTAAAAATATGATAATTATGGATAAATCATATAAAACACGTAGGAATTGGTTTCGTGTCGTTTGGACACCGTATGAGGAAGTTATGGGCGAAACCGGGTCGAGACTAGTTGGGAAAAATGCAGCCCTGCTGCCATCGATAGTTCGCGACGCGAACTCTACTTCGCGATCGCGAAGTAGCTCCAGGGAGTTTGGCACTTGGTCGCTAAGTAGATCGCGTTCTGTTAGCGATCGTGAAGATGGCGTACGATTTGCATAGTTAGCGACGCGAACTACTTCGCGTCGCGAAGTTCGGTCGACCAGCATTAAAGACGGGTTGAGCTCATTTATTGCAAAGAAAAACCCTAGTTTTCTCCCACTCGAGCTTGTGAACGAATTTGGGTGTAAACCACCATTTGGAGCTGATTTCTTCATCAAATCTTGTGATTCTTCACTCCTAGTTGAAGATTAAAGGTATATCTTCACTCCCTTGTAGTTGTAGCTTTAGATCTATGGGTTTAGAAGCTTGGGGTTGAAACCCTAGTTCTTGGGTTGGTGATTTATGGTGAAATAAATGGTGTATACACTTAATAGATGATATATTAGCAAGGAAAACAAGTGTATGAATATGATTTGTAAGAATCTTAAGGATTGGTCAAACCTAGGGTTTGGTAAATCACCATATTTGGGGGAAATGGTTGATGGTTGTTATCTAGAGGTAGATGAACACATTGGTAGTAGTTTGTAATGATAATCTTGTTGTGATAATTGTTCTAGACATTTGGTGAAGTATTGAAGGGGACGATTTGTGAACAAGGAACCGGCGGAAAGAATACGGTTAAAGCATCTTTATTGCTAAGGTGAGTACGTGTGGAATTTACTGAGTACATAGCCCTTTTAAATATTTCATTACTTGTGTTATGGTCTATTTGCTTATTTGTGTAGACTAGTAGTTGATAGTTAGTTATATCGATGATAGTATTGAACTAACTTGTTTGATGATGAAAGTGATAGCCGAGAGCTAGAATGGCATAACCATAGGGTTATGATGAGATTGAGATGATGTGATGACACGGGAGACTCCCCGGTCATGAGGTGTGGATTGAGGGGCAGTTGGGATGTAATTCTCATCGACTCTTCCACGTTAGTAGTCTTACTCATTGGACGTATTCCGGTGGGCAAGGCAGGTATCGGTAGCGTGGGCGATCCTATTGCCGGTACCTTGTTTCTAGTTAGCTCGGGGGCGTCCCGATAACTAGATATGTATGTGATTCTAGCTAGTTCGGGGGCAACCCGATAGTTAGAAGTGATTGCTAGGTAAGCAAGGTTGATAGGGTCACACTGAGGTGACTAGACTGGATAGTTGGATATATATGTATGTATATTGATTGGTTATATGAAACGTGACATTTCATTTTTATTACCGGGTCTAAACCCATGTAGCTCACGAGACGTTTTTGTCTCACGTACTCCTTGTTTGTTTTGCTATGTACTCAGGTTCGGGATCGAAGGTTTAGGTACGCATGGATAGAGATGCGGGACCTAGAATAGAAGAACACTAGATTGGATTTAGTCTTAGCTTGGTGATGATCTATTTTGTAACACCTACTTTTATACTCTGATTTCATACCAAGGTTTTTGTAAATCTAAATTTGGGGATGTTCTTCTATTTATAAAATGTTTTATTTTGGCCAATATTTTGTATTAAAATTTGAGGTGTTACAGAATGTGTTAGTGATGAGTTGTTGTTGGCACAATCTTATTAGTAACTCGTCGGCAGGGAAAAGGTGTTGGGAAAGTGGTCTCTGTAATCCCCAACAAACACCACCCTGCTAAAAACGATAAAAAAATGAACACAAGAATATACGTGGAAACTCCAAAACCGGAGAAAAACCACAGGCCTCCAGAGAGAAAAACTCCACTATATGATAAATTTTACAATCATATAGACTAATCTCTCAAGCCAACCCCCACACTCTCCAAAGATTTGACTCACCACTCTCTACTCTATACAAGAGATACAAGAAAGAAAGAATCAAAACTTAAAGTGTATATTTGATTAGTGCACTTTGAAACCAAAGCCTTGGACGCCTTTTATAGGCATGAAATCCTCTCCACCTTTCTTCACTCTACCAATGTGGGATGAAAAACACATTCTTTTATTCTTGCCAAAATCTCCATCAAACTCCACCTTGGCTACAATAAAAGAAAAAACATGCATTCCACATTTAGAGAAACATTGTCTAAAACGACAATCATAATTCTCAAATCAGAGAACTATCGTACTCCACCATAAAAGAGTATCATCACTTAGAATATTGAAATTCTAAGAACTTCCCAACGGCACATGTCGAAACCTTGCTGAAACATTTATGGTGCAACTTCCCTTTTTGGCTATAGCGGAAGTTCATCAGCCATCGACATCATTTTCCACCACACATCTTGCATCCTTGCCAAACCAATGCCCATGTGGAACTCGTGGATCCGCTAACACATCCTCTATCATGGCGCGGACAAACCATGAGGATCTACCGTCTCAAAAGAATTCGTCTCCATTGGAGATGACAGAGACAACGTTAGCTGACTCGGAGCCCTTTGCCGCATCTGCTCCACCTGGACAATTGCTTTTCACATGCCCAGACTGTCCACACTTCCAGCCAGTCACATTCTTCCTAGAGTTCTTCCTCTTCTCGTTCCTGGACACCAAAACGGTACCTTCTGATGAAGTAACGTTGCCACCTTCCAATCTCTTCTCCTCGGACAGGAGTTTGCTAGTGACATCTTCATACTTCAGAATTTCTTTCCCATACATCAGAATAGGTTTCATGTGCTCATAAGAAGATGGCAAAGATAATATAAGTCTCAAAGCCTTATCTTCATCTTCAACCTCAACTCCAATGGCCTCAAGTTCTGAAACGATATTATTAAGAACACTCAGATGATCTGACATTTTTGTATCTCCATTCATACGAAAAGTATGAAATTGTTCCTTGAGATAGAACCGATTCGAGATGCCTTTTCCCTGATATAATTGCTCAAGCTTCTCCAAGAGTTCTTTCGTCGTTGATATCCCGTGCACATTCGCAAGAACATTCTTTGCAAGACATAAGCGAATTGCACTTGCCGCTCTCAAATCCATATCATCTCATTCTTCATCATGAACTTACTGCCCTTGCCTAAATCACTGCTGGAACCAAAGGTTGGTTTACCCCTTAAAGCCTTGTGTAACCCGGACTGAATCAATACATCCTTGACTTGAACTTGCCACAAGCCAAAAATGATCCTTCCATCAAATTTCTCAACATCGTACCTCAGAGTGCTGAACTTTAACATCGTAACTGTGTCTCACCACCATATTTTGTATACTAGAAAAGTGTAACTAACCAATGAGTAGTATACCCAACAAAGGATTCTCGGGAAAGAGAGATGAGTCACAATGGACATACTTAATTACCAGTTTTTCCTTAGCCAGAACCTTCCCAAGATATACACCCACTTCAGGTTCAAACACAATTCTATCGTACACAAAATAAAAATAGAAAATCCGTTTTCTGATGTGGAAGATCAGTCAACGTTGCAACCACAGAGCATATGACGAACCTCTAAAACCGAGACCTCGCTTAGCCTGGAGCTCTGATACCACTTGTTGGGAAAGTGGTCTCTGTAATTCCCAACAAATACCACCCTGCTAAAAACGATAAGAAAAATGAACACAAGAATATACGTGGAAACTCCGAAACCGGAGAAAAACCACAGGCCCCCAGAGAGAAAAACTCTACTATATGATAAATTTTACAATCATATAGACTAATCTTTCAAGCCAACCCCCAAATACCCTCACACTCTCCAATGATTTGACTCACCACTCCCTACTTTATACTTCCTCCGATTCAAAATAAGTGATACACTTTGAATTTCACGGATTTTGAGACAAAAGTTTATAATAATGGTTAAATTAGATTAATTGGATGGTTAGTGGGAAATGGGTCCCACACTTTTGAATAAAGTGAAGTTAATGATGTTTAAAAGTAAAAGTAAGGGTAAAGGGGTCTTTTCACTTTGTTAAAGTAGATAGTTAGTGTAGGTCTCACTACTTTTTGCCAATGTTTTAAAACCCGGATTTTGAATCATACCGGCCGATGTCTTAAAAACGGTCGAACCGGTCGGACCGTTTAAACCGGACGGTTGGACCGGATTACAATTGTTAAGGTAAATTAAATAAATAGTTTTCTATAATCTATAGTTTGCTTGATCACACTTCAATTAAATATATACTTTGTTATATCATCAACCATGGTATGATAAGTTTGTTTGATTACACTCTAATTTAAACAATGAAGATAATATTAAAGAAAAAAATAACATGTAGCGATTGAATCTATATGATTTTTATGCTGAATAAGTTTCAAAATATTTGAAAACTAAAAGAAGAAAATTTGAAAGGAAAAAGTAACAATAGAAAATAACTTCTGTTTAATCCCACATTAAAGATATAAAAGAAAATTAAACAGAAAGAGGTATTTTGATCCCACATCGAAAAGTTGAAAGAAATTTAAAGGGAAAGGGGCGTATAAAAGTGGGGGCATAGCACTATTCTTGCTAAACAAAAGCCTAACGTGGTGCAAAAAGCACCGGTTTAATCCGGTTCAACCCGGTTTTGGATGGTCTTTGACTAAACTGGCCGGTCTTGTCCGGTTCATTTTTGGCTGGTTCAACCGCTTCTAGTGAACCGGTAGTATACATTTTTTCTGGTTCGGTCCAACCCGGTCTTTAAAACACTGCTTTTTGCCAAATAAGGTATTTTTTCAAAGTGTACCACTTATTTTGATACACCCCAAAAAGGAAAGTGTATCACTTATTTTGAATCAGAGGAAGTATAAGGAATACAAAAAAGAAAGAATAAAAAACTTAAAGTGTATATTTGATTAGTGCACTTTGAAACCAAAAGTCTTGGACTCTTTTTATAGGCATAAAATCCTCTCCACGTTTCTTCACTCTACCAATGTGGGATGAAAAACACATTCTTTTATTCTTGCCAAAATCTCCATCAAAAGAGTGATGCGACACTACTCACGAAAGTAGTTAAAAAATGTATCAGGTTAGGAGAAGCTATCATAACGTATGCCATTTATTCAACATCCTGATTTGTCAACATTTGTTTAGTTGACACATGGGAAATCATGTTTCGACTGTTATATACCCTTCGTTATCAAGAAATAATTAGAAATTTGTAGAAAGACGGCTTTACAAATTCTACTAATATTTATATTCATCTGATTCTTATTAAGAAATATGCTTTTCATTTTTGCAATTTCAAAATAAGTTATACACTTTAATAATTTATCTTATGTGGTAAAATATAATGCATCACACTTACTACCTATATCTTTTAATATAATTAAAATTATTATTTACACTTACTTTTTACTTTTAAATATCGTTAAAATCATTTTATTAAAAGTTTATCAAATTTACACTCACTAACTATCTAATTTAATATATTTTAATTATTATATATTTTAACTCAAAAAACTTCAAAATTAATAATGTATCTCTTAAATTAAATCAGAGAAAGTACATATAATATTGAAATTGAAATACCGCCACCATACATACGTGTCTTCTTATGTAGAAAATAAATCGAAGATACTTTTTTCATCAAATGAATACAATAACGGACACCATTTAAGAGTTTTTCGTGGCAAGGGACCCTTTGGCTGATATTTTTGACCTCACAGGCTATTACTGAAATATAATTAATTGACACGGGTAAAATGATAATTGACATAGAGGAGGGACCACTAATAAATGTGAAAAGAAGTTTATAGTTGCGTTCTAGGAGTACCATCATTTTTATGAAATTTTGAGGAATAAATTTTAATCATTGATCAATAAGATCTAATGATCAAGATTAATCACGTATTTTATAGACTGAGGGGTTAAGATTAATCACGTATCAAGATTAATGATCTAATGATCAAGATCTATATATATTATATATATAGGGTTAGGATCCGGTGAGTACTCAAAATCGGTGAGGACTGCGAGGACAATTCTCAACCAATCAATTTAAAAAAAATGGATCATTGTCAGAATTTTAGGATCTTTATGAGAATGTCAATGATCCAAAACTCTGAAAATGATCCTAATTTTTAAAAATGATTATTTGAGAATTGTCTTTACAATCCTCACCAAAATTTAAGTACTCACCCGATCTCACTTCTATATATATATTTTTTTTCCTTTTTTTAGATTTTTTTTTGTTTTTTTAAATATGTGTAATTTTTTTATTATTATTTTTTTAAATATTATTATTTTTCATTAATAACACATAATGTGATTGCATACTGAATCACATGTGATTGAACTAAAATATAACATGTGATTAAATATACAATCAGATGTGATTTTACATTAAAATCACATGTGATTAAGTACTACATGATCAGTCTAAGGATATCACCACTAATTATCCCCTAAAAACGTGAGCCCAAAAGAAATGAAACTTTTTTAAAGGACGAAGTGAGTAGTTGATAAGATTTTCAGTTAATACTATCTCATTTAAGTAAAATTATTATATTATTGAAAAATGAAAAAGATATTAACATGATTCTAAAAGGATTGTCTTGGCTTCTGTTATGGCTCGCCAAGACGTGCGGTATGACCATGTCATCACACCATGGTCCAAAGCTTGAGTGTAAGATGTGCATATGCTAAGTTGCAAGTTGACTCACATTTAAACATGATGAATTTTATTATAAACTAGTGGAATTTCACCCGCGCGATGCCGCGGGGAATTTCCATATGATACCTAAAAGATCGTTTACTAATATATTCTTATAATACTAAAAAGATTGTTCGATATGATACAAATGCTACCCGCAAAACATGTGATTGCTCTTAGATTAGTCGGCTCACAAAGAAGGTGTTAACAAAACTATTATTTATTTGTAGGGGATAGTTAATGATGTCCTTAGTAATAATTATAATTAAAATATAAAATTAGTTTAGATAGAGAAAGTATTTTAGGAGATAGTTAGTGATAAAGTCATTAATAATATTATATTATTAAGTGGACCCGATAAAAAATGTATCTTATACAAAACAAAAATATAAGGACCTATTTGGTATTTTCTGGAAGTAGTTTAAATTAGAGTAAATAAAAAAAAGTATGTATGTAAACTTGAAGAGCTCCACCGGCTAGAAACAAAAGATCCTAAAAGTCAATAAAAGAGGCGTAAAGAAGAAAATTAAATTATTTTTTTTAACCTACATGCTACTATTCATCAAATTGCAAATTGTATATATACTAATTTATAATGATGTGTGTTTTACTTTTTCATTTTTTTATTTTAACAAGAAGATAGAATATAAAACAAAAGGATCGGACACTACTCAATGTCAAGTGGTTGGTTTTTGAGAGAGTGGGTCCAGTCCTTGCGCCACACCGGACCAATCATGAATTGGGTGACCATCGGGTACTTTTTCAAAAAAGAAAGAAATATTTAGACTATACGGTATGGGCATTTTTGCCATGGTGTGATGATGATGTAGAGGTGACGTGGAAGGCATTACACCGTGGTTGGAAAGGGTACACCATCCCGCACATGTGGTCAATGTGGTGTGGTGTTATGTGGCTACGGCCACGACTCATAACGGGCGTGGTGCGAAGTTTCGAGGGGGTTGTTTAATAAAATATTCAATTAAAATGATGTGATTGGTGTGGTGAGTATTTCTAGAACATATTTAATCAATCAAGCCATTTCTAGATGGAGACATCACCAATTTCTTTATCTTTTTGAACTTTATTATATCAATCTTTAAACTTTTCATTTATCTATACAAGGCTCGTGGGTATACGACTTCATAGCGTGAATACATCTTAAGGGCATGTTCGGCAATGTTTTGGAAAAGCTACTTATTGACTTATTGGCTTCTTGAGAAGGCAAAATCAAAAAGTAAGGGGCTCCTTACTTCTTGATTTTGGCTTCTCAAGAAGTCAATAAGTCAATAAGCACTTTTGAAAAGCTTATCCAAATATGTCCTAAGTTGCAAGACATCACGGCGTAAAGAGCCATGGACCACCGCCTCCTCCAGTCCTCCGCCCTCTGCACCACGAGAGACTGCCGTTTTTAAGCACAAAGCACGGTGTGAACCAATCAGAAGATCGCCCCTTTCCACATGTGATGGGCTTGAAATATGACGTTACATTTATTTAGTATTGTCACGTTGGCCCATACCCACCAACATAAAGTTTACATAAATGAGCCACAGGTGATTGGTACTATGATTTTCGCTTACCAAACACGTGTTTTAATGTTATGGTGTAAATATCTTCTACATTTATTATCGAGTTAATTACCAATTTAGATATAAAAAAAATGAGAGACTACCATTTAAAAGTGTTATACTTCGATCTTTCCAAAATAAACCGTGCGACTTGGGAGACTTGAGCAGTACTAACTGAGAGCAGCACTAACGAGCAGCACTAAATCTTGAGCAGTACTAACGAGCAGTTTTAACAAGGTTGAGCAGTACTAACGAGCAGTATTAACAAAGTGAGCAACACTAACTCGGACACGTGGCGGCGTTCTAGTGGAGTTACACGGTCGCACGTTCGTACACACAGTCGCACAGTCTATTTTAAGAATAATTGAAATACAAATCTAAACTTGGGAAAATTTTGTTTCATTTGTTCCAAATTAGGAAATCACCCCTAATATTATCTGAACCTTCAATTGCTTCGATGCTCTATATATATTTGATTTACAAATTTATGTAATAACAAGTTAGGCACCGACAGTTGTTTGTTTCATTCTGTTCATCCAAATAGAGCTACATTTACTTCCCCAAATTCTTCACTCTTCAATTGATCCATTGTTAGTTTCTAATATATATGCTGCTAATTAATTAACTTATATACAACATTTACGATTTTTTACTTTAATTTAGAACTTCTTTCTTCAACGATTAACACACTAGCATCATTTATTATAAAATGCATATTTTTATCGTGCAGCCAAATGAGATCGATGTTGTTTGTAGTATTTCTTCTGATTGTCTCCTCAACGGTTATCGAGTCACGGTCCCTGGTTAAGTCACTCCCAGGCTTGGCTGGTGACCTCCCCTTCAAACTTGAAACTGGGTAAGCTCGAGCATCTTCTTAATTTTATGAATATTGTCCGTTTGTCCCAATTTTATTGTCACATTTCTATCTTGGTTTGTTAAAAACTACAGTAATTGTGTATCCTAAGTCTCAACCAATCAAAAAACATTTTAGTGGAAAAGATAAATGTAATTAGTGACATAGTGTAATTAATGTATATTTCTTAAACTATGTGTGTCATTATCTGGTGGACAATAATATTGAGACAGAGGGAGTAGCTGAATATATAATTAGATATTCTAACTCTAAAGACAAGAATATTGTGGCTTAAGATACATCGGAGTAGGTGAATCCGATGAGGTGCAGTTGTTTTATTACTTCTTTGAGTCTGAAGGCAACCCGAAAGAAGACCCTCTCATATTTTGGCTCCTTGGAGGCCCTGGTTGTTCTGGTCTTTCTTCCATTGTGTACGAAATAGGTATTTTTTTTTTTTATCACATTTGCTGTTTTGTTAAATATTAAAGCAGCTTTTTGTATCTTATTCCAAACTATTAAGTTACTCTTTTGGTGGTACGTTGTTTAGGCCCATTCACTTTTGATTATGCAAATTTCACTCCGGAGAAGCCGATACTTGAGATAAAACCTCACAGTTGGACAAAGGTACGTGTCTAATTATTTCCCTGTTTTTTTGCTTCTTCGTTCATGCAATATTTCGTAATACAAGCTAACACTACAACCTAAAACGGTAATGTTTAACTTAATAATAGAGTTATTTTGGGTTGACATCATAACACGACTAGAAACTACTCGAATGACTAAATTGTAATTAATTAAAGTTTAATTAGCAAGTAAAAAGTCGGGTTTTATTTGGTTATGTCGTAGGAGAAACATTCAAGGAGGTCCATTACTTTTATCAAGTCCCGATAAACAAATCTCAACCATTGATTAATAAGATCTGATGATCAAGATTAATCACATATTATATACATAAAGGGGATTTTGGTCATTTGACACTTAAAAAAAATTCGATTTTTTTTTATTTTTTTTTATTTTTATTTTTTTATTGACCATTAGATGTGATTAATCTTGATCTTTGGATCTTATTGATCAATGGTAACATTAACACAGATTGGTTCCATTGATCTTAGAAATACCCGGGACAATTTAAACAAAAAACCACGTTAATTCAAGAATACTGTGGAATATAGAACAAAATTTTGGGAGAAAAAACTCAATACTATCATAAAATCAAGAATCAACTCTTTCAGAGTTTCAAACAAACATTAAATAAGGTCAAAATTTTTGAACGGGCCAAAATACACATATGGGTCTTAAACATAATCCAAAATTTTATGGTAAAAAAACAAAGAAGGCAAATAACTCTCTAGAACAACGTTTTTGGGCCCGAAAATTCCATAAGCCGCCTAAGGCTGTTTAGGAGCAGTAGCCCTCGTCGATACGGAACTTTTGAGTCGTCAACTAATGAGACGGAGACTCGACACAAAAGTTAAGCCAGTGCAACCTCGACTTCAAGGAACAAAAGGGTATGTTCCTCCACATTTAGGTCTGCATCAAGTTATTAAAGAAATTTAATAATAGTTCATCTCTCATATGTTCTTATCGGTTAATCCTTTATAGATAAAGGCTTGGTGTGTAAACATAATGATTAAATCTTAGAAGAGACATTCACTTCATTTCCTAGAAATGTTTCAATAAATAATTTAAGGTTGGTAATTGTAAACTTACAAAACAACTAGGGTTCTCATATTGTTATCTATAGAAAAGTTGAGATTACAATACAAAATAGATTAGAATTAGAATGTATATGGTAAATCTAGTTAATGGGCTAAACATAATGTCCAAACCAAAGAAGACCAATAATTATATTAGGCTAACACCCCCCCCCCCCCCCCCCCCCCCTCAAATTCATTATGCGAATGTAATAAGAATTAAGAGTTTATCAATAAAAATTTTGAAACCGAGGACCCGTCAATGGCTTTGTAAACATGCAAGCAATTTGTCAGGTGGATGGATGATGGTTGAGATCTAGTTATAAAATAAAGCTCCAAATACTACTAATCTAAACTACCACGTTCATAGGCAAATATACCTAATTGCGGGTAATATAACTTAGGCAAGTATTCGAGTTATCGAATCCTCAGGGAGCGACTTATGTGATCCAATGATCAGAAGTTAATATATTAGTTATGTTGATTAAAAGTTTCATTGTTTTGATTTATAAAGATTAAATTGATTAAAAAGATACCTGATAGTGAAATGGACTTGAGTTTAGAAGATTGTTTTCAAAAGATTAAAGTATATTCACTATGCATGACTTCATCTAGGTTTATGTCTGGTTATTAAGCCCCGATTACTTCTAATGTTCTAAAGGTCACGGTACAAGATTCCTTTTAATCCCGTTTAATAAACTAAACACAACTAATAGGAATTCCTTCTTTCAAAAGTTGTTATTTAATCACACATCGGGTTGTTAATCTTAATCGGTGTGGATTACATAAACCCTCTAACCTAGAACTTTCGTTACTACGATTAGACTTCCGATTTATCCTAACTTATTGGAATCTAATTTCAATCCCTATTCCTAGTGGATCGCCATCTAGGTCACTTGAGTGAAAAGATGAGCATATTAATAACTAGTTCAAATGTTGTCAATAGTTAAACTAATCACCAATAGACAAATTAAACGACAAAGATTAAAGGTATAAACCAAATGATTAATGCATTGACCAACAATTGTTCAAACAAAAGATAGCAAATCCTAATTATAACCAAACATAACCCTAAAATCAGTCACGCATAGTAGATATTAAGATTATTAGCCCATAGAGATGCTAATAATAACCAAACAAACATACGAATTCATAATACCAAACATTGTTTTGAGCGAAATAAGGAAAATCCAGTGAATTACTTGATTTGATGATGAATTCTCTTGAGAAATGCCTATTTTCGTACTACAACGGCCCAAAAACACAGTCTCGTTCGAAGTTATTTTCTAATTTGACATAATCTCGTATAAAAAACAAAGTCCCGCGTCACCTCGCGCCAGGCTCGCGACGCGAGGTCTGGTAAATTGAGTAAGTTTGGACGCGAGTAAGGTACATTGGACGCGAGTAAGGTACATTGGACGCGAGGTGGGCACGAGTAGCAAAACAGCGATTTCTGGTGCTCGACGCGAAGTGTCTCGCGCCTGGCTCGCGCCCAAGAGCCTCTTCATACTTTCAAGTTGTCTTTTTTATCTCCTTTTTAGCCCGTTTTGGCCATTCGATTATTCTTCGAACCTGAAATGCACAATAACTAGTAAATTGAGTAATTGAAATCCTATTAAAAACACACTCAATTTACGCGATATTGAACGATAATGAATATGTCTAAAAACGTCAATATCAAAATCCGACACTTAAACTTTGCTTGTCCTCAAGCAAATCATCAATTATATATCATTCACTAGCCACAATAAAGATCAATTCTTGACATTTCTTTCAATGCACGATTCGAACAAATTTCAGGAAAATTATTTGTTTTTGCGGATAAAATTTGTTAAAGCTTTTATGCTAAGATTTATGTACAGTTTTACCAAACTTTTCATTATTTTAACCCCTTTTTAATTACCCTATTTAATTTTTATTAGCCTAAGACCTACTCATTCTTGCATAATTCATAATTTTTACTTTTGCGAGAACTCCCAACTTGAAGATATTTTGAATTGAACACAGTTTAAAATTTTTGGCCAATGTGACTATTTATGATTGTTATGCACATTGTACATCGCATTTATTCAGCTTTTTGAATTTTTCGATAATTAACACCAGATCCAACCCTTACTTCGACTTACCAATAGACCCCTTATTGATTTATGATATATATTGGACATCATATTGGGCCGAAGGGGCTGTAACTGATGCAACATCCCGATTCATTGATTGTGTTAATTCTCGGCTTTCGCCATCTGAAGAAGCATGAGTATCCGAAGACTCATGGGGATCTGAAGTGTATAAAGGCCTGAAGTTTCAGTGTCACGGAAAGACACAAGTAAAACACAAGTTTGTATGTCACCGACAAAGGGAATCCTATGCAAATCTTCTAGAAGATATCGACGATCATAAAACGACAGAAATTACTGTCAAAATTCCGTTAGTAGTGCTCGTCGCACGAAATATCCTCTGCACCAACGGAATTCTTACACGTGGATTCGATCGTTCATTTCTTTGCCATCACGTTTCCCAAACGCTATAAATTGAAGACTTAACGGAAGAATTCCATGTGCACCCAACAAGTTCTCACTTTGCTAAAAGCTCCATCAGATATCATTAGGGGTGAGCATTTGGACCGAAAAAACCGAACCGAACCGAAAACCGACCGAAACCGAACCGAACCGAACCGAAACCGATAACATGTTATCGGTTCGGTTTCGGTTTTGAAAATTCATCGTTATCGGTTATCGGTTCTATCGGTTCGGTTCGGTTTTAGGAAAAGGATGAACATTTGGCCTAAAATAACCGAACCGAAACCGTACCGAACCGAAACCGAACCGAAACTGATAACATGTTATCGGTTCGGTTTCGGTTTTGAAAATTCATCGTTATCGGTTATCGGTTCGGTTCGGTTTTGGCCCGATAAGCACCCCTAGATATCATCCTTTAAGCAAAGTGTGAACAACCAATGATATCTCTGTTACTTGATTTGAGAATTGAATCTTAGTAACAAAGGTGTCTAGTCTTGTGCTTGATCATTTGTTGATCAATACTTGTCTTAGATAGTACTCCGTATTTGTTATTATCTACCTCTTATAAGTAGTTTAGTTAGGATTCGTGTTCTGGCTATTCCGCAACTACTTGTATCTTTGTTTATCATTATTGATTAGTAAAGAAGAGTTTAAAAATTGTTGAGTGTTACCATAATTTTTATTTGGTCAGTAAAAGCGTTTAAGTGTATTAAATCACTTATCACGGGACTAGCGGGTACCTATTACTATACCTCACAAGTTCTTACCCCTGAAGAAATTCTTCATTACAAAACTCCAATAGGACTAGAATTTGCCATCGAGTTGTGTAGTAATGAACTAAAAGAGAATCATCTCGTGCCATGTTTCCAGAACCAATAATAATCCCCAATAATCAAACCAAAGTTGACAAAACTAATGAACAATAATCGCCACAAATACAAACGTCAACAATAATCGCCAATATGAACAGACAAAACACAACCCTCTAATTAAATCGACAAAAACAGAAGAACCAAACCAAATGAATCACATAAATAAACAACAAAATCATACCTAAAATCGCCACAATTTTCAACTTCGTGAGTTGACCCAGTAGTATATACAACAACAATCATGAATAAAGAATCAGATGTGGCTCTGATGCCTGCATATAAACTTACAAGAACGAATAGGGTTTCATATTATTATCAGTAGAAAAGTTGAGATTACAATACAAAGGAAAAGACAATATACAAGGAAAACTTAATTATGGTAAACCTTAAACCAAAGGAGCCCAATAATTATATGAGACTAATAGTAATTTTATTATAAATTAGCCTTTTAATCTGTTTGATGTTAACAGGCAGCCAACATAATATTTATTGATCAACCTGCTGGGGCTGGATTCTCCTACGCAAGAAATCCTGAAGTTTACAACACAAGTGACACATTATCATCAATGAAATCATACCAATTTCTGAGGAAGGTATGGTGATGGATCAAAGGAACTTCATTTACATTTTTAGATACGTAGTAAAATAATAATAATAATAATACATGTTTATGTGTAACATAACAGTGGCTTATAGAGAATCCTGAATTTCAAAACAATCCATTATATGTTGGTTCTGAATCCTATATGGGCATAGTTCTTCCGCTGATAGTCCATGAAATATATAACGGTAGTTGTAAAGTCGTAAATACTTCAAGTCCTTGGCATATAGCTGCACTTTCTGATTTTTGTTTCTGCATTTTGTAGGTAACGAAGCTGGAGAAGAGCCACAACTCAACCTCAAAGTAAAAACTTATCAATGAGACATTATATTTTTGTTTCTTGTTTTAATTTGTTTCTACAATTCTAAAAGAAACACTTAGTTAATTTGATATTCATATTCCAATTTAGGGGTACTTGCTTGGTAATCCCTTAACAAATAGAAGTGGTGACTATAGTTCAAGAATCCCATATGCTCATCATATGGCACTCTTGTCAGATGAAATCTACAAGGTAAATCAAATATTTGAATACTTGAACATAATTCTTGGTGTAAGTTGCTTCCATCAAACAAATCTGCAATATATATATATTTGTAGTCAGCTGATGAAAATTGCGGAGGAGTGTACTTGAACGTAGATCCCAACAACCTTCCGTGCTTACGTGCCCTTGAAAGGGTAGATGAGGTAAAAACCTGGATTCCAATTTAAATCGTTAAATATATTCATTTTAATCTTTAACATATGTATAGATTATAACGCTTTCATACTTTTGATTATGTAGTGCCTTGGACAAATTAGCCTATCCCAGATTTTAGAGCCTTATTGTGAAATAATTAGAAATACATTAGATTCTGATCACTTCAGGAGGGGCTTAGGAGCTTTTGACAATACCTCTTCTGATAATTTCTCATTACCTCAAGTTAAGAAACAATGGTGTCGAGTAAGTATATTTCTCTGTTTGTCTCCTTAACTTAAGAACAAATTGTTAATTATTTATGAGTAAATTACACTAATCGTCTTTATGGTATGTACCAATATTACCATCGTCTTTTAGTTTAAAAAATTACACTAATAGTCCTTAATTCTGAAACCTTTGTCACCCATGGTCCTTTTGGTTAAACGTTGTTAAAATTTGCCTTTAATGTGTAATTATTCCAGGAAGACAACTATCTGTACTCCCCTGTATGGGCTAACAGAAGAGACGTACGAGAAGCTCTTCATGTTCGTGAGGTTTGTAGTTCACATTTATTAAAATTGTTTTGCATGAATAAAAATTGTTCTGTAAGAATCACCTCTCATTTATTAATGCCCATATGGAGGCTAATTATCTCATGACCAACAGGAAACTGCCGATATTGTGTGGGTAAGATGCAATGCGACCATGCTTTTTGTGATTGAGGGAGGTGAATCGTTATCTTACACACACGATGTTGTGAACACTGTTGACTACCATCGACGTTTTACTCATAAAAATTGCAGAGCTCTTATAATTAGGTAATACTTTTTAGTATAGTTCTTCAGTTCTCATCGTCCTCAAATTAGACCCCACTTGTTACTTTAGGGGTGGCAATCATGTCGGGATTGGGTTAACCAGTTCGGGTTGGTAGGTTGGCGGGTTAGAGAATCAGTCAACACAAACCCGGGCCTTTTTAAAAATTTGGGTCAGAAAAAACCAACTCTAACCCGGAAATATATAAATCATGTTAACTCATATCCAACTCATCTGATCGGACCCATAAAACTTAGAAGGTCGATGGGTCAAAAATTGGTTTTCAAGTCAAAACTAGGTTGGTTGGTCTAGAATAAAAAATAGACCTAAATACAATGGTCAGAAATAAAAAATAGACCTAAATAAAAAACAGAGATTTATAGATATTTTATGCGGGGGTTAGCTGCTTAGCGTATTTTACGGTACTTGCATCATTTTTTAAAAAGTTATTTTTTTTATATAAAACTATATGGGCTGACGGGTCCACGTGTTTATACATAAGTTAATCTGAACCCGACCTGATTTATAAACGGTTTGGATGGGTTGACATGTTTTTGACCCGAACCCACTAACACTCAACTCAAACCTGATTATTTTCGTGTTTGGCTCATGTCTGGTTGCGGGTCATGTCAGGAATCGCCACCCCTACTTGTCATCGGATATATTCAGCAAATTATTTTTGTTTTTATTTATCTATTTCAATTTGAACAGCGGAGACCATGACATGGTGGTTCCATATTTGGGTACGTTGAATTGGATTGAATCACTAGACTTGCCAGTCATAGACGATTGGAGACCCTGGTTTGTCGACGAACAAGTAGCCGGGTTAGTTGACCTCTCATCATGATAAATGTCAATAAAAACTAATGGTTTGGTACTCATATGTTTTTGTGGCAGATACACGATGAAATACTCAAAAGATGACTACAAATTAACATTTGCTACCGTAAAGGTTAGAAATCTACCTTAAAACTTCATTTTGGTCCGTGTGACTTCCACTCCCATGAAACTTGCAACTTCTGATTTTTAAAATTGTAGAATCTTTGATAAATATAACAAAATCTTGATAGCAAACTTGATGCGATATGTAGTTTAAATAACGGACGTGTAAAACTTCTAAAATCTATTTTTTCTTTGCAATTTTAATTATGAGTGAAAGAAATTTTCCTTGATATGGTTTTGATGGTTTGGCGTTTTTGTGGTGTCAAAGGGAGGAGGTCACAATGCTCCAGAGTACAAACCTAAGGAATCTTTAAACCTGCTTATGAGGTGGCTTGCTGATGAGGCTATATAAGAAACATCGAGTTCAGTGTTTGTTTGTTATGACCTTGAATCCATTAGTACGTTAGTTCAATAAACTGAAGCATGATCTGAATAATGCACGAACCTTTGTTCAATAAATGTTATTGCCATATGACAATTCGTATTAGTGTGATGTTAGTACTTTTTTCATGGGCAGAGTAGCGTTAATAATGTGGTTTAAGGTTTAATTTGCATGTGTTTTGCGTGGATATATTAGCGATAAAATGACTTAAGTGTAAATGTGTGTAGTTTGGTTCAATTTGAGAACCTAATTAATCAATATGATCAACGTCATTCTTTATTAATATGATATTAAGAAAGGTATGTAAAAAGAATGGGCAAAAAAAAATGGATAACAATGACAATTGAGTATTTATGCAGTAGAAAATTCAGAATTGTTAGACCGGTGCCAACGGTACCGTCGGTTGGCCGCCGGTTGTGCCACCGTTGGCACGGCCCGTCGGTTTCACCGGATTATCGAATGAAGACAAGTTTAGCCCACTGGATTATCGAATTGGTTAATTTTGGTTCCATTTCTACAAAGTGTCTACTATATCTAATAAAAATTAGATGTGTTATTCTCACTGATTATCTTCACATTCATTGTTATTCAAAAAGACCCACCCAATAACTCATTTCAACCCTCAAATTCCCGATTAGGTTCTGCCCTAATTCCACGATAGCAAAAGTCAACGTAGAAAGCTTCTCTCGATTAAAAACCAGGTCTAACATTATTGAATTCGTAAGCAACAAATTACTTTAGAGAAGCTTACACATACGGAGCCTTCTATCTCACATCGGGGAACGGTTGTATCCATCAAACGCGTATATGTAAGTGTTAATTACATACTGCAGTGTGAATGATTGCTTAAATTTTAACTTTCACAGAAATCGTCAATTTCTAATTAGACCTATAAATCATTTGTTGAAATTTCGAATCCGGGCTTGCAATTGAGGTTGATTTGAGTAATTGGGGGTCTATCCAAATTAGGGCAGGAAATATCGGGGTTGATTTCAGAAATAACCTCAACACAAAAACGTAATTTTTAAATTACAAATGTATAATTAACGCAGTATTACAACAAGTATTATCATGTTAGTTTAGAGTTTAATTTTAAATACCTAAATACCTGGTTACCTAAATATTCTTTTAATCCTATTTTGTTAATGAGCTGCAGATTCATGTCAGAATTTTCAAAATTTTCGAATTTTCCCAAAAAAATTTATGTATGTTTAATGAAACATTTAACATTTAGTGTTAAAAACATAAATGGTGTGGGATATTGTTTAACAGTAAAACTTACTTTTTCACGAATTTTCACGACCACCACAGTGGATTTGTATAAAACAAAATTTATATTTCTTTAACAGTGTACGATTGCTAACCTTGTATTTGTTGTAGATGGAGTTCTTCGGGTGCTTCTTGTGCAATTTCTTTTGTATTTGTTACTTACGAATACAAAAGATATGAATATCGAATGTAGTTTCTGAATAAGAAGGTATATATGGCTGTTGTTTTGAAAACATTCAGTATAGAATAGGGTATAAAACGATTTCCCATTCATTAAGTTACCCCGAAAACAGAACTCTTCGAAATTGAAATGAAAACTAACTGAATTCTGTATTGAATATGCATATTGCAGCTCTTCCTCATAATGTGATGAATCGGTACTCTGTTTTATGGTGATATTAGGCGTCTCCAATGATGAGTTTTATAGGCTGTCAAAGTGGCATTTATCATAGCCTAACGATTTGGCATTTATCATAGCCTAACGATTTGGTAATTTAAATAATAAATTAATTACGGAATTTTAAAAATTTAGTAATTGATTGATTTCAAATCCATCTATCTATTGAAGTATACCAAATCTGCCAAATCAATTGATTGATTAAATGGGATTTTTTACTTAAATTTCGGATAATTAAATTAATGATTTTGTTACAGTTTTTGGGTAATTCGAATATATGTTCCGAATAATTTGCCAATTCTTGACTTGTTTCGATTTTTATTCAAATTCAGAGTTTTCAAATTCAATGATGACAGGTGGCATTTTTTGGGGATTACACGTCAGCATTGGCAGCCAATGGGAGAGCTCGAAAAGGACAAGTGAAATCTAACTCGAAATTAGGCCTCATATATAGAGGTAGATGTATGGACTAATAGAAAAGACGTGCGAGAAGCTCTTCACGTTCGTGAGGTTTATTTTCATTAAAGTGTGTGGTTCCTTTTCCAGCCGAGTTTGAGTCCCACTCAAAGCATTCTATCTGTTCTTTTTTATTTTCTAAGTTTACCAATTTGACAATTAAGCCCTTCTTATTAATAACTCCCATCTAAACTTTTCTTGTTTTTTTTTAACCCCAAAACTATTACTTCTACAAGTTATACTTTTAACCATATCTAATATATTTTATTTATACTTTATGAGAGATGATATTTATCCTTATTATTTATTCTTACTCATTTTTCTACTCACTTGATAAGATGACATGTGTAATTCACTAATTGTTTCTCCTAATATCACTCTTTAATTTTGACACTATATCTTGATCTAATGAGTAGGAAGATAAATAAGAACAAATGGTAAGAAGCAATTTTATTACTCATAGTTTATTACTAAAAAACACTTCAACTTATATGTAATACTAGGTTATGACCCGTGAAAAATCACGGGTATCGTAATTAGTCTGGAGGTAATTTTGCTATTGTAATTTTGGTCGATTGAGGGTAATGTTTTAACTCTACTCTAGCCGGTCAAATTGGTAATTATTTGTTTTTTTATTGGGATTTTCTAACATGTGCCCCTAGGGCATGATAGAGTCATTTAATGATGTTCAACTATTCTAAAAATGAAGTAATAAACATTAATGATGCCTAAATTTTCTATTTTATTGTGATGTATTAATTGTGCTTTGTAATTTAATTGGAAAGTTTAATATCATTCAATGGCTCTATCATGTGCCCTAAGGCACATGTTAGAAAAACCTTTTTTTATTAAATAGGATTCAGGTTAAATGGTCTTTTTTTTAACAACTAGTTAGTAAGTTCGTGATTCGAGCTTATACAGTGACATCCATAAGGGCAGTATGCCTTCACTCGAACCCTCCACCTAGGGGTGTGTATAAAAACCGGAAAATTGGAACCGAACCGGGACCGAACCGGAACCGGCACCAAACCGAACCGGAACCGGCTTAACCGGTCCGGGTCCCGGTTCTTAGATTTGATAAAAATTAACAAACCGGGTTTACCGGTTCCGGTCCCGGTTCGGTTCCGGTTTTTTCGGGTTTGGAACCGGCATTTAAATATCTATATAAACTTACGAGTTTTCATATATATATGTCGAAATAATAGGTATATAGGCTTTTAATAGAAACATATTTTACTTGAAGCAACTCGTGAACCCCCGCAAACATCATACTTTTATCAAAAGTACGCTAAAATATCTAAGTTATATACTTTAAGATGAAAATATGCACCAAAAATGTATAATCGGATGGCAAACACAAAAGCCGGGTTAACCGGTTCTAAACCCGCTTGAAGACCGAACCGACCCGGAGCCGGTTTAACCGGTCCGGTTCTCGGTCCTTGAAATTTACTTTTTTCGGTTACCGGGTTTACCGGTTCCGGTCCGGTTCCGGAACCGAACACATCCCTACCTCCACCTATGGGAATAAACCCCACAATTTGTCCACGACGGGACTTGAACCCACGACCCATATATCATGGTCAACAACTTATCTTTTTCACCAATGCTACTGACTAGAAGCTTTGGTAATCAAGTTAAATGGTTGATGCATTAAAGTACTACTAGTTATTGATATTGGTCACAACCGTACAATACTAAACGTTTAAGTCCTACACTTTATAAAGTTTTTCATTTGAAATGCTTTATTAGTTTCTGAGTTAATTACACCGATGGTCCTTATGGTTTATACCAAATTTCATCAATAGTCCTTTAGTTTTAAAAATTACACTGATAGTCCTTATTTTTAAAAGGTTTTGCACTGATGGTCCTTTTGGCTAATGTGTGTTAAATTTCTGTTAAATAGAGGCATGTGCGAAGCATGTGGGGGTAGTTTTGTCATTTTACCCCTTATATCCTCCTTTACTTCCATTCTCTCACCCTGTCTTCTCTCTCTCACAAAAAAAGTCTATCTCCCTCCGTCTTCTTTGTCTCTCGATCAAAAGCCTCTCACCTTAACAGCTTACCCCTCTTTCTGTCGCCGACAACCGCCGCCGCCACCACCACCACCGTACCTCGCCTCCGCCGCCACCACCACCACCACCGTACCTCGCCTCCGCCGCCACCGTACCTCGCCGCCGCCACCACTACCGTACCTCGCCGTCGCTACCACCACCACCACCACCGTATTGTCACCTTACCCCTTTTCTGTGGCCGACGACCGCTGTCACCACCACCACCACCGTACCCTCCACCGTCATCTCGCATCAAAACCAATACGCCCTCCTCACTGATGCTGGATCCACTGCCCTTTTCTTCTTCCCGCCTCCCCGTTGCTATCACCGTCATCTAGGGTTTATGAACCCACCTCGCCGCCGTCTTCATCCCTAATCGCATATCTCCCCTTTCATCTCTCTCTCTCTCTCTCTCTCTCTCTCTCTCTCCCTCTCTCTCTCTCTCTCCGCCGGTGGGCACAATGTTTCATTGAGATAAGTACATGTGTTAACCGGAATTTGCTTCCTGATTAGCTGTTTCTTCTTCTCTACTTTCATGGTTTGTAGATAAGTTCATGTGTTAATCGGAATTTGCAGTTTCAAAAGGAAGCATGATTCAATTTGGAGGATTCAATTTATGAAGAAAAAAAAGAAGGAAGAAGAGTTTCGCATGACGGAAAAAGATGGAAAAAAGGAAAAGGAGGCATGGTTCAACTAGGTTTAGGTTTATTTTTAGAATGGAGATGGGTAAAAGACGAAAATACCCTCATGTGCATTGCACATGAGGGAGTTAACAGAAAAAGTTAATGTCTGTTTATGTAAAGGACTATCGGTGCAAAATCTTTCAGAAATAAGGACTATCTGTGTAATTTTTGAGAAGGACTACTGGTGAAATTTGATATAAACCATAAGGACCATTGGTGTAATTAACTATTAGTTTTTATTGCTAAAAATATCAAATTAACTTTTTTCTTGGTAAAAAAGTGTTGTTCATTAGGTAAGTGAAATGGAAATATCACATTAACCTTAATAATTTAAAGTTACCGACCAACTTATTCCGTCACTCATTCTGTCTCCACCAACCAACACCGCCGCTAACTTTACCACCACCGTCGTCGACCACCGGTTAATTTACATCTTAAAAGAAACATGGATAATCATGTCAGTTAATTGTTTGTAAACCCAACTTTCAAATTTTAACTATAGTTATAGAGTTTATTTGATATAATGGGATGTCTAAATATTAGGATCTTTAGATGCTGTTAAAATTAAAAAATCTAAAATTTTACACCAAATTTAAAGTATTAATAATTAAAATATTTTAAAATTAAAAGGTTAATTAATTTGTGAGATACCTATAAAAAATTAATTAAATGACTTATAGAGCGGCGGTATTCGTTGCCTATGGTATCCTATATTGTTATGAATTCAAGTCTCGCGTGGCAAAAAAATATATAACTAAAGTGTGTGCAGGTGTTAAGAAAAACACTTATCAAAATAAACTAAAATAGAACTTATTTATATCAAAAACAACTTATTGACTCAAATCTTTCTTAAATACACCGTGCGACATGTTTTTTTGTGTAACTTGTGCGGTTCCAAAATTTTTGTGCGACGCAGATGTTTATTTTGCGACCATACCGTTTTGTGTGTAACCATATCGTTTTTTTGTGCGACTTATGTACGACCAAACTATGATCAGACAATTTTTGTGCGAGCAGATCATTTTTCGTGAGGCTGATGTACGAACAATTTTTTTTTACGATTAGACCATTTTGTGCGACTGATGTACGATCAAACTATTTTTTTGTACAATCATTTTGTGCGACCAGATAACACTTATCAATTTTACGTGATGGCTGAATAATACTTCTTCCGTGTCAAAATAAGTGAATCACTTTGAAGTTCACATTTTTTGAGGCAAAATAAAGTGATAAGAGATTAGTGAAATTAAATAGGGTAATTAGATTGGATGAGGGCCGACATTTTTTATTATTTTGTTGATTTTATAGGAAAATGACAAAAATGCATGGGGTCCCACACCTTTAATGATGTTTAAAAATGTATAAAATAAAGGTAAATGAGTAATTTTAAATATAAAAAAACTTACCAAATAAGGTAAATTATTAAGTGATTCACTTAATACACCCCATAAAGGAAAGTGATTCACTTATTTTGATACGAAGGAAGTAAAAGATTTAAAAGTAAAATATCTTTTTGAAAATGTTGAATTATATTAGATTTATTTTTGAAAATCATCTTTAATTTGTTATGTATCACTTTATCATCAAAAAAGATCTATAATATAATAAGGGTTTTGCTAATGACAACCCTTAGGGCTGTCAATAAGCGAATTAAAACTTATAAATTAATCAAAAACCACCTCCTGCATTTTAGGTATCACTCATCTGTTAATAAAAGTACAATATTTTAATGCATGTTATTAACAGCCCTAAAAAAACCCATATAATAAAAGAAGCTTTTTTTGACACATGGCAATTTTGTAGAGCATCATGATCCCAGGTGGCAGCTTATTATTGGTCCTGAAAAAAATTTCCCGCTCAGTTTTATGCCTCCAAATTTGTAGCCATAATTTCGTTTTAATTAAGAACGTCTTCCTTTAAACATGGAATCCCCTCAATTTAATAATTATGATTCAATGAGTTTCCTGATTTTTGGTATGTTTTAATTTTAAAATCTTATCAATCAATTTATTCTCTCACATATTTCATCCGATTCTTAGTCTTTACACCAATTGAAGAAACCTTATAATTCATGCGCCCTTCCATAGTGGCAGCCATCGCCACCATCACGCCTCTTCAATCTGAAACCATGTTTATCATTATCCCTCTCTAGTCGGTATTTATTCATTGATGATACAAGATTATTGGATTTTCGTTTTTGTAGTTCACTGATTGTTGTGCTAGAAGCTTGTGAAGGAATTATACGAACAAGTTCGTTATGAACAAGTTAAGATTTCTCCGAAGAAGGTAACTTTTGATCTTTCTTTAAATTTTATTAAAATTGTTATTAGTTCACTGATTCATAAGCGACCTAATTGTCGTTGATTAACAGTTACAATATATTACTTTTCATCTCACAAAAGGGGCAAATCTTTGATTTGATTATTGAAAATGGATGCTTTGTTGGTGTTTAACGAAAGGGGGATTATTGTGATTTTGGGAGGTAAAACATCAATAATTAATAATTCTTTCCTAATAATGATGAATTAATTAAATATTACATTTGATGGCATTTTGTGAATATACATGAAATTGTATAAATGTATAATAATCTCAAATATATTCTTGATTGCAGCTTTTGTGAAAGTTATTATTGCATATGTTTTAGGATGTAATATCATTTCTTAAACCCAAATCACCACTTATTCAGATTCAAAATGTCACTGAAGATGAAAAAGAGAATGCAATGGGATATGGATTGCCTTCTTCACATACTCTTAACCTCGATTCATGTATAATTTTTTCACCGAGTAAATATCATGATTACATAAATTTGAATTTGAATACATAACCATCATGTTTCTTATTTTGAATTTCTTATATTTAGGATAGATTTAAATTTTTTTCAATTATCATCAATATTTTCGGAGATCTCAATATTTACATCAATATTTGAATATGTTTAAATTACATTTTTTCGCATCCTTCATTTTTTTTATCCTATATATCGACTTACTAATTTATATTTTTATTGCAGTTATGTTTAATCGTGCTCACCATTTTACACCTATAAATAATTCATCAACTACTAATTCCGAATACAATAATTTCAACTTTCAAACGACAATTTTTGGACTTCATTCAATTTGACGAAGTGTATATTTATTGAATAATGTTGTCACTCCGTTATCTTATATTGTAAATTATAATTATAAGATGCTTATAAATAGGGGTGTTCATTAAAGGGTTTAACCCGAAAAACCAACCAATCCAAATGATATTGGGTGAAATGGTTTAGCTTATTTAGGTTTGGTTCGGATTTATGGATGTACCCGAAATAATATACTGGTTTTGGATTGGATTTGTGTTCAAAAATCCTTATTTGGTTTACACCCGAATAACCGAAGAGTAAAAAGAAACTTATATATGTAAGATATCTAAATTAAATATACCTCGACTTTATTTAACTATTTTTATAATATGCTTTTATGTCTATTGTTTTTATATAAATGAGTTTGACTAATTGTTGATCTGAGTTTGTTTCGCAGTTAATAGAAATTTTTGGCGTGGATGATTAAGTAAGTTATAATAATACTAAAGACAATTACTTATTATAGATAATTTTTTATTTGGTTTTATAGTAGACCGAACCAAATAACCCGATTACTTATTTGGTTGATTTGGTTTGGTTTTAATTAATTTGGTTTGGATATTGGTTGGTCAAAAATATTTTTAAAAACCTAATAACCCTACTAAACAGTAAACCGCCCGAACGTACTCCCCTACTTATAAATTGAACTATAAAATTGAAATTCATAACTTATGTTATATTAGTGACAATGTTAGACCAGAAAAGTGGTTTATGTAACGGTAATAGCAAGATTCTATTTAACTTTAAAAGAATGTAATTTCCACCAATAAGAGTCAATATCAATGATTCTATCTAAGTTTAGAAGCATTATATATTTTCTTATCGTTGATCTAATAATCATGCAATAAAAAGTAAAATTTTATATTCTATAAAAATTACATTCAGTAAAATTATTGACAGCCCGTGATTTTTTACGGATCATAACCTAGTTTTGAAATAATTTTGTTACCCGGTCAAACCCACGAGTATATACAAAACGTTTTTCTTTATTCCTGAATTTGGCGCCAAAGATCAGAACTCTTTTAACCCCACTCCCGCCATGAATGAACACATAAAACCCCCATTAAAAAAAATATAACTCAACCATCTTCAAAGCTTAATAATGGGGAAGTCAAAGAGAGATGAAACGGAAAAGGAAAAAAACTACTGGCTGCTAAGGCGCCTCGGTACGGGTCCATGGGAGGGCCAGCGTGGGGGTGAGGTGGACGGCCACACCGTGGCTTGGCAAGGGAACACCGCGCCCCCCCCCCCCCCCCAACGGCGTGGGGGTGCGGCGTGGGCGGACTCGGCAACGGACCACGGGCTTCAACGGGCGTGGATGGCTTCTTTTTTGAACGATTGTACCGTTGGGGAACGGCTATATAGCCGTTACAATTAAAAAAAAAACTTTTTTTTTAATTATTTACCTATATATATTACACATACTTTCACTCATTTTACACAAACAATTAACCCATTTTACTCTCTACAAACTCTTATCTTCATACCTCTCTACTTACAATGGATCCACACAACAACTCTCCACAAACACCCAACCAACCTTCACAACAAAATATACCACCGAACCTTGGATTTGGTTGCTACGAGCAATATGCCAACATCCTAAGTGGTGGTGTTGTCCAACCTCCACAATTTTATCCACAAACCGCACCTCAATTTCAACACCCTCAATTTCAACAACCCCAATATTCACAAAATGTATCTCAATTTGCACCCACCGGCCAATATTTTCAACAACAAGCAATTCATCAACAAGCCCAAACACAAGAACCACAAGCGGGGGGGGGGGGGGGGGGGGGGCAAGCGAAAGGGGAAAGGGAAAGGCAAAGGGAAAAGGAAAGAAAAAGAGGTTGTTGAAAAGGAGAAGGACGGGAATGGCATGAGAATTAAAAGCTATTGGGAAGCCATTCTTTCTAAATTTCATAGCTTCATGGGAGTCCCGCCATACCGAAAAGACAATAGTCTTAGTAGCAAATGGCGTGACATAAACAACAAGGTTACAAAATTCAATGGTATATACAACAAACTCTCGTCGGAAAGAAGTAGCGGAATGGCTGAGTTTGATGTTTTAGAGGCCGCCAAGAAACAATACAAAGTTGAAAAAAAGGGCCATGCTTTTGAGCTAGATCGACATTGGTTGATTTTAAAAGAGGATCCAAAATGGATCGGCACAATTACTAAAGATCAACAACAATCGAAGCGCTCAAAAAGTTCACAATCGGTTGACGTTTCTGATGGTCATTCTCGTGTCGACCTTGATGCAGGGGACGATGAATTTCCAGATGACATATTCGACGACATTGATGAAACCCCAATTCCTCTTCAACGACCAATTTGAAGAGACAAGGCTAAACGAGCGGGTAGGCATGCGGCGGAAAAGGAAGCGAAGAGCAAGCATAGGGAAGAAATTCAAAAACGATTAAACGACCACTTTGAGGCAACGAAAGAGCGCGTAGAGATGCGTCGTCTACAAGTTCAAATGGAGAAGGAGAAAGATGAAAGAGATAGGGCGCTTGCAACCGAACAAAGAATGATCAATAATTTGAATATTTTGAGTATGCAACCACCGCCGGGCTTGCCGCAAGAGGATCTTCATCATTTCCTAGCCGCGAAGGAAAGAGCCCGAAAAGCAATGAGCGATTTAGGATTGTAGTTTTTATTTTTAAGTATTGTTAATTTTAAGTATTGTTATTTTTAATTTTAAGTATTTGTATTTTTAATTTTAAGTATTTGTTATTTTTAATTTAATGTATTGTTATTTTAATTTTAGTGGAAGTTTAATATTACGTTTAAAAAATAAATGGAAAAGAAATGATGAGATCAAAAATAAAATGGTGTGGTGTGGTGTGGTGGGTATTTCCACCAAATGATGTGGTGTGGTGGTGATGTGGTTGCTGAGGTGGCGCTGATGTGGCAGAAAAAAGCACCACCACATGTGGTGCCCATACCCAGCAGCCTAAAAACGGAACCAGGGGAATGGTCGTGGGAAGATCAAGCATCGAACGAAGGTCTCTCCAAATGGGACGCCGTCAAGAACCACCAAGCCCTCAAACACCTCAAGTCCTTCCGTCTTCACGACCTCTGCTTCTTCTACCACTCTGGCACCAAATCACGCCGTATAGTCGGAGTTGTCACCGTCGTGCGTGAGTGGTACGAAGATGACAACGGTGGCGCTGTAGACGTGAAGGCGGTTGGGGAGATGCGAAGAACGGTGGATTTGAAGGAATTGAAAGGGGAATTGAAGAATGATAAGGAATTTGGGTTGTTTAGGCAGCCTAGATTGTCGGTGGTTCCGGTGCCGGTAGATGTTTGGGACAAGATTTGCGTGTTGGGTAATGGGTATGATGGGGATGGTGTTTGTGTATCTAATGATGATGAATGATCAACAGATTTAAAGAATCAAGAATTTTGAATTGCGATTGTCTTTCTTTTTTGGGTGAAATCGATGATTATTTACAGGCGTCTCTGAGATTTTGAAGGCCCTGTACGAAAATACGAAAATGGGCCCCTAAATACAAGATTTTTGTAAAAAAACTGGACTTTCTGAAAAACATTTATATTAAATTATTAAGTTGATTTAAATTTTAATACTATATATATAAGATATATATAAAAATTAGGCCCCTATAAAATATGGGCCATATGCGGTTGCACCTCCTCAAAGACACCCCTGATTCTATATATTGTTATGATTACCTAAAGATTTTGATCACAAGGTGTTTGATGTTTTGCCTCAGTGAGTATATTTTGTTTTTTTGTTAACCCAAATTTGAAAGTGCTTTTTCTTTTTTAATGGAAAATCCCAATATATAGTTTTAAACACCATGTAAATATACTATCGAACTTGAATCTCTGAGCACAAAGATGACCTGCAAATATGTTATCGTTAGGCCAAACCACTTTGGTGAAAGTGCTTTGTGTTGGTTGTTTGATACTCCCTGCGTCCTATTTTTATTGTCCATAATACTATTTTAGTTTGTCCCACAAAGATTGTCCTTTCCTAAATATTAACCAATCAAAAAACATATAAGTGGGAAAGAAAAATTTTGATTGGTGATATAGTATAATTAATGTATTTTTCTTAAACTGTGTGTTTTTTTGTAGTGGACAATAAAAATGGGACGGAGGGAGTATAATATTTTTCTTCTTATTATAAAATCTAAATATGACCCTACTAAAAGAAAATCAAGATTCTAAAAAACGCATTATAAGAGCGCAAATGTGCCAGACACGATCCCACCGTTACAAGATAATCTATGCTAGTAGTGTTATGCATGACGCAAAAGTTATAACAAGGCGCGATAAGACGACTTAAGATGTAACGAACTTTTTAAGGCGCGTTATAAATTTTCAATTTATTTTTGAAAAAATGTATGAGATATATAAATATAAATTTAGATGTAAATTTTTCATGAACTCCTATACGAATTATCATATAAATCAATAGATATAATTTTTTGTAAATTATATATATATGTATATAAATTATATAGAAAAATGTAGACTTAAATTAATAAGTTGCATTTTGCCGAAATCGAAAATGATGAATTTTCAAAACTGAAACCGCGGTTTTAGTTTGAATCTATTTCGGCCGGTTCGGTTTTGGTTCGATTTTTTTAGACCAAATGTTCATCATTTTTCAAAGACCGAACCGATGTACAAAATGTATCACGAAACAGGTCATAACATCCCATTTTTTGTTGTAGTGAACTCTAACATACTAGTTAGATAAAAAAATTTAACTTACTAATAAAAAGTCAAAATTGCGAAACTAATATGTAGCTTACCTTGTTAAGTTTTTTTTTTTTTTTTATAATTGCTTTTATATCCTTGTTTAATTCATAAATTATTTCTATATTCTTCTCAAATTCCTAAATTATTTTTATGTCCTTCTAAATTTTGTAATTATCTCCATATCCTTCTAAATATTTAAAACTCTTTTTTATGTCCAAAAACTTATTTTAATAATATTTATTAAATCATTATCATATCAATAATTATCAAATAAGTATGCAATATATCTGTTAATTATGTATTATAAATCATGTTTATTTGCATGTATTATTGATATTATCACGATTTAATAAATAATAAAATAAGTTTTTGGACATAAAAAGAGTTTTAAAGGTTTGGAAGGATATGAAGATAATTATAAAGTTTAGAAGGATATTGAGATAATTTATGAATTTAAGAAAGATATAGAAATAATTTATGAATTACAAGGATATAAAAGCAATTATCCTTTTTTTTTTTAATATCCGAACTTGTTAATTTGTTAAACAAAACAAAAAATATAATTGCTTAAGATTTTTGGTTAATATTATCTATTTTGAAGTATATTTACTAAATTATAAGACCGATTAAAGGTACCAGTGGCGTCAGTTTTGTCAAACTATAGGCACGGCTCATTGGTGGGAGATGTCAGTTATTATCTATTTTGAAGAGGTAGATATGGGCTCATGAGGTATTTTAATAGGGTATTATATATGTAAATTAAATAATGATGGTTCTTAAAAATCTAAAGAGAAAAAATAATGTTTCCATAAATATGATAGTTAAGGGTCAATTGAAATATCAGCTGATGTGTAACTGATTGTCAAACACTAAAAACATTTGTTATGTTACAGATGGACTCAGTCTCAAATTTCTCAATCAATCCCATTTGTAAATGGACAAATGACCAATATCTCTATCCTATATCCATCTCTGAATTTTCATTTATCTACGTATGGGGTGGGGCCTTCATGGCGTGAATACATTCTATGTGGCAAGCCATCACGGCGTCAAGTGCCATGGAACACCGTATCCCGACATCATTCCCTTCTGTCGTGCTTCCTCCACCATCTCCACAATGAGTTGTCACGCTGTTTTAAAACATAAAGCTTGGTGTGCAACAAACGAAAGATCAACCCCCTCCAGATGTGATGGTGTATCATTTGATATGGCACGTATGAGAGGACCTAGCATGGTGCACGAGGTTGCCCGGACAACCCCTCAAATTCTTCGAATTAATGTTAAATTTTTTTCTTTTTAGTATAGGTAGAGAAAGCAGATTCAGAAAGAAAGCGAGTCATTTTAGTCTGTAATCTTGTAAAAGAGGGTTTCAACTAGACTACGGGTTGTTATTCTAGTAGACATAACCCGAAAGCCGCGCAAACCAGATCACTCTATACTTTTTACACGTCTTGAAAAATGCAACGAGTATTCTTATGTAGTATAAAAAAATATATGTTCTATTGAAATATTTGTTAAAAAGATAGCTTAAGAAAAAATATACTGTAATTAAAGTTTAATAAAAAATTACGTATAGCTAATTGCTCCTTATTTATTAAGTTTCTATTATTTTGAGTTTCATAAACTCAAATTAGATATTTGAACCAAATGTTGATTTGTGCAGCTGAAAAAAAACACTTTTAGATGTTACAATTGAAAGTGTAATCAGCCATTTTCAGAAAATAAAAGAAACAAAGAGGTTAACTTTAATATGTAATTTATTGACGCTTTTTTAACATATGTAATGAAATTATAATTTTTAGTTTCTTTTTATATTTTTTATATAATATATTTTTATACTTTTTATATAAATATAAATAAAAAATTGAATAACCCCTTAAACTTTTTCTTGATTCATTGATTACATCTTTTGGTGCGGTCACACGACCCATACCCACAAGATAAGGTTTATATAAGATTGATGAATTTTGTCATTTCTTTCCATGTATGTTTGGTAAATTAAATTGGATTTCTGATTCTGCCATTCTATTGTGAAAGCAATGAGTGGATGGGGTCAATTTTATTTTTTGTTTATTTTATAGGGTTGTCTTCAAGGAGATTCACCAAAATTTTAAAGTTTCAAGGTATAAATCCTAGCTATTTAATCAAAATAATCAAGATCAAATCACATGTATTTCAAACACATGTGTTTCCAGTCACGACCACCACCGCCGGTCACCACCACTGACCACAGTCGGCCGCCACCTCTGGCTGCCGCCGGCGGCGGCGCCGGTGGCTGACATTGAAGGTGCTTGTGGTAATGGGGGTGGTGGTGGTAATGATGTATTGAAACACATGTGATTCACTAAAACATAGGTGTTCCAAAATACAAACGAGCATATTACTTTGAAGCATATGTGTTTCAAGTCACGAAACACATGTGTTTCACTAAAAACATGAGTTTCTAAAACACAGGGTAACATACGAACAACAAAGCACATGTGTTTCAAAAGGTGAAACACATGTGTTTCAAGTCACGAAACACATGTGTTTCACTAAAAACATGAGTTTCTAAAACATAGGGTAGCATACGAAATACGTAGCACATGTGTTTTAAAGGTGAAACGCATGTGTTTTAAAAGGTGAAACACATGTGTTTCAAGTCACGACCATCACCGCCGGTCACCACCACCGACCACCGCCATCCGCCGTCGTCGTCTCCGACCGCCGGAGGTGGGTGGGGTATTGATGTATTGAATCACATGTGTTTGTAGTGGTGGTGGTGGTTTGAATTCTTGATCTTGACCTTTGACTTTTTCTTGATCCAGATGCTATTAATTGTCTCTTGGGACTAGACAAAATTCTTGGACTACCTTGAACATATAAGAGTTGTCTTCAAGGAGGTTCACCAAAATTTTAAAGTCCCAAGAAACAAATCTTAGCCATTGGATCAAAATGATCAAGATCAAATCACATGTGTTTCAAACACATGCGTGTCAAGTCACCCACCACCGCCGGTCACCACCACTGACCACCGCCGGCCGCCGTCCGCTTCCGAGCGCCGCCGACAGTGGTGGATGAGTGGATGACATTGAAGGTGTTGGTGGTAATGGGGGTGGTGGTGGTATTGATGTATTGAAACACATGTGATTCACTAAAACACAGGTGTTCCAAAATACAAACGAGCATATTTCTTCGAAGCACATGTGTTTCAAGTCACGAAACACATGTGTTTCACTAGATACCTGAGTTTCTAAAACACAGGGGAGAATACGAACTACGAAACACATGTGTTTCAAAAGGTGAAACACATGTGTTTCAAGTCACGAACACATGTATTCACTAAAAAACATGAGTTTCTAAAACATAGCACATGTGTTACAAAAGGTGAAACACATGTATTTCAAGTCACGACCACTACCGTCGGTCACCACCGCCGACCACCGCCGTCTGAGGTGGATGGGGTATTGATGTATTGAATCACATGTGTTTGTAGTGGTCGGGGTGGTTTGAATTCTAGATCTTGACTTTTGACTTTTCTTGATCCAAGAGTTATTAATTATCCCTTGGGACTAAACAAAATTCTTAGACTACCTTGAACAAACCAATTATTTTATATTGTGTAGGCTACGATATATATGAAATAACAAACTGGAAACAAGTTTTCAGAATGAATATACTTGAAAACAATACTTGACCGACTAAATCAAAATTTGGGTGAACGACAAACAATTAATACTAGATGCATACCCATCATTCTATTATCTTATATATACAATCTTCATTCATATAGTACTATTCATTTGAAAAGTAAAATCCCGTTCCGTTTACAATCTCCTTTCCGTTTAAATTATAAGCAAGCTGGCAAAGTGGCACATGCCACATGAGTATGACTACCTCATCACTTCATAAGAATATGTAATTAGGTGTTAGGTGGTGCATGATAACTTTACTTGGAGCTCCAACCCCTTTTCACTTAACATTATTATAATATTATATAAATTTTACAAAGTAGAACAAATATTAAAGCATCGAGCTTATATTTAGAATGTCATTGGTGATTTGTTCAATACCTTCCTCATACATTATTTTCTCTTCTTACATTAATATGCAGCATTTAAAAGGATATATATATATATATATATATATATATATATATATATATATATATATATATATATATATATATATATATATTGTTTTGAAGATTATATATTATTATCTTCTTTTTCTTTTTTACCATATTACATAGTTTAATTATTTGAAAACAAAAATATAATACTTAAACCAAATAAAAATCTAACATGTGAACAACAAAAACTTATAGACAAAATATATTATATTACAAATAAAAAAATATAATACTTAAACCAAATAAAAATTAACATGTGAACAACAAAAACTTATAGACAAAAAATACTGTATTACAAATAATAAGTATTAACATGATAAAGTGAATTAATATGGGAGTTAAATTTTAAAATAGCATAAACTAAATTTCTATTATTGGATATACTGATTTATGTACTTCCTGAAACTATTGACACAAAAAACAAAAGTTTGAAAAAGTCATTAGCAAATTGCTATTCTAATCGTTTTAGATTTATTAAAGATTTTCAAATACTCCATTAATACATAAATTATAAATTTTTCTACATATGAATATTATTATCATGTATCTATTTATAAACTAAATATTGATTTTTAGAATAATTTTTTGTAGACTCCGTATTTAAAATAATAAAATTATATTCAATTTAGTAATTTAGAGTTAAACATTTAACATTTTTTTTTATAAAACACTATGTATAGCTATCGAGACAAAAAAAACCTGTAGCAACAAAAACCAAAGCATGTCCAAGGCAAACTCGAAAAATCGTATCCAAAATTTTTAATAATGAACATAAATTAAAACGTTATAAAATTATAGTAATTATGTAATAAGCAAAGAATTCATATTATAAAAATTTGTTACTTTTATGATTCATAAAATCGAAAAATCTGTAAATTAAAACCGCAGCGAAGCGCGGGTTTATTATACTTGTATATATACATTTGTCATAGATGGGTTACTCTTCATAAAGGTTTAAACACAATCAGATGAAAAAACTATTTTCATTTGAAAATATAAGAGCAAAACAAGTCTGTCCCAGTGGTTTACTTGACCAAGATAAGGACTTACCACTGCATAGACCCCTTCTCGATTCTTGCTTTCCTCTTTCTCCCTCTTTATTTTTTATTGATGCTATTTGAAGTTACAAAATAGCCCCCTACATCTTCAAGATTAATAAATACGGAGTAACTAGATATTTTTTTTAATAAAACCTTCATTTAGTTTTCAATAATAATTTTTTAAATCTAAATATTTTAATATACACCTTTAACCTCATTTAAACGGTCATAATGTTCGAAAACTTTTATGTGTTAAAAGTTAGTAATAACAACTTATTTCAAAGTTGTTGATGAAAAATATAGTATTAGCTTGCCTTAATTATACATATTAGATATTACAAAAAAAAAATATTCATGTAAATTATGATCTAAATGCTAAAGTAATACATATTTCAAATCAAATTTTAAAATTTAAAGAAATCATTCATAATAGTATTGTTGTTGTGATAGATATAATACATATACTTCCTCCGATTCAAAATAAGTGTTACACTTTTCTTATATGGGTGATTCAAATTAAATGCTAAACTTTCCTTATTTGGTAAATTTTTGCATATAAAATTACTATTTTATCTTTACTTAACTTTATTAAACCTAATTAATTATTCTATTTTTTTCTCTTTCTTCAATAAAGCCAAAGATTATTGTGAGACTCTCTTCACTAATTATCTTCTTTAATGTATCATAATCTCTATTACAATATTTTATATCAAAAAGCGTGGGGAACAAAAGCTCACATATACTTCTTTTTTTGTTCATATCTACATTAAAAAAGACTAAATCTAACAAAAGCTCATACTTAATTTTGACAAAATTTAAACCCGCAGCAACGTGCGGGGAATAAAAATCCTCGTTTACTACATAAAGGGGTAGTAGAGCTCAACATAAGTGTTAATTTAGTAGTAAATTCAAATTCCTGGCAGGAGATTTAAAGTCATGTGCAGTGAAACACATCCCTGTGCTTAGGGGTGTTAACGAGTGCTTTTACAGAACTACTTGAGTTCATTTATATCGAGCTTGAGTCTATACTAATTCGATCTCGAGTCAAGCTTGAACATAAAACAATACTCGATTAATCTCAAGAACCGAGCCTAATAATTTAATATTCGACTCGGCTCATTCGATAGCTCATTTACTAGTCTCAAGTCGAACGAGATAGACAATCTTAACGAGCCAATTCTAACGAGCTGAAAATATGTTGTATACAATATGTACAAATAATATACAATAAGTACAAGAATATACATATATTAATAGGGGTTTTAACGAGTCAATTAATTAACGAGTTTTTCGAGTTTGTAAATTAGCTAATTTAAAAAATATGGAATCATAAATGAGTATCGAGCTCGAGCTCGAAAACTATATAAATATTCGAGCTCGAGCTCGAAAACTATATAAATATTCGAGCTCGAGTTCAAGCACGATTTTAAAAACTTATTCGTGCTCGAGTCGAATAATTATTAAACGCTCCGAGTCTAAATTTTCTAATATTCAACTCGACTCAAATCATTGACACCCCTACCTGTAACTATACAAAAAATATAAAACAAGATATTACAACAATGTACACTGAGTTTTATTTTTTTATTTGTATTTTAAATTTATTTTTTTATTTATAAAGTAAGGTTGTGAATTTTGCAAGTTATCTCCATATATCTTTGGCAAATTAAATGACCTTATCTTACAAAACACGTGTTTCACGGTTATTCTGTAAGTATCTTCTACATTATCTGAACCTTCAGTAGCTTCAATGCTGTATATATATTTGATTATTTTCATTTACAAAATCTGCAAGAACAACAAGGGCACCGACAATCTGTCTGTTCATTCTGTTCATCCAAATTAAGCTACATTTACTTCCCCAAATTCTTCACTCTTCAATTGATCCATTGTTAGTTTCTAATATATATGCTACTAATTAATTAAGTTATATACTTCCTACGATTCAAAATAAGTGATACACTTTCCTTTTTAGGGTGATTCAAAATAAGTGATACACTTTGAAAAATTGCCTTATTTGGCAAAAAATAATGGGACCCACACCCACTAACTATCTACTTTAAGAAGTGAAATGACCCCTTTACCCTTACTTTTTACTTTTAAACATCATTAACCCCACTTTATTCAAAAGTTGTAGGACCCATTCCCTATTAACCATCTAATTAACCTAATTTAACTATCATTATAATCTTTTGCCTCAAAAATCGTGAAACCCAAAGTGTATCACTTATTTCGAATCGGAGGAAGTACAACATTTACGATTTTTTACTTTAATTTAGAACTTCATTCTTCAACGATTAACACACTAGCTTCATTTATTATAAAATGCATATTTTTATCGTGCAGCCAAATGAGATCGATGTTGTTTGTAGTATTTCTTCTGATTGTCTCCTCAACGATTATCGAGTCACGGTCTCTGGTTAAGTCACTCCCAGGCTTGGCTGGTGATCTCCCCTTCAAACTTGAAACTGGGTAAGCTCGAGCATCTTTTTAATTTTATGAATATTGTCCGTTTGTCGCAATTTTATTGTCACATTTCTATTTTAATTTGTCAAAAGCTAATCGTGTACTCCTAAGTCTCAGCCAATCAAAAAACATTTTAGCGGGAAAGATAAAATTTAATTAATGACATAGTGTAATTAATGTATATTCCTTAAACTATGTGTGTCATTATGTAGTGGACAATAATATTGGGATGGAGGGAGTAGTAGAATATATAATTAGATATACTAACTCGGAAAACAACAATGTTGTGGTTTAAGTTACATTGGGGTAGGTGAATCCGACGAGGTGCAGTTGTTTTATTACTTCTTTGAGTCTGAAGGCAACCCGAAAGAAGACCCTCTCATATTTTGGCTCCTTGGAGGCCCCGGTTGTGCCGGTCTTTCTGCCGTTTTTTACAGCATAGGTATTTCTTAATCACATTTATTGTTTTATTAGTAATTACTAGGGTTTTGTTAATGACAGCCTTTAGGGTTGTTTCTAATATGCATAAAACGTTTGTACATTCATAATAAAGTGGTGATCCTAAAATTCAGGAGGCGGTTTTTTAATTCATTTTGTCTTCTTATTGACAGCCCTTAGTGGGGGTGTTCACTATTCGGATATAACCGGATTGTCCAATTGGACATTTTGGATTGGACTATTTAGATTGGTTATTTGGTTTTTTGGATCGGTTTGGACTTGAACCAAATTAATAGTTTGGATTTCGGATTGGATTTGGTTTCCATTGTGAAAACTGGATTGTCCAAAAAAAACCGAATAGTAATATATAGTAAATTCATTTATATACTAACACTTGTTGGTTTCCATTGTAAGCAATTATGGTTTCCCTTTTCTTTACATTTCTTATAGTAAATTGATTTATATACTAACACTTGTTCCATTTTATATTGTATGAGTTGGTGATTTACCAATCTTTTTAGAGTTTTTGATAAAGTTGATGTTAAAATTTTTGCATATATGATTTTAAATGTCACAAGCTATGAATTAGACTTGTTTTTATGT
This sequence comes from Calendula officinalis, assembly GCA_963853835.1. NCBI lineage: Eukaryota > Viridiplantae > Streptophyta > Magnoliopsida > Asterales > Asteraceae > Calendula > Calendula officinalis. Next base: position 69,722,086 of record OY970828.1, read on the forward strand.
ACAAAGATCATTTTGAAAATTTACATATGAACTTAATATTATTTATGTTATATTTTTGGAATATTTTGAAAATTTTATGAAAAAACCAAACGGATAAAACCAAACCAACCAAATTGTTATTTGGTTCGGATCGGTTTGGTTTTCGAATTAGTTTGGACTTTCGACGGTTCGGTTTGAACTTTTGAAAACCGGATTTTATTTGGTTTCACCTATTTGGATCGGATAAAACCAAACCGTCCAAACGAACACCCCTAGCCCTTAGGGCTGTCATTATCATTTTTCTAATTATTAAAACAGCTTTCTGTTTCCTTTTCCAAACAATTAAGTTACTCTTTTGGCGGTGGTTTAGGCCCATTCACTTTTGATTATGCAAATTTCACTCCGGAAAAGCCGATACTTGAGATAACACCTCACAGATGGATAAAGGTACGTGTCTAATTATTTCCGTGTTTTTTTGCTTGTTCATTAATGCAATTAGGGGTGTCAAAAGGGTCAACCCGACCCGGCCCTAACCCGAACCCGAACCCGATTATGCTATTCGGGTCGGGTATATTCGGGTCTTTTTTTAGTATCGGGTTATTATGACCCGACCCGACAAACCCGACATTAGCATCGGGTCGGGTATTGGGTTAAAATTATGTACCTTTGTCGGGTTTCGGGTTGACCCGATTAGACCCGACTAAATTTAAAAATAATTTTCCTTTAAAATTTAAATATTAATTTAGTATGGCAAGTCCAAAATTTTCTATTTAATATCTAGTCTAGATATATTAAATAATAGAAGGGTTTAAATGAAAATTTATTAGTGTTTAAAATTTAGAAATTATATTGGATTTAACCTAATTCGTAAGCCGTAGCAGGCTAGCAGCAGCCAGAAGACTAACTTCGAATTTAAGTCTTGACGTTAAAAAATTTTGGAATTAAATTTAGATGTTATCTTCTTAAAAGTTTAATGTTTAGTTATTTACAGAACAAAAATTATGCAGTTTGTTTTCAAAAAAAATTAAAGTAATATGCATATATGCTTTGTTTAAAATATATGTTATTAATTGGATGCGTAACCCGACTAACCCGATCGGGTTGACCCGACAAACCCGACAACCCGACAAACCCGAACCCGACAAACCCGACTTCTTATAGGGTCGGGTTTCGGGTTAGATTTATTTTGCTTCAAACCCGATAGACCCGACCCGATAAGAGCCAAACCCGACCCGACAAACCCGATTGACACCCCTAAATGCAATATATCGTAATACAAACTATACTACAACCTAAAACGGTAATGTTTAACTTAATAATAAAGATATTTTGGGTTAACCTCATAACACGACTAGAAACTACTCAGAATGACTAAATTGTCATTAATTAAAGTTTAATTAGCAAGTACAAAGTTCATGGTTTTATTTGGTTATGTTGTAAACTAAAAAAACAATAACAAATATTGGTTCTGTTGATCTTAAGAATACCCCGGACAAGTACAGCTTATCTAAGTGATCCCAAACTTATCTTGTTGTGTCATACGAGGAACATGTGCCAGCGCTTCGCGGCGGGTTTGAAGCGAGTTTGAATCAATACAACTCATATTTATAAACTAACATTTTCATATATATTTTATAAGAAAAACACCATTAATGGGGAAAAAACCCAATTTATGAACATTTGTTTGATAGTTAAAGAAAACTGTTTTTCATACCAAACAATTTTAAAGCCTCTTATCGCCGCCATTGTTTTTATTTATCGCCACTGCTTCTACCGAACTTTGCCCTTGCAGCTGCAAAACAAACCCAAAAAACATTTTTTTGCCGCATTTTTGTGATGGCTAGACTGCAAAACAGACTATTTACATCTTCAATTTAACAGAAGTTTAAAGGCATCGTACAAAAAAAATTTAACTCTTAAACAGTTTACATAACATCTTCAACATGATTCTTAAGCAGAAGTTTATGGTACAAAAGTTATAAAGAAACCGGGTATCATTGATCATACAAAACAAAATTCGAAACACTTACTTGAGTTTCTTGAGTATTTGAGGAAGATTAAATGATGTAGTAGGGACAGGGAACACAACATATTTCTAAGAACGATGTTAACATATAACATATAAAATCTCACTTGCTGCAAGGAAAACCGGCCTTGAATAATACTTGAAGGGATATAATTGTTAGATTTCATTTGAGCATTTAATCATGGATTTAAACTTGTAGAGCTTTAAAAACCGAACTTACAACAATGGATTTCATTGAAAATATACCATTTTTAAGTGAGTTATGAGGCTTTGAAGGCCACTTTTCGTTGCTGCTTGCTTTTTAATACCAACAACACCTGCAACAATTTTCTACAATTCTAAGTATCAACCAAGAAAACGATAACCTATCTTTCTGATCGTAACCTTAGTTATCAATCTGGATACCTGATTGTCGATTTTCTCCTAAGGTGCCAAATCAAGTTATCAATAAAGTGTGAATTTTTCTCTAAGTATTGAAAACAATTGATAACCTAATTCATCAACAGATTAGATTAAGGTTATCAATCCTCATGAAGTTATCAACTTAAAGTTATCGATTTTTTTTGTTGAAAGTTATCAAGTCAAGGTTATCGATCTCCACTTAAATATCGATCTTAGATCTCAAGTAATCGATCTCAAGCTTAATGATTATAAAATCCAAGTGTTACTTACCGGCTTCAAGATTTTCAAACCAAGTTATGGATTATCCGGCTACAGTGATCGAATACACTTGCTAGTTAAGCCAAAATTTTCGAATGAATGAAATTTCCTAACAGCAAACTTTCAATGAAATGCTTTTTGAATGCCTGGTGAAAGAAAAAAGAGGAAGAACCGTGAGTTGAATCGTGTTTTGCGAAAATGTTTGACATAAATACAATGTTTTCTTGATAGCTAAAGAAAGGGGAAAAGGAATCGTGGCTTGAACATGATTTGACCTAACCGAATCTGTGAAGGATGAAGAATTTGGAAAAAGAACACGAAATCAAACATAAAGTTGCAAAATCTTCGAAAAAAACATAAGAAATTACACTAAATGAGAGTTCAAAACACAAAATCTTCGAAAAAAAACCACAAAATCTACATGAAATTTAACTTAGAAACGTAATGAAGATGAAAGAACACAAACCTTACGAAATCGACACAGATCGGAGTTGAGTGGCGGAAACGATGTAGATCTAACGCAATGATCAAGAGTTGAAAACCCTAAAATTAAAAAGAGAAAGAATTGAAAGAGAAAGATCGAGGACTTGAAACATTTTATTTTTATCCTCAAAATCTCTTTCTGTCTCTCATAATTAAACCTGGTGCAGTAGGTGTGACAAAATGACGATTATGTCTCTTGGGTCATATTTTAATGTATTCAATAGTCTAGGGGTGTAATGTGACATTTATTGTAACAAATAGTCTAGGGTGATTTTATGTAATTAGTCAATACTAGGCATAGGTATAAATACCTAGTTGTAACCTAGTATTCAATTAAGCTTGCCGACTGATCATAATCGAACGTTCATTTTGTGTGTGCAAAAGCTTCTTCTTGTTCTTCCAATTAATCATTGTTGTTGCTTAATCTGTGTTCTAATCGAGATATAAGGATTCACAATTGGTATCAGAGTATAAATCTTCTTTGATTCGATCCATTCCAGTGAAGATTAAGCAAGTTTTTGAAGGTTTATGGTGAAGAACTCAAGAATCAAAATCGGAATTTGAGGTATTAAATCGTTTATATTCTTAGTTCATTACATTCCTCTTGTAATTCTAAACATTTTAGAAATCAAGTTTCGATTAAATCCATCCAGAATTGATCCCAATTAGTTGATTTTAAAGAAAACCATTAAAACACATTTTTTCCTCTGTTAAATCGAAATTACCATCTGATTTTTTGTGTTTTAATCGAGTTTATTGACTCATTTCGTGCGAAAATCATTTTCGAGCATATTGGGATTTGAATCACTCAATTTGGTTAAGAATTGAGCAAGATAGGATCGATTTAGTGAAAAATATAGCTGTGTTCGTTCGTCACTGTCAAGAAAGTTTTCGGCCCGAGAACAGTAACAAGTTCGGCCCGAACTTCTCAACAAACTTCGGCCCGAACAACAGTCTTCGGCCCGAACTCTAATTTCGGCCCGAACTCCAACCTCGGCCCGAACTTCTCAACAGACTTCGGCCCGAACTTCAACCTCGGCCCGAACTTCTCAACAGACTTCGGCCCGAACTTCAACCTCAACCCGAACTTCAACCTCGGCCCGAACATCTCAATCAACTTCGGCCCGAACTTCTCAACTTCGGCCCGAAGTCTTGCAAATCTCAACCCAAGATCGTGTGTCAAAAGTTGCTATACTAAAACGATCATAACTTTCAGCTCGGGTGTCCGTTTCACGCCCACGAGTAACCAAATCGAAGCTCGAGATGAAGGCTACGACGTGATAACTTCCCGGCCCAAAAAGATTTGTTTCGATCACTTTATTTGCGTTTCCGTGATTTTTCGGTCAATTTCCAAACTTTGATTAGCCACAATTTTTGGCTCCGTTGTCGTTTTTGGCCAATTCGAAAATCTAGGACTTATTTAAAGTGTCCTTTGTCATATGGGATAATCTGTTGACGATTTTGAAAATTTTGATTTTTCTCTCCCAAAAGTGTTCTTCGTATATGCACCGTTTTTGAAGACCAATTCTCTTTCTCCGTCACTTATCCTATTCAAGTACCTGGTTCCCACGAGATCTTCTTCATATCCACCTGAGAACTATATCAACTCTACTAATCGCAAAATGGCAAGAACTATGCAGAGAATGTCGATACGTTCAATGAGGAAGCCAACAAGGAAATTGAGGTAACCAGCTCTCCTTTATCTACTTCCGATTATTCCACTGATTCTGATAATTGTTTTGATAAAGATCTGATTTCTGAAATTGATTCACTAAAACAAACGATTTTACTCGAAAAGGATATGAATACACAACTTTTAGAGCGTGTAACCATTTTAGAAAATCAATGCAAACAAACTGCCCATCTAGGTGAGCAACTTGTTAATCACATTAAACAAAATAAAATCTTTACACTGTAAATTCAGGATTTACAAAAACAAGCATCAGAAATAAAGGTCCAACATGAATCTGATATTCAAAAGTTGTCACATACAATTTCTGAAAAAGAAACTGAAATTACAAATCTTACAAATGCACAAATTCAAATTTCAAAGGATCAAAATGACAAATATTACAAATTGTATATTGAAACGTTCCAGGAATGTCAATTAACAAAAAACTGGATGGAACGTAAACAACAAGAATTTGATGATAATGAAATCCACTTTAAATCGTTAAATTCTGAAATCAAAGAATTAAAAGAAAAATTAACCGATCAAACAAACCAATCATCACAAGATAGTAATAGTCAACAGGTTATCATACATCATCTCACCTACGACAAAGATCAGTTAGTCGCTCACATTAAACATCTTGAAGAGTTAATCATCAAACGAGGACATACTGATCAAACCATCCATTTGAACAAACCAAAAGAGTTCAAATACTTCAATTCAAAACAAGGTCTAGGTGCGGACAATCCAGGATATCTTAGCAAGGCGTGTAGGGTGCTTCCAACGCTATATGATTACAGATACATGCAAAGAGATATCTGGCAGAGCTTTATGAGAGTAACCGATGAAGAAAAAGAAATTGAGACATTTAACAGAGCAAAGAGGGAGAATGCACAAATTAGTTTCAACTATGCTGAATTAAATAAAACCTATGAAACTAAAAAGGCCAAATTCGAAAATGATGAATATTTTCCAATCGTGACTCCAGAAGAATTTGAAATTAAAGGAAATGCTGTTATTCAACAAAAGGTTACACCAAAGATTTATGTTCCAAATCTAATTCTAGAAAAGAAAATTTGGCAATTGGAAACTGAAATTGATGAAACACAAAAGTCCTTTGATAAAGAAAAGTCTGTTTTGCAAACCAAAATTTTTGAATTAGAAAATAAAATTGTTGAAACACATAAATCTTTTGATGAAGAGAAACAAAGGTTGAAAATACATATTCAAAATTTAGAATCTAACTCATCTCATCTTCAGAAGCTTAAAAAGCCTAGTATATCTATGAACTTAGATTCTCCTTTAACTGCAAAGAATAAATGTAATAACTCCAGAATGTTTTCTCCTGTAATGGCATATCGTGATTTATATACATTAAGGCCATCTCAGATGACAACCAGTTCGGTTAAGAAAAGCAGCACTATTAAACAGGTTAATAGAGTAAATTCAAAACCTAAACCAAATTCATCAGTAAGTTCCTCTACCAAGCCAAAGACTAGAAGATCAACGGTTCCACCAAACTCTGATAAGAAAATGCATGCACTCAACCAAATTATTAGAGGAAATTCCGCACCTAAAAGTCCAAATAGATTAGGTTCCTCTTCTAGACTTAAGCATTCACAGATGGGTAAGACTAAACCAACAACCGTTTTGAAATCTTCTACATCTTCAAAGAATTTCATTTCCAAAACTACACCGATCAGATACTCAAGAAATGATTTACTTTCCTTGGCACCTATAACAATTTTCAATCAAGTGCCAAAAATACCTCTTAAAACACCTACGATCTTAAAAGAAATATGGGTTCCTAAAACTCCAAAATCTCAAATAATTCCCCGGAAATTATTTGAAAGTGAAACTTCAAGTTTCAATTTTTCTTGGAATTCAAAATCTTTAAATCAAATCGATACAACTTATCGATGGTGTCATTCTAAACCTAATATCATCGGACCCAAACAACAATGGGTACCAAAAGTTGTTTAATTTGTTTTTGCAGGAGAATGACTTATACATACTTCAGTGTATAACTCGAACCACAATTGCATGACTTATATACACATCAGTATATGACTCGAACTTTAAAGCAATGGCTTTCAAGTCCATCAGCTTGAAACCCGCTGATCACCAGTGCAGCACATAACTGTCAAACTCTTCTCCACCATTCTACTGTTATTACAAGGTACATTTCTGATCTTCCAATTTTTTTTGTTACTTTGTCGAGGGGGAAAAATATTAATTCTAGGGGGAGAATTAGTATTTCAAGGGGGAGAAAATTCAAAACATCAAAAATGTTATACCCCATTCAATAAATAAATAAAAAATATATATAAATAAATAAATAAAATAATACATTTTTCAAAAGACAATACCTTCCCATGGTTTGCCAGAACCGGTCTTACCTTCCAAGGGAAGCACTTTTTAACCACTCGGTAAATGTGAGGGTATAAGTCTAGGGTATAGCAATCGGTGGCAAGGTGATGTGACAACATGATAACTTTAAGAAAACACACCTTTGAGTGCATCCAAACCATAAATAAACCGGGCAACCATACAACACGGGTGGTCATTCATCCGTTGAATGTTTCACCAGTCTTTACTAGCCCAGTAAAGCAATTGCACGCCACCACCAACCACTCAAATTCCTCTCAACAGGAATTTGTTTCAATTCATTAGGGGACGTAGCACAAAAGCTACTGACTACTCATTCGGAGTTTGTCGGTATTGAAACATAATAACCTCCTGCCCCGGGTTAAGTCTCTTTGTATGCACAGTGTGTCTAGTTCTCACAATCAAGTATATTCCAATATAAGACACTTGCCCTACAAACAAAAATGGATCTCCGTGAATCCATCGGAACACTTGTAGTGACATCACAATCTGATGTTTCACGAGGATCGAGTGGTAATCCTGCTAGAGCTAAAATCACGCCAACTCTAAACGCAGGTCACACATTTGAATCAACGGTTGTGCAAACGACTACCGATTCATACCGTGTGCTAACGGCTACTCTAAGTGAGTCCGGTGTTACCGAAAAATCCATGTGAAATTCCTAAAATAAAACATCTTTAAAAAGCTGATTTAAAATGCACATGAGCGTAATAGACCACTCTCAAATTACTCATATGATCTGCTAAATCCAGTATGATCTTCCCCGGAGCCACCAACAATATAGGAACTAAAAAGTGAGGGTCCCTAGGTCTAAGTGAGCAGAATCAAGTATCTTGGGATCTTGATTGGGGTGTGCTGAGGAAAAGACAATGAGAGGGGGTATGAAGTCTGAGGTGCAAATCAGTTTATCACATGGTAACGTAACATAAAATCGAGGGTGTGGTTGAAAATGAAAAAGTGAGTTGAGTGAGGAGTGTGTGTGAAAGGGTTAAAGAAAACGAAATCCCTCACTAAACCGAACAAAAAATCCGGGTAACCACGTCTATATCAGACTGCATAACCTGCTTTCTGATTAAGTCATCATGGACCCAGTGATGCAATGCACAACCCCACTGACCACTCAAGTACAAAAAGTACTTGTTTCAAAATCACGGAGATTACCACATCTACTATCGACATCTCATTTGGAGATTGTTGATATTGAAAAAGAGGACCTACCTCCAGTCCTCGTCTTCGTTTGTCCACGTATAGAGTCTAGAACCGAATTAAATTTCTCTAGGACACGGGCATTTCACCAAGCATATCCTAGTGATATTGCCGGAACATTCATAGTGATACCAAACTTATTGGTATTCCACGATGATTGAATGGAAATCCTATCCGTGCTACCATCAAAGCCAACACTGAACGTAGGTCACACAGTTTTCAACTGTCGTGTTAACGGGAAATCTATGTGCTCCCGGTTTACCCTATTTGACTATGCTGTAAAATGTGTTATATATTGATTCATTCAAAAAATGAATGTATCATTATTCAACACATTTTCATAAATAAGCTTCGGTGGTTCTTCCTGTTACATGATGCTTCAGATAGATCCTGCTCATCATGAGGGGGAGAATATACTAGCCTAACTTACTCCACATCAAAAGGACACATATGCACCAGTGAAGGGGGAGTAAACAAGGAACCGAAGACTCCATGAAGAAATAATTGTCTGTTTGAGGGGGAGCATAAACCTTATCAACAAATTTCCCGAACAACAATTATTAAAGATCATTGATCGACATAAAGCCACAAACTTCAAGAAAAGACTTCCGCTGTTAATCTTTCTATCATTATGGGTCTCAGTTATGGTCGATCAATATGTATCTTCAAAGTAAAGTCTTCAAAAATACTTTTTGTGGTTAAAAAAAGCTACAAGAAGTATTCGCTTTCACAGATTAACAAAGCTCAAGCCTGATCCTAATTATTATGCAACGAAATATCTACAAGACTAGGCTTTTGCTAAAGATGAAGACTTCGAAGATATGCTTCCCAGACTATTGTTACAAAGGGGGAGATTGTTGGGTCACATTTTAATGTATTCAATAGTCTAGGGGTGTAATGTGACATTTATTGTAACAAATAGTCTAGGGTGATTTTATGTAATTAGTCAATACTAGGCCTAGGTATAAATACCTAGTTGTAACCTAGTATTCAATTAAGCTTGTCGACTGATCATAATCGAACGTTCATTTTGTGTGTGCAAAAGCTTCTTCTTGTTCTTCCAATTAATCATTGTTGTTGCTTAATCTGTGTTCTAATCGAGATATAAGGATTCACAATGTCCTCAGTACTATTCATCAACTGTAGCGGCCAGCCTGATAAATGTTATATAGGTAAATTTCGCCAACTAAATATCAATAAGGTTGCATAATTCGCAACCTGTTATCTGTTTGTTTGCCCTTGGTACCTATTACTATACCTCACAAGTTCTCACATCAGAAGAAATTCTTCTAACATAACTCTAATAGGACTAGTTTTTGCCATCGAGTTGTGTACTAATGAACTAAAAGAGAATCATCGCGTGCCATGTTTCCAGAACCAATAATAATCGCCAATAATCAAACCAAAGTTGAAAAAACCAATGAACACTAGTCGCAACAAATACAGAACGTCAACAATAATCGCTAATATCAACAGACAAAACACAACTCTCTAAATCGACAAAAACAGAATAACCAAACCAAATGAATAACAGAAATGAACAACAAAATCATACCTAAAATAGCCTAAAATTTTAACTCGTAAATTGACTGAGTAATATATATGTTAGGTCTTAAAAGATTGTAATTAATAGTCTAGGGGCAATGTGTAACATTGCATATTAGTTAGTTAGTTAATTAGGATTAGGTAAGGCAATTAGGGTAAACATATATATACTCAATTGTAATGTTTAATCCTTAACTTTTGCACTTAATCAATATCAATTTCCAGCAATTGTTCTCTCCCTTCTCTCTAACTTTCTCTCTCTAAAACCCTAACCATCTTCATCATCTTTTCCTCCATATTCATCATCAACATCAAGTTATGGATTGATTTAGTGTTGTTAAGCATTTCAATATACAACTCGTCTTTAACAATCATGAATAAAGGATCAGATGTGGCTATGATACGTGCATGTACACTTACAAGAACGAATAGGTTTCATATTATTATTAATAAAAACGTTGAGATCACAATACAAAGGAAAAGACAATATCTAGGGAAAACCTAATTAGGGTAAACCTTATTAACAAGCTAAACATAAGGCCCGAACCAAAATAGCCTAATAATTATATTAGGCTAACAGTAATTTCATTTTAAATTAACCTTTTAATCTATTTGTTAACAGGTGGCCAACATATTAATTATTGATCAACCTGCTGGGGCTGGATTCTCCTACGCAAGAACGCCTGAAGATTACAAGACAAGTGACACATTATCATCAAAGAAATCATACCAGTTTCTGAGGAAGGTATGGTGATCAAAGGATCGAACTTCATTTACATTTTTAGATACGTAATAGTAATAATAACAATAATAATAATAATACATTTTTGCTTGCTATGTGTATCATAACAGTGGCTTATAGAAAATCCTGAATTTCTAAACCATCCATTATATGTTGGTGCTGATTCCTACATGGGCATAGTTGTTCCGCTTATAGTACAAGAAATATATAACGGTACGTAGTTGTAAAGTCGTAAATACTTTAAGTCCTTGGCATATAGCTGCACTTTCTGATTTGTGTTTCTGTATATTATAGGTAATGAAGCTGGAGAAGAGCCGCAACTCAACCTCAAAGTAAAAACTTATCAATGAGACAATTAAGTGGATTATTAAATTTTCTTATCTATTAACTTGTTTCTACAATTCTAAAAGGAACAACATACTTTTATGGGCCACTTAGTTAATTTCATACTCATATTCCATTTTAGGGGTACTTGCTTGGTAATCCTTTAACAAATAGAAGTGGTGACTATAGTTCAAGAATCCCATATGCTCATCATATGGCACTCTTGTCAGATGAAATCTACAAGGTACTTAATCTAGTATATTAATTTGAATAGTCGGATATAATTCTAGGTGTAATTAAGTTGCTTCCGTCAAACAAATTTGCAATATATATATTTGCAGTCAGCTAATGAAAACTGCGGCGGAGTGTACTTGAACGTAGATCCCAATAACAGTTTATGCTTACGTTCCCTTGAAAGGGTAGATAAGGTACAAACGCTGGATTCCAATTTAAATTGTTTAATATTTTCATGTCTTTAGGATATGTATTAATTTTAACGCTTTCATACTTTTGATTATGTAGTGCATTGAAAAAATTTGCATCTCCCATATTTTAGAGCCTTATTGTGATGGAACAAATTATACCTTAAAATCTGATCTCTCCAGGAGGAGTTTAGGAGCTTTTGACAAGACGTCTTTTGATAATTTCTCATATATACCTCAAGTTCACAAACAATGGTGTCGAGTAAGTACTACTATGTTTATGTGAAATTATATGCTTCCCGATAATTGTTGATATATTGGAAATCAAGCCAAACCGCGCTCGAGAAAAAATTCCTCGATCATACTAAGGCCCTGGACAGGTCACATGACCTACCTAATATACATTTTTTTAAATGACCTAGGATTTATTTATTTTTTTAAATTTTGTTCTCTTGAACTATTGGCGCAACTTTCTTTGTCTTCAGCAAATATCAATTGAAGATAGTAGCCAAGTGACATTGTTTATTTGTTTAACTTAAGAGCCAATTGTCAAGTTTCATTGTTAATTATATATGAGTAAATTACACTAATTGTTCAAGTGAAAGGGGATATATATAAAATCTTTTTTTATATTTATAATTTGTCTTTGATCCGTAATTATTGCAGGAAGACAACTTTCTATACTCCCATGTATGGGCTAACAGAAGAGACGTGCGAGAAGCTCTTCACGTTCGTGAGGTTTGTACATAGTTCACATTTATTAATGCTCCTTTATATATATATATGGAGAATAATAATAACCAACAGGAAACTGCCGATATTGAGTGGGTAAGATGCAATGCAACCATGCTTTTTAAGATTGAGGGAGGGGAATCGTTATCTTACACACACGATGTTATAAATACTGTTGACTACCATCGACGTTTTGCTGATAAAAAATGCAGAGCTCTTATAATTAGGTAATACTTTTTATTATGGTTCTTCAGTTCTCATCTTCCTCAAACTAGAACCCACTTGTCATTAAAGGTGGCAATCATGTTGGGTTTGGGTTATCGAGTTCGGGTTGGAATCTGTCAACACAAAAGCCGGCCTTTTTAAAAAAATTGGTCAGAAAAACCAACCTTAACCCGAACATATTTAAATTATGGTAATTCATATCCAACCCATCTGACCCGTTAATGCGTCAAATGGGTTATCATGTCAAAACTAGGTTGGTACGTGGGTTAGAAATAAAAAAAATAGACCCGCATGTACAACGGTAATCATGAGGAGTTGAAAGGTTAAACAGAGATTTATAGATGTTTTAAGCGGGGGTTAGCTCGTTAGCAAATTTTAACATACTTGCATCCTTTTTAAAAAAATTAAATTTTTTTATATAAACTAAACGGGTTGGCAGGTCCATTTGTTTATACATAAGCCAAACCGAACCCGGCCGAATTTATAAAAGGGTTGGATGGATTGACCTGTTTTTTGACCCGAACCCACTTACGCTCAACCCAAATCTGATTATTTCCATGTTTACATCATGTCGGGTTGCGAGTAATATCGGAAATTGCCGCCCCTACTTGTCATCGGATATATACATGTAGAATACAGATATCAGTAAATTATATTTTGCTTTTTTTTTCTCTATTTTAATTTGAACAGTGGAGACCATGACCTGATGGTTCCGTATTTGGGTACTATGAATTGGATTGAATCGCTAAACTTGTCAGTCATAGACGATTGGAGACCCTGGTTTGTTGACGAACAAGTAGCCGGGTAATTAGTTGTACTCTGATCATGATAAATGTCAAAAATAGTAATATTATGGTACTATGTTGGTAATATATTTTTCTGGCAGATACACGATGAAATACTCGAAAGATGACTACAAATTAACGTATGCTACCGTAAAGGTTAGAAATCTACCTTAAAATTTATCTTTCGTTAGTGTGAATATAATAAAATTTATCTTTCTTAGTTTTTAGATTCTTTGTTGAATATAATAAAATTTTGAAAGCAAACTTGGTGCCATACGTAGTTTAAAAAACGGACTTGTAAAACTTCTTAAAAACAATTTTTTTTGCAATTTTAATTATGAGTGAAAGAGACTTTCCTTGATATGGTTTTGATGGTTTGGAGTTTTTGGGTCGTTAAAGGGAGCAGGTCACATTGCTCAAGAGTACAAACCTAAGGAAGCTTTAAACCTGGTTATGAGGTGGCTTGCTGATGAGACTTTGTAAATAACATCGATTTCAGTGTTTGTTTGTTATGACCTTGAATCCATTAGTATGTTTGTTCAATTAACTGAAGCATGATCTGAATAATGTGCGAAGCTTTGTTCAATAAATGTTATTGCCATATGGGAATTCGTATTAGTGTGATGTTAGTACTTTTTTCATGGGCAGATTAGCGTTGATATTATTTCAATGTGGTTTAAGGTTTAATTTGCATGTGTTTTGCGCGGATATATTAGCGATATATAAAATGACTTAAGTGTAAATGTGTGTAGTTTGGTTCAATTTGAGAACCTAATTAATCAATATGATCAACGTCATTCTTTATTGATGACATAATTGAGAAGAAACTAAGCTCTAATTGTGTAAATAGATATATAAATTAAGTTAATAACCATAGCTTTGAGCTTTATTGGATATGGGTAGTAATTATCATATTCTCTATCGTTAGTTCTTGGCCATGAAGTTAACTCGTAAGAATAAGACAATGGCCATACTATCTACCCTATCCATATGGGCTTCCCAACATTGATTGAATGTCGATATCAGTTTTATGTCAGTTAGGTGGATCCTGCTAGGAGTGTACACAAAGGAGGACATATATTCATTTAGATTAGAATCTTCTTCCATAGGTTCAATCTATATATGTTGGTGATGTAAGCCTAATTGTGTGAAAAACATGGCTACAGTAAGATAGGCATAACTTGATCCGCACACTTCCATTTCAGTCCATTATTATCAATTTGGACTATATCTATCAAGGCCCATGGCAACATAATTAAAAGGGCATAACTTAAGCCCATTTGCTATGTATAATTTTTTTGCCCCAAATATTAGCCCAATATCAAAATATGTAAATAAACAGCCTAACAAGAAAACCAATTCATCTGGACTCGACAATAGCATCTCAAGCGTCGCCTAGATATTGCAATCGAGCAGAATGCATTCAAATCAATCCACCAATAAAGCTTCGTCTTCACTAATAAAACTATTGGGTTTTGATCTTGTGTAGTGCAATCGGGTTTAGGGCTTCTTCGATAGACATGTATGATTTTTGATTTGGGTTTAAGGTTTCCTGGTTTTGTTTTCAATAGAGTTTTATTTAACCCTTTATTTATCGGTTATCACCATTCACTCAAAAAGTCATCACGATTCAATTTTTATATGAAAAAGAATGTTTAATTTCATGAAAATTTTCACATGTTGAAGTTGAGTACATATTAGTTAAAGCATAAGATTCCAAAATCAAGTGATCTATTTGATTTCATTACAGAAAAGATCTTGGCAACATACAGTGACGAATTGGGTTTGAATATTCAAAAGTCAAACAAATTGGGTTGTATCTAAAATCTTAATAGTTTTATATGTTTGGTTAAATTATGTGTTGGTTGCATATAAGATTCTATTAACGGTGCCGGTTACGGTTGCTTTCCGCGAAAAGAAGTTTTTCAAAATTGAAGCTCTTGAAATCATATCTTCGAAGTACCATGACTCAAGAAATATTGAATGGAATAGCAACTTTAAGCACCGAAAGTCAATTTTTACAAAAGCTAGATTATGAAAAAATAATAGTTGTGTTTGTTTAGAAAATGCAAGAAGGCATCGTTTAGGTGATTTTTGTTGGTTTTGATTTGTATTATTACTATTTTTGTTTAACTCTAAAATTTTGTGCATTATCGGGCATAAATTTCTTATCTCGCCCAGGGTATAAAATCCAACCGGCCGGCCCTGTCAGGTGTTATTTTGGATAACTTATGGTATATGTGAGTTGCTCCCACCGTCAATTTACCATATGAATCAACCATCCACTCTTCATGTGAGACTTCAAGAAAATCAACTCTTTGATGTAACATTAAATTGCATTTTTTTTTTAATAATTTACGTATCGGACATGGTAAAGTGATACTGTTGCAACAAAGTAAATGAGAAACAGTAAGTGCAAATTAATGATAACTCAACGTTGGATGATAAGGTGAATCGCTTTCACAAGTTGATGGCTGCACCATTTCACCCTAGGGGTGAGCTCGTTCAAAAAACCGAACCGAACTGAAATCGATAGATACGAAACCGATAACGATGAATTTTTAAAACCGAAACCGAACCGATAGCATGTTATCGGTTTTGGTTTTGATTCGGTTTCGATCCGGTTTCGGTTCGGTGTTTTAGGCCAAATCTTCATCCTTTTTCGGAAAACCGATAGAACCGAACCGAAACCGATAGAAGAGAAACTGAAAACGGTGAATTTTCAAAACCGAAACCAAACCGATAACATGTTATCAGTTTTGGTCCGGTTCAGTTTCGATCGGTTTTTGGTTTTACGGTCCAAATGCTCACCCCTATTTCACCCTTAGCTCGCCATTCCACCCGCACACATCAACCACTCGTGGTGTGATGGCTGCACCATTTCACCCTGCCCAGGGCCCAAAAGTTTTAAGTGCCCAATTATATTTAAAAAGTTAGCCTATTTTCTTTACTATCCTATTTTCAGAATTAGCCCATTATGTGGTGATATAAACTAAACCCAGTTAACTATTTAAATTAGAAAGGGGGCGTGAGAAAAAACCACAGATGTCTCCTGAAATTGGGGAAGATGGAGAAATCTTGGAATTGGAAACGGGCGAGAGAAATAAGAAGATCTGTCAATGCTTGTTCTCCTCTTCATCTCCTAAAAATCACCTAAACGACTTCTTCTCTCACTCTCTGCTTGAATCTTGAATTTGTACACAAACTCAGGTATGCTCTCATTTAATTTAATAGTCACGAACGGTTTGGGCATTTGGCTTTATATGATTGGTCGACACTCTCCTATCTCCGGTGAAAATCGTGAGGTGATTTTGTTTTAACTTCAAAAATCAGAATATGCAGAATTCACAGTTTACTGAAAGTTTGAAACTTCCTGTAGTATATTGTAGCTGATTATTGAAATGGGCTTATTGAAATTACTTTCACATAGTTATGGTTTTTTTTAATCCTGTTTGTTCCATTTTATTGTATTGTTAAATTCTGATGTGAATCAGACAATTTGTGAATGTGCATATTTCATATTTGTGAAAGGTGTTATTGTAGCTTTTGAATTTATTCGCTACTGTTTTTAGCTGTGTAAATTTAATTGATTTTGACATCTTTATATGTTTGTTATGATAAAGAAGAGTGGGACAATTATATTGTGCCATATAGTGATGCAGTATGTTCTTGCAAATGGAAATGAACGGTCTTTATTAAAGCTCTACACTTGCAACTTTAACAACAATATCATTAAATTGCTTATGATCCCAAGCTTCAGGGGAAATGATTCATAACAATTGTTGCATATGATCATTAATGCAGCTAATTTTGTAGCTTCAAGGAGTTTCAAGAAATTTTGAATATATGAAGTCGAGATTAAAATTAACAATGGTGATGTCATCTAATTTGTAAGTTATTTATTTATTCGCAATCTTCATTTAATGGTACATATATTCTAATTTCTATGAGTTTTACTTATTTCAGGAAAACATTACTCTAGGGGTGCCTTTTTTGAAATTCTGCCGAAGGGCCCAAAATTGGTTGGACCGGCCCTGACCCTGCCACGAGGATCACGAGGGTGCCCGCAGTGCCAAGAAGAAATTGTAGGCTTGGGCCTATACCAAAAAACAAATGGGGCCCATAAATATTCAATACCCTTGTAACCTTATTTATTTTGAAATCTGTAATCTTTAAACTATTATTATCTACTCGACTATTCTTCTTCTCAACACTGAATGTTAATGCCAAGATAATTTTCAATATTCATTGTCAAATTGCTCTAACAACTTAATATTTTAATCTTGTTAATGTTTTGAGTTTTTCTTAATTAAATTGTAGTTCAAATTGTAGCTTGATTTTTGAAACATTTATATTTTTTTATTTTTTTATTATTAGGATCTAATTCAGTGAGTCTAATAAGAAAATATAAGTTAAGGGCATGAAACTGACTATTCATATTTGATTTGTACTTTTGCGTCTAGAAATACTAGACGTGTCATATTTAAATGAATAATTTTTCAACAATCTTTTTTTGTACTTGTGCATTGATATTTATTTTTTAGAATTACTGTAGGTGGCCAAAATCGGTGTTGGCCTCGGGCCCCGACAAACTCAGGGCCAACCCTGGTGGCCGGGCCGGTCCTCTTTTCAAATAGATGAACTTGTTGATTAGTTATAAAAAAAATGGGTTTTAGCCATAAAAGTTGTCATAAGACACGCATAAAAAGATCGTAAGATCATCTATAACCGACTTCTGAATTTTAGGAATTACTCTTTCGTACCACTTTTAATGCATTTATAGAAAACCCTTAACGCTGTCACTATCAAAACCCTAAAAAAATGATACAATAGCTCTGAGTTTAAGTATAGTTATGAAAATAAAAGTTGATAAAAATGAAAAAGATAGTACTTACCAAAAACATAAAAGATAGAGCAAAGGGATAGTAGGACGCCTCTCAATTTCGTTGATTAGTTTTTGCAAGAGTGGGTCCAGTCCCCGCCTACCGCCTAATTAATCATGAATTGCGTGAGCATTGGGTATTTTACAAATAAGGTAAAAAGAAAAAAGG
Organism: Calendula officinalis; assembly: GCA_963853835.1. Classification (NCBI taxonomy): domain Eukaryota; kingdom Viridiplantae; phylum Streptophyta; class Magnoliopsida; order Asterales; family Asteraceae; genus Calendula; species Calendula officinalis. The sequence goes on from OY970828.1 coordinate 69,740,326, forward strand.
TTGACGAATTTTCCCATCTGTCTCCATATAAATACATTTGGTAAATTAAATAAGCCACATGTTTTTATTGGTTTTATGATTTTCCCTTAAGCTGATGGGTATCGTCGTTTTGGTGTTGTCAAAGGGTTGTGGTCACGGCCACATGCATTAAAAATGACGTGGTAGACCTATACCCAACCTTAATATATGTCTTATCTTACAATTATTTGAACCTTCAGTATTTAATTATTTTTATTTACAAATTTCTGTAAGAACAGCATTATTAAGCTCCGAGGTACCGGTCATTATCAACGTACGTTGATCGAGCCACCGATGAGCTGTTTGTTTCTGTTAATATAGTATATAACATCACTTTCAGTGTTTTTATAATTAATTAGTCTTCTCTATTCTATCTTTTTGTTGTGGATATACTTCGTTATTACTTTACATCCGTCTACCAGTAAAGACTTCCCATTATCTTATCTACAATATTATAGTAGTAATCTTGTCAGTTTCTAATAATCTCGTCAGTGGTAATAATCTATGATCGTGCAGCCAAATGAGATCGATGTTGTTTGTAGTATTTCTTCTGATGGTTTCCTCAACGGTTATCGAGTCACGGTCCCTGGTTAAGACACTCCCAGGCTTCGTTGGTGATCTCCCCTTCAAACTTGAAACTGGGTAATTAAGCTCGATCATCTTTTTAATATTATATGAATATTGTCCGTTTATGTATAATATTAAAGACAAGAATATTGTGGTTTAAGTTACATTGGAGTAGGTGAATCCGATGAGTTGCAGTTATTTTATTACTTCATCGAGTCCGAAGGGAACCCGAAAGAAGACCCTCTCATGTTTTGGCTCCTTGGAGGGCCTAGTTGCTCGGGTCTTTCTGCCCTTTTGTATGAAATATGTATTTCTTAATTATTAAAGCAGGTGCTTCTCTTTTAGTCACAAGTAAGTTACTCTTTTGGTGGTTGTAATTTTTAGGCCCATTCACTTTTGATTATGAAAATTCCACTTTCGAGAAGCCGATACTTGAGATAAAGCCTCACAGTTGGACAAAGGTATGTGTCTAATCATTACCCTGTTTTTGCTTTTCGATCATACAATATTTAAGGTTGGCAATTGTTGGAAAATTTTGTTGAAAATCAATTTTTATCAACTTTACTCTCATATAGTTATATATGTATATTTGTTGTGCATAACTATAGTTTGTAGCTTTGCGTTTTTTTCTTTAATAAGAGCTACGCAATGAGCTAAATTATGTTCAAAAACAAGTTGTGGCAAACAATATATCAACTCACAAAGTGATGTATTTGGAACATAAAAATCAATCAAATTGAATGAGTAGGAACTTATCCCAAATTGATAGATGAAGAAATCCAAACTAGTTTCAATAACAAAATATTTGAGGAGTCTTCTAAATAGTTGGTCAAACGTTTAGCAAAGCTCTGACCTATGTGTACACTTCTCTTAGGCTTGTGAGAGTCCTTTTCTGCCACCATGCATCTTATTCATTTTCTGCCACCATGCATCTTATTCATTTTTATGTAACCGAATAATTTTTATTCGTCGAAAAATATAGTTATATAGGGTATTCTCCGCCGCATTGTGTGAGTACCTTATTAGTTATCAATATAGAGTGTTAGTTCATTTGTAAAACATACTTTGCACACTTGAAATACCTACAACACAAATATTTTCTCCCAACAAAAGCATGAAAGTTCTTAGAGTTTTTAGGCAATGGATCATATTCGGTTTTATAAAACTATTCTGTTTGTTGTACACTATAAAACAAACGACTAATCTATACTAGTATTAAAGCATTTAGGCCCGTAACCATTTGGGACTTAGGTGTGTGTTAACCACTTCAACTACTTGATTACTTTGATTTATTCAAGATACTAATATATATAAGCTTTAACGTTACTGGAACTCAACCATCATTTCTATATTTAAACGGCCCATATTTACTTCCACAAAAAAAGCCAATTTCGGATCTGATCCTACCATCACTAATGTCGGCACCTACCATCACTATGCACCACCACTCGTCACTATCGCTATTGCCACCAACACCGGTACTGCCGTCACTTCGAAATATAGTTACGTGTACCCGCCGCTGCATTACGCGGGTACCGTGCTAGTCTGTTTTAAGGGACTCGTACAAATACAAGACTCAACCTCGGTTTCTTCTACTTCTGTTTACATATAATCATTCTCATATTTTACGATTGTGATTGAATATATTTTTTTTCTTTTATTGTATTTCATTTAAGAGTAAATTACGCGGATGATCCCTGTAGTTTAACAAAAGTTTTGGATTTGGTCTTTATGTCTCAAAAAGTATACAGATGGTCCCTAAATATGAAACTGTCATATTTTGATTCATAATACTAACTGTCGTTAAATTTCTCTGTTAAATCCTAACATGTGTAATGCACATGAGGCTAAATATGTCATTTTATCGGCTTTTCTTAAATACGTCTTTCCTCCTTGTGTTTCTTCTCCAACATAAACATTTTCAATCTCGTTTCTCTCTCTTCAAAAGATGCACATCCTTAAAAAGTTCCTAAATCAAGATCTGATTTATTCAATTGATAATTCAAGATCAAATTTCACCCTTGAAGATCAGACGAGACGAAGAGACGATAAAATTCATATACGCCATCTTCGTCGGTCTCCTCCACTTGCCTCATCCCGGTGCTCATACATCTGGTTTTTTTTTCTTTCTTTTTTTTGGTAACGGAAAAGAATGCTACAGCAAGAAATCGAACACCCTAGTTTAACATCAATGTTTTCTCGAATCTTTAAACTTGATTGGCGTATTTTCAGTTACGACTTTTAGTCTGTTCAACTTGATTTCGTTTCGTTACATTTCTGGAAATGTGAGTTCACTTATTGTTAAGGATTTAGGGTCAATGATTACTGTTTTGAGAATTTTAATGACTTGGTTTCTGTTATATTTTGGCCCATTGTTAAGATGATCACCTGTGTGGCGTGCTTGTGAACTTTGAGCTATAGGAGAATGAACGATGCTTCCTCATAAGAAAAATTAGGGCTAATATGCATGTGTGTGAATTTTTTATAGATACATTACAAAGATGGTAGCTAACCTGAATCCGATAAGGATTTGATTCCATCTAATTATGATTTAGGAATTAGGGCTCCATGTGAAGACAAGGTTTAAAGTTTGGTTGAAAACCCCCAATATACTCTGATGAAGATGATGATTTCTGGGTATTGATTTAAGAGAGAAAAAAAAGAGAAAGGGAATTAATAATTAATTAAGAATAATACTACTAATTAATAAGAAAAATAATATAAAAAGACAAGTTTATCCTTATCTAAATAACTATTAACAGAGGTAATTAACGGCAGTTAGTATTAGGGACCAAAATGTGAAGATGTTTCGAACTTTAGGGGCCATCCGTGTAATTTCTAAGACTTCAGGACCAAATCCAAAACTTTTGGCATAACACATGGACCATCCACGTAATTTACTCTTTATTTAATAAAAGTGGTGTTAGCTAATTTCATTATAAATTAACTTTTTAAATCTGTTTGATGTTAACAGGCAGCCAACATAATATTTATTGATCAACCTGCTGGGGCTGGATACTCCTACGCAAGAACTCCCGAATCTTACAAAACAAACGACACATTATCATCAATGCTATCATACCAATTTCTAAGGAAGGTATTGTGATCAAAGAAAAATTCATTTACGTTTTTAAATACGTTACAATAATAAAGATACATGTTTTGATTGCGATATTAATTTATCATAACAGTGGCTTATGGATCATCCTGAATTTCTAAACAATCCATTATATGTCGGTGCTGAATCCTACATGGGCATAGTTGTTCCACTTATAGTCCAGGAAATATATAACGGTATTTATAAATACTTTAAGGCCCCGTTTGTTTTGACGCAATCCTCCGTAATCTTCCGTAATTGTAATTCAATTAGGAGGACGTTTGGATGAACTTTTTTTTTGTAATTCAATAAGGACGTAAATTCGAATTACGATATTCGTTGTAATTGAAATCCGTCCCAACACCCCACGAATTCAATTACGGTCTTTTAGTAAACTAACAAATTTGAATATTTTATATGCTTCAGATTATAAAAATTAAAAAAAATTAAAAAAAATTTTAAAAATTAAAAAAAAACATTTTAAATATTTTAAAAAATTCTAAAAAAATTAAGAAAATTAAAAAATAAAAACTATTTTTTTTTAAAGTAAACAAATAATAAAAAATAATAAAATAATAAAATATTAAAAAAGTCTTTAAAAAAGTTTTAAAAAAAATTCATAAGTATTGATTTGAATTACAACTCAAATACTTGTTAACCAAACGCGTAACCGTATTCAATTACAACCGATTTCAATTACATTACGGAGGATTACGTTGAGTCAAACGCCCCCTAAGTCCTTGGCATATAGCTGCAGGTTTCTGATTTTTGTTTCTGTATTTTGTAGGTAACGAAGTTGGAAAAGAGCCACATCTCAACATGAAGGTAAAAAATTATCATTGAGACAATTAAAATTCCGTTTTATTAATTTGTTTCCCCAATTCTAAAAGGAACAACATACTTATATGGATCAGGTATTTAATTTGATATTGTTATTCCATTTTAGGGGTATTTGCTTTGTAATCCTTTAACAAATAGAAGTGGCGACTATAGTTCAAGAATCCCATATGCTCATCATATGGCACTCTTGTCAGATAAAATCTACAAGGTAATCAAATATTTAAATACTTGAACATAATTCTAGGTGTAAGTGAAACAAAATTTTAATATATATATATATATATATATTTGCAGACAGCTAATGAAAACTGCGGTGGGGAGTACTTGAATGTAGATCCTAACAACAGTTTGTGCTTACGTTCCCTTGAAATGGTAGATAAGGTACAAACGCTAGTTTCCAATTTAAATTTTGTTAAATATTTTCACGTGTTTAGGATATGTGTTAATTTTAAGGCTTTTAATTATGTAGTGCATTGGAAGAATATACGTATCCCAGATTTTAGAGCCTTATTGTGACGAAACAAATACCTTAAAATCTAGGAGGAGTTTAGGAGCTTTTGACAACACCTCTTTTGATAAATTTTCATCATCTCAAATTCAGAAACAAGGGTGTCGAGTAAGTATTCTCTGTGTTGTGTGAAATTATATGCTTTCTGGTAACTGTTGAGACCCATGCGTTAAGCTCACAGTTTTTCCTTAGTTTAAGACATATTTGATATAATAGAAATCAAGCCAAATTGGATGCGAAAAAAAAAACCGAAACCGAACACTTTGTAATTCTTAAAAACCGAAGTTTTCGATTCAGGGTTGGTTTTAGTTAAAAACCTCCCCCCACCCCTACTACAAGGGTATTGTGGGTTTTTAGAAAGTAATGTTTCTTCTTTCATTAATATTATAGGGATTAATGTAATGGTTATTTTGAAGCTACTTAATAATGAACCAGCCTTATAAGCTTTTTTTATATATATTTTTTAATCCATAATTATTGCAGGATGACAACTATATATACGCGTATGTATGGGCTAACAGAAGAGACGTGCGAGAAGCTCTTCACGTTCGTGAGGTTTGTACATAGTTCACATTTATTAATTATGCTCATATATATATATGCAGGATATATAATAATCTCATGACCAACAGGAAACTGCCGATATTGAGTGGGTAAGATGCAATGAGACCATGCATTTTAATATTGATGGTCCAGAAACAATATCTTACACACACAATGTTTTGAGTACCGTTGACTACCATCGGCGTTTTGCTGATAAAAATTGCAGAACTCTTATATATAGGTAATGCTTCTTTAATTCTCATCTTCTCGGATATATTCATGTGTATATGTAGAATAATAATATATTTGGCATTTTATTTCTCTATTTCCAGCGGAGACCATGACCTGAAGGTTCCGTATTTGGGTACTTTAAATTGGATCGAATCACTAAACTTGTCAGTCATAGACGATTGGAGACCCTGGTTTGTCGACAAACAAGTAGCCGGGTAATTAGTTAGTAGTCCTCTAATCATGATAAATGTGAAAAAATTAATGTTTTGGTGCTCATATATATCTATGGCAGATACACGATGAAATACTCAAAAGATGACTACAAATTAACATTTGCTACCGTAAAGGTTAGAAATCTACCTTAAAACTTCATTTTGGTCCGTGTGACTTCCACTCCCATGAAACTTGCAACATTTCATTTTTGTTTAAGGGAGGAATTACTTTTATCAATACAGAGTAATTTCATATCAAATGACAATTGTATTTAAGAGGGATGAAATAAAAGAAGGACATAATTGTCATTTGATATGAAATTGCTTTGTATGGATGAAAGTTTCTCTATAAGAAGCACCTCCTTTGTGTTAAATATAACAAAATTTTGAAAGCAAACTTGGTGCGATATGTTTTATTTAACATCTACTCCTAAATATTACAATGCGACTTGAACCCTCGACCACAAGGACAGAGGCACACACTATAGCGCTAGGCCTTTTGGTAACTTGGTGTGATATGTAGTTGTAGTGAAAAGAAACAAACTTGTTATGGTTGTGATGGTTTGGCCTTTTTGTATGGTTTTAGGGAGGAGGTCACACTACTCCAGAGTACAAACCTAAGGAATGTTTAAACATGCTTACGAGGTGGCTTGCTGATGAGGCTTTGTAACCATCGATGAGTTCAACGTTTGTTTGTTATGTTGAATCCATTCGTATGTGTTGTACTTTAATTTTAAAAATACATTCCTATATAAATGAGGCAAAGGGTGAGCGAAATAAACTCAAGTATGATATTTCCGAATATGACGAATAAGGCGTGAATTAAGGTTTGTTCAATAAAGATAACACCGATATATCTTTTTTGGAATTGGAGTTCCAATCTCGACAACGAATAGCTTTACAAATATTTTAGGATATCAATCCTCCCAATTTCCCAATTGGATCCCACATGAACAATATTAAGTATTAACCAATTGGAATTGGAATCCTATTATATGTTCCTTTCAAAGAAAATTGTACAATTGGAAACTTAAAACTTTTTCTTATAGGGCGGGCGCCTCACATTTATTAAATCTGTCTTAGGAAGTCTTGATAGTTATTATTTCTCTCTTACTATTTCCATTTTGGCCAAAATGCATTTTAATACCTTAAATTTGTCTAACTAGGTCCTCTACTAACGAGCCCAAATATTTTAGAACAATTACCGAGCCCAAATATTTTTTTTATCTTCTTTTAATTAGTTGAGTTGTGTTTAAACAGAGTCTACATTTAAAACAAAATCTCAAGAAATAAATCCTAACAATTAGATCAAAAATTCCTTAACAATCACCATCATCAAATCACATGTGGTTGAATACACATCCACCACCACCGCCCACCAGTGCCGCCGCCGACCACCGCCACCCGCCGCCTCTGGCCTCTAATTGCCACCACCGCCTGCCGCAATTACATGTGATTGGATACACAATCACATGTGATTGAAAGCAGCCGACGGTCGCGAGGGATTGCTGGTGGTGGAGATGGTGGCAGGCAGAGCTTGGCGGCGGCGGTGATAGTGGTCCACGGTGTTGAATCAAAATGGAGAGGGGACAAAAAGTTTCGTATCGACGAGGGCTATGAGATGGTAGACAACCATAGGCGTTTTAGAGAACTTTTGGGCCCAAAAAGACTTTTCTTAGACTTACTTGAATTTTTAGTTTTTTTTCCCTTTTGGACTTTGTCTTAAGCCCAATTTTCGCAGATTTGTGTTGTTTAGCGAGTTCGAAAATTTTGGGATTATTTAATATTTGTTTGACACTCTGGAAGAGTTAGTTTTTTATTTTGAAGAAAAATTAGTAGTCTTTTGCGTTGAACATATTTTGAAAATACAGTTTCATGGTATTCTTTGAATCAACATTGTTCTTGGTTTAAATTTTACTAAGCTTTTTTTTAGAATCAATGAGAGCAATCTATGTTGTCGTTCTATAGTTATATGGGATTGTGAGTGTGTGGTTGTCATGTACCTAAGCTTAGGTGTGGAACCACCCATAATTACATAATTTTGGTGAAAAAACTCACGGAAGTCTTGTCACTTTCCCACGATATTAGAACACTTACACAATAAGAAAAACTATATGCATGCAAATGCGTTCATTATAAGAACTATTTCAAGAACATGAAGTTTGAAACACCATTTCAACAAAAAAACATAATTAAGACTAAGATAAGTGATGAGTTTTAATACACTAATGTATTTATGTGATGAGCATGTAGTTTTGTGTGGTTCCACACCTAAGCTTAAGTATATGACAGCCTAAGCTTAGGTGAGTGTGTGGCTGTCACGTACCTAAGCTTAGGTGTGGAACCACCTAAAACTATGTAGTTTTTGGCTTAAACTATATATATATATATAAGTGGGATCCGTTGAGTACTCAAAAAACGGTGAAGACTCGCAAGGACACCTCAAAAAATATATATATAACTCCCCATCATTATTACTACATTTGACAAAAAACATTTTGAAAAAAAAAATTATCACTTTTTTTTGTGGATCATAATAATGATCCATATTTTTTTGTGGATCAAAATTACGATCAATATTTTTTTTTGGATAATTTTTGATTTTTTTTTTGATATTATAGGCTGCGATTATTATTTTAATAAAGAATTTTTTTTTGAAAAAAAGGTTGTTTTGGAACATTTTCAGAGTTTTTTTCAGTCCTCACCGATTTTTGAGTCCTCACCAGATCCGGACCCTATATATATATATATATATATATATATATATATATATATATATATATATATATATATATATATATATATATATATATGGGTAAAGATCCATAGAAAATGGTCCTTATTTGAAGAAGATAGAAAAAGGTTGCATTTTCGTAATTTATACATATATTGTTAGGTATTATTTTGTTGTGATGAATAGTCTATGGGGCAATGTGTAACATTGCATATTGTGTTAGTTTGGCTTAGAATTAGCCTTAAGCTAATTAGGGAATTAAGGTCATGGTATATAAACCATAGTGTAAACCTTAATTCCTCAACTTTTGCAATTAACAAAGAATTACATTTCTGCATTTGTTCTCTCCACCTTCTCTCTACTCTCTCTCTAAAAGCCCTAACATTCTTCTTCAACTTTTCATCCAAATTCATCATCAAACATCAAACAATGGATTGATTGTGTTGTTTTAAGCTTTTCAATTGGTATCAGAGCTTAATTCACTCTTAAAACGATCCATTTCCATTGCTTGTTGTTCGAATCAGAAGATCAAAAGGGTTTATCAAGTTTTTGAAGAAAAAGGGGTCAAAAATCAAAAAACGGATTTGAGGTATTAATTCTTGTTCTTATGAGTTGAATAGCTTCATATTGTGTTTATATTAAGCTTAGAATAGAGTTAAGTTCGAATCCAATCCATTCAGATGAAGAAATTGTGATTTTTAGTAAACATCATTAAAGCTTCAAAAACCTTCAAAATTCAAATTTTCTATTAGATCTAGGTTGTTTTTGGTGAATATTGTTGAAATTGATTGAAGGAAAACGGTTTTGGGTCATTTTGCAAAAAGAATCATCGATTTTGGTTAAGAAACGAGCGTTTTAGGATCAATTTAGTGGAATTTCTAGGCTGTTTGGAACTGTTCTGCTCAAGAACGACGATACTGTTCTCGGCCCGAGAACAGTAACCTCTTCGGCCCGAACTCATACTTGTCTTCGGCCCGAACTCAATCGACCTCTTCGGTCCGAACACATTTAACCTCTTCGGCCCGAACACCTTCCAAAGTCCTCGAACCGAACACTATACAGTCTTCGAACCGAACACCACAAGTCTTCGAACCGAACACTTCAGTCTCTTCGGCCCGAACACTTCAATCTCTTCGAACCGAACACCACAATGTTTTGACTACCGTTGACTACCATCGCCGTTTTGCTGATAAAAATTGCAAAGCTCTTATATATAGGTAATGCTTTTTATAATGCTTTTTCAATCCTCGTCTTCCTCAAATTATCGGATATTTTTGGCATTTTATTTCTCTATTTTTATTTTAATAGCGGAGACCATGATATGAAGATTCCGTATTTGGGCACGTTGAATTGGATTGAATCACTAAACTTGTCAGTCATAGACGATTGGAGACCCTGGTTTGTGGACGAACAAGTAGCCGGGTAATTAATTAGTAGTCCTCTAATCATGATAAATGTCAACAAATAGTAATTATTTTGGTGCTCGTATATTTTTGTGGCAGATACACGATGAAATACTCAAAAGATGACTACAAATTAACATTTGCTACCGTAAAGGTTAGAAATCTACCTTAAAACTTCTCTTCGGTCCGTTTGACTTCCACTCCCATGAAAATTGCAACTTTTCATTTTCGTTAAGGGAGGTGATTCTTACCGAACAACTTTTATCCATACAGAGTAATTTCATATCAAATGACAATTGTATTTGGGAGGGATGAAATAAATGAAGGACATAATTGTCATTTGATATGAAATTGCTCTGTATGGATGAAAGTTGCTCTATTAGAAGCACCTCCTTTGTGTTAAATATAACAAAACTTTGAAAGCAAACTTGGTGCGATATGTTTTATTTAACATCTACTCCTAAATATTACAATGCGACTTGAACCCTCGACCACAAGGACAGAGGCACACACTATAGCGCTAGGCCTTTTGGTAACTTGGTGTGATATGTAGTTGTAGTGAAAAGAAACAAACTTGTTATGGTTGTGATGGTTTGGCCTTTTTGTATGGTTTTAGGGAGGAGGTCACACTACTCCAGAGTACAAACCTAAGGAATGTTTAAACATGCTTACGAGGTGGCTTGCTGATGAGGCTTTGTAAGCCAACAACCATCGGTGAGTTCAGTTTAATTTTGTTTGTTATGTTGAATCCATTCGTATGTTTGTACTTCATTTTTAATAATGCGTGAATTAAGGTTTGTTCGATAAAGATAACAGCGATATATCTTTTCTACAAGCAAACTTTTTGGAATTGGAGTTCCAATCTCGACAACGCATAGCTTTGTAAATAGTATAATGGTATTTAAGCCTACCATTTAGACCTACTTATAGGCCTACTCATTAGACGAAAGACACGTGTCAAAATAAAGGGATAATATTATGAGAGGGAATTAGTGAAATACACATATCATCTTATCAAGTGGGTAGACCTATGAGTATGTATAAATGGTAGGACTAAATATCATTTCTCTTTGTAAATATTTTAGGATATTAATCCTCCCAATTTCTCACCACCTATGTTGGTATGCCAATTGGTTCCCACATGAACAATATTAAGTATTAACCACAATTGGAATCCTATTATATGTTCCTTTCAAAGAATATTGTTCAATTGGAAAGTTAAAACTCTCTCTTATATGGCGGGCGCCTCACATTTATTAAATCCATCTTAGGAAGTCTTGATAGTTATTATTTCTCTCTTTTATAAGGCTCATATTTCCATTTTTAAAACCCTAGAGGACTTGAGAAGTAACTTTTTTGGGAGGTAACTTGGAGGAAAGGAAAAGAAAATTAAATTGCTTGGGAGAAGGCTTTTGGTCCTATTAAAAGTGAAGGCCTAGGAATATGTAGTCTTGGTCATGCCAACTGGCCTATCTCTCCTCTTAAAATGGTAATTAAGATTTCAAACCGAACCAAATGCTCTTCGGTGTAAAACAATCAAATTCATGAACAAAAGTGTTGATAAAATCTCAATCATTTGGCGCCGGGGCTTGAAATAATATTATGGATATTCAAAAAGATTTTATGGAAAATGATAGTAATATCTTAAATATTTTCAAGAAAACATGGGAAATGAAAATGACATAAAATTTTGACATGATATTTGGATTGGAGGAAAATGCGTTAAAAGACGTATTTATTTATGTTTATAATCTTGAATCCAACTAAAATTGCATGGTAAATAAAAGGTTTATCTCTGATTTTAACTCAAATGACACAAATATGGCGAGTTCCAACTTCCAATGGCAGCGCTTGTTAAATTCAAAGTCTACGAATTAATTTTCATGGCCCAAATCATCCTTTTTACTTGGGCCGTAACATGGCAGCAAGTTCTGTTTCAACAGCCCTTAATGTGCATGTGGGCCACAGCCTCAACGGGACAGTGGATTTGCACAATCAGCCCGTTTTCTAAATTATTTAGCAAAATGCCCGTTTTCTAACACCCACGACAAGTGGATTTGTACAATCAGCCCGACTTCGGAGTTTGCGATAAACAAAATGAGGAAAAACTCATGAATGGTAACAATTATATAATTGGAATCATGAAGGGGTTCATTGGAACAAAACGGTGCATGTGAAAGTAAATATACTTAGCAAATTAAAAATAATAGGCCTGCAACAAAAATCAATCTCGATAATAAAAGAATTGATTTAGGAACCATTAGATGTCTCAATTATTATAATGGTTTTGAAGTATACTGATGTGCTTTTTTTCAAATAAGTACAACCAATTTTTATTACATTAAAGTGTAAGAAAAGTAATATTTATTTTGGAAAAAAAAGTTTATAAACTTCATATGTTAAAAGGTTTTATACCAAAATTCTACTATATATATACTATATATATATATACGAAGTATACACTTTTTTCCTTTAAGAAACTAACTAATTGAACGGAAATTAAGTATTTTAGTATATGCCGAATTATGCGTGAAGATTTTACATAACATTATTGTGGTTAAAAAATTATCGAACGGTACATTCCCATCAAAGATGAAAGTAAGTGTACATTTCTTTTATTTTTGTTTTTATTTATAGTCAAGTGGCTAAAATGAAGAGAAAGAGATATACGTGGCACGCAAGAAAATAGTAGGTGGTAAGATAATCACTTGTTTTTTCTACCATATGTGGGACACGTGTCTTGTCTGGGAAGCTGCAGCAATCAACGTGAAAAAAATACATGTCTCGTGAGTGGGTTGTGTACTCTAGTGGCCTAACCAAAGAAGCATAAACATATTCTGTTATGAGAAGAGGAAGCATTTGCATCACTGATTCACAATCGTTAAGTTGGAGACTTGGATGCAAAATTTGATCCATTTAAGGTAGCAATTATCAATAATTAAGTTTATGTTAGGATCAATGTACATTCTCCTAACTCGTATTTGAGTTCAATTGCTGCAATTTTCTTCATTTGTTCATGTAACTTGATGATAGGAATTGCTGACTGATTGAATTCCTAATAAAAAGCACGATGAACCAACGATCACAATCTCGGCTTCAACCTTGGACTATCAGTCCAATGTTGTTTTCTGTTTTTCTTCTGATAATTTCGTTGGAGGTTGTTAACTCACAATTCATGGTTAAGACACTGCCAGGATTTGTTGGTGATATTCCATTCACACTTGAAACTGGGTAAGATCATGCTCTGTTCCGTTGATTTAATTTCAGGTTAATAATAATAATCCGTTAGTTATTTTATTAATTACTCTATATACTAACTCATAAAACAACAATATATTATTGTGGTATAATTAGTTACATTGGGGTAGGAGAATCGGATGAGGTGCAATTATTTTATTACTTCATTAAGTCTGAAGGGAAGCCGAGAGATGACCCTCTCATGGTTTGGATCACAGGAGGGCCTGGTTGTTCGGCTCTTTCTGGCCTTCTCTATGAAATAGGTACCATGTTTATTTGTTTTTATCAACTTTTTTTAAATCCTTCTAATCAGAAAATTAAGGTAGATGAACATTTGATTCCAAATCATTTCAGTCTTCATTGGCTGACAAGTTAGGTGCTTGCTTGATTAGAAGGGAGATAATCTATCAAGTGTGGAAGTTTATGTAAATTGTTGATGAATACTTGATCTAAACTAAAAAAAGAGATAAACACAAACTGAACATGTGGTCATGTGGATTCAACGAATGGTGATGATCAGTATTAATTTCCAAGCAAACACAAATTCTATGAAATGAAATGAGAAGAAAATGAACTTTCATAAAAATAATACTGAGCATCTCAATAAAACATAAAATGGACCTAGACTTTCTAATTGGTCTAAATAACCAAACTGGACCACAAACAAATTTAAAATGCTAAACAAAAAACTTTAAAATGCAAATAACTCCTAAAATACAGCATTTTTGGCCCCGGAAGTCAGGGTGTTCACCTCGTTGTAAGCATCAATTTGACTGGTCATGAGCCTGACATGTTACCCCAAGCAGTTATTTAGTGAAGGTCAATGACTCATGCGATCTTGGGCCTCCAGAAATAAAAGGGGGCTCAACCTTCACGTTTGGGCATGCATCAATACTCAATGCAAATGTAATACTTGATTGCGGTTCTATGTTTTAAAAGAAACACTTTATAGTATACTTTATGAGAGATTATATCCCCTGTTTAAAAAATTGATGGGCATCAAAATCAGATAGTAACCGTTGAGAAATTGAATTGAGGCGTATATAGAAAATTTGAATATATATCACATAAGGGTAAAAAAATAAATAAAAACAATAGGACTTGTTGTTAGAATATTTCTGTTATCACTAGATCAGGACTTTACGAACGTACTTGTATTTGACGCTTTGGTTGTTTTTTACAGGCCCGTTCACTTTTAACTATGCTACTTCCACTCTGGAAAAGCCAAAACTTGAGATGAACCCTCACAGTTGGACAAAGGTTTACCCTGTTTCTTACTTAATTGTCTTTACAAATATGTCAAGTTACTCAGATCCTTGAGATTAGTCATATTTTATAACCGGTGGTTTTAAATCTTCTCTTTTATAGAATTTTAACGTTGTAAAATTAAATATCTTCCCGAATTTTGGAATATGTTTGATGTTAACAAGCTTATATTATAGTTTTTTAATAGGTTTTTTCTAACTCATGTCCTAAGGGCATGAGATAAAAGCATTTAATGATGTTACAATTACCGTTTATGTTGAAAAATGCATTTAATAATTGTAAAAATTAGACTTTATTTAATGTATTTTTCAATATATTAAGAAAGATTTTGTTCAATTAATGAAACAATGTTCAAATTTTAGGCGGCCAACATAATATTTCTTGATCAACCTGCTGGGACCGGGTATTCCTATGCAAAAACCCCCAGAGGTTACATAACAAACGATACATCCTCAACAACGCAGGTTTACAATTTTATAAGGAAGGTATGGTGAAAGGACTTATATATTTAGTCAAACATGTCACGAAAAAATTATGGATTTCTAGATTAATTCATTTCATGCCATATTATCATTCATGCATCATGAACTGAGCTCAATTTATCTACTCTTAACAGTGGCTTGTGGATCATCCTAAGTTTCTCAGCAATCCGTTGTATTTTGGTGGTGATTCCTACAGTGGCATAGTGGTCCCGATGATCGTTGAGGAAATATATAATGGTACTCATAAATACATCTTTCTCCTTTTCCCACTTTTCTTTTAGTTTCAATTGTTTTCTGCTTCATTCTTTATGTAAGTTTGAGGGATTCCAACTCAAAACCAATTTGTAGATCCTTATAAAAACATTTCAGATTCACTTTTTCTCAAATGTGGGACATTACTCAACGCTTTTGGTTTCCAGATTTAAGATATTTTAGATTCCAACCTATTTTGTCATTTTCCAACCAAACCTGATATGGAATTTCAATGCCCTTAGGTTTCTGATCCTTGTTTCCCTCTTTTGTAGGAAATGAAGAAAGAAAAGAGCCGCGTGTTAACATCAAAGTACGATTTTATCATTAACTCGAATCAGCCGAGTTTCACATGTCTTTCTAAAATATTGCTAATATGAACAATTGTTGGTCAATTAGGGGTATGTGCTTGGTAATCCTTCTACACATAGAAGTGATGACTATAATTCAAAAATTCCATTTGCTCACAGAGTGGGGCTTATATCCGATGCCATATATAAGGTAATAAACTACATTCAAGTTGTTTGCTACAATTCTATTTCTACTCGGTATCTGAACATAATTTTAGTTGCATATGTTTGCAGTCAGCTAAAGAAAATTGTGGTGGAGAGTATCTCAACCTAGATCCCAACAACAGTCTATGTCTACATGATCTTCAAGTGGTAGAAAAGGTACACAAGCTAGCTAGTAATTAATTTTAACCATGGATTATAACTATATGTATTGATTTTAATTAATGCTTTTATACTTGACCTGAAGTGTCTTGCAAGAATTTACAAGCCCCAGATTTTAGAGCCTTATTGTGTCACACCAGATAATTTCAAATCAGATCTCCTTAGAAGGGGCTTAAAGGCTCCAGACAATGACTCTTTGGATATATGGTCGCTACCTCAACTTCGGATACAAGGGTGTCGAGTATCTCTCTTTCTCTCTCTCTCTCTCTATATATATATATACACACACACACACACACACACACAATGATTTAAAATGTTGTGATCCTGAGTTTCAATTTAGAGAAAAGAGAAAAGATCTAGAAAGATGATCTGATTTTTATCATATTCTGAGTTTTTATTAAAAGAACATGAAAGATTTGGATATATTAAAAGTTAGAATTAATAAAAGAAATTGCACTTCCAAGTTCCAATATTACTCTCGACTACGGGTGGCAATTCCTAGAAAGACCCACAATCCAACACGAACCCGACACGAATAAAATCAGGTTTAGGTTGACCATAATCGGGTTTTGGTCAAAAACAGGTCGACACGTTCAAGTGTTCAACCCATTTATAAATCAAGTTGGGTCAAGGTTGACTTATGTATAAACAGGTAGATTTATATATAAAAAATTCCAAAAATATATAAATACTATAAATAAAGTCCCTAAATCCCGCCTAAATTTTGACATTTCAATTTTAATCCTTACGAATTATCTTAAATTTTGGCCGAATTTTGATAACAAAATTGATTGTAAATTTGGGACATATAATTAATTAACTTTCATTAATAATCTCAATTCGAAATCAAAATCACAACTTCCTTTCCTTATTATTATTATGTATTATTATTGTGTATCAATTCTTGATTCTCATTGATTGACAAAGGGTGTATTATATACACACTTACAAGGCTATAAACTAGGAAAGGATCACATACAATCAAGTCTAATATCTATCTACAATATGATTCAAATATATGCTATCTAACAGCCCCCCCTCAGTTTGGAGCGGGAGGAGGACGAATGCTCAAACTGTCTCGAAAATCAAGAAATAAGTGTCGAGGAAGGCCCTTTGTGAAAATACCAGCCTATTGATACGAAGAAGGGACCTGTAACACCCGAATATGTCCTAAAGCAACCTTCTCTCGAACAAAATGTATATCAATTTCAATGTGTTTGGTCCGTTGGTGTTGAACAGGATTGCCAGAAAGATAAACGGCCGACACATTGTCACAATACACAAGAGTGGAACGCTTTATTGGTGTATGAAGCTCAAGTAATAGGTTGCGTAACCAACATGATCGAGCAACGACATTTGCGACCCCCCGGTATTCGGCTTCGGCACTAGAACGAGAAATAGTAGGTTGTCGTTTAGCAGACCAAGAAATAAGGTTATCGCCTAAAAACACACAATAACCAGAAGTAGAACGTCGTGTGTTCGGGCATCCGGCCCAGTCCGCATCTGTGTATGCGATAAGCTGGGTCGGTGGTGAGGCATACAAGTGCAAACCCAAATGAAGAGTATCTGCAAGATATCGCAATATTCGTTTTAAAGCGTTAAAATGAGGTTCCCTTGGTTCATGCATAAACAGATAAATTTGTTGAACGGCGTAAGCGATATCTGGCCGAGTGAAAGTGAGATACTGAAGGGCACCAACTAAACTGCGATATATCGTGGGGTCTGCCAGTAACGAACCATCAGTGGCACTTAATTTCGAGTTGGTATCGGCTGGGGTGGCGGCTGGTTTGCAATTTTCCATGTGAGCTCGCTTCAAGATAGATTCGGCATATTTTTGTTGAGATAAAAACATGCCCTTATGTGACCGTGTGACTGCGATGCCCAAGAAATAAGATAAACTGCCAAGATCTGTCATTTCAAATTCACGTTTGAGATCAATGATAATTTTGGTTTGCAGCCCAGTAGATGAGGAGGTGAGAACGATGTCATCGACATAAAGTAGTAAATATGCCATATCCTGTGTGTGACGGTATATAAATAGAGATGTGTCACTTTTGCTGCAAACAAAACCCATACTGAGAAGGTGTTTTGCAAACCGTTGATACCAAGATCGTGGTGCCTGTTTAAGACCACATAAAGATTTCCGTAACCTGCAAGCATAGTTAGAAAAAACATGGTGACTAAATCCCGGGGGTTGATGCATATAGACCGTCATTGAGATTGCCATGTAAGAAGGCATTTTTGACATCTAGCTGATGGATAGGCCAATTTCGGCTTAGAGCTAGATACAAAACAGTCCGAATAGTGGCATGTTTAACAACCGGGCTAAAAGTCTCGTCACAATCAACACCGACTTCTTGTGATTTCCCGTTCACGACAAGACGTGCCTTATATCGTTCCAATGAACCATCTGCATGAAACTTATGACGAAAAATCCAATGGCATCTAATAATGTTAGTATCCCGGGGGTGAGGAACTAAGTCCCACGTATTTTGTTTAAGTAATGCATTAAATTCAGTAGTCATGGCAGTGTTCCAGTTAGGGTCTAGAAGAGCGGTTTTAGGATTGGAAGGAATGGGAGATATAGATTGTGTGTGAAGGGAGAAGGGAACACTGGGTTTAAAAATACCGTCTTTGGAACGAGTTTGCATTGGGTGTGATGGTGGTGGGGGAGGTGGTGTATCCGGAGGTGAAGGCACCGGGGAAGCCGTAGGAGTGGGTTGTGGGGGTTGGGGTGCCGTAGTGGCGGATGACGGAGGCTGACGTGTTCCGGCAGAAGGTGTGGGTGGCGGATTTGTGGTGGAGTGGTGTTGTAAGTATGGTGATGGTGGGGTGTCGTCAAGAAATTCATAGGATTGAATGTGGTGTTTGGATGAGTTTGAAAAGGGAAAGATAGTTTCAACAAAAGTGACATGGCGAGAGATAAAGAGTTGTTTGGTTGAGATATCTTGACATAGGTAGCCGCGGTGGCGTAGTGGGTAACCGAGGAAAACGCAAGGAGTGGACATAGGGGTTAATTTGTCTTGTGTAGTAGAGGAGGTGTTGGGGTAGCAAAGACACCCGAAGGTGCGGAGATGAGTATAAGAAGGATTTTGTTGATAGAGTATGGTGGTGGGAGTATGATTTTTAATTGCGGAAGAGGGTAGTATGTTAAGGAGGTAAGTGGCGAAGTGAAGAACATAAGACCAATAGGAAGGAGGAACGGAAGCATGAATAAGATTTTTACGAATGATGTTATTTAAGGTGCGAATTAGACGTTCGGCTTTTCCATTTTGGGGAGAAGTGTACGGACATGAGAAGCAGAGATGCATGCCGTGAGTGTCACAAAAGGTGTGGAATTGGGAGTTGTCGAATTCGCGACTATTGTCGCATTGTAAAGTTTTAATTTTCTTTTCAAATTGGGTGTTAATGTAAGTGTAAAAGGTGAAAAAGATAGTGAAAACTTGTGATTTATATTTTAGTGGAAAGGTCCATGTAAAGTGTGTAAAATCGTCGAGTATGACAAGGTAATATTTATGGCCTAATGTTGAATGAACGGGGGAGGTCCATAAGTCGGCATGCAATAAATCAAATGGGCTAAACGTACGAGAAGAAGATGAACTAAAATTTAAACGACAATGTTTTCCTAACGAGCAAGAATTACAAGCATCAATGTCACTAATTTTGTAAGGAAAAAAATTATTATTTTTAAGCAAAGGAAAAACAAAAGTCTCCGGATGGTCGAGGCGATTATGCCAGATGGATGGAGAGGCGGTGTGTAGGGCTAGAGATGCGGAACATGTGTTGAAGTCTTTTGGAAAAGGGTATAAATCACAGGTACTGTTGCATCTTGTAATTGGCGTCCCCGTTTTGAGATCCTTCATAGTTAAACCAAAAGGGTCAAATTCAACAGAAACAAGGTTATCACGGCTAAATTTACGAACATAAATTAAATTCTTAATTAGTTTGGGAACATGGAAAACGTTTCGTAAAGTGTAGGATCGTGTGGGGTATGGTGGCGGAACCTAGACCCATACCCGGAAGATGACTGCCATCACCTACTAAAATAGAATGCGGATTACGTAAAAAAAATAAGCGAGAAAAGTTACCCGCCGAACTAGCAATGTGTGATGTAGACCATGTATCCATGTACCATGAGTTGTCGGGCATGTTAAGGTGCATGGTGTTGAATGCTGCATCGAGCTCGATAGGGGTCATTGGGTTGCCTTGCATTGGGTACGGAGGACCCGTGTAATAAACCTGTTGTGGAGTGTTTGGACGGGGACCGAGTATTCCCTGTTGTTGCGGAGGTGGTGCGCATGGGGGCGCTGACCACGTGTTATTCGGAAACCATGGAGATGGTGACCATGAGTATTGTTGTTGCGAGTGGTATGAGGGATTCGATTGTCGGCCCCCACGACCGCGACCACGTCCACGTCCTCGGCCACGGTATCCGCCACTGGAGTGACGGTCTTGAGAACCCTAAGTATCTCGGGAAGAATTGTCATCCGAGGCAGCGGCGGTGGACGGGTTATCGGACCGTTGAGTCAACAGAGCTTGCGAAGTGTGAGATTCTTGCTTGGATCTGCGGGTTTCCTCGAGAGTGGGTTGAGAACATGCCTTGATGAAGCTAGGGAGAGGGTCGGTTTGTTGTATGAAAGTAACGATGGTGTCGTATTCTTTTGGGAGACCGGCCACAAGTTGGAGCACCATCTTTCCGTCGGAGATAGGTTGACCGACATTAGCTAGTTGATCAGACAAGTTCTTAATACGATTGCAATATTGGTTGGCGTTCGAGAAGGCATCCATACGAGTACCATTCAGTTGTTCTTCGAGGTAAACGGCACGAGTAGCACGGTTGTCTTGGAAAATTTCCGCAAGCCGGTTCCACAATTGTTGGGCAGAGGCACCGGGTTTCATGACAGATTGAAGAAGATCGGTGGAAATAGTGGCGAGCATCCAGTGTTTCACGATAGCATCGAGACAGGTCCAAGTAGGATCATCGACGCCGGCGGGTCTCGGGGTATCGGTATTGATATGATCTAGAACATCATATGCGCAGGCGTGTATGTGAAACAACTCCACCCATGACGCATATCGATCGTCGGATTGATCAAGAACGAGAGGGATTGCATTCTTGATGTTGTTAATGCCGAAAGCCGGATGGAACGCAGGATTGGCAGGGTTGGAGGGAGGAGTATCGCCCATGATGATGGAGTTTAGAAGCTAAGCGTGTGAGGAAGAAGAAGGAGGATGAACTCCGGCAAGAGGTGGCCGAAAGAAAATTAGGGTCGGCTAGGGTATTTGGGAGAGAAAAGAGATATGCTCTGATACTATATTATTGTGTATCAATTCTTGATTCTCATTGATTGACAAAGGGTGTATTATATACACACTTACAAGGATATAAACTAGGAAAGGATCACATACAATCAAGCATAATATCTATCTACAATATAATTCAAATATAGGCTATCTAACACTTATTACTGCAATTTCCGTAATCATCAAGATTTCAACATCACATTTTCTTGTCCATGTGATTACACTTTGGTTTAAATGGGTCAAACATGTCAGGTCTAGATTACCATGATTTAAACAACTTCGGGTTGACTAATTCCAACCCGCCAACCTGTCAACCCGAACTCGTTAACCCAAACTCAACCCAATTTCCACCCCTACTCTCACCATTTCCTAATATATTACATTTAAGTGTAGAATTATACGAGTAATTTGTTAACTTTTTTTCTCTAACTCGGGAACTTAAAAAAATATTGTCTTTTTTTCTTTTCTATCCGACTTGGGAACTTAAAAAAGAAAAATATCTTTTTCTAAATATCTTTCCTTTTATCTTCTTTTTTTTACCTTTTTTTCTTTTATTTAGAAACTCAAGGAAGACAGTGCAATAGTCAAATCACTTTTTTCATGAAGGGCAAAATATTCTTTTTTTAATAAAAAGAAAAGACAATGTATAAGTGTGATGTTTTTTCTTCTAAGAACTTTATAAGAATATTGGTTAATGGTTATCTTGAAACCATGTATTGGCCAATAATTTAAACTTTTCAAGCTTGGGCATTTATAACTTGTGTCTTCTATCTATTATTTATCCAGGATGACCACTACCCATACTCCTCTGTGTGGGCTAATAGTAAACACGTGCGAGAAGCACTTCACATTCGAGAGGTTTGTAGTTCACGTTGACTTTTATTCATGTTCTTCTTTACTAAATTAGTAAAGATAAGAATCTTTTGATCACCAGGAATTTGACAATATGGTTTGGGAACGATGCAAAACCTTTACTTTTAATCATGGTGAGGAAGCCATATACACACGCAATGTTCCGAGTAGTGTTGGCTATCATAGACGCCTTTCTGATAAAGATCTTCGAGCTCTTGTATATAGGTAATTTATATACCATTTTATTATTATTATTATTATTATTATTATTATTATTATTATTCCTCCGTATCAAAATAAGTGACACAAATTGGCTTACACGTTTTTTGAGGTAAAAAATTAAAGTAGAGGTTAAAATAAATTAAATTACATAATTAGTGGAGAATATGTCCACTAATTAAAGTGGATAGTTAGTGGGTATGAAAGTTTTCAAAGTGTGTCACTTATATTGATACACCCCAAAATGAAAAGTGTGTCACTTATTTTGATACGGAGGAAGTATATATATACGTACATGTATTTGAGATCTTGAACATAATATATACATTGTGTATTAGCTTTTTCCTATCATTTGTTTGAACAGTGGAGATCATGACTCGGTTATTCCATATTTGGGT
The DNA here is from genome assembly GCA_963853835.1 of Calendula officinalis. Classification (NCBI taxonomy): domain Eukaryota; kingdom Viridiplantae; phylum Streptophyta; class Magnoliopsida; order Asterales; family Asteraceae; genus Calendula; species Calendula officinalis. The sequence continues at coordinate 69,763,163 of OY970828.1, forward strand.
ACTTTGAAATGGATTGAATCGCTAAACTTGTCGGTTGTAGATGATTGGAGACCCTGGTTTGTCGATGAACAAGTAGCCGGGTAATTAGTTGTGCTATCACCAAGATATATGTATGCTTAAAATAGTAATATTCTGGTAATTTGATGTTTATTTGTTTTCTTGCAGATACACCATGAAATACTCGAAAGACAAATACAGCTTAACCTTTGCTACAGTAAAGGTGAGAAATCTGCCGTCCAAAGCTATTATTACTTAATGTTTGAGTCTGTTAAAGGTTCGACTTAAATATATACGTAAACCGTTTGAAATAAAATTGTATGTGGGGTTCCATCTTAAAACCAATTGGTTGTAATAGGAGTAGTGGGTTACATGTTTGACCAATTACGGGTGAACCTTGCTCTAATACCATGTCAGTTTGTGGGGTTCCATCTTAAAACCACTTGGTTGTAAGAGAAGTAGCTCAGGACCCTTATAAGCACATTACCGATTCATCTCTTGTCCAATGTGGGACATCTCAACAAAAATAAATTTGCAATTCTCAAAATGAAAGAAATATTTCTTGTTATGATCATGATGGTTGACCTTTTTGTGTGGTCAAAGGGAGGAGGTCACACAGCTCCGGAGTACAAACCTAAAGAATGTTTAAAGATGCTTATGAGGTGGCTTGCTATGGAAACTATGTAAGCAACAACAGTCGACGAGTTTGAAGTTTGTATATGACAACTTAATGCATGTGTCCGAATAGGTTTGGAGTAAAAAGTGGTTAATTTGGTATGTATCTGGAATTGTTGTAGCATAAGAATCCAGTGTTAATGACAGAATTATGCCCTTCTAACTCGAGTGTATTCAATAAATGTTGAAAATGATTGTTTTCACTTACTTCTTAACCTACATAAGTTAGCTTTTTTAGGTTCATATATATTATTATCTCTCTTATTTATAATGTACTAGGACAGTTTTAACCCACCACTGCCACCCATCATCACCACTGCCACTAATCACCACCACCATTACCACTCATCACCACCACCACCATTGCCGCCCACCCTTCATATAAGGTTGATCTTTGAAATATATTGATGTGCTTTTTTTCAAATCAGTACAACAAAAATATATTTATTACATTAAATTAAGTGTAAATAGAATCAATTTTTAAACGGAAAAAAAGTTTATAAAGTTCATATCTTAAGAAACTCTATACAAAAAATCTACTATAATATAATTGATACATTTGAAAAATTATGGGTTTTGAGGCAAAAAAAAATTAAAATGTGGTTTAAAATAGATTAAAGTTGATAGTTAATGGAAAATGAGTCCTTTTTTTTTGAATAAAGTGATATTAATAATGGTTAAAAGTAAAAGTAAAAGTAAAAGGGTAATTTTATTTTGTTAAGGTATATAGTTAGTGAAAAATGAGTTCCATTTATTTACCAAATAAAGTATGTTTTAGAAGTGTATCATTTATCTTGATCCACCTCTAAATAAAAAAATATACTCCCTCCGTCCCTAAATAAAGTTCCCATTTCTCTTTAAATTTTTGTCCCTAAATAAAGTTCCCATTTCACAAGTTGATGGGGTCCACTTAATAAAATAATATAATTACCAAGGACCCCACTACTTACTATCCACTAACTATCTTTCTCTCTCCAAAACAACTTTATATTTTAATCAATTTTATTATCAATGACCCCACCACTAACTTTCTCCTTAAAACATGTGCCCAAGTGAAATGGGAACTTTATTTAGGGACGGAGGGAGTATCACTTATTTTGATACAGATAATATAATATAAACTTTTTTCTTTAAGAAACTGACTAATTGAATAGAAATTAAGGTTCCTTTTGGTTACGGAGAATTTTCTACTTTTCCGGGAAAATTTTCCAAGAAAATAAAAAGTTCGGAAAACGCGTTTGGTTCCATAAGTTTTCCAATTTTTCCAAGAAAATGAAAATTTTCTGTTTTTCAAATTTGTGAAGGATTTTGAAAAAATTTATAAAGTGATTTTTATTGTTTTCTATACTTTTCTATTTCTAATTTTTTTCTAACATATACACATACCCACTCTCCACTCCTCTCTACCCACCCAATCCCCCCAACACACACACTCAAATAATTTTATACTCAAATAAAACTTCTTTGATATAAGTAAACGTATTAATATAATGATTTAAATCATTTATTAAAGGTTTTCGAAAATTTTATACTATATTATTTTAATCATGTACTGAAATATTTAGAATTAAATTACTTTTTTAAACTGCTTTTTAATTGATGCATATTTTGGATATTACTTAGAATAATTGTATACTACATTAACAACATATTATAAAATATTACTACCTGCGTATCAAAATAAATGATACACTTTTCTATTTAAGGGTGAATCAAAATAATTGATACACTTCTAAATCTTACCTTATTTGGCAAAAAAAGTGGGACCATTTCTCCACTAACTATTTACTTTAATAAATTGAAATTACCCTTTTACCCTAGCTTTTACCTTTAAACATCATTATTATCATTTTATTCAAACAAAGTGAGACCCATTCTCCACAAACTATCCACTTTAATATATCTTAAACTATTTTTTAATCTTTTGTCTCAAAAACCGTGTTTTTTTAAATGTATCACTTATTTTGATACGAAAGTAGTATTAACATAGCACTCGTTGAACTTGAATAATTGTAATGGTGGAATTATTTAGGAGAAAATCAATTATATGGTTATGTCGTATCAATTATTTTGTACAAAGTAAATTATTATGGAATTATATTCATATCCTTACAATATTCATTTTAGTTCATATCCTTATGCAAAGTTTCCATGAATCGGGAAACTTGATGTGTTTGGTGTTTATGTATAAACTTGATGTCGTTTATGACACGTTTTAATGACATATATGGAATTGTTTCTTGTTTGATGTTTGATTTTTGATGTTTGAAACTATATAAAACTTTACTTATTTCCTGTTTGATGTTTATATTCTCTTTGATGGACATTAACTATTAATAGTTTATTGTGCAGATCAATTGCTACAATATCGGATTCGTCAGATAATAGCTCTTACACAGATGACGATGATGATGATATTGATGATATGATGATGCTTTCCTTTTTATTAGAACATGAGCATACTTTTATTGATCGAACTTCTTATAGGACTTCTATGCTAAGCGGAAAAGAATACATCAGAGAGATCTTTTGCGGGAATCCTATTCAGTGTTATGAAGCAATTAGAATGAAAACATATGTTTTTCTGAACTTGTGTGATAAACGGAAGATGATGGGGTTGGTGGGTGTCTGTTGGAGGGTGTGGGGTGGGTGCAGATGTGGAAGGTGGGTTGATGAAAGAGCATATGTGTTGTATATTGTATTTTAAAGTATATTGTATTGTTTAAAATAACTAAAAATAGAAAATGAAAACATGTGGAAAATATACAACCAAACAAGTTTTCTAATTTTTCAAAATTGGAAAATGAAAACTCGATGTTTTGAACCAAACACGTTTTCAAAAAATTTCATGAAAAACCGTAAATGAAAACCATTTCTTTTCCCTGAAAAACTTTTCATAGAAAACGAAAACCGTTTTCCGTATACGGAAAACGGTTTTCATTTTCAATGAAAAGTTTTCTATGGAAAAGAAATGGTTTTCATTTACGGTTTTTCATGAAAACTTTTGAAAACGTGTTTGGTTCAAAACATTGAGTTTTTATTTTTCAATTTTGGAAAATTAGAAAACTTGTTTGGTTGTATATTTTTCACATGTTTCATTTTCTATTTTTAGTTATTTTAAACAATACAATATACTTTAAAATACAATATACAACATATCTGCTCTTTCAAACACCCACCTTCCACATTTGCACCCACCCACCCCACACCCTAATAACCGACACCCACCAACATATCTGCTCTTTTGTATACTTGCAACACGTTACATGTTTCCGTTAGCAATTTTAAAGTAAAAAACGTATGTAATAAGATTCGATTCAAATGACAGTGAATATCTTTTTGTTGTCAACTTCATTCCTTAATTTGCTTGAACATATCCAAATCATTTGTTTGCATGTGATAGTTTGTTGTTATATTCGTATCGAATGTGTCTTATTTCATATTTTGGGCTAGTATATGTATTTGTAACACCTCAAATTTTTAATACAAAATATTTTCGTAAAATCCTTTCCTTTTTCAAACATTTAAAGTATTGTCCCAAAATATGGATTTACAAAAACCTTTGGTATATAATAAAAGTCACTAGTGGTGTTACAAAATATATCATAACCAAAGCCAAACGTAAATCTACCTTGCTATATCTACTAAACTCGTGCGCCTTCACTAGGAAACGCACCTAATCCTTAACTCCCGACCCTGAGTACATAGCATCACAAACAAACATAGTACGTAAGACAAAATTGTCTCGTGAGATACATGGTTTTAGACCCGACATTAATATATAAATAATCACACATATTAAATATATATAGATATATATTTATATACTTTAGTTACCTCCGCGGTAACCCTAACACATTCATATACATCGATCACCTCCTCGATAATCCTATCACATTCATTCATAGCCTATTCGACCCGTCAAGTTGTTCGGAATGCCTCCAATCCAACGAGACCCCATTTTTGTCCTACTAACCAGAATGCCTCCGATTCAGTAGAACCCCCTTTGTCACCTTGTCCAAGCAAGGTGACCCATCTTATCTTACTAATCAGAATGCCTCCAATTCAGTAAGATCCAACATCTTGTTGGTGATCGGAATGCCTCCAATCCATCAGTTTAAAGATACCGTGATAATCCAGAATGCTTCCGAATCTATCATGTATCTGTCCTATTTCAGTCTACCCGTCATAACTATTATATGTAACTATATGTCACATCTTATCAATAATGTCGTAAGGCCATCATGCAAACTATCCATATACTAATCTCAATTAGTATTCACACAATTAATCCAACTATTTAATAATAACAATAAACAACTAGTTTAAACATTAGAAATCACAAATTATGAAAATACTTCTTTACCGCTATGTACTCAGTTTTAAAGTTCACATGTACTCACCTTAGCCAAACTTAGTCCTCTAGTGCTTCTTTGAACAAAATTTTCACTTCTCAAGACTTGTAGAATCCAAGTCTTTCAACAAATACCCTAATCATGAAACCATACAAGGTTTAACATCAAACATCACCATTTACCACATATTTTACCACTAGTTAACTACTAGCATCATTTTCCCCAAATTTTATAAAACCCTAATTTTTATAAAACTCAAAAACACCATAGATCCAAGTCACAATCCATTTTCCATGGTGAAATACTATAGATCTAAGTTAGCTAGCTTTATTTAACCATTTGAAGTAGTTCATCAAGCTAGGGTTAATAATAACCCAACCAAATTCCCCAAATTTCACATCTAGAGGTTGAGAAAGAAGAGATTTACCTTAATCTTCAACAATGGAAGAAGAATCACGTGATTAGAGTCCAAAATCAGCCCCAAATGACCTTTTCCACTAAAAAAACGTATACTCACTTGTAGAGAGGAGTTCTAGGTTTTAAAATGCACAAAATGGCTGAAATCCCGCTTTTATTCAGCTTCAGCAAAAGTTCGCCCGTGAACTCAGGCGTGAACTTCCCGCGTCAGAACCTAAAAATCTCTGTCTGTAGTTCACGGTCGTGCGTGAACTTCCCATGAACTCGGGCGTGAACTTTTCCAGCAATCTTTGTTTCAGCTTAAACAAGGGATTTCACATAGCAAACGATGTCCGATTGACACGAAACCAAATCCCACGTTTTTAAACGATTTATCATTATTTATCATACTTTTTCCATAATTTTTTGATTCCAAATTTTGGGTCGTTACAGGCTAAAAAAAATTTCCTAATATATGAGCCCGATTCATGGAAACTTTGTATAAGGGTATGAACTAAATTGAATATTGTAAGGATAGGAATATGATTCCATAATAATTTACTTTGTACAAAATTATTGATACGACATAACCATATAATTGATTTTCTCCTAAATAATTTCACCCTTACAATTATTCAAGTTCAACTAGTCTTATGTTAATAATACCTTCGTATCAAAATAAGTGATACATTTAAAGAAACACGGTTTTTGAGACAAAGGATTAAAAAATAGTTTAAAATAGATTAAAGTGGATAGTTAGTGGAGAATGAGTCTCACTTCGTTTGAATAAATGATAATAATGATGTTTAAAAGTAAAAACAAGGGTAAAAGGGTAATTTCACTGTATTAAAGTAAATAATTAGTGGAGAAATGGTCCTATTTTTTTACCAAATAAGGTAAGATTTAGAAATGTATCAATTATTTTGATTCACCCCTAAATAGAAAGTGTATCAATTATTTTGATTCACCCCTAAATAAAAAGTGTATCATTTATTTTGATACGGAGGTAGTAATATTTTATAATATGTTGATAACATAGTATACAATTATTCATGTCTAAGTCATATCCAAAATATGCATCAATAAAAATGCAGTTTAAAAAACTAATTTAATTATAAATATTTCAGCCCACAATTAAAATAATATAGTATAGAATTTTCGAAAACCTTTAATAATTATTTAAATCATTAAATTAATACGTTTACTTATATCAAAGAAGTTTTATTTGAGTATATAATTATTTGAGTGTGTGTTGGGGGATTGGGTGGGTGGAGTGGAGTGGAGAGTGGGTATGTGTATATTTTAGAAAAAAATTAGAAATAGAAAAGTATAGAAAACAATAAAAATCACTTTTTAAAAGTTTTTAAAATCCTTCACAAATTTAAAAAGTAGAAAATTTTCATTTTCTTTGAAAATTTTGGAAAACACATGGAACCAAATGCGTTTTCCGAACTTTTTGTTTTCTTGGAAAATTTTCCCGGAAAAGTAGAGAATTCTCCGTAACCAAACGGATCCTAAGTATTTTAATATATGCCGAATTACGTGTGAAGATTTTACATAACCATTATTGCGGTTAAAATTTTATCGAACGGTACACTCCCATAAGATATTAAAGTGTGTGACATTTCCTTTATTTTTATTTTTTTTTCATAGTCAAGCGGGTATAATGAAAAGATATATACGTGGCATGCAAGAGAATAGTAGGTCTTGTTTTTCCTACCATGTGGGACACGTGTCTTGTCTGGGAAGCCGCAGCAAGCAACGTAAAAAGAATACATGTCTCGTGAGCGGGTTGTGTACTCTAGCGGCCTAATATATAGAAACAAGCAAAGAAGCATAAACACATTCTGTTACGAGAAGAGGAAACATTTCTAGCACAAATTCACAATCGTTAACTTGAAGATTTCGATGCAAAATTTAGGTATATCTCGTAGCAATGATCTATAATTAAGTGTATGTTATGATATTTTCGATGATACTATTAGTTTTAAGTACTTTTGTGACGTCCTTTAGACAAGATGTATATAGTTTTAGAAAAGTATAATTATTACATTGTTTATTAATAGAATTTATATTAGCTCACCTATAAATAAAATGATTGATTGTTATTTGGAATGGGTATTTAATTTGGGACAAACAAAAATATTTTCTTCGTTTCAAAATAAGTGATACACTTTCTATTTTGTGGTGTTTCAAAATCAATGATACACTTTGAAAATTTACCATATTTGGTAAAAGGTAGTGAGCCTCACACCTACTAACTATCTTCTTTAATATAGTGAAAAGAGACATTTACCCTTACTTTTACTTTTAAATTTTATTAAATTCACTTTAATCAATATATGTGAGACTCATACTCCACTAACTATCCAATTTAATCTAATTAACTTTGATTATTATATTTTGTTTTAAAAACCGTGAACTCTAAAGTATATCACTTATTATGAAACGAAGGAAGTAATAATATGGATACTTCATATGGTGACGGAGGGAGTATATATTAACTGACCTAATACTCTTCATTTGTTCATGTAAATTGATGGTGGGAATTGCAGATTATTGCCAAAAACTTGCTGACTGGAAGTCAATCACATATTGCCTAAAAAATTAAGCACAATGAAGCAACGATCACAATCTTGGCTTAATATCTTAAACAAGTCAATGTTGTATTCTGTTATTCTTCTGATAATTTACTTGGAGGCTGTTAACTCACAATTCCTGGTTAAGACACTGCCAGGATTTGTTGGTGATCTTCCATTTACACTTGAAACTGGGTAAGATCATGCTCTGTTCCGTTGATATAATTTCAGGTTAATAATAATCATCTGTTTGTTATTATTAATTACTCTATATACTAACTCAAAAACAATAATAATATTGTGGTATAATTAGTTACATTGGGGTAGGAGAATCGGATGAGGTGCAATTATTTTATTACTTTATTGAGTCTGAAGGGAACCCAAGAGATGACCCTCTCATGGTTTGGATGAATGGAGGGCCTGGTTGTTCGGCGCTTTCTGGCCTTCTCTATGAAATAGGTACTCATATATATGTGTTTTGATTAAGTTTTTTTACCCTTCTAATTATAAGGAAAGTTAGATGATCATTTGATTCCAAATCCTTAGAATCTTCATTCGCTGACTGTCAGCTTGACTAACTACGGGAGAACTGTTAGGAATATTTATATAATATTCAATTAAAGATTTGATGTGTCAAAACTTGGAAACTACAAGGATCTAAATCAATGATATGGAATTCGATATTTGAATGAAGATTTAGAAGATATTGATAAAGCTTAAAAGATTTAATTAACTAAGTCATGTATATCTTTATAAAATCAAAAAGATTTAGTTACTATTTTATTATCTTTTCCTTGTAAATCTTTAGGTTTTCTAGTATATAAAGAAACCTAGAGGTATAGAATTAGTCGTTCTTGAAACCCACGTTTTAACGTGTATGTGTGTGTACTCTAAGCCTCAAGGTCGTTTGATCCTGTTAACCAAAACTGTTCTACATATTTATATGTAGAATTGGGGCTTCTAGTAATCATTGTATATAAAGATGATGATGAAACCTTGTTTAGCAATACAAATATGTTCGTTTAATTCCGCAAGTTTTATTATTTGTAGTTGTATATTCCAGATCAAGAACTAACTATTCTTGAGCCTAAAGATCGTTTATATAGAGTTGTTCTAAACTCATCAAGAACCTTGCTCTTATACCGTGTAAGTTTATGGGGTTTCATCTTAAAACCAATTGGTTGTAAGAGGATTAGCCAAGGACCCTTATAAGCACAGATTCTATGAAATGAGAAAAAATGAACTTTCATAAAAATAAAAAACTAAGCATCTAAACCTAAAATGGATCTAGATTTTCGAATGTGTCTAAAAAACAAAAGGACAGAAGACTAGCTCACAAACAATTTTGAAAAACTAGACAAAAAACTTTAAAATGTAAATAAATCCTAAAATATAGCGTTTTTGAGCCCGAAAGTTTGGTGCTTTAACGGAACCCTGTAACTCCGGTTAGCCCAATTTAGTGAAGGTTATTTACTCATGCAATCTTGGGCCTCCATAAACAAAAGGGGGCTCAGTCTTTCAAGCGTGGGCCTGCATCGATACACAATGCAAATGTAATACTTGATTGCGGTTCTATGTTTTTAAAGGAACACTATATAGCATACTTGATGAGAGATTAAACCCCCTATTTGAAATTGATGGCCATCAAAATGAGATAACAACCATTGAGAAATTGAATTGACGCATAATAGGAAATATGAATATATGATTACCGCCCTCATATATAAGAAAAACATGATTACCATATATGTATGGGTCAAAAAGTTTAAATTTTATAGGACTTATTGTTGCAATAATTCCGATATCACTAGACCAGTATTTTACGAATGTACATGTATTTGACGCTTTGGTTGTTTTTTACAGGACCGTTCACTTTTAACTATGTTGATTCCACTCTGGAAAAGCCAAAACTTGCGATAAACCCTCACAGTTGGACAAAGGTGTACCCTGTTTCTTACTTACAAATATGTTGAGTTACTCATTTCCTCGAGATTAGTAGTATTTGAGAGTCATATTTTATAACAGATGTTTTTAAATCTTGTCTTTATAGAATTGTAACGATGGAAAATTAAATATCTTTCTGAATATTGGAATCTATTTGACGTTTTGTGACAACAGTTTTTTTATAATGAAACAATATTTACATTTTAGGCGGCCAACATAATATCTATTGATCACCCTGCTGGGACTGGATATTCCTATGCAAAAACCCCTGGGGCTTACATGACAAACGATACATCATCAACAATGCAGGTTTACAATTTTCTTAGGAAGGTATCGGTTTCTCGATAATTCTATTATTAATTACCTTGTCAATAGTTGAAGCAATTAATTCATTTCATGCATCATGAATTTATCTACTCTAACAGTGGCTTGTGGATCATCCTAAATTTCTCAACAATCCAATGTATATTGGTGGTTGTTCCTACAGTGGCATAGTGGTCCCGATGATAGTTGAGGAAATATATAATGGTACTCATAAATACTCCTTCCGTCCCACAAAAAAATTTACATTTCTTCTTAAAATTTTGTCCCACAAAAAAATTTACATTTCTCAAATTTGGAGGGTCCACCTAATAAGATAACATTATTACCAATCATTCCACTGATAAAAAAATTTCTCTATCCAATCTAACATTATATTTTAATCAAAAGTATTACAAAGGACCCCACCACTAACTATCTCCTAAAAGATCGTGCCCAAATGAAATGTAAACTTTTTTATGGGACGGAGGGAGTACATCTTTCTCCTTTTTTCACTTTTCTTTCGGTTTTAATTTTTTTTTCCTTCATTCTGTAAGTTTGTGGGGTTTCAATTTAAAACCAATTGATTAGATTTCTGATCCTTGTTTCCCACTTTTGTAGGAAATGAAGAAAGAAAAGAGCCGCGGATTAACATCAAAGTACGATTTTATCATCAACTCGAATCAGCCGAGTTTCAAATGTCTTTCTAGAATATTGCTAATATGAACAATTGTTTGTCAATTAGGGGTATGTGCTTGGTAATCCTTTTACAAATACAAGTAGTGATTGTAATGCAAAAATCCCATTTGCTCACAGAATGGGGCTTATATCCGATGCTATTTATAAGGTAATCGACTACATTCAAGTAGTTAATTTGCTACAATTTTATTTCTACTCCGTATTTGAACATAATTTTTAATGCATATGTTTGCAGTCAACTAAAGAAAATTGTGGTGGAGAGTATGTCAACGTAGATCCCAACAACAGTCTCTGTGTACATGATCTTCAAGTGGTAGAAAAGGTACCCAAGCTAGCTAGTAATTTTAACCATGGATTATAACTATATGTATTGATTTTAGTTAATGCTTTTATACTTGACCTGAAGTGTCTTGCAAGAATTAACCAGCCCCAGATTTTAGAGCCTTGTTGCGTCACACCGGATAACTTCAAATCAGATCTCCTTAGAAGGGGCTTAAAGGCTCCAGAAAATGACACTTTGGATATGTGGTCGCTACCTCAACTTCAGATACAAGGGTGTCGAGTATCTCGCTTTCTCTCTCTCTCTCTCTCTCTCTCTATATATATATATATATATATACACACACACACACACAATGATTAGTAATCTTGTGTTCCCGAGTTTTAAATTAGAGAAAAGAGAAGAGATCTGGAAAGATGATCTGATTTTTATCATAAATGTGAGTTTTTATTAAAAGAGGATGAAAGATCTGGAGATAATTAAGAGAAGTTAGAATTAATAAAAGAAATTGCACTTCCAAAATTACCCTCAACATTTCCTAATAATTTACATTTAAGCGTAAAATTGTAAATTTGTTAACTTTTTATTCTTTCTCTCTAACTCGGGAATATAAAAAAAACAGTGCTTTCTTTTCTTTTCTATCTGACTTGGGAACTCAAAAAAGAAAAAAAAAATCTAAATATCTTTCCTTGTATCTTCACTATTTTACCTTCTTTTTTCTTTCATTTAAAACTTAGGAACATAATACGAAAGTCAAATCACATTTCTTAAGAAATGCAAAACGTACTTTTTTTAATAAAAAGAAAAGAAGACAATATGTATAAGTGTGATGATTTTTCTTCAAGCAACTTTACAAGAATATTGGTTATCTTGAAACCCATTAATAACTTGTGTCTTCTATCTATAGGATGACCACTACCCATACTCCTCTGTTTGGGCTAATAGTAAAGACGTGCGAGAAGCACTTCACATTCGAGAGGTTTGTAGTTCACGTGGACTTTTATACTTCCTCCGTATCAAAATAAGTGAGCTTACACGTTTTTTGAGGCAAAAGATTAAAATAGGGGTTAAAATATATTAAAGTACATAGTTAGTGGAGAATGGGTCCCATTTTTCTTGAATAAAGTGATATTAATGAGTTTTAAAAGTAAAAGTAAGGGTATAAGGGTAATTTCACTTTATTAAAGTGGATAGTTAGTGGGTATGGGTCCTACTATTTTTACCAAATAAGGAAAGTTTTCAAAGTGTGTCACTTATTTTGATACACCTCAAAATGGAAAGTGTGTCACTTATTTTGATACAGAGGAAGTACATGTTTTTCTTTAGATAATTAGAATCTTTTGATCACCAGGAACTTGGCAATATTGTTTGGGAACGATGCAAAACCTTTATAAGAAATCATGGTGAGGAAGCCATATACACACGCAATGTTCCGAGTAGTGTTGGCTATCATCGACGTCTTTCTGATAAAGATTGTCGAGCTCTTGTATATAGGTAATCAACATACCATTTTATTATTATTATGTTATTTACGCGTACATGTATTTAAGATCTTGAACATAATATATGCATCGTTTATTAGCTTAATATATCTTTCATTTGTTTGAACAGTGGAGATCATGACCTTGTTATTCCATATATGGGTACTTTGAAATGGATTGAATCGCTAAACTTGTCGGTTGTAGATGATTGGAGACCCTGGTTTGTCGATGAACAAGTAGCCGGGTAATTAGTTGTGCTATCACCAAGATATATATATGCTTAAAATAGTAATATTCTGGTAATTTGATGTTTATATGTTTTCTTGCAGATACACCATGAAATACTCGAAAGATGAATACAGCTTAACCTATGCTACAGTAAAGGTGAGAAATCTACCGTCCAATGATATTATTAATTAATTAATGTTTGAGTTTGCAAAGTTTTGGCCCAACTTCAGATTGTTAGTAATATGTGAAGCATTTGAAATAAAATAAAAATTAAACTTGCAATTCTCATGAAATGGAAGAAATATTTCTTCTTATGATCATGACGGTTGACCTTTTTGTGTGTTTAAAGGGAGGAGGTCACACAGCTCCAGAGTACAAACCTAAAGAATGTTTAAGCATGCTTATGAGGTGGCTTGCTAAGGAAACTATGTAAATGCCAATGTCTGAATAGGTTTGGAATAAAAAGTGGTTAATTTGGTATGTATCAGGAATTGTTGTAGCAAAAGAATCCAGTGTCAATAAATGTTCAAAACTGAAAAAAAAAATCATTATTGTTTTGACTTACTTAACCTACATTAGTTAGCTTTTTTGGATTCATATTATTATCTCTCTAATTATAATGTATATTGTTGTAAAGATGCACAGAACATATAGACTACACATTTTCTGTTATTCAAAAGTCTACCTCAAGAGGCAGGAAATCTTGAAAGACTAATGTTCCTTTAAGACCCGTAACAAGGTGCAATGTTCTTTCAATTTTATGGATCAAGCATTTGATCTCTTTCAAGAATAATATGCTAGAAAATGGAGGATCTTTGGTTAAAAGTAGTCGGAAGTCTGGACACGTACTTACAATCTATAGATCGAAGAATATGGGGATAAAAATTGTAGAAAAAAATTTGGAATTGGAAAGTCACAAAATTATCTCTCTAGCAACAATTAACGATTTATGTAATTTAAGAAATTTTCTACAAGTAATACATCGTACAAATAATCGTAATTAGCAAAACCCAAAATTAGTGTTCTGTTTCTAAACTTTCACCCGCTTTAAAGTCATTGCTAAATATCATACACTTTTAACTAGGGGTGAGCATTTGGGCCGAAAAAACCGAACTGAACCGAAAATTACCCGAAACCGAACCGAACCGAACCGAAAATTACCCAAAACCAAACCGAAACGATAACAGAATTCGGTTTGGTTTATGAAAATTGGCTTTATCGGTTTCGGTCCATATCGGTCTCGGTTCATTTTTTATCGGTTTTTAACCGAACCGAACCGATAAGGGAGTCAAACAAAAAACTAGGAAACTCCTCAACTACATCCCCTTGATAGCCTCGTATAGCTGGTCCTATAACTCAATATCCTACTTCTAAACTTCATCATTGATTGTACATCACGTTTAATCTCATTGGTTCATCCTTCATCGGTTCATCCTTCATCGGTTCATCCTTCATCGGTTCATCCTTCATCGCTTCTACATCATGATTTTTCAATGGAGAACAAGAATTGGGTTGAAACTCAATAAACTCAAATTGATGTAAGTTTCTTTGTTAATATTCTATTATAATTTAAGGTTGTTTACTTCAGAAACTCAAATTGATGTAAGCAAAAAAAAGGTTTTGGGGCTTATTGGACCATATCGGTAGAGCGAAAACCGGAACCAATCCGAACCAAAACCAAAACCGAAACCGAATAAGTATTAACGGTTCGGTTTTCGGTTTCGAATTTTATGCTTAATCAGTTATCGGTTCTATCGGTTCGGTTTTGCCCCGATAATCACCCCTAGTTTTAACAAGAGCAATTTCTTTCTATTTTATCTTCTTACTAATAAAATGATTGAGATGTAAAATCCATTTAATTTTATTTCTTGTCTCATCTTTTGAATTATTTTTTAAACAGCGGCAAAAGGAACCATATTACAATCGCGCTTCAAGAGAAATTGTTTTACCTTAACACCAAACGTACGTAATGAGCGACAACCGGCGACTGCGACCAATGTTCACGACCAAATCCCCCCATTACACGACAACGGGCGACCTCGGCCTCCTTACTCTTTTGCAAACGACGGCCATGGGCTTGTTTACTGACAAAGCTGATATGAGTAGACCTGGGCCACCTGCGGATTTGCAGTGGATCAGCCTTGATCCAAAACCTTTTAACAAATTTCAGAAGATGATCTAAACCCGCTCTGTGATCCGCAATGTTTTGAAAATCCGAACACATACCATTATCCAACGAATCAGCGGATATCTTATTCATTTACCCGACCTATTCACCGTAAACGATTATTGATTTTAATTTGTGAAATGATTGTCAATTTGAATATTTTATATATGAGTTTTGTTAATATGTGCTCTTAGGACATACTATAAGAAGTTATTTCTAACTTCTAACTCCTAATATTATATTGGTTTTAAAAAATACAATTAAATAAACAAATAAATATGAAAATATAAATTAATTTTTTTCTAAATATTAATACGGGGAAGTTTATAAGGATCGATGAAGATGAAGGTCGAAACCCAAATTTAGTCTACGAAAATATTCCAGATTTTTCTCCGGAGAAATTGTTGTTAGTCAACTGATATAAATGGATAATGATTCACGCACACTTTACATTTTAATATTTTATCCAACTTCTACATCGACATCTTTCACCTGTTGCTGTCATGAGGATCAGTCATCCTCCGGTAGCCGTCGCCTTCGCCGCCACACCGGAAGAAGACGTCTTCGACTACGTACGAACTCCGTTGAACGTCGGTGGACCAGGTCTCCGGAAAAAGACTACTGGAGTCAGGCAATGGCTCCTCCTCGATTCCACCGGCCAAGATCAGATTATCGAGGTCGGAAAGCACCCTATCATGCGCCGGACCGGTCTACCTGCTCGCGATCTCCGGATCCTTGACCCGATCCTGTCATATCCTTCTACTGTTCTTGGCAGAGAACGAGCAATCGTCATTAATCTCGAGCATATTAAGGCCATAATTACTGCACAAGAGGTTTTGTTGCTTAATTCCAAAGATCCTTCTGTTACTCCCTTCGTTGACGAACTTCAACGCCGTATTTTGCGTTATCATCACGCTACTTCTCAGGTTATCTATTTTTCTGGATTCTAACTTCATCCCTAGCATCAGTTAGACATGATTTATTATTGTGTTGATGAAATTTAACTTCGCTTTTTGGAGAAATTGTTGTAATTGAGGATTGTGATCGCTTGATGTTTATGAAGATTTAAAGAATCTATTAGCTGAATGATGCCCTAATTTAAGTTCAAACTACTGCAATTGTTCTTCTACTGTATCATAGCTCTTCGCATGCCCTAATTTAAATGCAAACTACTGCAACTGTTATGCTGACTGTATCAATGTAGTTTTGACTTAGTTCGCAATGACATGATTTGATAAAAGGTTTAGGTGTTTTTAATGCTGATACTTGTTATTGCAGCCTACTCTCTTCCCTAAACTAGAGAAAAGTTACCACTTTAGTGAGATTTGAAAACATAATCTAATGAAAGATTTTGTTTCATTCATTAATGATCAATTTTAGTGAACCATACTTGCAAATATTGATAATGTTATAACTTGTTTAGATGGAAATGGTAGATGGTGGTGATACCGAGTGGACACATTTGTATGATCTGGGAGAGCCACAGTCAACAGAAGTCAGCCCACCAAGAACAACCACAAGCGTCCCAGAAAGTGGTCAACAAGTCAAAGCTGATGGAAAACATTCTTTTGACAAACGAGATGGACCAAAACTTCTTCCTTTTGAGTTCATTGCACTTGAAGCCTGCCTTGAGGCTGCTTGTGGTTCCTTAGACCATGAGGTCAGAATTTATTCTTTTTATTTTATTGTTATGTTCATGTTCCATGTGAATTTGTATAATTTATATGTTGAATTAGGCAAAGACATTGGAACAAGAAGCACATCCAGCACTGGACAAGTTGACCTCAAAGATTAGTACTCTTAATTTAGAACGTGTTCGACAAATTAAAAGTTGGTTGGTTGCTATTACAGGACGTGTTCAAAAGGTATAATCTCATAATTCAAGTTTAAGCTTAGTGAAATGTTTATAATGGATTTATATTATATTATATTAATTCAGGTTAGGGATGAATTAGAGCATTTGCTAGACGATGATGAAGATATGGCAGAAATGTACTTAACCGACAAATTAGAACAACAACTTGACAATTCTTCATCTTCATTTGTCAATGAAGAAGATGATGACATTGATGAAGAGATCCTTGAAACCGACAATGATGACAGGTTTGTGTTTTTTGTTAATTATTTCGCTATTATGCAATCTCAGCCCTTGGATCGATCAACAATGATATCAGAGTTAATACACTTGGGAGGGAGAGCTGTGGGACCCGCACTAGTACTACACGAAGTGGTAATAGCAAGCATCTTGATATTGAAGAACTTGAGATGCTTCTAGAAGCTTATTTTGTTCAGATCGATGGTACTCTTAACAAGCTTATTTTTTCTGTTTTTCCACGTCATTTTGAAGCATTTTACCATGTTTTTCTTCTCTCTTTCATGATGTTTGTTATATAACAAGTATTGTAATGCCACGCTTCGCTGCAGATATATTACGTATATGTATTTTTTTACGTATTTAATATATAGTTTATTATGTATTTTTATTATTACATAGTAACATATTTGTGTTTATATCTTTTTTAGTATTCAAAAATGAATAAAATATTTTAAATTAAGGTAAAGGTATAGAATTATATAAGTCTAAGGGTTAAAATTATGATTTATAAAAGTTTGATGGAAAGTACTTTTAGTATCTAAGAGGTTATTTAATATGTACAATAAATTTCATAGTATAAATGATAAAACTTCAAAGTTTGTAATAAAAAGAGTTGGATGACTGCTGTTAAAAAAAAGAGTTAGATGAGGAAAGACTAATTGTTTTTACCCTTACTTAGCCCTTATATATTTATACTTACTCCGTATCAAAATAAATGAATCAATTTGAAGTTTACGTTTTTTGAGGCAAAATAAGGTAATAAGATATTAGTGAAATTAAATTGGGTAATTAGAATGGATGAGAACCCATACTTTTTACTATTTGTTGCTTTTATAGGAAGATGACAAAAATAGTTGGGACCCCACACCTTTAATGATGTTTAAAAATGTATAAGTAATGGTAAAGGGGTAATTTTAAATATAAAAACTTTCCAAATAAGGTAAATTATTAAAGTAATTCACTTATTTTGATACACCTAAAAAGAAAAGTGATTCACTTATTTTGATACGCAGGAAGTATATTATTAGGAAAGCTCAACCAATCATAGCCAAGTGAACAGTATTTCAGAACCACAATTGTATTATAGGGGTAATTTGAGTATTTTGTTATAACTTAGGGCTGTTCGGTAAGTCTTCTTAATAATTAGAAAATAAAAGTTTTTTTCTTCTTAATTAGAGGAACTTTAAATCATTTATATATTTGCATTATTTAAATATTAATCATTCAAATACTATCAAAATGTACTTATAGCGAGCTTATTACCTTTTTTAAGAGCTTCATAATAGGATTGTGAAAAATATAATTGGCTGAGTTGACTTGTCAAGTCAACACATTTTCTAAATGCTGAAATACCCATAGCATACATATGAATCAAAAAGCTAATTAAAGAGTTATTCCCTTTTTAATGCGAATACTTAATTACATAGTTGGTGAATCGTAAATTGTCTGCCCATTTTGGCTGTTAAATCTTTTTAACTACTATTAGAGCATGTGGTGACATACCGCCAAAATCATGCGCCATTGGTATACCGTACGCTAAATTGTTTTTTGTTTTTATTTTATTCCTTTAAGTTGTGAATGGTTTTTGTTTTTTGTTTTTTTCTCTTTTGATCTTAGAATAATGTTATAGGAATGTTAAACAAGAAAGAGCAATTTTGTGGTGAATCTTAAAATCATGTTAAAAGATGTGAAAATATCATTGAATAACTTTAATATAGAGCCACTTCTTACATTTTATCTGTTGAAAGACACAAAACTTGTAGTAATGTAACTTGAAGTTGAGCTTGTACATCTGTATGGTTATTTTAGCTTTGGAATTTATTGTGCGTTGTTTTAGTACCGTCTATGTTTATGTCAGTTGAATAGTTTGATACACAATTTTCGGATCATTGACCACAATTTAGCTGTCACTTGTCAGGATTATAGTTCCATTCAATAGTATGTAACTCAATTTTAATGAAACTAATTTGTTATTTAAAGTCAATAAACAATATAACCAATTAAAAGGAACTACAACTAGTTCGATAGCTTGATTCCGACTTTGCTTCAAACCAGATCCCTCTTGGTCTTCAATTCTTCTAAACAAATACAGTATGATTTAGCAATTATGAGATCAACCCCACCTGCAAAAAGTGTACTTTTTGTTAAGACTTTTAGCTCTTGCATGCTGTTCTTGCAACACAACAAAAATAAAAAACACACACACATTAATTGCATCTTCAAAGGGTTGAACATAACTGGTTTTGTTGCAATTGACAACCAGAAAGAGATGGCTTAAATTGATCTTGGAATTTTGTACTCTGAAAATCGTCCTGTGAATAATCTCCAATGACATTATTACCCCTCTCCACTGATTCTTGGTTATTTCCCACCTGTCAAAACCCAATAATGTAAAAACTAAATAACTTTTAACATTTTGACTTTTTAACCCTTCTAACTTTTTTAGTTATTACATTTTTTCCTTTCCAGTGTTTAGATTAAACCAAGCAACTCATTATTTTATCAATTTAGTCAGTTTTAACTTTTTTTTCTACTCGTGGCCTAATGGTAAGTACCCAAATAATTTTATATTTAGATCGCGACAGTCAAATAGAAATATCATTTTATTAATAAATTAAGTTTTTTAGGCGTGTACCTCCTAGTCATAACAAAACTGTGAAAACACCCATAACAATTGATAACGGGACCATGGCAAGATAAAGTTGAAGGTCTAAAACTAAAAATAAAACATAAATTTAGGATATAAAAAGAGACACATAAAAACAGAGTGAAAGAAAGTTATTACATGAGAGAAGTTAAAGAAAGAAGACGTAGCAGAGTCAGCAAGAAAACAATGCAAATTTTCTTGAATCTTTCTTGTTCCTTTAACCATATTCTCCCTTTTCCTGCAATTAAAAACACCATTTTTGTTGCATTTTTGTTCTTGTTCGTGTTCTTGCTCATGTTGTTGAACATGTGGTGGTCCTGAAGATGCATCTGAAACCATTGACAAATCATCATCATCATCTTCATAATCACCATTTTTGAAGTAGTCAGACGAATCACAAGGATACATGGACTGTCCCAAGTAAAATGTCCAACCAGATTCACACCCACTGCTACATTCTGAAACATAATCTTGTTCCATTTTTTGTTGAAAAGATTTTGAATGGGCTTTTTTTAATTGTTTGAAGAAAAATAGAAAGATGTGCAAGGAATAAGGTAATGTATGAGAGTTGGGGGGAAAGACGCAAGTGAATAATAAGAGCAAAATCCTAGACTAGTTTTGTCGTCTTGTACAGCACTTAGACGGGGTGACTATGCTGGTGAACCGGTGGCTGACACGTGGAGCCTTACAAGGGTGGCCACGAGGCATCATCGGAGTCCTTTGACATGTTAATAAACGCGGTTTCATGTGATGTGATCACTTTTGTCATAGCTAGTAATTATGTGTTGGGATATAAAACATTCTATTACTATGCTGCAGTTAGTATTGATCAACGAATATTGAAGTTAGTACTGGGGGCAGAAAAGCAAGTTATTACTGATGATGCTGAATCTGGATTTACTACTGATGATCATCAAATACTACTGATCCTATTTATGGTGCTGATCGAGTCCGAGATTCTAGCTTAGTTTGTTATAGAATGTATATCTTGATGTATATTGATTGTAATCGCATCCTAGAATAACTAGGTTAATAATTTAGGCTTCAAGGACTATTATATATAGTTCCTTACGAATTGTAAACGTACGTGTGTATTGATCGATCAAATTAATATACATTGAAGCTTTTTGTGATTACTGTGTTCTTATTCTCATTCATATTAATTTACAGTATTCATTGTTCTTAATCGATTAACATAAGTGTTGATACGCTGCAACTTCTTATTGTTAGTAGATCTTTGTTTAAATAATCTGTTGGGTTATTCGATCCTGACATTATGCTTTAAATCTTTTGTTCTAGGCAATACAGCTCGTTCATGTAGTTGGGCCTAAAAACATGAGACTCGTAAGTCTATTTATGTGTAGAAAACACGAGGGTTGTTAGTGGAGAATATTCCATAATTAGATTCGTGTGAAGCAAACGGTTGTCATTAAACCAATGCTCATGTCATGGAGCCGTCGGTTGGCCACCATCGGGTTTGCGGCAGATAATAGAGAGAGGTGGGAGCCGTATGTAATAAAAAAATATTAATTATATTCCATCATTGAAGTAAAAACATATTTTTTTAAGAGTTTTGACAATTATAGTTTAAGAGTTGTCAATAACATGCATTATTAATTTGTATTTTCAATAATAAAGGAAGAATTCCTCAAATGTAGAAGGGCGGTTAGTAATACTTTGTATCACCCCTACAGAGAGAAAAAAAAAAATAACAATATTTTGTTTTAGTGATACCTTTAATTTGTTGCGTCAATACTTGTAGTAATTATGCTCAAGAGAGTTAAAAATTGTGGCCTTAGTAATGAATTTTTTTTAAATGATTACTGTGATTCAAGAGAAGATTATAGTATGTTTATTGTCTTTTAAAAACATAAAATATTTAAAATGAACTTCTAGTATGAAGTTTGGAAAACCAATTATCTGTCTGTGCTTTTGACATCCAAAATAGAGTTTTCGAAAAGGAGAGGGGTGTTTGTTGTGTTTTGAAAAGTGATTATTTTCATTCTACACAGGGGCGGAATTAGAAACTTTCATCAGCGGTAGCACTCGTGTAGTGATAAAAAAAATGGGGTTAAGGGGACTGCGACCTCTAGTGGAATCCCAGTGGCAACGCTCCGAAACATAACCAAATTTAACACAAAAAAAGTTATATTACATATCACCCTTTTTAGTTACATACACCAACAAATTTTCAAGAATATATTTCATTAACCTACAAAAGAATTATTAATTTTATAAACATATTACAAAATCTAAAATACACACTTTATGTTTTTTTATTTGGTTCAAATGTTAGGGTTGTCTTTGGATGTGAACTATTAACTAATAGTTAGAGGTCTTTTTAAGATTGATTTGAGATATTGAATAGGTTTTTAATCTATAAAAATTTTGGTTTATAAAATTATATTATTTTTTATAATTAAAGTATTGCATAAGGAAAATAAAGGAAAATGATTTGAAATGTTTGTACTAAAGAATATTTTTTGAACTATATAAGGTAAAAAAAAGAAAAAAAAATAGAAATATATGGGCTGAGAAAGAAAAACTCTTGTAATATAGAGCTTAGAAAGAAAAAAAAAGATTTAAAAAAAAGCAATAACAATATTCGAACTCATGACCTCCTTATATAGATACAAGGAGTGCTAGCCAGCTGCGCTAGGGGATGGATGTGTCTTATTTCGCATTTTCGAATATATATTAATGTATTTAAAGTACTATAACAATAAAAAAAGTCCCGAAAATTTACCGTACCGTTTTTTTTCGAGTAGTAGCACGTGCCACCATGTGCTCTATACCAATTCCGCCCCTGATTCTACATATCAACTAAACAAGTTAGCAGGCGTGACAAACACTAAGGATGAATGGTACGGATCTCAACACGGTGTGGAGATGCTGAAGTGGAAGGCTTCCACATTATGGAAGCAACTCAGCAAGCAAACCCTGGAGGTTTCGTGGTGTAAAAGTGGCCACGCTCACGGATGATCACGAGGCGAGTTAGTGTATCTTCTCCACATACGGTACCCAATGACGGACCCAGAAAAAAAGGAGGGTGTTACATGTTGCACTTTTTTTCAGGGGTGTCACCTACACTAAAATAATTTTTTTTAAAACTATATTATTTTAACATTATTTGAAAAAAATTTAAGGGGTTCCACGGGCAACCCCATGCACCATACTAGATCCTCCCCCGACCCCCTCTCCTCTTGGTGGGTGTCATGATGTAATGAGTATTTTCTTGAAATAATGTAATGTGATTGCTTAGGTGATATATGATGTGTCACTAATTTTGATATGGTCGATGATACCTAACAATACAGTCTTAAACAAAACTGATTATCTTACTATTATGATTTAAAATAATATAATTAAACCCAATTTTTTTTTATAAAATCATGTTCTATAATCACTGGTTATCAAATTTTCAAAACCCATGATGTATTTTTAATCAGCAATCTCAAACATCCTTTTAACATTTTGTGTTTAAATTTTCTATATTTTAACATGGCGTAAGGCCACCGCATACACCTCACTCTTGCTTGTTTTTTTAACTTTTAACGATACAAGACAAATTAGGGTAAATATAAAATAATAAAAAACTGTATGGAGTCGTACAGGATTTGGTTCGATACGTACGTGTGTAAGAAAAGATGTGTTCAGATTAGGCGTGGACAGGAATCACATGTTGGTAGTTGGCAATGTGTAGGCACCCCTACATTCCTTGTCAAACACGTGTACACCCATTAATATTATCCGACAAATCTCCAACCAAGTGACATCCTATGGCTTCTGTTGTTTCTTAAACCTTAACGTTTGTGGAAGAACTTAAGTTGTTATGTGGGTGTTTACTTGGGTTGTTTCTTAAACCTATGTACTTATATGTTCTAATTTTATACCTTATGACATTATTATGTTTTATGTGTTTGCTTGTGATGTATGTAATTGTAACATCGTAATTTTCATGCCATTTTTTTTTAAAACAAAACACGGAAGAGTTTAACTAATTAATTTACCGACGTTATAAAGGTAAAGTAATTTAATATTTACAAAACGGTGTTATAAACTTTCGGCTCGACTCCAAAAACATATCTTTAAGTATTGGTCATCCATTCCTAATCACAAACTTCCCAAAAACCTGCAAAAGATTCAACATAGTGGGGGATTATCACAAAGCTAAGTGATTGAAACTATAACACTTTATAATGTCTAAACCCAACAATCTCGATTCACAATCTCTATCACTTAATCACATATAACGAGAGGTACGACGGTTTTGCGTAACCTTACAACTGTTGTGGGCCTAACAACAGCTTACCAATAGCCCTTTACTCATTAGCAATGGTAAAACTTCCTTAAGACACAACGAATATGCCAAGGTACAATTACCGTTATCTAACAGTAAACGAAAGCCCAGCCCCCAGTCAAGCTGCCTCTATACTTTTCCATGTGCACATATCGATTAATTAACACATAGCCAGTTAATTAACATTAAACCATACTGTATAAATCACAACACAAAATTTTGTAGGCAAACAGCAGGTTCGTGCCACGAGCCCAAAACTTCGTGCCGCGAACTCAGGTTCGTGCCGCATGAAAAAGTTCGTGCCCACGAAAATCACTTTCTGTCCAACTTCGTGCCATGAAGCCACATTTTCGTGACACGAAACACTGCATATGTTAAAATTCTGCATTTTCAACTCAACAACTTCCAAAACCAAACCTAACCGATTGCAACCTAAACCATTGCAATTTAAACAGTATAAACGTTATAAGTCCACTCACCTTGGCACTATCGATGACCACTCAGTCGTCTAATATCACTGAGTCTTCGCCTGCTAACCGAAACAACACCCGAATTAATATCAATTCAAGTCAAATGTGCATAAACTTTTAACCCAATTTTAGGCTAATACACATAACACAAAATCTGCACTTTTAACATCTTGACTTCATAGAATTCAAAGATTTCTAACCAAATTACCATTTCTACAATCTAGGTATCATTTGACCAATTTGGCCCAAACGGGTCAAAACCCGATTTTCATCAAAAACTTATCAACTAAAACCATTTCCGGATCACATTTACCATTCTTTTACATTTCATACAGGCACCAATTTAGTTGTCAATTCAATTCCCAGATTTGACTTTTCAAAAGTCAAACTTACACAAATTCACAACTTACTTATTTTGTCTAAACAATATCAATCAATTTAATTAATGTTATAACTAGTTTCTAGCACAATTATAACACTAGTTACAATCCTAAACAATCACAAATTCACAGATTTCTCAAATTTCTAAATTTGGGTTCTTGACCCAAAAATCACAAACTTTGAATTATGTTCAAATTGGATGTTTCAATCAATTATCTAGCAAACATAGCACTTCATCATCATAAACTAACCTAAAGGAATCATTAATTTCGAATTTCACCTAAAACCCATCAAGAACCCTAACCCTAGTTCTTCCACTTGATCAAGAATACACAAAACTAAAATCCTAGACAAGAAGGAAAGTTTACTTACTTGAATCCTTGCTAAATTTCGAGTTTAAGCTACAAATCACCAAGATTTACACTTCAAATTATCAAATCTTCAAAATCTCCAAAAAAAAGTGTGTGTGTGGGTGTTTTACGTGAGAGAGAGAGAAGAGACTAAAATTCTGATTTTCCCCTACTTGACACCCATTTAACACGTGTAATACCAAAGATATGTTAGATTTCTTTTAAACACGGTATAATACGAAATGCGATGTATAATTTGGAACTCTAAACAAACTCTGTTTATAAAATTAAAAATACCACTAGAAACCCGGTTCAAAAGTGGACCCACATATATAATAATCATACTAATATATATCTATCTCAGTTTTGCTAATTTTTATCCCCGTGGTTAAAAATTCTAATAAATCTAATAAAATTCTATAAAATTATAAATAATAAAATAAACTTACCGACAACCTTAAAATGCTAGGCCGGGTCTCGAGGTGTTACAAATCTCCCATCTCAACACGTTCAATTAAACCCGGATAACGATTCTTCATATCTTCTTCCGTCTCCCACGTTAAATTCGAACCTAAACTATGTTTCCACTTTACCAATACCATCGGAATCTGATTCTTTCGTAACTTAGTAACTTTTCGATCTAATAACTCAACCGGTTCTTCGACTAACCTCTTTTTCATATCAACTTTCAAATCTCGTATCGGTAATACTTGACTTTCATCTTCAACGTGACACTTTCTCAAATAACACACATTAAATGTGTCATGAATACCCGCTAATTCCGGAGGAAGATCTAATGAAACTGTTTGTTCATTAACTACCCGGCGAATTGGAAACGGTCCAATATATCGCGGTGCTAACTTTCCTCGTTTTCCGAACCGTATAACCCCTTTCCACTGTGACACTTTCAAATATACTAACTCACCTTGTTCAAACGTAACCGGTCGACGTCGGGGATCCGCGTACATCTTTTGTCTATCTCGAGCCGCTTTCAACTTCTCCCGAGCTATTTTCACTTTCTCGGCGGTCATTTCAACAATATCGGGTCTGGCATATTCCTTTTCCCCGGCTTCTAACCAACAAGTAGGTGTTCTGCACCGACGACCATATAACATTTCATACGGTGGCATTTTAATACTCGAATGATATGAGTTATTATAAGCAAATTCCACCAACGGTAAATGTGTATCCCAAGATCCACCATATTCCAAAACACATGCTCGTAGCATATCCTCGAGAGTTTGTATCGTCCTCTCGGTTTGCCCATCGGTTTGTGGGTGATATGCGGTACTCAAATTAACTCGAGTGCCCAATTCCTGTTGTAATCCTTTCCAAAGATTAAAACCAAATCGAGAATCCCGATCGGATACAATCGATAAAGGAATACAATGTCGGGACACGATTTCATCAATGTATAATTTAGCTAATTTATCAAGTGATGCGGTTTCACTTGTAGCTAAGAAATGAGCACTTTTTGTCAACCGATCTACTATCACCCAAATCATATAATGATTTATTTGGGTACGCAGAAGTTTAGTAACGAAATCCATAGTTATATTTTCCCATTTCCACTCGGGAATTTCTAATTGTTTCAAAGACTCGTATGGTTTTTGATGTCCGGCTTTTACTTGAGCACAAATATGACATTTTTCTACAAATTGCGTCACATCGGTCTTCATTGTCGGCCACCAATACAACACTTTCAAATCGTTATACATTTTTGTACTACCCAGATGAATAGATAACCATGATTTGTGCGCCTCTGTCATAATAAGATCACGTAACCCACCAATCAAAGGCACCCACACACGTGAATGAAAAGTTTTTAACCTTCGATAATCAACTTCTAATTCATCTTTTCACGTTGTCATGATCTCGGTTTTTAAATTATCATCTAATAAAGCTTCTTGTTGACAAATCTTTAATCGATCTATCAATTCGGATACGATTTCGATTCTCATAAACCGAACATTATCTGACGGTCCTTTTCGGCTTAATGCATCCGCAACTACATTTGCCTTCCCCGGGTGATACTTAATTTCACAATCATAATCTTTAGTAAGTTCTAGCCACC
Organism: Calendula officinalis; assembly: GCA_963853835.1. NCBI lineage: Eukaryota > Viridiplantae > Streptophyta > Magnoliopsida > Asterales > Asteraceae > Calendula > Calendula officinalis. The sequence continues at coordinate 69,790,581 of OY970828.1, forward strand.
GTCTTTGTCTCATATTTAATTCTTTTTGCGAGAACACGTATTGTAAACTTTTGTGATCGGTACAAATAATGCATTTGGTGCCATACAAATAGTGTCTCCACAGTTTTAATGCAAAAATTACCGCCGCTAACTCTAAATCATGAGTAGGATAATTCCTTTCGTGGTTATTTAACTGTCGAGAAGCATAAGCAATCACCCGATCTCTTTGCATTAAGACACCACAAACCCAAATATGATGCATCACAATAAACCACAAAATCTTCTGAACCTTCGGGTAACGCGAGAATTGGTGCTTGACATAATAATTCTTTTAAAGCTAATACACCTAACACAAATTCTGCACTTTTAACATCTTGACTTCATAGAATTTAAAGATTTCTAACCAAATTACCATTTCTACAATCTAGGTATCATTTGACCAATTTGGCCCAAACGGGTCAAAACCCGATTTTCATCAAAAACTTATCAACTAAAACCATTTCCGGATCACATTTACCATTCTTTTACATTTCATACAAGCACCAATTTAGTTGTCAATTCAATTCCCAGATTTGACTTTTCAAAAGTCAAACTTACACAAATTCACAACTTACTAATTTTGTCTAAACATTATCAATCAATTAAATTAATGTTATAACTAGTTTCTAGCACAATTATAACACTAATTACAATCCTAAACAATCACAAATTCACAGATTTCTCAAATTTCTAAATTTGGGTTCTTGACCCAAAAATCACAAACTTTGAATTATGTTCAAATTGGGTGTTTCAATCAATTATCTAGCAAACATAGCACTTCATCATCATAAACTAACCTAAAGGAATCATTAATTTCGAATTTCACCTAAAACCCATCAGAATCCCTAACCCTAGTTCTTCCACTTGATCAATAATACACAAAACTAAAATCCTAGACAAGAAGGAAAGTTTACTTACTTGAATCCTTGCTAAATTTCGAGTTTAAGCTACAAATCACCAAGATTTACACTTCAAATTATCAAATCTTCAAAATCTCCAAAAAAAAAGTGTGTGTGGGTGTTTTACGTGACAGAGAGAGAAGAGACTAAAATTCTGATTTTCCCCTACTTGACACCCATTTAACACGTGTAATACCAAAGATAGGTTAGATTTCTTTTAAACACGGTATAATACGAAATGTGATGTATAATTTGGAACCCTAAACGAACTCTGTTTATAAAATTAAAAATACCACTAGAAACCCGGTTCAAAAGTGGACCCAGATATATAAAAATCATACTAATATATATCTGTCTCAGTTTTGCTAATTTTTAACCCCGTGGTTAAAAATTCTAATAAATCTAATAAAATTCTATAAAATTATAAATAATAAAATAAACTTACCGACAACCTTAAAATGCTAGGCCGGGTCTCGAGTGTTACAGTAATGAGGATGTTTTCTTCCTGTGCGTTGAGATAAGTATTTTTATAAATATAAAATAAGACATTGTAACTATGTTACTTTTAACTTAACTAATATAACAGTATAGCACACATATAACCTAAAATAATCAACTTCCTCTTCAAAATATATACGTTGGAATATTTCATTCTAAAAGTCTAATTTTTTTTTTTTGAACGGCGATTTTATAAACTAGAGTCTAGCAATGTGCTAGACTAAAAAAAACAAAACATTACAAAGGAAAATTAATCAAGTCTGTCCAAGAAATCTTACATTTAAGATTTCTATGCTTTAACCAAGAAAAAGAAAAAAATACTATGTTATCTACGATATCTTTTTTACGCATCTTCCCTTTGTCAAAAATTGTAGAGTTTCTAAATCTCCACATCCACCAACATGTAGAGATCCCAATGACTTGAAACTTGAGAGGTCGGAAATTACGGCTCGTAAGAGAATCACAAAAAACCCGCCATTCATTAAATGTTGTAGCTTGTGGGAGCCCAAGATCGCACCATTTAAAGATCGATGACCAAACTTCAATGGCCAAAGGACAGGAGAAAAGTAAATGCGAAATGGACTCGACGCCCGAATTGCAAACCGGGCATAAAATGGAGTTTATTTCTAAACCTTTTCTTGAAAGGTTTAATCTTGTAGGAAGCATATCCAAAGTAAGTCTCCATATGAAAATGTTTACCTTAATTGGGACCGAGGAGCACCAAATCGGATCGTATGAGAACCCGGGAAAAAGAAAGTTCTGTTAGCAATTGCTACAAAGGCTTTTAGGTTTTAATTTTGTAATGATAAACATAAATTCAATAATCATATTTAAAATAAACAGTAAGAGGTTCATATAAAGAACTAAAGATATACTTAAGTTTTACAAAATAATGTAGAAATTGTTGTGTAATATTATTCTCATTTTGATTATATTTCAATACTTTTTAGTGGTAAACTATTAAAAAGATATTTTTGTTATTTCAATGAAGTAGAAGTTAAATTAACATAATAGTTATAATTTTTTTGTTATTAATAAATAATTAGAATGTAAAAATCTAAATACTATAATGATTTACACCACCATCTCCATTTTAGTGGGATATTTTAAAACTCTGTATATTAACCCAGTTTTTCATTTGAAAGTTTATACAAAATACGGTATTAAGAATTAAGATATTACTTAAGACTTGTAGTATAGTGGTATTGGTGTATATGATATTGATCATAACCTAAAGATCACGTGTTTAAATCCCAGTAAAGACAAATGAACAGATTAGGTGACAAATAAATAGATTGGGTGTCTTAAAAAAAATATTAATATACTGAAACTTTCTCTAGGAAATACACGGGTCTATAAACTAAATAAGCTAACATGCCTTTATAAGCTAAACCAAACACCCCCTAAACAACACTTGATTTTCACAAGTTACGTTAGAAGTTAGAACTACGCTATTGTGTGTGAGAGAGAGAGACCCAATCAGGGACCAAAACCCAGTTAAGGCCTGGTTCTAGACTGGTAATAATAAAACCCAGGCCCAATGCTTACTCAATTTCAAACCCTTTTGTTATTATACGACTAAAGTATGCTAAATTGTTACGTTTAATAGTTAAATTTAAACACGAGTATAACATGTCAGAATCTTTATATCTACTTATGTCTCTAATTTTTTCTCTCTTTTTCTTCTCTGTATGATAAAAGAAGGTTTTCTTCTCTCATATTAACTTTGCAAATGGACGATTCCGCCACGGGTGTCCACAATTCCAATTTATTTTCCAGTATCATGGCCGTATCAGTATTTGTCTTTGTGTATCCTTCATTTCTATCTTCCATCTTCTATACGCAACCACGTCTTACGATTTTATTTTTTTATTTTTTTGCTTGCATCAGAAAATGAAATTTGGACAATGTAATTTCATAATCAGTGTAAGTTTAATTTCAATCTCTATTTGGACAATGTAAGTTAACTTCACAATCAATTGAAAACGCACGCAGTTTGGACAACCGTGTTTAATAAAAGGGACGTGTTATGTATTCAAGGAAGGGTTGAAATTCAATGTAACTTAATTTCATTCTCAAATTTTTATTAATTCTGTAAATTTTTATTAGAGTAAATTACATGAATAGTCCCTGTGGTTTATTAAAAGTTTTGGATTTGGTCCCTAAGTCTCAGAAATTACACGCATGATCCCTATGGTTTAAAAGTTGTCACACTTTTGGTCCATAATACTAACTGACGTTAAAATTGACTGTTAAATTTTTTCAAATGACTAAAATACCCTTACCCTTTATAAAAAACTCATCTAAAAAACCCCTCTTTTTTTTTCTTTTTACTTTTCAGCCATGATCTGCTTTTTTGAAATAAAAGCTTTATTGGCAATTCATCTCCCCCCCACGACAGTGCCACTGCCAATTCTATAACTAAAATTATAACACCAATTATGTGGCCATGACGAAGATGTAGACCATTATTGTGCTCATGGTTTAACTATTTCAAACCTCATAACTTCTGGCAGTACAAATAAATGCATGTCTATAAGTATTGATCTTATTCTTAAGAACACGCATGGAAGCTTCCATGAGTTATATGTAAAATTTTGCAGTGTTCTCAAAATTGAAGCCTTAAAAGCTATGAAGACACAACAAAATTCCTTATAAGAAATTATCTTGGCACTTGATTGAATATATTTACAGAAGTAATCGATTGAGCCCTAACTTACATGATCCCCAATTTTCCAACGGGATACATTTTTCCCGATGGTTTCGATAGTTCAAACATAATTGATTTGTTTTATCGTCTTGTTCCTCCTCACAAGTTTTGAACGAAAATTTCCCTAGATTCTCATTATCCAGACTAATTCTCTTTCTCTGCAATTCCATTCTCTACAATCATTTCTCTACATATCATTCTCTGTACCAAACGTACCTTAATTGATTAGCATTTGATGTTGCTTTAAGTTCTACCTTTTTTCCTCAATTAATTCCAATCCTTTTACTCCAATTTTTTAATTACCAATTGTTGGATGCTATTTTACGAATACCTAAGTTTGCAAAAATATGGTTCACACACACTTCATGTAATCTCATAGTGAAAACAAGTGTTCTTATATGGTAGTGTTCATAGAGAGATTAAAAGGGGAAATTGATGAGAAAGTTGTGTTAGGTGGGTGCCGGAAATTAGGGGGCCATATTTGTTTATCGGAAGTCTGAAAGAGATTACACATGAGAGATAGAAGGGGGAAAGAAGGTTTTAAAATTAAAAGAAAATGGAAAAACAAAGCAAAAGGGGTGTTTTAGTCTTTTAACAGAACTTAACAGCTTTTTTTTAACGGACATCCGCCTTAGGGATCAAAAGCAATACGAAGTCCAAACCACGGTGACTACGGGTGTAATTTCTGAAACTTAGGGACTAAATCCAAAACATTTGGCAAACCACAGGGACCATTCGTGTAATTTACTCTTTTTATTAATACTGATGAGATGAAAACGTGCTGAGTCAGCACGTTTGACAACTAAATCAAGCTCGCTGGTTTTGTTCAACCAGTTCCCCCAGACACACCAGATTTTTTAGAAGCTTGCAAACGCAATAATATTACTCGTACTTTTTAATAACAAGAAGATTAAAAGGTTATCGTTTTTAAGATAAATAATAGCAAGAAGATTGGGTTGTCGGAATTATATTACGTTTTAAGATATTTATAGTTTTCTTCACTGCAATTAATATAATTGCATATGTTATTATTTTTCTTAGAACAAGCAGATAATAATAGTCAGTTATGCGTTGTGACATTGGGAACCTTTGAGGATGTTTGACTGTAGAAATAAAGTCAAATAATAATTGCGCATAATAGCGACATACCTTCATACTTTTGCCAACAATATCAACTCCAATTTGAAATATATTATATGAATCGGTTTAGGCTTTATTATGTTGTAACGAATTAGGCTGCACTATATTTTTTCTGTTAATGGTCACATGGCACCTGGAAAACTTAGCTAAAATGAAAATGAAAATGGGTCAAACGAGTAGAATATTGTTGATAACGTATTCAGTCAGTACAAACCTCATTGATCTTTAAATTACAAAAAATATAATATTAAAATGGTTCTTGAACTTTAAATTACAAAAAAAATAAAAAATATTAAAATGGTTTTGTTCGGTCCGGGTTGAGCGAGCCCAATCCACACACCAAATTGCATTTGACAATTGTTGTTTTATATGGAATTTGCAGTATCCATTGCTATTTATCAGGTGTGCTACTCTTTTAACATAATGTACAATGTTGAAAAAGGTCATATGGTTTTTATCAATGTTTTAAAACCCGGGTTGACCCGGCCGGTTGAACCGGTCGAACCGGGACCCGGTACATGAGGCGGGTCAACTCGGTCCGGTTTAATTCCTATTTTCCGCCCGCTGAGACCCGGCCGGGTTTCCGGTTGAACCGCCGACCCGGCGACCCGTTGACCCGGTAAAAACCCGGAATTTACAAAAAATCCCTAATATCAGTGGTTTTTCAGCCGCTACTACTACTTTCGATTCTATCTCGCTCGTTTCTGCTCGTCCACCGTCCACCCACACAAGGTAATTTCATTAGTTGCTGCCCGATTTATTTCTACAAATTCATTGTTATGTTCTACAAATTGATTGCTCAAATTGATTGTTGATACAAATTCATGTTTGCTGCCCGATTTATTTCTCCAAATTGATTGTTGCTGCCCGATTTATTGATTGTACAAATTGTTGTGTTCTACAAATTTATTGGTTGCTCAAATTTATCAGTGATATCTCTATCAAATTAATTTGTTTCTGTTTTTGGTTCTACAAATTGAGTGAAGAAACATGCGTATGCAACTTTTCCTATGTTTTTCGGTAAAACGGTTGAACCGCCGGTTGAACCGGTTGAACCGGTTGAACCGTGACCCGGTCATCACACCGGGCCGAGCAATAACCCGGGTTTTAAAACATTGGTTTTTATGTTTAAAATCTGGTTTTGAACTTATGTTTACGGTTGAAACAATCCAAATTATGAACAGCTCACCTTGTTCATGGAACGGAAAACATCTTCATAGGAGTTGCGATGATAGGCACTAGATATATTAAAACTGGACCGAGAACCAGCCGAACCATAGACAAGTACGGAATAAATTGATATATACTTCCTCCGATTTAAAATAAGTGATACACTTTCTATATTTGGGTGTATCAAAATAAGTGATACACTTTGAAAACTTACCTTATTTGGTAAAAAGTAGTGGGACCCACACCCACTAACTATCTACTTTAATAAAGTGAAATGACATCTTTACTCTTACTTTTACTTTTAAACATCATTAACATCACTTTATTTAAAATTTGTAGGACCCATTCCTCACTAACTATCCAATTAATCTAATTTAATTATCATTATCATATTTTGCCTCAAAACCCGTGAAACCAACAATGTATCACTTATTTTAAATCGGAGGAAATATATAAAACCGTAGATGAGTTTGATTGATTATTGTTTAAATTAGTTTGTATATTGTGAATATGAGTTGTTATGGTTCTCGGTTCCACTATTTTGATTACATGGATCATATGAATTTCAATAATGAGTTTAGTGGTAAAGTTTAATTGACAAGTCAGTCAATGCAGAGCTGCGATGCTTTAGTTTTTTTGCTTTATAATCATATTATAATAACAATAATATTTTGCTATTGAATTGTATTTCCAAGCTACCTAATTTATGACGTAAGCACATTTTAATAATGATTTTCATTTTCAATTTTTCTTAGATTAATTTAACCGTGGTTTGTTCAAGGTAGTCCATCAATTTTATTTAATCTCAAGAGACAATTATTAGCCATTTGATCAAGAAAAAGTCAAAGGTTAAGATCAAGATTCAAACCACCATCACCATTACAAACACATGTGCTTCGATACATCAATACCCCACCCACCTCCGGCGGCCGGCGGCGATTGGCGGCGGAGGGCGGGCGGTGGTGGTGACCGGCGGTGGTGCTCGTGACTTGAAACACATGTGTTTGAAACACATGTGTTTCACCTTCTGAAACACATGTGCTTCGTAGTTCGCATGCTCACATGTGTTTTAGAAATTCATGTTTTTGGTGAAACACATGTGTTTCATGACTTGAAACACATGTGTTTGAAGTGACTTGAAACACATGTTTGAAACACATGTGTTTCACCACCAGCACCTTCACTGTCAGCCACCACCACACCCGTCGGCCGCCGGCGGGGGACGGCGACGATCGGCGGTGGTCGAAGGCGGCGGGTGGTGGCCGAAGACGGCGGTCGGCGGTGGCTGTAGGTGGCAGTTGTTAAGGGATTTGATCTTGATCATTTTGATCTAATGGTTAGGATTTGTCCCTTGATACTATGCAAAATCCTTAGACTACCTAGAACACAACTCTAATTTAACCTCCCAAATGTATTTTCAGTCAAATAAATAATAAAATAATAATACTGGTTTTATTTATTGTCTACGAGTGTACTGAATTGTATTATAATAATGGGTTTTACTTATTAAGGTGATTTTCATGAGATTAAATATAAATTTACAAATTCTAATACTTTTTTCTTTATTAATTGTACAAAATTTTCAAATTTTAATGACCGGCCCTAATCATAAACCGTCTAGCTATTAACATGTCTGGAGACCTATCTTGTCGATTCCCGCAGGATAACTTTGAAATGGTTAAGAGGCTGATAATGTGTGAAATATCCAAATTATTTTATCTTTATGTTATATAAACGCAAATAGAAGTGAGATGATAATGTGTGAAATATCCAAATTATTTTATCTCACTGAGTTCTAAACCAACCCAAATATACCAGCAATCACAAGAACTATATACAAATTAAAGAAAAAATTTCATAGATATAACTTAGGAAATCGGTTCATAGATATCATATTTCATATAACTCTTATGTTTATTGCACGCTCTTTGTCAATTAAAAAGATAATATTTTCAAATGTCATAGTTTAATGGTATACAATTTTATGTTTTAGTCATCTTGACTATCGGTATTCCATATGCTCGTAAGTTGAAATATTTCAAAGCAACAACACTTCTGATAGATCTTATTTATCGATATTGGATGATCAATAAAGTATCCTTCAATACGGAATATGGTTCTAGCAATTGTGGCGCCAATACTTTAACTTATTTTCTTAATGAGTTGTCCTCAAAATATGGAATGTGCCCCACTAAACAAGAAAAAATATGCTATTGTGACGATTTTTAAGCTTGTAAATTAGCTTAAGGTTCTAAAAAATATACCAAGCGTCGTGACGGCGCCATTAAACCTTAAATCTTACGAGTCATGATGTTTTTAAGATGTTCATAAAAATATACCAAGCAACTTTTTTTAAATAATTTTTATATATATGTATATTAAGTTCATAAAAAATTATAGAGAATCTATTAATTTATATTTAAAGTTAAAAAACAATGTTATATTTAAGTTTATAATTATATATCTCATCGTTATTTAAAACAAATAAATTATTTTTTCAAAAAAAAATCAAATTTATTGCGCGCATAAAAGACCTTATCACATTTTATCTTACGTCACGTCTTATATTGCATTTATGATTTATGGGCTATTTATTAACGGTGAAATCACGCCTTGCCACATAGCGTGTTTTTTAGAAATTTGGAATTAGCTATATAAATAGGGTGTTACTAAACCAACCCCGAATTTCTTTTGATTTGACTATGAAAACTCTGATATACAAGATGTGACAATTTAGGATAATATAAATGCTACTGTTCGTGGCTCATGTTCTATCAAAACTTATTTTATTAATATTTATATTTCATGTAATATTTTATATAGCTATATTGAGTTTTCTAAAATACGACACGATATGAGTTTTCAAACTTTTTCTCATTTATACTTCTTAAATAATTAGGCTGGCAACTTTTTTATTTATTTATTTTAAATCCTTTTTATTTAGCTTTAGAAAATAAGATTAACTACTTGAACATCTTATACTCCGTATTATAATTATATGGATATCGCATAGTATTCTAATAATTTATTAATAAATATTTTGATAGTCTCCATCATTCTCCGTCACCCGCTCGCATCAAGACCAGCTAACTTCCGCTACCACTCACTCCACCACGGACCAATTTATATTTATAAATTTTCAAATTTACATACCAAAAATCTACATTTCAATGATACAAACAAATTAAAGTGTTTGGACCGAAAAATATACTACCTCTGTATCACAGTAAGTGATACATTTGGAGTTTCATGAATTTTGAGGTAAAAATTAAAGTATAATTAAAATATATTAAAGTTGATAGTTAGTGGATGATAAGTCCTACTTTTTTTGAATAAATTGATATTAATAATGTTTAAAAGTATAAGTAAGGGTAAAAGGGTAATCTCACAATATTAAAGTTGAGAGTTAGTGGAAGATGAGTCCCACTTTTTTTTTTACCAAATAAGGTAAATACTGTAAATTTCAAAGTATATCACTTATTTTGAAACACCTATAAAAAAAAGTGTATCACTTATTTTGATACAGAGGTAATATTACATATGTATCAAATAAGCGATATATTTTTTATTTATGGGTGATTGAAAATAAGTGATACACTTTTAAAAGTTACATTATTTTGTAAAAAAGTGAGATTCAGTCTTCACTAACTATTTACTTTAATAAAATGAAATTACTTTTTTACCTTTACTTTTTACTTTCAAACATCATTAATATCGATTTATTTAAAAGAAATAAGACTAACTATTTATTCAAATATTTTCAAACATTTTACTTCCTCTGATTAAAAATAAGTGATACACTTTGGGTTTCACGGTTTTTGAGGCAAAAGATTATAATGATGGTTAAATTAGATTAATTGAATGGTTAGTTGGGAATAGGTCCCACACTTTTTGAATAAAGTAAGGTTAATGATGTTTAAAAGTAAAAAGTAAGGGTAAAGAGGTCATTTAATCTTTTTAAAGTAGATAGTTAGTGGGTGAGGGTCCCATTTTTTTTTGCCAAATAAAGTAATTTTTCAAATTGTATCACTTATTTTGAATTACATAAAAAGGAAAGTGTATCACTTATTTTGAATCGGATGAAGTATATTAAATTGTTATAATAGAAAAATAATTTTGTATGCAGAAAACGACATGTTGAAAAAGAAAAGTAAACTTGTCACATCAATTCGAATATAGTTTATATGTTTAAAAAGAAAAGTGTTTAAAAAGAAAAAGGAAATCAAATGGTCATTTCAATTCGGTATGGGTAGTGAAAATGTGTGGTATGTTTAGAGCGAGCCTATAAATATAGGAGATGATATATTACCTCATAAATTTGTATATTTGCAGTTTTCGTAAACATATACAAGTAGTAGTGTTTCTTTCCGATGTGACAGAAGGATCAAAATCTATGTCTTATAGACACGTGGGTCACTCCAATTGGCTACCTTTATTTCACTGTTTCCTTTCCCGCTCCACATTGCTCTTTGGCGCCATGTTTAGATCTGTTCCTGTCTTTTTGACACCATTGGTACACGTCGATTGCTGAATCGTAATAAAACCATGTGAACTTACGTTAGAATCCCTTTATTTACTTCAAATAGCAGTTACGTCCTTGTAGTTTGACAAATATGCTTTACGAGTTACCCTCTAAACTCTAAAGAAACACCAACTGTTCCTATTTTCCAATTCTGGTACTGCTTGACTATTGACTAAAGTTTTAATTTCGATGCAACTATAAGATAATTACAATATCTAATTTAGCTGAAGATAAAATCAAGTTCGTTCATTGCAATTAGAAGGTTCCACACAAATTTACGTCATTTATACTGAGAGTTTATTAGCTTAAAAATTATAAAGAGAAATGATATTGACATATTGCTTCCTAATATTTGTTTTTACTTCATCTTCTTATTCACTAATTCTCTTTTTTCATATAAACCTTTAATTTTGACATTTGTCTCCATCTAATGAGTAGGAAAATTAGTAGGAACAAGTATTAATAAACAATACTAATTCTTGATTATAAAATATGACAAGATTTAAATTTTGGGGATAGGATAACGTTATGCTAAAAAGGCATTAATTTTTAACACTTGTAAGCCTCTAATTTACTTACATAACAAACATTGACGCTCTAATAATCTCGTTAAGTTTCATTTGTGTGCAACTTCGTGTAAAATTAACATTACGGGTTATTTTTCCATCAATTTTTTATAACTTTAGTCTTTAAAATGTAAATAGTGTTATTATAACAAGAACAAGAATATCAAGACTGCGCGTAAAGCTAACTCAACACCCCTTCGACCCCTGTTTGTTGCCCCATGCCCGAGGCGTCCCCATAAAAAAAGGTGTGGTCGTGATTTGAATACTACTAAGGTGTTTTTTGGTTCGCAGAATGTTTATGATGGAATTGAAATCTAGGAAGGAATTGGAATCCATCAGGAATTGGAATCCAATTTCATACTCTGTTTGGTTGGCATGGAAGGGAATTGGAATCCAATTCTATATTCCGTTTGGTTGACATGAATTGGAATTAGAATAATCTAAAATGGCCAATTTACCCTTATACTGGTAGTGGTTGGTTGGTGGTGGCGGGTGGTGGTGGTGGTGGCGTTGGGTGGTTGTGGTGGCGGTGGGTGGCGGTGGGTGGCGGATGGTGGCGGCGGTGGGTGATGGTGGTGGTGGCGGGTGGTGGTGGAGGCGACGTCGGCGGGTGGTGGTGGCAGTTGGTGGTGGTGGCAGTTGGTGGTGGTGGTGGAGGTTGGTGGTGGTGGTGGCGGTGGGTGGTGGAGGTAGCGGTGGTTGGTGGTGGCGGTGGGTGGTGGTTGGTGGTGGTGACGGTGGGTGGTTGGCGATGGCGGTGGGTGGTGGTTGGTGGTGGGTGGTGGTTGGTGGTGGCAGCGGCGGTGGGTGGCGGCGTCGGTGGGTGGTGGCGGTTGGTGGTGGTGGCGGTAGGTGGTTGTGGCGGAGACGATTGGTGGTGGTGGCGGTGGGTGGAGGTGGTGGCGGTAGGTGAAGGGTATAAAGGTAAAAGAACATTTCATCCAATCTTGGAATTGAATTTCATCAATATTTGGATGGAATTGAGATTCCTTCATTTGGTGGGATGTTTCCATCATTTAGGAATCCAATTTCATCCATTTTTCTGAACCAAACACTGGAATCTGATGGAATTGAATTCAAATTCCACCAGTTTCCATTACTTTCCAGTGAACCAAACAACACCTAAGGGATTTGGTCATATGTTTGTCGTGCATAAAGAAACTAATTGATGTTAACATGACACCAACGACTAAACTTGAGTTTGATCACCAATACAACTCTTTTAATAGACTTTTTATAAGGAGAAATGATATTTATATCTACCTATATATCTACTTATTTCTAAACTTGACATGTGTTACCCATTAATTATCTTTATTCATATAATCTTTTGATTTTAACACTAATCTTAATCAAATTAGTAAACACAAATAATAGACATCAATTTTATTATTATGAAAAACAAACATTAATATATTACGGTGTAGAAAATATAGGAATGTTGTTTTGATACGGGCATAGTAGATGGGTAGGACCGTTAGTGAATTTCCCTATGTGACGCAAGGATGAGGTCACCAATGAAGTAATGGTGAACGTCATTCTTCGAATATGGGATTTTGTATTATTACCAAAGAACTATTCCATTGTTACCACATATATACCGACTAGGATATTAAAAAAAAACTAATACAATTCGACCTCCATGCCTAATCACTAATCTAGATTACCAATATGACTCATAATAAGATTATTTTAAATTTGTAAAACTAGGACAAGATTACGAGGGTTGGAGAGTCGATCAAACCAAGTAACATGCATATATATGTGATTGTATGCAAACTACAACTGAAATTAGTTTTTGAATTTAGTGAAATTGATGTAAATAGTTAAAGTAATACATAATTAAAATTTGTTAAATTAACTCATGAGGTTAGTTTGTTATAGGTATCTAATTCAACAATCGAACCGAATCGAAATCAGTTAAATAGTTTTGGCCGGACAAACGATCGCATCTAACAGTTTTAACCAAAACTAAATAGTAGTAATATGTTAAATGTGTTAAAGTTGACATTTTTTTTAACGGCAACTTAGTTAGTTAGTGTTCGAGTCAGCAGTGACATCCAAACGGGCAGTATGCCTTTATCGAATTCATTTCCTTTTTGTGGAGAATAAACCCCACCACCATTTTTATCTCTAAATTATGCTTCTAACAAGTCTTGAACTTAAAACCTTTTGATGTTAAACCCAAAGAATTTCTTGAACTTAAATCTCTTGATGTTAAACCCAAGACAATTCTTTATGGTCAGTTAATCTAAACCAATTGATCATTAAAGTTCACATAATTATCCAAATTTAGCCAGTATTGGAAATTGGAAGTTAAGTACACCGTTGAAGTAGATGACTTTCTTCGGAAATGACGATTTTAGCCCCCAATTGATCTTGACAAGATGATAGGGAATTAGGGAGGGGGTTTGCTAGGGGTACTACTACTGTAATTCTGAAAAGTCATCCTCCGAATCTTCTTGTAATCTTTTTAGATTTTCGTCCTCCAAATGACCAAGGATATTTGTTGTGTCCCGTCCATTCTGCTTCGTGGGAAAAGGAAATACCTCTTTTTTTTTATAAGCTCTTTAAAAGATTATAATTATTTTTTATGAATTTCATTTTGAATCTTTATTTAACAATAAGTTATTAACACAGTGGTTTGTTCTAGTAGTCTATTAATTTTTTCAAGTATCAAGGGATAATTATTAATCCTTGAATCAAGAAAAAGTTAAGATCAACGTTCAAACCACCACCACCACTACAAACACATGTGATTCAATACATCAATACCCCACCACCGCCGGCCGGAGACGGCGGCAGGCGGCGGCGGACGGCGATGGTTGGTGGTGGTCGTGACTTCAAACACATGTGTTTGAAACACATGTGATTCGTAGTTCATATACTTCTATGTTATTAAAACTCATGTTTATAGTGAATCATATGTGTTTCGTGACTTGAAACACATGTGATTCGAAGTAATATGCTCGTCTGTATTTTGGAACCACTTTTTTAGCGAATCACATTGTTTCACCTTTTGAAACACATGTGATTCGTAGTTCGTAATTTCGTATGCTCTCATGTGTTTTAGAAACTTATGTTTTTAGTGAATCACATGTATTTGAAACACACGTGATCCGTAGTTTGTATGCTCCATTGTTTTTAGAAACTTTTGTTTTTAGTGAACCACATGTATTTCGTGACTTGAAACACATGTGATTCGAAATAATATACTCGTCTGTATTTTGGAACCCCTGTTTTTAGTGAATCACATGTGTTTCACCTTTTGAAACACATCTGATTCGTAGTTCGTATGCTCCCCTGTGTTTTAGAAACTCGTTTTTTTAGTGAATCACATGTGTTTCGTGACTTGAAACACATGTGATTCGAAGTAATATCATTGTTTGTATTTTGGAACCCCTGTTTTTAATGAATCACATGTGTTTCAATACATCAATACCACCACCAGCCCCACCACCACTATCAGTCACCAGCACCACCACTGGCCGCCGCCGGCCATCGTCGATCGACGGTGGTGGATGGCGGCCGGGGGTGGTCAGCAGTGGTTGTAGGTGGCAGTGGCTAAGAGTTTTGATCTTGACCATTTTGATCCAATGACTAGGACTTTTCTCTTCGGATTATACTAAATCTTTGGACTACCTAGAACACAACTCTATTAACATATTTAAAATTATGTCACATTTAATTTTAAAAAAAAGATGTATATTATTTGAGATCCATGATAATTTATGTTAAGAGTCATTACCATAGCTCAAAGAGGATCATTACCACCAATCTTATCATAATCCTTCCAATGTCTTTACTAGCATAACCTTCTAATTGTTTACTCTAGAACTTGAGTACATATCTATAAACAAAACGTAGTACGTGAAACAAATGAGTTTTAGACCCAATAATAAACAATACACTTAATCACAATAATATAAATGTACCACTTTACACGACATTCAAACACATTCATAAACTTACATAATGTGGTCCAAAAATCGAACCGAGCCGAAACTCAAATAATTGAAACCAAAAATGATGAATTTTTAAAACGGAAACCGAGTTGATTATATGTTTTCTATTTTGATTCGGTTCGGTTTTTTTTAAGGCCAAATGTTCATGCTTTTCCAAAGACTGAACTGAACTGAAACCGATAGAACCAGACCGAAACGGTGAATTTTAAAAATCGAAACCGAACCGTTAACATGATATCGGTTTCGGTCGGTTTTCGTTTTGGTTTTTTCGTCCCAAATGTCACACCTAAACTTACATATACGCTACGAACCTCTCTGTAACAAACTCCCGGATTATTTTACTCTCTTGTTTCCGGGCTATCTTTGCTAAATATCTACTCTTGCGCGGGGAACTATCGTCCCAGTTAGAAGCCTCATAAACGCCCTCATTTTATGGGTTATATTTGTTCGAACATTTGATCTACCACATAACATTTAATTCATAGACACGAGTCTCAGCTTCATAATCCACACATAACTATTGACTAGCATACACACATTCGGTTCATATATCATATACATATACCAACAATTCAGTTATATACTTTATCAAAAATAGTTATTAATAAATATCCATTTGCTATGTACCCCATTTAAAAGTTCACATATGCTTACATGTGTTTTTAGCTATTCCAAACGTGTCTTTGAACACCATTTTTTACTTCACAACTATCCGATAGTAGACACAATACCTTCAATGTTTCACTTTGTTACCTATTACCATATTTTACACATAATGCTAGTTATCATCTACAACAAGGTATGTATATCTTTTGCTAATCATCCCAACCATCAAGTTCATTAAACTTGGTGGAGCTCATAAACCCTAGTTCATGGAATTTAACATCTAATCATAAATCAACCATCAACACTAGATTTAAACATTTTCCTTTGGTGTTTTACACCCTTAATCTCATTCTTGAATAAGATGCATGGTAGGGTTCTCCTATAACCAATTTCTCCTGAATTTCAAGCCATAAACTAATTAGGAGTTAAGAAATATCTTAGATTTTTAACTGACCGGTCTAACCCGATTCCAAAACACTAAGTATAAGTGTTCAAATCAATATTTAATATTAGGAAAGAAAATTAGGATTTCATATCATCGCTTTCCTTTAGCTTATCACCGGGACTTAACCCAACCCCCTATGGCAGTCACAGTCATTTTATGAATAAAATAAATAAAATAGTAAGATTTAATAAAAAAAATAATTATATTTTTTCTAATTTCAAACTAATTTGTTAACATAAAACTATGGGTGAGCATAAAAACCGAAAACCTCGAAAAAACCGCCCCGAAAAAACCGAACCATTTGAAAAACCGATGCCAATGGTTTCATTTTTGTAAAACCCGAATGTTTGGGGCGGTTTTCGGGGGCATATGAAAAACCCGACCGAAAACCCCGCCCCGCCATTATATATCTTTCAATTTTTTAAAAACTATTCTTATATTTATAAAAAAATTGACATTTTGATTATCTTTTAATAAAAGATATGATTGATTTTTTAGTTGATTTATTCCTATATTTTCTAGGATTCAAGTTATGTGAGTTGAATTCATGATTATATTATATTAAACTTACTAGTTGTTTTTTATTTATAACAAAATATGTTAAGGTTTGAGAGTTTAAATCATAATATTAATTTTTAAAGTAACAAATTGGTAAATTTAAAGGAAAACAAAAAACCGAAAAAAACCCCGAAACCGAACCGAAAAAACTAAAAAACCGAAACCAAAAAATCCAAAACCAAACGAGGTATAATTCTTAAAATCCAAACTTTTGAGACGAGGTTTGATTTTAATTAAAAACCGCCCCAACCCGCTCAATGAGGCACCGCCACATAAAACAGATTAGGGGTGTAATCGAGTCGAGACAACTCGTGAGTTACTCGAGACCGACTCGGAAAATACTCGGAATCGACTCGTTGTGAACCGAGTCGAGCTCGAGCTCGAGCTAGTCGAGTAATTCTTCGAGTCGAGTTCGAGTTTCAAAATACACAGCTCGCTAGGCTCGCGAGCCTTATCGAGTTTTTATTTAATTAAATTTTTACCATTTTCCATATAAATAATTACCTTTTTACCCTTTTTCATATACATATTTACAACAAAAACGTGAATTTTTAAAAATTTAAACATTTCGAGCCGAGTCGAGTCGAGCTCGAGAGTATCGATACTGTCACCGAGTCGAGTTCGAGCTTAAAAATAGAAGCTCGTCGAGTATCGAGTCGAGTTTCGAGCTCGAGTTTTAGTTGTCGAGTCGAGCTCGAGCTTGACAGAACTCGACTCGGCTCGACTCGTTTACACCCCTAAAACAGATGAATAATTCAGATGTAGAAAAGAGTAATAGGAAAGTAGAGGAGGTTAATAGAAAAGGCAGAAAAGTCCAAAAAGGAACAGTTTAAACAAGTATGGTACATTTGACAGGACACGTGGCGTAACCCCACATGGGCAGAGTTGCAGAACAAAAAAGCCTGCTACAGTTTTCACATGAATGTTTTTGGTCACGGGGTTTACTTGCTTAACCCTACCCGTATTTAATTCTTACCATCTCATTTCGTACCCAACAAATCCACTCGTTTATTTTATTTTAAATTTATTTATCATGTGTTTTTACAACAATATTCAAACCTTTTACATTATATAAAGATAGAGATGTTTCTAAGGTATTTATTAATCTTTTAGTTGTTCTAAATACTACATTTTAATCATTACTTAATCTCTTTGTCTGAAAATTATTGGTCACATAGAAAATTCACATAATTTTAAAAAAATGCATTTATTATACTGTGCAAACAATAGAATTCCATCTTTACCAACTAATTGTTTTTTGATTGGTTAAATTTTCAAGCAGATAATAATTTTAGGATATATAAAAAGGAAATATGAACAATAAAATTAAGACGAGTGAAGTAATAATTAATAGACAACGTTAAACAATCATGCATCTATCTAGGGGTGTTCACTATTCGGATATAACCGGATTGTCCAATTGGACATTTTGGATCGGACTATTTGGATCGGTTATTTGGTTTTTTGGTTCGGTTTGGACTTGAACCAAATTAATAGTTTGGATTTTGGATTGGATTTGGTTTCCGTTGTGAAAACCGGATTATCCAAAAAAACCAAATAGTAATATATAGTAAATTGATTTATATACTAACACTTGTTGGTTTCCATTGTAAGCAATTATGGTTTCCATTTTCTTTACATTTCTTATAGTAAATTGATTTATATACTAACACTTGTTCAATTTTATATCGTATCAATTGGTGATATACCAATCTTTTTGGAGTTTTTGATAAAGTTGATGTCAAATTTTTGCATATATGATTGTATATGTTACAAGCTATGAAATTAAACGTGTTTTTATGTACAAAGTAGTTTATCATTTTGGAATTTTACATATGAACTTAATATTAGTTATGTTATATACTTTTGGATTATTTGAAAATTTTAAGGAAAAACCAAACGTATAAAACCAAACCAACCAAATTGTTATTTGGTTCGGATCGGTTTGGTTTTCGAATTAGTTTGGACGGTTCGGTTTGAACTTTTGAAAACCGGATTTTATTTGGTTTCATCTATATGGTTCGGATAAAACCAAACCGTCCAAACGAACACCCCTACATCTATCCATAACTAAAGTGACTGCTTTCAAAAAAAAAAACAAATTAGTAAATTCCCTTATTTTACAAGTTTTTTTTAAGGGATGCCCTAGAAAAAACGTTAGATTGCTACATAATGAACATAAAAGTTCTATTTAAAGCGGAAATTTATTTAATGTATTTTTTTAAAATGGTAGAAATTAGAATTCATTAATATTTTTCAAGATATATATAGGAAATAAACACTTCATTTTAATGCTATAATGTGTGGCCTAGGGTTTTACCAGATATATTAATTTTTCTTTAATTGGCAAAAGTTAATAATGATAATACTTATCAACTTTATTTACCTAAATAATTCGAGCTAAATTGACCACTTCCAATCTTCCATAAGCCAGCTATCAACATTTTAATTTTAATATTAAACAAATAAAGACTTTTTAACATTGATAAAAGTTAAGATCCTGACCCTTGATTTTTATAATCAACGACATAGCAAATTTACGCAAAAAAGAAAAAGAAAAAAGAGAAAGCTCCCTCTTTTTTACTTAATCCAAGATAATAATAGAAAATTGAGAAATTGCTTATCTATAGCTGCTCTTCCTGTACATTAGACCTTACTCGCTTCGCCTCTCTCTCATGATCGACGGAGAACGTCGACGGAATTAAAAGACGATCATCGGAACGGGTGTCGCAACTGACGCAAGTCACCGCATCCAAAACACCGTCAGGACTCGCTGGTGGCTCATCATCAGATCTCCATTGCTTGATGACTTTATGATCATCAGCCGACGGACACGTGTCCACCAAATACTCATCCATTAGTTGATGACAGCTTCTCACCATTTCCTGTACAGTTCAATAATCAATTAAATAAATTAATCGTCAATTTTCACAGCTTTTATGCTTCGAATTTAACGTTTTTTATAAGAAAATAATTATTTATGCATGTTTATATAATTATTAAAGTTAAAATATACAAAGAAAAATAACGAATAAGTACTTTGTTTACTTTCTCGTAAAAACTCTCCGGCACTTCCATTCCGTCACCGGCGGCAGTAATAACCGCCGCAGCTGCAATCACCGACGGTCGAAACCCTAGAAAGTCGATTACTGCCCACATTCATAAATTTTCCAAAAAAATCAGAATTTAGATAAACAACTAATTGAATCGAGCAATCGGATTATGGGGTACTGAATTTACCGAGAATAGTTTTGATGATAAGATCCGAACATTTCGATTGGAAACGAGGATGGTTGGTACAAAACGACGTCGGAAGCTTACAGATAAAATATTCGAGAAAATCAAAGGGAGTGACCGATCGGAGCCTCCAATTGAGTTTGGACATGACCCAAAGCTCCATTCTCTGAATCGTTTTGGATTCGAATACAAAACGGGGCTCCGAAACTTGGAGATCTAAAAGCAAAGGAACTTCAGGCTCCTCCATTTTAGCTGCTAATGACAAGCATGCCACTGATAACAATTGAAACTCCCATCCATTATTCCACTGTTTTCACAACCATCATCATCATATATAGATACATATAAGTTTTTACATATAGATTTTGTGTGTATATATATACCTCAAGAGAGGCAGAGCCGGCGGTGGCGGAAAGAAACCGGTCGAAATAGTTGACAGAAAGTATGGCCGTTATTGGTTGAAACTGATAATGTGCGTGAGCCTGTATTAAATCAAACCAATTTTAGCTTGTAATATTTATGCATGTGTATATAAATATACGGATATTGATGGATCTATAACATACATTTAGAATCCAGTTGATGGAATCTTGACGGTGGACGGAGTTTCGGAGGAGGTAATTTGGGAGTGGGGAGTGATGGGGTTCTGCGGCTACGAGTGAGTCTATAATCGGCGGCGACTGGTGGTTGACGACAGCGGAGAAAAAAATACTAGAAGTTGAGTGGTCAGACATGGTGAAAACTAGAAACGGACACAACAGCTAGGGTGTAGATAAAGAAGGAGACGGTAGCAGTGGTGATGGTGGTGCCGGTGCCGGTGAGAAGACAGACAACATTTGTGGTGGTGAGTGGTGGTGGTGGTGGTGGATTGTTGGTGGTGGAGGAACACATGGCTTATGGTTTGTGAAACGACATGTTTTTTAACAAGCTCTCTTTTGTGTATGTTGTTTGTGTGTATTTAAGATGGGGAGTGAAAATAATGTTAGTGACGGAAGATTAATCAACGGCGAGTAGATATTATCTATGGTATGAAGGGTGTGGTGCAATGTAGGGGAATACTACCTGGCTCTTCTTTCCATTAGCCTCACCTGAAATTCGTGTATTGACTAGTCAACTACACCAACTGGTATTTTTGGATTGTTCACATTATTGTTATAACTTTTTTTTAATAGTAAAACAGGAACCAAATCAGGAGCTTCGGCAAAGCCATCACCCCCGGCAAGAAACCAACGAAGAACATATATACATAGGTTAGCAAAACTAGCAAATGATACAAAGAAAAAGAAACCACCTACAAGAAAATACCACAACTACACCTTCTAACGCCTAAATAAATACAAAATAAAAATATTACTAACAAAGAACTAGTACTTGAAATCTACATCACCATAGACTTTAAAGATATTCTTCCAAAAAAACGTAAAGTCGGAGCTCCAATCAAACTTCCTTCTTCCATTAGATGATCCATGGATTAGAAACCCACATGCCCCACTCTGAACTTCCCCAACTGATTTTTGATCTATGTTTAATCCAAAAAAATGGCTGAGCTTGAGCAAGCGAAATGATCGACTCCTTGCCCCTATCTTTTTTATTAAAAACATGATCATTCCTTGATAACCAAATTAACCACAAAATCGTGTAGATTGACACTAAATACTGTTGGACCTTCTGTTTTGAAGCTTGAATTTTGTAAATCCATTCCATTATATGATTTAAGCAGTGCATATCCCTAATATCAATCCCCACCATCTATAAAATTCTACCCATGTCTCCCTTGTTTTCTGACAATCCCAAAATAAATGAGGCTCAATCTCAATTTCTCGTTCACAAAAGCAGCACACAACGTTGTTTAATAGGACGCCTCTTTTCAGAAGATTTGCACACGTTGGGATACTATTTTGAAATAATCTCCAGCAAAATATATTCACCTTCATCGAGACATTCTTCAACCATTGGAAATTTGATGCGGGCCTAGATCCAGATATCAAACTGTCGAAAGCAATTCTCGCCGAAGAAACTGAGAAGATACCATCTGACTGGAGGGCCCATCGCCATGGGCCGAAGCTACCGTCCATATCTAGCGACCTCTGAAACCACATATCAATTGAAACGTTAAATGTATTTAAAGTATTACGTACCTTAGCAATGTTATTCCACACCCCCGGGAATTTGCCCGTTGGATTAAAAGGTTCTGAACATCTATGAAGAGACATAATTACTTGTTTCCATAAATTACCCTCATCTCTTTTCAATCTCCACCACCATTTACTTAAAAGAGCAAGATTCTGTGCTTTTAAACTCGGAACAATTAAGCCACCCAAATTAATAGGATTAAGAACTTGAGCCCAACTAACCCAATTTATTTTCCGTTCTCCATTTTTTGCCCCCCAAAAGAAATTCGCACGAATGGATTCTAATTTTTTTAAAACTTTTTCTGGGACTTTAAAGATTGAAAAATGATAACTGCCAAGAGCACCAAGAACCGATTTAACTAAAGTAAGACGACCTCCATAAGAGAGAGTAGATGCTTTCCATTTAGATAACTTTTTCTGAAATTTATTAATTAACACATCCCAATGTACAACCCTATTCATGGACGCCCCAATCACCAACCCGAGATACTTGAACGGAAGGGACCCTACATTACAATTTATATGATTTGCAACCCTAATGACTTCCGATTCCACAACCCCAATACCAAATATATTGCTTTTAGACCAGTTAACTTTTAATCCCGAAGCAAGATAAAAGCAAGTTAAAATTCGAGATAAATTTTTCGCGTTAGACATCGACTATTCCCTCATAAAAATAGTATCATCAGCAAATTGTAAATGGGACAAAACCGGTCCGTTGTTTGGAAGATTAATACCACGAAATATACCTTTTTCCATAGCTTCAAGCATTGCAATGTGAATGCCTTCCACCGCCAAAATGAATAAAAATGGTGCCATTGGATCTCCTTGTCTGAGTCCCCTTTTAATGTCGAATTCCTTCGTGGGAGAACCGTTCAATAACACTGATGCCCTAGAGGATGATAAGCATGTAGATATCCACCTTCTCCATTTTATACTAAAACCCATTTGAGCCATAACCGAATCAAGGTATTCCCAACTTAATATATCATATGCTTTCTCAAAATCAACCTTAAAAATGAGATATTGATTTTTACTTTTCTTACACCACGAGATGACCTCGCTAAGAATTAATGGCCCATCAAGAATGTTACGACCTTCAATGAAAGCCGATTGCTCGCTACTAACAACCTCTCCAATTATAGTTTTTAATCGATTTGCCAAGCATTTAGAAATTATCTTGTAAAGGCTACTAATTAAACTTATGGGCCTATAATCCGATAAGGATAAAGGGATGTCACACTTAGGTATTAAAGTAAAAAATGAAGAATTACAACCCCAACCCAGCGACCCTCCCTTTTCAAAATCTTCCACAGCTTGCAATAAATCAGTTTGAATAATGTCCCAAAATTTTTAAAAAAATGCAAAAATGAAACCATCTGGACCAGGTGCTTTTTCAATACCACAATCCCAAACTGCTTTTTTTATTTCATCTGATGAAAAATTTACCTCAATTTGTGAACAAAGTAGCTCTGATAAAACTTTAAATTTATTACTCACGAAGCGAGGCCTTTTTAAATTGGGTTCCGAAAATATTTTAGAAAAATGATCCGCAGTACCTGATTTCAATGCTTCCGGGTCAATGGTCCAAACGCCATTTAAAGATAATCCGTGAATATTATTTTTTCTATTGTTGTTTTTTACCAACCCGTGAAAAAATTTGGAATTTTCATCGCCTTCCACGGTCCACTTTACCCGTGATTTTTGTTTGATATCACGAATTTTCAATGCTTCTTGTTCACGAATTTTGATATCAATAAATACTCTGTTACTCTTTTGATCGATAGAAAGCTGTTGCATTTCAGCGATTGTATCTAGGGCAGCTGCCGAGTTTCTTAATTTGTTTATGGCGTCATCTGATTCCCTAGCTCTCCATCTTTTAATTGCGGTTTTGACTCTTTTTAACTTGATGCTAAACCGCTGAATCGGAGAAACCGAGCCCAATAGTTGCGAGTTCCAAGCCTGCTTAACAACATTCTTTAAAGTAGGGTTAGAAATCCAAGAATTAAAAAATTTAAAATACGTAGCACCAAAATATGCATTATAAAAGTTGAGCAGGATCGGACAGTGATCGCTGAATCCTTTCGGAAATATGATTGCACTCGGGTTAGGCCAGACCTGAAAAAAAATGTTAGAAACTAAGATTCTATCTAAAAGACTCATAGAACCACAATCCGGTGTACTCCCGGAATATCTACGTCGACCCATTTTTATTTCGTTAAGACCGCTATCAGATATGAAATCGTTGAAAACTCTTGCTCCCGAACTCGAAAATTTAGAACCTATTCTTTCAGATTTTCTACGAACTTCATTAAAATCCCCAAAAACAATCCAAACACAATTAACATCCGACATAACGAGTTTCTTGATAGATTCCCACAATTGTTTCTTCTTTTTAGGATCTTGGGGAGCATAAACATTAATAAAAGCACAAATAATGTTAGACCCAAATAAGGAACCACGGGTCACTAAAAACCCATCACCTCTGATACTGTCGCTTTTCAAGAACCAAGTAGGGTCCCAGATTGAAATGATACCACCAGATTTACCAACTGGTTCCAAAAAATCAAACTCCAAATTCCGGCTGCCCAGTAAGCAGAAATTGTTGATAATTCCACTCGAGATGTCATAACTTCTTAGATACCAATAAAATTTATTTTGTTTTGTTTTTTTAAACCGCAAATCCAGTTTTTTTTCATAATGCAGTTTACCCCCCTAATATTGATTGTCATTAGCTTCATATGGAAACCTGATTTTCACCATCCCCTTTGATAATATTCCTAATTTCAGATTCACAGTCAAACATTTGAAATCCAATCATATTTCCCACTTCAATTGTGTTATCAATCCGATGTATTAAACGAAATCGAAGGGATGCCTGGGCATTTCTCTTTATTTTTCTTCTTCTTTCTTTTCTTTTCCTTAACAATTTCCGTAGTAATCGGGACATCATCAACTATCGAATCCTTAACATTCGTACCCACATACGTGGAATAAGAACATGGGATATTAAGATCAATCTTAGGACAGTCACTGCAATTATCAACAACCGTATTTGGGATATTAATATGATTCTGGCCATCAATAATAGGGTTGCAAATTAATTCGTCCACGTCAATACTAGGTGTAAAATCATTTTCGTTTGATGTAGGCCCCAAGAAAATCGGACCATTGTCCCTCTTATTTAAATCCGAATTAGATTCATGTGTGGGCTCAGAACAATCGGCATTTAATTTCTTCACCTGTGATGGACTTTCGTTATTTAAACTAGATAAGTCCACTGGACTAAATTCTAATGGGGTATTAACGAAGTCTAGATTTTTATTATAATTAAAATTTAGGTTAGAAGGGATATAACCGTTATCGCCGTTAATGTTCTCGTAATTGGAAGCGCCGTCTTCTTGGAATTGACCATCGGACTCTTCGTTTATCGTGACCTTTAATTCCACCGTCTTAGTATTTTCAGATTTTGCATGAGCTTCAACAATCACCGGATCTTCAAATTCCGGCGACCCAGGAGTGCTAAATTCTCCATCTTCCAATTCCTCCGAGTTTTCCGATCGCTTTTCTGATAACGAGTAGTCAGACTCTTCATCCCATTTTGAAAACACAGTAGTCAGACTTTTCTGATAACGAGTAGTCAGACTCTTCTGTGACTCTAACCAGAAAGTTCTTACCGTCAATTTGAACATTAATGGTTTTGTTTATCCATTCAAGCTGTGAAGAAATAATACCGACACGGCCGACTCCCAAATTTGAATTTTCCTTTGCACACTCTTCTTGGATAATCACCTCACCACATGTTTTGGCTATCTCGTTGAAGGCTTCGGTAGACCATGCATGAACTGGGACCCCGTATATAAGAATTGATACCAACCTTTCCTTATTCTCGAACTCCGGCTTCCATTTGGTTAGATTTGAGAACCAAGACGACCAGGTTTCGATGGCTTTTTCCAGAAAAGCATTTGCATGTTCGGGAGAGTCAAACTCTAACATCACCATTAAACCTCCCAAGTAACTAATTTCAATTTCTTCACACCCATCTGCATTTTTAATTCCTTTCAAATTCCATAAAGTGTTGAAGTTAACGACTCTACCCACTAAACATGAACCGAGCCATGAACTTGACCTTGTCCAGTGAGCCGAAGCCAGGAATACCTCAGGTTCAGTCTCCATTTTTTCATTACCAGTAACCGCCTGAGCAAAAGTCTTTGCGTTTGATACTCCTTTGTTGCTTGTAAATACTTGCTTTTGATAAGAAGGAACATGTGCAGATTGTCTTTGAATGTTTCTTGAATGCACTGGTTGATTATTAAATCTATCATATCTTGCAACATTTACCGTGACAATATTCCAACCAATTCTAACATTTTGGATTTTTTTTTCAAAACTAATCGGGTCTTGAATTCCCGCGTACCGAATGAAGCCAAATCTGTTTCCCGCTTTGTTTCTCTTTTTTGCAATGTAGACGTTGACCAAATCACCATGTTTTTTGAACTCTATCCATAGAATTGCTTCTGAATGGTCTTCCGCAAAGTCGGTAATGAAGAACGATGTTGAAGGTTTCTTCAAGGTCTGTCTATTCTGTTGGCAATGGATCGGATGTGGATCGGATGATGCCATATCCACATCCATATCCATTTAAATTTACCTCATCCATATCCATATCCATATTAATTTAAAATCATTTCATCCATCCATATCCATATCCATTGGATTAGAGCGGGTAAATGGACATCCGTTGGATTTCGGAAGAAAAAAAACTCCTAAAGAAAGTACGATAGTTTTATATATGATTTACGATTTTTATTGCATATTTACATAGTTTCTTCCAAAAGAAGAGTCAAACGGAAACATAACTACGATACATCTGATGCATAGATCATAGTTTGTATAGCTAATACCAAAATATTGATCTAAAACAGATACACACAAAAATATAATCTAATATAATTAAAAGTTTAGAGCATGCTTTGTAGATAACCCCAAAATATTGATCATTTAGTTGACTCATTCCTTAGTTCCATAATTACATGCTTGTAACTTATGGGTTGTTGCATTGAAAATCACACAAAAATCTCAAAAGTGACGAGTCATATAATGATCGTCGCCTTCATACTAAGAACAGAATAAGAAACGATAAAATGATTAGTTCCTAAGAAATTCAAGTATGGGAAATGATAGTAAATAATTGCCTCATCGGTCACCCCACTATTGAAAACATATATTTATAGTTATAAAATTATAATATATATTTAATTTCGGGTTAAGTGGATTCATCCATGGATTGAAAATCATCATCCATATCCGCTCCAATAAACATCCACATCCGCTCCACATCCAATATTCACCCATTTAACTTCATCCATATCCACTACGAGTGGAGCGGATCTGGTGGATGTTCATCGGATCGGATGCTAGTTGCCATCCCTAGTTGTAACACATACAACTCTTTCAATTTACTGCAATTTCTATAAAACTGTGTTTTTTGTCTAGTGGACAACAAATTTAGGACGGAGTAGTACAATTTATTTATTTATTTCTTTTAAGTAGTTTGAATGGTTTTGTATTGACTTTATTTGGTTTTATTTATTTAATTCGGATTAAAACAATCTAGCCAAACTAAAATGAAGGAAGTAGATTGTTAATAGAAATGAATAGTTATCATATGTGATCATAACCTTAACAGATGCATAGTTGGATACAAATATGGAATTCACTCAAAAGTTATCTTTAGGAGCACATTTTATAAAATAAAAAAGTAACTATTTATACATAACAATGACTATATTTGACAATTATGCATAAATCGAATTTGTATGGGGTTGGGGTGGCGGAAGGGGAGATTAATAATATGGCGGATATGCTTGGTGTGTGTAGTGGTAAATTTCCGTTCACATACTTGGGTTTACCGGTTGGGGCGTGTATGTCAAGAAAAAAGAATTGGGATGTTTTGATCGATAGATTTAAAAAAAAAAGCTATCGGTGTGGAAAGTCAATGCTTTATCGGTAGGAGGAAGGCTTACGCTTTTAAAGTCGGTGTTGGGTGGTTTGGGCACTTATTATATGTCTATGTTTATTATGCCAAAATGTGTTGGCTAGTCTCCAAAATGGCGGTCTTAACATCGGTAGTTTGAAGGCTCTTAATATATCTCTTGTGGTGTAATGGATATGGAGATTTATGAATAATAAACAAATGTTGTGGTCAAGGGTTATTACCGCAATATATGGAGCTGATGGTGGTGTTTATAATTCGAATCCTAGAGCTTCGGGATCGGCTCCATGGGCTAGTATTATGCACATGTTGGGTAAGTTTAAGGAGAAGGGTATGGACTTAATTAGTCACTTGTCTAAAAAGGTTGGTAATGGCGAATCCACTTTATTTTGGAAGGATCATTGGGTTGGGTCCGGGCCGTTATGTATGATGTTTCCAAGGATTTTTCGGTTGGAGGTTGATGGGGATTGCTCGGT
Organism: Calendula officinalis; assembly: GCA_963853835.1. Taxonomy (NCBI): domain Eukaryota; kingdom Viridiplantae; phylum Streptophyta; class Magnoliopsida; order Asterales; family Asteraceae; genus Calendula; species Calendula officinalis. Next base: position 69,819,518 of record OY970828.1, read on the forward strand.
TGCGGATAGAGTTCAAAATCAGTCCATTGTTTGGAGGTGGAATCGTGATATTAGGGGTGGAAGGGAAGAAGAAAAGGTGGGTGAAATTTGAAGTTTGGTGCTTAATTGTGCTGTTTCTAATCAACCGGATAGATGGGTTTGGGACATTGGTAGTGCGGGTAACTTTGAAGTTAAGACTACAAGGCGATGGCTTGATGATCGATTGTTGCATGCCTCGCTTTTAGATACGCGGTGGAACTCGCTTGTACCCCGGAAGGTCAATATTCTCTTTTGGAAAGTTCAATTAGATCGAATCCCTTCAAAGCAAAACCTTTCTTTAAGAGGTATTAGCTTGGAGAATTTGTCGTGTCAGGAATGCGGGGGTGAGATGGAAGACGTTGATCACATCTTTTGGAATTGTAATGTTGCTAAAGATGTGTGGAGGGCAATGGGAAATTGGTTGCAAGTATTGGATACCAATGTGGAAGATCTGGCTTCGTTGATGTACTCGGTTGATTATGGGAATTATAGTACGCATACAAGACAAATTCTTGAAGCGGTTTGCCTTATGGTGGTGTGGATCTTGTGGCGGTATAGAAATGCGGTTGTCTTCAACAATGGTGATATGCGCAAATGTATGTTGGCTGACTCGGTTAAGGAGGTTGCTTTTAATTGGATATGTAATAGGAATAGCAAATTTAGAGTTAGCTATTCTGAATGGCTTATTCTCCCATGTACTTGATATATTGTTTTTTTTCTAGCTTCTCGCTAGTTTTTTAAGTTTAATACAAAGCCGTTTCCAAAAAAAAATGATAAGAAATAAAGTTTTTCATTAAAAATTCTAAAGAATAGTAGTAATCAATAAACTTAAATTTAAAGCATCCCCAATAGTTAACCTCATGAAATATTTCACTTTTGTCACATCAACATTCCACTAACCAATAAGCTATTCCTAAATAACATCTTCAATGGTTAACCTTTTACAAAAGTTTTTTCTTTATAATATTTCTAATTTACTTTTATCTATCTTAAATGTTTCATAAATATCCCTTATATATAAATTGACAATTTTTTGACATCTTATAAAACTTACAAAAATATTAGTATAAGAATTGGCATTAATATTTAAATAGATAAAAACAATAAATTGCAAATATAAAATTAAAAAAAAAAGTCTAAAACTATAACCCATATCTAAGGTTTAAAATGAAAAATTATTAAGCATAGGGGGACTAAAAAAGATAAACATGGAAAGTTCATTAAAATGTTAGTAGAAAAAAATAATTGCAATAAGCTTTTAAAAAACCTAGATATCTCAATGGTAAAAAGTTTTTCGAAGACTTATTGGAATAGTAATAAACTTTAAAAAAAGCTAACATTAAAAATACTCTTAGGATTATAATATGTGAAGAATTATTAGTTAACTAAAATGTATTTCCATATGATTTTTTCTTTCAAACTTTGATAAAACTTAAATGTACCCACAATTTATAGAGAATACAAGAAAAAGTGGCATTCAGAATTGTATATGATTGTAAAAATATAATTATATGTTGCGTATGAATCATTGTTGTATATATAATCATCTTTCATTATCTAATTATCGTTAAGCTTTATTGTATCTTACAAATATAGCAATTAATACATTAAAAACATGTCTTTAATTTGCAGTATCTAGAGGCGTACCCAATAGTTTTTTATTTAAGTGGTAAATTATATAAAAAAGATTTTTCTACAATGTATTCTAAGAACCTATGCTAACATGTATTTAATAAATATTGATCAAATACAAATATATCATGTGCTCATTCTTTATCCAAAATACAACTTAGAACTTAATAAGGGCCAAAAGACTAGAAATAGACAAATGGTAACAAAAATGTTAAAGAACTTTTAATTTATTTTAATGGGATAAAATGGTGTTTGATTACATATATACTTTACCTTTACAATATTGTTTTGACTAATTAGCTGAGGTAACATGTGTTTGTTTCTTTTTCTTATTTAATAAAATACAATAAAGTGTCATCATCTTTATTGCACAAACATAGCATTATATACTATTAACTATTTTGTTGATTTTTCTAGCATTATTTACTAATAACATGAATTTAATGGTCGGGCATTAATGCTGTATATGCTACTGTTTTTGTGGGGCATACCTTAGTATTTCAGAGAAATTGGTACTCGAATAATTTGATGATAACAAAGTCACGTCTCGTGTTGTATTGTCAAATTGATGAGCCATAAATTATTAAATTCGAATAGTTATAGATTATACTCATTATAGTCCATTTGTGATCATTTATAAGCCAAATTATTGAAACAAAAAAATGAACAAAAAATACCCTTAACTTGGATTCAAATGAGAATTATCGTTTAAGATGACATATAATTATTAGCTTTAATTTCAGTATATAAACGGTTTTAAGTTAATTTTGTAAACATTTATCAGTTAGTTAAACGTTCTACCGGTGTATCGGTCCTATTATATATAGTTTCACAATATACATGGTTATGATATTGATTATATAACTAAACAAGTAATCCATTGTTTTATGCTGCTATATAGCGTCCTTTGCATGCAGACTTGATGTAAGAAGTGTAAATATGGCAACAGGGTTAAAACAGTTATTTCAACAGAAACTAACCCTTAAATCAATGTTATAACTTATAATGGGTAAAAACAGTTACTTTGTCAGGATCGATTAACTATTAACGAGTTAATAAACACCTTAGATCTAATTGATTATAGAAGTTGCAGCGGATCAACACTATATCAATGATTAAGAACAATGAACTGTAAGAACAATATGCAAAATATATTAAGAACACAGTTTCACAAAAAGCTTCAATGTATATTATTGAATAACAATACACACGTACGTTTACAATTCGTAAGGAACATACTTATAGTAGTCCTTGAAGCTAAACTATTTACCCTAGTTATTCTAGGACTTGATTTACATTCAAATAATAAAGATATACATTGAAATCTATTCTATAACTATCACTACGAAGATCTCGGACTTGATATCTTCCAAATACGCGTATCAGTAGTAACTGCAATCACCAGTAGTAAATGAGCATCATCAGTAGTAAGTCTGGTGACCAGTAGTAAGTCCAAGTCTATCGTCAGTAGTAACTACTTAGATCAGTAGTATCTTCAATATGTGCATGATCAGTAGTAACTTAGTTATAGCTTTCACCAGTATCAACTTTATCAGTAATAACTTGTTCTGCCCCATCAGTAATAAACATGAATATTACTAACTGCAGCATCAGTACTAAGTTGATCTGTGATTTACTCCAACAATCTCCCCCTAAACTTATTGATTATCTTTTAATCAATCAAGTTTCTTCTGTTCTTCTTGTTCTCTTCTTCTTTTCTCAAGAGTTCTTTGATTCTGTTGAAGTCTTTGTTCAATAATGTATTTGCTGTTCCTCTTTGTAAAGTAATTCAGTTTGTTTTGGAACATAACAGCATCAAAGGGCTTCATTAGTGTGTTGATGAATATCTGATACATCTCCTTTTCAGAATGAGGATATTCCTTTTCATACAGATACAGCTCACAGTTTTTGCTTGATCGTTCAAAGAAGTACATGTTGGCAGTAGGAAGAACATTCCATGCATAAATGTTTTCTGGATTTTTAAATAAATCTGGATAAGCATCTGGATAAAATGCAGCATCAATCATCCTTGTTAAATATCCAGCTCCAGATTCTCTCCATGATTTCTTGGACATTCTTGGTTTTCCTAAGATCAGAAGCTTGATTACATCACTTCTAGAACATGATCTGATTAAGGGTAACCATCCAGTAAATCTCTGTATAATTTTGTCTTCCCTTATGACTTCTATAACATTGTTCTGTATCACTCTCCAGTTAATAATTGGATTGTTTTGAAGTGGAGCAACAGGCATTTCAAGAACTGGTATAATTTTATCTTGTTTTGCTTTCTTTTGAGTACTCTGTTCTTGACTTTCATCCTTTCTTTTCTTTGTCTGGTGAGATGAGGATTCACCAATAGTAGACACACTACCAGTTTTGATCAGCTTTGAGTCTATTGGTATTAAAGTTTTTGCTGCTTTCAATTTCTTTTCTTCTTCAGCCTCTTGTTCAATTAAATCTTTCTTCTTGGCAGTACAATATTTGTCTATGAGAGTAACCATCTTCATTCTGCCAAAAGATTTTGCACTGTGCCCTTTTGACTTCAGAAAGTCAATCATAAGTGCTTTCTGTTCAAACACATCATCTGTTAAGGGACTTTTAGTTCTTTTGCTTTCAGCTACTAGTTCTTCAAGTAAATCAAGATGTTCTTCTTCTACTTTTCTCAATCTTCGAAATTCTGCCAATTGAGCTTCAATCTGAACATCTTTTATTAATTCAGGTATTTGAACAGATATTTTTACTACTTGAGGTTTTGATTTGTCTTGTTCAGCCTTTTTCTTCTTTTCCTCAATGGCTTGATACATAGCCACTTTCTCCCAAAATTTTCTGTTATCTATTCTCCATCTTGATTGTTTCTCTGATCTGACATGGTTAATTTTGTTGACCATGTGGTGCCCTAGTGCTCTGTTTGGGTAATCATCATCATATACTTCTTTTCCTTTTCCAACACAGGCTGGCAATACAGATGGAGGTAGAGTGTACTTCATGTCTGGAATACCAGGAAGTAATAACTTTGGATAGAACAGTTTTAGGTCTTCTTCTGGTAATATTTTTGGGTGAGGAGGAAGGGTACATTCATCTACCTCAAACCAATTCACATTATCATCAATGTCAGGTATGATAAGTGGTTGAGTAGGAGTTGGTGGTTTGGAGATGATGACATGTCTTCTACAGTCAATAAGTTCAGGAAATTCAGGAATTTCCTCTTCAGTAGTAACCAAGGTAGTTACTACTGGTGTGACTTCAGGAGTTACTACTGATAGGTCATCAGTAGTATTTGGTGCAGTTAATTCCTCTTCTTCATTTACTACTGCTATAATGTCAGTAGTAGGAGTTACTACTGGTATCTCTTTTTCAACTTGTTCTTCCATGGGAGCAGTAGTAATAGGCTCATTATCTGTTTCCATCATCTCTGGGCCTTCATCAACATTTGTTTCTTTTAAGTTAAGGAGGGATGATGCTGCTGCTGCAATAGAGTCATCAATCATGGTTTGAATATCATCCTTCTCCCCCTTAGTGAGCTCAACTGGTGGAGCCTCACTATCATCAATTTTCTTCTTCAATTTTCTGATGAGTTTAGTTTGTTGAAGAAGCCTGTGCTCATACAATCTCATTCTTTTGTTGATGAAGTTAACATTCCTTTTCATTGCAGCCATTGTTCTTCCTTGGTTGGTAAGATAATGCAGACAATCTTGTACAATTGTTTCAAGTTTTTCAACTCTATCCGTCAATTCATTTGAGTTAACTCTACCCTCATCACCAGTAGGTGGATCATTGGGTGTAATAGGTACATTGGTTTCAAGGTTTTCCTTCCTTTCCGTCAATTTAGATGGTTGAATACTGCCCTCACTCCATCTAGCAAGATCATCGGGACTGTTTGGTTTGAGGTTTTCCATCCTATCCATCAATTCAGGGTTATCCTCATCACTGCTTGGTGGATCATTGGATTGTTTGGACACTCTCTTCTTCCTAGAAGAAGCAGAGATGCCCCCCCTTGTGGTTTCTTGGCACCGGGGTCCTTTGAGTAACTCCTCAAAAGAGTCATCACTCAAAGTTGCCGAGGTTTGGGTCCTAATGATGTTTTCACTGTCCTGTGCACCCACCTTTGGGGCATCAGTAGTGAAAGCCCTCCCCTCATGTCCTCTCTCCTCCTTGGAGGACAACTCTTTGAGTCTGGGGTGTGACTCGATTTGTCCCCTGGTGTCCTTTAAAGATTTCTTCCTTATGTAAGTAGTGGAGATATTTTGGGTTTTGTCTGGTAGGTCTTCCACAGAGTGAAGAGTAGCACTCTGCAAATTTATTTCAAGTTCCTGGGACACATTCAGGACTTCTATGTGTGAGGGTGATTGAGTAGCTAGTTGGGGTGGTGTTTGGGCTGTATTTGGGGGTGATGGAGTGGGTTGAGGTTCAATTTGGGTTGTAGCAATGATTGAACCCTCTCCAGTTTGTGTGTGATCTTTGATCATGTTTGGAAACAGAGGGGTTTCCTTCCCTGAAAATTTAAATTGTTTCCTCATGTTTGAGAAAACCTTCTTGTTCAACTCAGGAATGACAAAAATATTTTTTGGAGTTGACAAGTTTTGTAATTCACAGTTTATGATATGTTGTAGAAATCTGGGATACATTAAAAACTTTGAAGAACTAAGATTTCCCAACATACCCTCAAAGATCATGTAAGAAAAATTGAATACCTGATCTGTACATAAACAAACAACAGCAGATGCTATTGATTTGTTAAATTCATTCCAGGTACTCCTTTTAGGAGAAATACAGTGTTGAATGTTATGTATAAGAAATTTCCATTGTGGGGAGAGAAGACCTTTTTGAAAAGTCACTATGTCAAGTCTTCCCTCATATCCCATTTTGCTTAAAATTTCAACAATGTATTCCTTAGGAAGAGTAAACAAACCTGAATCATCATGGAGTTTGAGATGGTGTCTGATTGATTGTTCAGTTATTGTTATGTGCTTTCCATCTACTTTAGATTTTATCATTGAAGAGGTTGTTCCTTCTGTTCTTTCAGCATTGGTCCAAAAATCCACCAAGTGCTGTTGATATGCCGTCGGTTTTACAGTTAGAGCAAACTGTATATATGAATTTCTCAAGAACTTGACTATTGGTCGAAAGTCTTTAGTTCCGTCTGGATTGCGTAGAAACGCACACATGTTATGGCATTCTGAATATTTGAGATCGGTTTGAATATTGAGAGATTGTAGAGTTGCCATTTTTGATTTGATTGTTGAAGAAGATGTATGAATTTTGTTACTGATGAAGGGTTTTTGATCGTAGGTTAGGGTTTATCGAGAGGTTTTGACAGATCGAGGTGAAGATAATGTTAGACTAAACGATTTCCGCCTTTTATATCTTTTGATTTCACCTGCAAAAAGACTAAATTGCCCTTCGAATCATAACATAACGGTTATTTTCATGGGGGTTAGTATGGTAATTTTGATTTTTAAAGACCAGTAGTAAATGATATGCCAGTAAGAAACGTCAGTAGTAACCATTAACATCAGTAGTAACTAAGGATTTTGACATCAGTAGTAACTATGGACATCAGTAGTAATCACTAACATACAAGACCAGTAGTATATGTGAACATCAGTAGTACTGACATACCAGTAGTATTTATGTAACCCTAATACACACCAGTAGTAGTAAGCGACCAGTAGTATTTTGAGCACATATCTACACACCAGTAATACAGACCTATCAGTAGTAAAACACTTATATGAAAAACTAACTTTTTACAACAAAACTTTACACATGATTTTAAGAGACTTAAGTTATTAAAATCATTCCAATACTGCTAACCAAGAAGTTAAATCTTCCTACATCAAATGCTTTTGTAAAAAGATCTGCTAATTGATCATCAGTATGAATTTTAACTACTTTGATTAATTTCTTTTCATTGCAATCTCTTATAAAATGAAATCTTATTTCAATGTGTTTAGTTTTAGAGTGTTTTACTGGATTGTTCACAATACTAATAGCACTTTGATTATCAATATGAATAGGAGTTTTAAGGATAGAGATACCAAAGTCTAGAAGCTGGTTTTGAATCCAGAGTACTTGAGCACAACAAGCAGATGCAGCTACATACTCTGCTTCAGCAGTTGATGTTGATACATTTGTTTGTTTCTTGCATTGCCATGACACCAGTCTTGATCCAAAGAATTGACATCCACCAGTAGTGGATTTTCTATCTTGACATTCCCCTCTATAGTCACTATCTGTGTAGGCTATGAGTTCAAATGGAGAATCATGTGGATACCATAGACCAAGGGATGGTTTGCCTTTCAAGTATCTGAATATTCTTTTGACAGCTTGCAAGTGTAGTTCTTTAGGTCTTGCTTGATACCTTGCACACACACAAACACTATACATAATGTCAGGTCTTGATGCAGTTAAGTACATCAAAGAGCCTATCATTGATCTATACAAGTGTTCATCTACATCCTCCCCCTCAACATCAGGATGTAGGTGTTTGTGTGTTTCCATTGGAGTACTTGCACTTTTGCAGTCTTTCATATCAAACTTTTCCAAGATGTCTCTAACATATTTTGATTGATTTATCAGAATACCATGTGATCTTTGACTGACTTGGAGTCCAAGGAAGAAGTTCATTGGACCCATAGAGCTCATCTTGAATTTAATTTGCATCAATTCTTCAAATTCTTTGCACAATTTGTCATTGGTTGAGCCAAAGATGATATCATCTACATATATTTGTACCAGTAGGATATCATCTTTAACTTTCTTTGTGAATAGGGTTTTATCAATGGCTCCTCTTTTAAAGTTATTCTTGAGTAAGTATGATGATAATGTATCATACCAGGCTCTTGGTGCCTGATGCAGGCCATAAAGAGCTTTATCTAGTTTGAAAACATAATCACCATGTTTAGGATCTTCAAATCCTGGAGGTTGGCATACATAGACTTCTTCTTCAATCTTCCCATACAGGAATGCACTCTTTACATCCATTTGATAGACTTTGAATCTTTTGAATGAAGCATATGCTAGAAATATTCTTATTGCTTCAATTCTAGCAACAGGAGCATATACTTCATCATAGTCTATTCCTTCTTCTTGAGTGTATCCTTGGGCTACAAGTCTGGCTTTGTTCTTGATCACTATACCTCTTTCATCTTTCTTATTTCTGAAGATCCATCTTGTTCCAATGGGTCTTTTTCCTTTGGGAAGAGGTACAAGTGTCCAAACAGCTTGTAACTTGAATTGAAGGAGTTCTTCTTGCATTGCCTCAATCCAGTTTGAATCCTTCATTGCTTGTTGAATTTTCTTTGGTTCATCCTGAGACAGAAAACATTCATACATACATTCATTAGCAATTAAACTTATATTACACATATTTGCAGTTAAGCTTTTGTTTAATTTGCTTCTTGTTTGTAGTGGTGAGTTAACATCACTTAGAACAAGGTCTAATGGATGGTTCTTCTGAGTCCTTGTTGTTGTAGCTCTATCAACCACAAGTTGATTTTCAAGATTGGACTCATTTGTCTCAGGCATTTGATCCTCTAGAGATCCTTCATTGTCATTGATGTCTGATTCATCATCATCCTCATTGCTATTAATACTGTTGTTATCTTCATTGAGATCAGTAGTGTCGTTGTTGATACTGGGATCAGTAGTATCTTGAGAATTTAGGTCATTGATAGGACCAGTAGTATTTTCAATACTATTATTGGTACCAGTAGTATTTGAATTACTACTGACCTCATTCTCAGAGTTACTACTGCTTTCAGTATTGGAGTTATTACTGACATCTGTATTAACTATGGGAGCAGTATCAACTACTATGTATCTCATATCTTCTTGACCAGTATTAACTGATGATGTTCCTTCCTTTTGATTATGACCATTTGGATCACCTGCATTTAAATCCATGTTAAAATTAAAGGATTTGGTTAGATTGTCTATGTTAAATAGCCAATCTGGACCATTTCCTTGCTCATTAGGAACATTTTCATTAAAGGATACATTGATGCTTTCTTCAATTATCCTTAGTCTCTTGTTGAACACTCTGTATGATTTGCTTTGAGTAGAGTATCCCACAAAGATTCCATCATCAGCTTTGCAGTCAAACTTACCAATTTGTTCTCTTGTAATCAGAATAGTACAAGGACAACCAAATGATTTTAAGAAATTTATTGAAGGTTTTCTTTTATTAAAAAGTTCATATGGTGTTTTAAAGTGTGGCTTCACTATTAATACTCTGTTTTGAACATAACAAGCAGTATTAACAGCTTCTGCCCAAAAAGTAATTGGTAGTTTTGAATCTGCTAGCATTGATCTTGCTGCTTCAATGATAGTTCTATTTCTTCTTTCAGCTACACCATTTTGTTGTGGAGTTCTAGGTGAGCTGTATTGCCTGTCAATGCCTTTAAGATCACAAAAGTTAATTAAGTTAGCATTTTTAAATTCTGTGCCATTATCACATCTTATGGCTTTAACTTTTTGATCAGATGTGTTCTCCAGTTTAACAATTAAGTTCTTGATGAGTTCACTTGTTTCATCCTTTGTCCTGAGAAAGAAAACCCATGTATATCTGGAAAAGTCATCAGTAATAACAAGACAATATTGTTTCTTTCCAATGCTCATTACATTTGTTGGTCCAAAAAGGTCCATATGTAAGAGTTGTAAAGGAACAGAAATAGAATTAACCATTTTGGACTTATGAGAAGTCTTGTGTTGCTTACCTTTTAGGCATGCTACACAATGATGATCACACATGAACTGTTTTTGAGGTAATCCAATAACCAGGTTTCTTTTAACTAAATTGTTCATGTTTTTGAAGTTTGTGTGACACATCCTTCTATGCCATAGTTCTGATTCAGTGGTGTTTGCCTTGGATATAAAACAGTTGACCTCATTTGAAGAAATGAGTTCTCCCCCTATATCCAGGCAATACACATTATTTCTCCTTGGGGTTCTTAAAATAACATATTTTTCATCTAAAACAAAATCAGGAGAAAGAATGATGCACTCAATGTCTGTGAAAAGAATTTTATTCTTCTTATCACATACTTGAGACACACTGACAAGATTGTATTTTAGCTCAGCTACATAAAATACATCATCAAAGGTAATTTTTCCATTAGTAACAGTACCTTTACCTGTAATCTTACCTCCTTTTGGGTTTTCACCAAAAGCCACATACCCACCATCAAAGGACTTGAAATCTTTAAGAATTTGTAGATTTCCAGTCATGTGCCTTGAGCATCCACTATCAATGTGCCATGTTCTACCTTCTTCAGGGATCTGAATGCTCTGCACCAGTAAGTAAATGATCAGTTAAGTTTGGGAACCCAAGCTTGATATGTCTTGGGTTCATTCTTTGAAAGATAAGATTTGGAACTAATGACTCTAAACCGTTTTGGTACCCATACCTGTTTAGTACTGGTGGTCTTATTTACTACTGATCTTGGTCTAAACCCTTGATTTTTATCTTTTGAATATTTTACTACTGATGGACCAGTAGTATTTGGGTATTTGCCAATTTTAAAATGACCAGTAGTGTTTTTGAAAGTTGTTTTGGACTGACCAGTAGTGTTTTTGAAATTAGGGTTTTTACCAGTAGTATTCTTGTACTGGTACCATACAGCATTATAATTAGGTTGAACACCAGTAGTAACCTTGGAAAACTTGTTACTGGTGTTGGAAAGCTTAAAGTATTGTTTATTTTGATTTGATTTGCCATTGTTTTTGAAGTAATGGCTGGTCTTTGGGCTTCCAACTCTTCTGTTTTGCACAAATCTTGGTGCACTTCTTCCAAATCTTGGTGTTTCAACAATTTGAGTTTTATTTTTATTTACTACTGAAGTATCAGTAGTATCTTTTAATTTCTGAGTTCTTGCCTTTTCTTTGGAAGTTTTAAATTCTTTGAATTCTTTACAATTAATTGGATTGAAGTGACAATCCTTTGCTAAATGATTCATCTTGTTACATATAACACATCTTAATTTCTTGTTTTTAGCACCTTCAGGTATTCTTTGATCTAAGAGTTGATTCTTATTTCTTTTATTTCCCCTTTGTAGAATTTGTGGTATATTTTCTGCATCATATTTAGGAGAATCATTTGGACTTTGAGCAGTGTGAAAACTTGTATCAATTGAGTTTGTATTTTCAGTTTGATAAATTGTAAATTCAATTGATTCATTGGTTTGATCATCATCAGAAGAATCATTTGATTCAGATGTTTCAGTACAATTTTCAGATTTAGGTTCATTATGTAATTCATCAATTATTCTTTCAGAACTGTTTTTAAGTGGAGGAATGAATTTATATGGAGGTGGTACAGCATGATATCCCACCCCATGAACAACTTTTTCTGTAGTTTGATTATTAGTTAATTCATCCAAAATTTTAGTACTTCTTTCAAACTTTTTAATTGTTAATTTATTTTGTTCAATTTCAAGTTGATATTCTTCTAATTTACTTGTTAATTCTTTGTTTTTTAATTCATAATACTCCTTCTCATCTACAGCTTGGAGCAGTTCTTCTTTTATCCTTTGATCAACCATCTTGTACACCTTTATCTGATGTTCTTGATCAGCAATCACACTATCAAACTCATGATTTCTTCTTACTGCTTTTGCTAAATCTTCATTTAATTTAGTGTTTTCTTTTTCTAGATTTTTAACAATTTTAACACATTCAGAAGTACATGGTTTAGGTTTTACCTCAGATTTGGTGTCAGTGAAGGCCATTAGAGCTTGATTTTGAGTGTGCTCTTCTGCTTGAAAGCTCCAGTCATATCCTTGTCCTTGTTGTGAAACAAGAGCAGTGGATTTAGATCTTTTGTCTGGCTGAGGACATTCTTTTGCAAAGTGACCAAGGTTGTTACAGTTGTAACATTTGACTTTAGTTTTGTCAAATCCAGCTTTGTCACCTTTGTTGTAATTTAGACTTGTCCTACCAGTTCTTTTTAGAAACCTTTTAGTCCTTAGGCTCAGCATAGCCATTTGCCATTTAAGATCCATCTCTTCAAGATCATCTGGACTTAATTGTTCCAAGTCATCAGTAATCAGTGCAGTATGCACATGACTATTGAAAAAGGATTCTCTTGCAGCATCTTCAGAATCTGCAGCCTTTCCTGTGAAGGTTTCTTGACCTTGACCTGTACTAGATACAAAGGCAGCATTATTAGAAGAAATAGAAGGGTTCTTTTGATTTACCTCAGCTTCAAAAACTCTGAGATCATTATATAGTTCATCCAATTCTTTTTCTTCTAGAGCATCTCTTTGTCTGTAGACCACTGTATACATAGCCCATTCTTCACTAAGAGATCTTAGGAACTTCATGTTGACATCTTCTTGTTCCATCTTAACCCCAACCTGGTTAAGTTCACCAACTAGTTTGTTGAATCTGTCAAACACTTGAGTGAGTGTTTCATTGGGTTTTCCTTTGAAATTTTCAAAGTCTTGCTTGAGGACAGACTTCAAGTTTCTTTTTGTGCTTTTTGTCCCAACAAATCTCTTCTCCAGTGCTTCCCAAAGTAGCTTTGCATCTTCATATTCGACGAAGAGATGTTGATAGTCGTTTGGAATGGCCAGTAAGAGGGTACTTAGAGCTTTAAGTTCAATTGCCTTATCTTTCTTCTCTTTTTCACATTTAAGTTTGTCTGCTTCAGTTGCAGAACTGCTTGCTTGACCAGGACCAGTTTTCTTTCCTTCAAGGACGACTTCCCACATGCAGTAATCTGTAATAAGCATGTATTGCTTAATACGATTCTTCCACATCCCAAAGTTATTGGGAGTGAGCATTGGGATTTTGTTGGCTTGAGTGCTTTCATTATTATCAGTCATGATTAATAATGTGTGTGTTTTAAAAGATTAAAACTTTTTGTTGTTCTTAACAATTCGTAGATCTAGAACCAATATGCTCTGATACCACTTGTCAGGATCGATTAACTATTAACGAGTTAATAAACACCTTAGATCTAATTGATTATAGAAGTTGCAGCGGATCAACACTATATCAATGATTAAGAACAATGAACTGTAAGAACAATATGCAAAATATATTAAGAACACAGTTTCACAAAAAGCTTCAATGTATATTATTGAATAACAATACACACGTACGTTTACAATTCGTAAGGAACATACTTATAGTAGTCCTTGAAGCTAAACTATTTACCCTAGTTATTCTAGGACTTGATTTACATTCAAATAATAAAGATATACATTGAAATCTATTCTATAACTATCACTACGAAGATCTCGGACTTGATATCTTCCAAATACGCGTATCAGTAGTAACTGCAATCACCAGTAGTAAATGAGCATCATCAGTAGTAAGTCTGGTGACCAGTAGTAAGTCCAAGTCTATCGTCAGTAGTAACTACTTAGATCAGTAGTATCTTCAATATGTGCATGATCAGTAGTAACTTAGTTATAGCTTTCACCAGTATCAACTTTATCAGTAATAACTTGTTCTGCCCCATCAGTAATAAACATGAATATTACTAACTGCAGCATCAGTACTAAGTTGATCTAACATACTTGACATACACGACGTAACAAATACAATTACTAAAAGAGGAACAGGAATAGATTATTGACACATACATTGTTTCATTTAAAGATAGTACAATCATATTCACAATAACACAAGTCAATAATTTTACTAAAACACCTTTTAGTAATTGTACTTTTATAATAATAAAACGCATTAAACTGAAGGAAAATACTTAGAAAGACCATAAGGAAGCGAATAAAATTCAGCACTTCTTGCATCTCGTTCAAAATACTTAAACTTTCCCCACCAATGTCTCCCGCCATCTTTTCCAACATCTTTGGAATTATAACCAAGAGTTCGATCAAGAAACATACCAACAATTGCTGCTACTGTCGGTGGAGATGTGAATATCACCAACATTAATTCATTAAACTACATAAATAACAAAAGTTTAATTCTTGAAATTAAATATAAAATTTTAATACAAAAAGGTTAGAGGATATTGAAATGTACCCATATGGATCTACTGCGAACAGGGCCTTCACCGGTTGTTACAATGTAACCGTTGAAATATTGTGGTACGGATAGACCCATGAAGAGTGAGAACCCGAGTATGAATTTTGTCCTGTAGCTGTTTAGGTTGCAGTATTGAAGTAATCCTAAACCAGCAGAAGCTGTTTAAAATGTTCATATTTAAATTAATATTTGAAGTTTTGAATATTATAATTAAAAATGTGCAAGTTATGGGTTAAATAGTTATGCTTACACATGTAGGCAAACAAGACACAGTATAAAGCTCCGATGATTGGTAAAGGTATAGATGCTACAATCGCTCCAAATTTTCCTATTATTATATTAATAAAATACGATTGTTATTTTATATTTCATTAAAAATATAACTGATTTGATTATTAGATATGGAGAACAGAACACACCAAAGATGGAGAAGAAGAACATGAAACCTGCTGACATTTGAACCACTCTTCTGCTTCCCACTTTAGTTACAGCTAGAAGACCTACATTTTCACTATGCATAATTTAAAAAAAGACGTTAAAAATGCCTAAAAGTTTAAAATAAATAAGATGTGATTATTGAATATATAAAAAGTATTTAATTTGATTTTATACACTGATGCAGTTGATCCGCTCCCTGTACCCCATAATCCGTCCAGCAAAATACCAATTCCCTGAAAGATTTTGTCCAAATAAATTAGTATTTAATACCTCCTTATATATTTTATTCAAATGGGCCGAATGTCAACCGTCGCGTATTATTAATGCATAAAACGTAATAAATTATTTTATTAAAAAAATAATATTCTTATTATAACAATATAATTTTTGTTATTTGAGAAACTAACTATTAAGTAAGAATTCAAATTGTTAGAAAAGGAGTGTTGTGGGTCAACCGGACCCGGCCCGTTTTTAATGAGTATTAAACGTGATTAATTCTCACCAACCAAGCAGCACCCCGACTTATAACTGAAGATGGTATATGTGTAGCACTCCCGTATCTTGCTGCTGCAATAAACGTGCCTGTTGACTGTAACCACAAATTTAAAATTAAATTTAAATAAAATGAAATTAATGAAAAAGAAAATGTAGAAAAATCAAGACCTCTATAAGAGACACAAAAGCGGCTGCTAACATTACAAAAACATCTCCAGCATGGACAGTGGGTTGACCCCATTGGAATGGGTAAGGAAACTTTATCCTACAGCAACGAGGTCAAAATTGATGAAATGAAAAGTCAAACAAAAAGTCAACTAACTAAAAGTGACTTACCACTGAGCACCACTAACAAGACCAGATCTGTCTATTCTGCAACTGAATTGAGTGTTAGGTGGTCTAGTTTTATATGCACCAGCTGCTGTAAGAAGTGATGCATATGCCCAAACAGTTGCGACAGCAATAAGGACAGAAAATCGATCAACCCATTTTGATTTCAACCAATAAGGAACATACTGCAAAATAAGAACAAGCCAATTTTATAATCCTCTTTTATATAATCCATGGTATAGAGAAAAATTCGTAGCATGTTAATTGATGATGATGAAACTGAAGTATTGAACTCACTTGGGAAAAGAGAACTAACAGAATTAACTCAGGTAGCCCGATCTCAACGCATTCTGCCAGCTGTAAAGGAATCAGAATAGTAATCTGTTAAATATGGATTACATGTCGTAAAGCAATGCGTCTCAATGAACAACAATCGATATACTCAATTTCAAGAATACAGGACAACAAAAAATTAGGCTTTCGAATGATAATACTTAAAATATTGAGCAATGAACAGATGCAGTGTAGTGTATCGGAGTATCGAGTTGAGGATGTTTCAGTTTAATTTTTGAATTAATTTCCCCCAATTTGATATCCAACCATGCAATTAGGGTTTCCAATTTTGCAAAAACATGAAGGTAATCGAAATTAATTAATTAATAAAGAGGAAAGTTAAGTATTTAACTTACGAGTGGAAATCCTTGAGCATAGAGACCAAGTCCTACTAGGGTTACCAGAGGAACGGCAGATAGAGGACTCAGAAACCTGATTCAGTGGCCGGTTTTCTGGTTTAGTGTCTTTCCCGCGTATTTTGATTCTTACTAAATTATTTTGATTATTTTTCCTACTAAGTGTTCACACAAAATTAGGAAAAAAAAATCAAGAATTTTAAATGTTAATTATTTTATGTATATGAAGATAAAAATACGAAGATTTTATAAGAAATAATATTTTTTTCCTTAGTATAAGTTGTATAATGTATTATGGACATGTTGGGAAAGCTTATTAAAGAAACTTTTGAGTTTATTAGTTTAATAACTTTGAATTTTTAAGTTTATTTGAGTTAATTAAACTAATAAGCTAAAAAAACTCCGTTAATAAGTTTTTGCAAACATGCCCTATGTCCACTGAATTACAAAACTTTCATATTTCGAAAATTATGCCAGGAAATTATTGCTTATAATTATAAAGAAACCACTAATATATGGTATTTTTGCTCACATTTTTGTGCCTTCATACTTTAGAAACGGTAAATGAAGGTGATATTTACATAATTAAAACTTATTCAAATATCATGATTTATATTTTAGTATATTTGTAGTTTCAGAATTTGTATAGTATGATGAAAGTAAAAAAATTTGTGATGTATATATCACTTTACTTACAGAAAATATGAAAAAAATTGTCAAAGTTATTCGCACTAATAAATGTGTCCAAGATGCTTACATTTGTAAGCGCGGAAAAAAAAATGCTCACAATTGTCACAAACATAAGAGTAGAGGAAAAACCTGACAACGATTCTCCAGATACCCAAGAATCCAAGTAAAATCGGAAGAATTGAAGCGATCATAAGCGCACCCTGCATTCCCCTCATCGTATGATGAAACCTCTGTGTACGGTATTTAAAAGATGTATTTTTTTATGCAAGAATGAATCAAAATGCATATAATAAAATCATGATTTGGTAGAATAAAATGAACCATATTTAATAATGAAAAAAAAATTAGTGTAGGAGCATACAGTGACAGGATCAAGGTAAAAACTATAACGATCTTGTAATGCAATGTAGAGCATAGGAATGATGAATCTAAACGATCCTCCAATCACCACCGGAAGTCGTGTCCCAAACAATGTTTGTAACAATGTGTTAACCCCGGCAACAAACAACATTGTTTGTATCAAATAAGCTTTCTCGATCTGGATATTGAAAGATAACAAAATTTTCATATATATTGTGAAGTTTAGTTTCGAACTAGTTAGATTTAGTTTCTTACATGACTCCCGCCCATCGGAGGAACTATAATTGAAGATATAAGAACTATGGTCCCGAGCATCACTAGATAATGTTGAAAAGCAAGAATAATGGCTTCGGCTATGTATATTGAAATAAAAAGACGTAAATAATAAGTTACATATTAGATAAGAAATTATAGGTTTTTAATAGATCGGGAAAAAGTATATGTACCCCATGGAGGGTTACTATTGACACAAAATTCAACACCGGGAAATTGATCCTTCACCGGATGTGGAACAAACTTATCGTCTTTTGGTGCCGTCATTTTGTAGGCGTTTGTGTTTGAAACGAAATTTGAGCTTGATGAAACAAAAGTATGGTGTGATGCCCGTGTTTAGGGCACACACGTATTAAACTGGTGTATTTGACGAGTTTATGACATGAAAGAAAAGTCCTTATAGAGTGGAAGCATAGAGTTGAAAACGGTATCAACTAAATATTATGGTAAGTTTTGATTTTAAATCAAGTGTGGTGTAGTTGAAGTTAGGATGGATTTTTGTGTTTAGAAAACAACCTAACCTAACCAAACATATGACCTTCTCATAGTAAAACATTAGGTTATCAAACAAAAATTTAATAATCGTATAAAAGATTTGCTATCATTATCATGTACTAGTGCTATATATTAAGATTAAAAAGATTTGTATGATATTTCTTTGCCCGTATGTTATATATAATGTAACATGTACGGAGTAACTTATTGGATCATCATATCATATAAATAGCATGTAATTAGTCTATTTTGAACAATTAAGTTGTGAAAGTTTAAATATATATGCTTAATCGACAGTCGAACTATAACGAATCTATGGTTTATACCTTTCCTTTAGTTTAAAAATAGTATTTTCGTTATGACTTCGACTGAGTTTTGCTTGAGATATATGCAGCTTAATTACCTGTTATCGTAACTGTTTCCAGACCTTTTCATAGTGATCTGATATATATTTACTTAGAGACATCAAACCTATGATCTCTAGGAAGTTATTTAAAAGGTCTTGCCACCGGACAATCACCAAATTGTTCTACGGTTTATACGTACGTTTTCTTCATTTATGATTAGTATTAAGTATTAACTGAATTAAAATGTGAAATACGTCAATACAAATTAGTTGGCGTTTTCCTTCATATAAATATTTAAAATGTCATTCTCAATATAAGTACCTTTTAGTTTCGGTATGATTTTTTACTTAATATATTTGTAAGTCGAAATTTAATTTATTTAACCCACGATACTTTTTACATTTTCAATTTTGAAAATGATATATTGGTTAAATGAATGTTTTGACTATATTAAAAACAAAAATATAATAAGGCGTAGAGTAAAAAACTATTAATGTACTAGAGATTGTCAATTTATGAGGTTTCATTTTAAAATCAATAGGTTGTAAAAGGAATAGTTCAGGACCCTTATAAGCACATTACATGTTCATGATTTGTTCAATATGGGACATTACTCAACACATCCCTCACGTGTGGGGTCATTTTTTTCGCACCTAACACGTGGATATTTTATGGGTTACGTGTGCTCCGTGTGGCCGTTTGACCAACTACGAGTGAACCTTGCTCTGATACCATGTCAGTTTGTGAGGTTTCATCTTAAAACCAATTGGTTGTAAGAGGACTAGCTTAAGACCCTTATAAGCACATTACATGTTCATTATTTGTCCATTGTGGGACATTACCCAACCGAGATTAATGTAACAAATTTGTCTTTTAGAAAATTTTCAAATATCTTTCAATTCCGTTTTCATGCATACAAGTTTTTATGCGTGAAAATCGTGTTGACAACGAATTTGAAAACCTACCCCCAATATCGGTTGGATGTACCAAAACCACCAAAAACAATTGAACACCAACCAAAATTTTAAAAATTCAGCATCCATTGATCATCATCATGAGTAATACCAACCAAAGCCAGTTTCCCGTCGCTGCTCCTCCTCACCAAGGTTAATTCCTTCATTTATCGCTCTTTTTTACTTTTTTCTTTTATTTTCGGATCCAATTTTGGAAGATTTTGTATTGCGTCTTTTAAAATTAATGAAGAAACTAATTAAGGATCAATCTTTATTATTATAGGTTATCCGGTAGACGAACAGGCTAAAAACATTTACCCACCAACAGGATATCCATCACAAGTATACCCTCCACCAGGGTATCCACAATACTCACCTCAAGGGTATCAACCCCAAAATTACTCCCAACACGGGTATCCACCGCATGGGTATCCACCCCAAGATTACTCCCATCACGGGTATCCACCGCAGGGGTATCCGCCTCAAGGGTATCCACCACAAGGTTATCCGCAATACGGATACCCCCCACAATATAACCACCACTACGGTCCTCCTCCTCAACAACACAAACAAGACGCCGGTTTTATAGAAGGCTGGTAATTATTAATTGCTCCATTCTATATATTTAGCCATTTTGTTAATGTAGTTAAATCATACAATATGATTAGAAGAGAAATTAACATCAAAATTAATATAAATTGCGTAAAAGTTAATTATATCATATAATCCTTTCGATGTATGAGTCTTACTAGAAGTAATCATTAGAATACCCGTAATGGTAACCAAATCCAAGTTTGGTCACTGCTGTCACATCAACTTTTTTCTCTTAGACCAAACACATGATAAACCTAGACTAAACTCACGTAGCAGTGACCAAATCCCTTCCCTTTTGAAATACGGCGACCTCCAACATTCGTTGGGGCGACCGAATGCCTTGGAGGGATGAGTCGCTGGTGAGCTGCGTAGTGGGGAGCACGCGTCTGAGGCACAGGGAGGAGGGCGACGATCGGGTGGAGACGGGCTACTACGGGTAATCTTTTTTTTTTTTGAACGATCAGATAGTTTTTTTAGTTAGTGGTTCAAGTCGGACAGTGACATCCACAAGGGGAAATATAATTTTCCTTGAACCCTCCGCCTATAGGGAATTACTACGGGTAGTCTAAGTACTCCACGCGTCGATAGTGTTTGACACCTTACGCATTTACATACTTTTGGCACTTGTAGTTGAACATAACTAATTACATACTTTTGAATAAATTAAATGTTCAACTAATGCATATTTGCTAGCAGTCTGATGTCGTGATACTTGTTGCAGTTTAGCCGCCTTGTGTTGTTGCTGTCTTTTGGATGCATGCTTTTGAACCGTCAAATAAGACATTGTAAAGCTTAGCTCTCGCACGTCGATCATATTTGTTTCTGGATTGGGGTTAATTACATACTGTTTTCTTTCGGCAATTTGTCATTGGAAATAACTTAGACGAACGAATAAAAAGGCGTGCATACGTCTTAAAGTTTCTTTCAATATGCTCCTTTTAGGTCAACTTTGTATTAAGTTAAAAAGATCGATTGTTCTTTTATAGTTTATTTGGACACGAAACTCGAACGTTGAGCCTTAGCAGTCTTGATGCTATATTGTACATCTTTCCTCATGATCATATTTGTATCCAATAATAATAATGTTGTGAGGTAACATATGTTTATGTAAACATGTGTTGTTTGTGCTGCAAGCAGGTGTATCCACAAATAAAATCAAATGTCTCGATCAATTTGTAGTATTGTGTAGTAACATATGTTTTATGAAAAATATCAAACCAATTTAATATCAATCGAAACCATTTCATTAAAAGAAATCAAATCAAATTATTATTATCATTCATTAATAATATTAGTTAAATTTGTAACAATCAATTAATCCATTCTTAACAGCAACTGAGGTGTAGTGCCCCACTCAAGCTGCTAATACATGTACTGTAGATGAACCATAAGTTAAACAGCTGATTGCTGGGCATTCATCAACTCGTTGCTATTCAACCAACTGAACTTTTGCTGACGTAAATGAACGAAGAAAAAGACATATATTCTTGTCCGTGAATGTAACTAAACGAATACAAATCCTTATTAATGTTCGTTCGTTTAATACATAAATGAACATAAACTAAAATCTTGCCAAAGTGTTCACGGATGATTCATTGAACATTTGATATATAATATTTCTAAATTCTAATGAAGACCCAATAGAAGATAAATTAGAGAAGATTAAAAAAATTCAAGAACCATATACGAAGAACAAGTCAACATAATTATGATTAATCCCTTGCTTTTGCTCGTATCGTAGTAGGTTAGTAGCCCAACAACAGCCCATTATTTAAAAATCAATAGCCCAGTGTACGCAATCCAAGGCCGAGAGCAGCATAACAAATTCGGGTTAGATGAGCCCTAACCCGATTAACCAGAAATAGTTTGGTTCGGGTGGGTCACGTGGCTCAGGTGACCATTGAGATCATGAATTCATGACCCCCCTGAAATCCATTTTTATAGTTCCCAAACCCTAATTTTCACACGCGTCTCTAACCGAAAGCCTTTATTGTTAACGAATCGGAAAACTGACATCAGGATCGTGATCCGAAATCTAATAAAACTGTCCAATTTTGTGTTATAACTGCATCCTTGAACAAGCATGAGCTGTTTCTTCCGAATCCTTGAACAAGCATGAGCTGTTTCTTCCGAATATAACGAGGTAGAAGGTAGTAAAAATCCCCAATTTCATAATTCACCAATCTCAAATTAATTAATTAATAACCTTAATCTGCTTTGGTAATTTTTATTTCGCATATGCACGTAATGCTATGTTATTCATGCAAAATTTGGTTGATTGATTGGGAGTTTAGCTTGGATTTCATGTGATTGTACTAGCATATACGAATACTTGAGCAATTTAGGGTTTGATCATGTTATTTTGACCTTTGGGATATGGTCTAGCTATCAGATTTTCGTTGTACTGATTTTAGTCATACATGAGATTTGTTGGTGCATTTTGTTGCTGGCTTTCTTTAGTCATATTTGTATCCTAAATTGCAGTTTGCTGAGGAAAGTTTCATATGCCTAATCTATGTGTGTGATATGAAGAAGAATATAAAAGTCGTTATTCCATTGCTTCAAATAATAACTGTCCTGACTTTTTATAACCAACCGTTTAGCTTTAATTCGATATGTCATTAACCTATATGCTTCTGCAGTATATCATTTGCAGACAAATAATATATAGTTTAATTGCATTTTTATATGTCTATTATAAGAAAACAAATAATTTCCTTAGAAAATTATGCTAACGAATGACTGCCATTAAGCCATCTATGAAGATCATATTCAACTCCTTTTCTGACTGTTTCTCTAGATTCTTTTTTCTCCCACTGTTATTACTATTGAATTATTTGTTTTCTAATCTGATAAATATGTTTTTCAAACAGTTGACCTAATGGGCGCTCCTAAGCAAAAATGGACATCTGAAGAAGAATCAGCTCTGAAAGCTGGAGTTGTTAAACATGGAGCAGGAAAATGGCGCACAATTCTCAAAGATCCAGAATTCAGCAGTGTCTTATACCTGCGATCTAATGTTGATCTTAAGGTTTGCATGATTTTAAATACAACTTACAGAGTTACAGTATATAGTTTTTTTCAATAATTGTTGGATTTGAATTTGTTAGGATAAATGGAGGAACATGAGTGTAATGGCAAATGGTTGGGGATCTCGTGAGAAGGCTAGATTAGCCCTAAAAAGAGTACAACATGCTGATAATCCTCTTGCAATCACAACCGTTGATCAAAGTGATGAAGATTCAGGTGATACCAGACCTCTTGCATCTTCCAGTGGGTCCCCCCAACAATCAAAAAGATCTATGATAAGGTTAGTTATAACTAATAAAATTCGGTTAATTTTGGCGATAGAAAATAAGTTTTTTTTTTTGTTGGATGACAGGCTGGATAATCTTATAATGGAGGCCATAAACAACTTGAAGGAGCCTGGTGGTTCTAATAAGACTACTATAGGCACATACATAGAGGTATTAAATATAATTATTATTATTATTTTTATTTTCTTTAACCAAATACTACTATGCATTATGATAATTCACCAAAAGTCTTGACAATAATGGCAAATATTTCAGGTTTTGTAATTTTACTTTTTCATTAATGCCTTTTTTTCTTTTGGCAGGAACAATATTGGGCACCTCCCAATTTTAAGAGACTTCTATCTATGAAACTCAAGTATCTCACTCAAACCAGCAAACTCATCAAGGTATCATTTATATTACTCTAAATTACATAAATCGTCCTTGTGGTTTGTATGAAACTATGGATTTCGTCCCTTGACTTTTTCTATTACACGGTTAGCCCCTAATTGAAACTTGTAACATCAACATCCTTAAAAATTTTACATCTATTTTTCGCTTTAGGGATTGTTAGTGTTACCAGTTTCAAAACTAGGGACCATCCATGTAATAAAATAAGTCAAGGGACTATTTTATGAAATTTCTTGATGTTTAATCAGAATTACTTATAGAGTAAATTTACAAAATGACCGTTGAGGTTTGCTATATTTTGCGGTTTTGGTCCCTCTCTGAAACCTTTTGCTGTTCTGGTACCTATGGTTTTGATTTTGCTGCATCCTGGTCCCTTGTCTACTTGAAATGACTAAACTACCCTTTATGGTTTCATAGAGGGACCAAAACCACGAAAATTAGCAAACCAGAGAGACTATTATTGTAATTTACTCTTATTTATTAAATATATGTGTATGACAGACAAAACGCAAGTACAGAATTGCATCATCAAACGCAATACCCGACAAGAAAAAAACGCCAACAATGTCACGTTCAGAATCAGGAAGACAACAAAAGGGTTGTTCATCATCATCATCTCCAATGAGAATTGATAATAATCATAAGAAAGATGAAATAAGTGTTGTTGTTCCCACAAAAGGTCAGATTGATTTAGAACTACAAAAGATGAAAAGCATGACACCAGCAGAGGCGGCAGCTGTGGCGGCTCAGGCGGTGGCAGAGGCGGAGGCCGCCATTGCAGAGGCGGAAGAGGCGGCAAGAGAGGCTGAGGCAGCTGAAGCTGATGCTGAAGCTGCTCAAGCCTTTGCTGAAGCTGCTTTGAAGACACTCAAAGGGAGAACTACACAAAAGATGGTAAAATATTAATTTATTTAATATTTATTAATTTATCTGTTTTTTTCCTCAAATTGTTTAAGAGCTTAGAATACACTAAATGTACTTTATTACACTATTTTATTGTAAAATGACAAAAAATAGAAGATAAAAAATAGCTCTCCAATGTAATGAATAGTAATAGGCAAATTGCATTAAATTTAGGGCAACAATTTAGTTACACTAAAACTAGAAAAGTTTCACTTTTAACCCTTTAAATTATATAGTTTCTGTTTATACCCTTATCATGCATGAATTAATTATGTAAAATTATACTATTTTATATTGCTCTGTAATGCCTCTCTGATGAGCCTAAAATTGATATTTAATATATATTTTTATAGTTTTTAATATTATTTTATAATTGTTAATGAATGAAACTAAAGTAATTGGACCAAAAAAATATTATGTAAACATATTCGGTGTTAAATTTTAGCGTACACATTGGAGATAAGTTTGACTAGGTCAACTGGGCCGAGGATCGTCCAAAGTGTATTTAGTGCATAAAGCCTCTCGAATCACTTTTTAAAAAGCTTGAATTTTATTAAAATAATTAACTTTTGTACAAGTTAACTTTTGTACCTGTTTTGACCTGTAATAAAAGTTACTTGTTTGATTGTTTTGTTGGGCTACCAATTCTACTTGTTTAACTCTCTGCTTAAACCCTAATTTGTGGATCTTAATCACTAATCTCTTTCTAATTGTATGACAATATTGACCCTGTTGCAGATGATTCGTGCTTAACATAATCTTGGATGAACTTTGCAGTTGTAAATATTGTTGGGCTTATAATTTGTTAATCAAGGATTCTTGAATCAACATCTGGTTGGTTGGTTGGTTGGTTGGTTGGCTTTTCCTAAATTAGATAGAATAAATTATTTATTTATTTGTTGTTGTTGGTTGTTAACTTGACATGCTTTCGTGCTACCGTATTGTACTGTGACACGTATATACGTTTATTTTGTATTAGAAATTCAGACATTTTTGGCATATTGCTTCAGATTATTATGTTTACTCAGGACTTGTAGGCACCAGAAATCGTGGAATATATAGTTTTATAAATTATGAGATTGTTTAATAAATTAAATGATATTTTATGAGCATTTTGAGTACTTGGTCTTGTTTGGTAAGGACTATTTTGCAGCTTTTGGTTTTTTATTTGAAAATAAGTTTATGTTAAATAAAAAATTTGTTTGGATAAGAGAGTTTTTACCTTTTATTTAAAAAAGAATAATAATTCTAACATAACAGCTACTTGAACTAGCTTTAAAAAAACTCGGGCTTTTAAAAAGAAAATTACTGCTAAATTAGTTACATTGCTACTACACTTGACCCTTTTATGTACTTTTTTTTATAATCATTTAGTGAGAGAGTCTAGTGATAAAAATAACCAAATGACTTCCTATAGGTTACATATTCTCAATTTCTACCTGGGTAAACAATACTAGATACCCAGATGAAAGGTTAAAAAACGACAACAACAGTTAGGTCGTGTACATCATAAAAAAACTCGGCTACATTGGGCAAACATGAATACCTTTCCAAAAGAAAAAATGTTTTAGAAGTCCTATCATACAACACACTACAATAGGACTGCTAAAAATAGGGACACACAATGACACAATTTCATCTGTACTTTTTTTTTTTTAAATTGCAGAAACACGAAAATAGAAAATCTAAAAAAATAATTCGTCGCAACCGCATATATAACCTTGTTCTTGGAACAAATTCATTAGTATATATGAAAAATCATAAATTACAACACAATATGATGTTAGACACATTAATTAAACCCTCAATCAATAGCTTTCCATCGATCTATTCTAGCTCCGTTTTTGAAACAACCATATTCAAAATACCGGAAGCGTGAAAGAAAATCAATTGCTATTAAAATGATCGATTATTGGATTTAATCATGATTCTTCGGTAAGTGCAGCAGCCGCTTCTTCAGCTACAGCAGCAGGTGCAGTAGCCGGTTCTTGAATAGGCGGTGAGTGATCTTCCGTGGGTGCAACCGAACCTTCAACCTCAAGTTTGCTGTAGTTTCCCGTTTGCTTGAAGAGTTGAAGATGGTGATGTTTGCAATAGAGTCTGCCCTCATGAGCAATGTAACTTGATGGACTTATGGTGCATCCGCCATGGCAGCACTTGAAGCAGGATTTGTGGTATGCAACTCCATCTACCTTAACCTTCATTCATTTTATATAAATAAAAGTTAATTAGTATCTTTTGTGACGTTAAAGTTGTTAGCGCACAATAATTTAGTCCTAGTATTTAGTTTTACTCATTAGATGAAGACATGTGTTAAAATTAAGAGATAATATTAAGAGATGAAATTAATGGAGTACACATGTTATCGTATCAAATAGGTAGAACTATGAGTAGGACGAAATTGTAGGACTAAATATCATTTCTCAGACAACATTTGCGACGCTCCTCTCATAGTGACATACCAAGAAGTGTCGCTATAAGTTTGTATATGGTGAGAATTTTTCAAAAGAGTAGGACAAAGTTCTAGTTTTCCCCCACATATTTTCTAAAGTAGGTAAAAGTCAAAAATATTAAGTCTTACTTTCTATCTAGGAAAAACCTGTGTTACTAAGATATTAAAAATCTATTACCTATACTTTTGTATTTAGTATAGATTTTTACCTAACTAACCTTTGCCTTATTTTTGGATCACTTTTTTTGGTTAATCCGATCTTCTTTCCCATGCTCTAATAGAGTGAGTGTGCTTGACTAATATAGAAAGTCAAGGCTCTAAGAACACTTTTTTATGTTTAGGTGAACATTTTTATAGAGAAGTTAAAATTATATTTCTCACCCAATTTTAGGACGCTTTTTATACTTTTGGTGACACTTTCGTTCCTTTTTGACACTTTTGTGAATGTCACTAAATAATATTTATGAAAAAAACGATATAAGATGGTTATATTTGTACCCGCTCGATTGGATAAACGATCTTGGAACACGTGTTACATTTGTCTCTGGTGCCTTCAAAGAAACTTGAGAGTCTGCTTGCAGTCTGTCACATTAAAAAGATGTTTGTCACATTCACAAAATAGATGTGTAAATATGTTTAAAAGTTATGTAAATTAATGGTGAAAAAATAAAATACCTCAATATTGCTAACAGTCCTCTCTGGTTTGAACTTTGGTGTTCCTGATATACATTAAGCAGGAATGATGTAAGGAAATGTAGTGACGGATTTATAAATATTTTATCTTGAAAAAATATATTTAAAAAGATTTTTCTAATTAATTATCAAACCATCAAAACTTTTTTCCAAGCTGCCAGTTCTCTTGAAGAGCTGATCAAAGTGATGCCTGCAGTAAACTACTCCGTCAAAGGAATTGAAGTTGCTAAGCTGCAAAAAAATAACAGAGTTGTTAGAAGATGGGAGTAGCTTGGTTATTTTACTTAATTCGATCGGAACCAAAATTCTATATACTACCTCCGTATCAAAATAAGTGATACATTTAGGAAATTGCGGTTTTTGAGGCAAAAGATTGGAAAGTGATTTAAAATAGTATAAAGTGGATAGTTAGTGGATAATGGGACCCACTTCTTTTGGATGTAGTGAAATTAATGATGTTTAAAAGTAAAAGTAAGGGTAAAAGAGTAATTTTACTTTATTAAAGTAGATAGTTAGTGGAGAAGGGGTCCCACTTTTTTGCCAAATAAGGAAAGATTTTGAAGTGTATCACTTATTTTGTTCCACCCCTTTTAGGAAAGTGTATCACTTATTTTGATACGGAGGTAGTATAACATTTACCAAATGTTGTCACTATTCATCAACTTTTGATGAATAGTTTTTGTTTGTTTTTTATTTATTTTACATTTTATTTGTTTTTTTGTTGTTGTCGCCTTCTCTTTGGGGTCTTGGCATTTCACTTGATTCTATAGTTATTTTGTTATGGTGTTCAAAAGGGTCTCTTTTTTATACAATAACAACAGTTTTTTTATTTTATTATTTAAAATTATTTTATATAATTGTAGTGTACAAATAAAGTAAATTTGCAACTAATACAAATTATTTTATATAATTCTAGTGTACAAATTAGGTAAATTTACAACTAATCCAACATGTTTGCATGTCTTCCAAAGGTCAACTAAAATAATAATTATCTAAATTACCTTAACAAAATTAATAACATATTGATTTATAAATATGATGTGTACTTTTGCAAATCTGTTACTAAGCGCGGACCCTAGCTCCTCGTTAGACACAAACATCAAAAGCAAGAACTATTTTTGCAGATAATTTTTGGAAGGAGGGACCATAACCATGATTTTTGACATGATTTATGTAAAGAGAAAAATAAAATGTACCTTGAGGGTTCCGTTGCAATGATGGCATCGGAAGCATGCTTTGTGATAAGTCCGGTTATTAGCTACGAGTTTATCGACCAAATAAACAGTTTTATCACAAGCGGAGCATTTTTGGATTGCTCCTCCATATGCGTTCATTTTTTTTTTTCTCCAAAGAGTTGTTTTCCTCTTTTGATTTCGGAAAACAACTTCGAGAAAAAGAATTCCTAAGGAAACTTCTTTTTTATTTATTTATTTTGCAATTGGATCTTGATTCTCATGCCCTTTAAAAAGAGATGAAAAAATTGTTTGATATGTGGTTTGCAGAAAACTACGGAGGAAAGTGTTTGTTATTTCTGATATGATGCCCATTTTTAAATCCGATCTTCATGCATTTCCATTGCAATTTGCAAAGCCTTTCTTTTTCCTTTTCTTCCTCCTATGTAATAATATGTATTTGGTTCTTGACTTCTTGGCTTTGATATTAACTACTTCCTCCGTATCAAAATAAGTGACACACTTTTCATTTTGGGGTGTATCAAAATAAGTGACACACTTTGAAAATTTTCCTTATTTGGTAAAAATAGTGGGACCCATACCCACTAACTATCCACTTTAATACAATGAAATTACCCTTATACCCTTACTTTTACTTTTAAAACTCATTAATATCACTTTATTCAAGAAAAGTGGGACCCCTTCTCCACTAATTATGTACTTTAATATATTTTAACCTCTACTTTAATCTTTTACCTCAAAAAACGTATAAGCCAATTTGTGTCACTTATTTTGATACGGAGGAAGTATTAAGGTTTCGGTTAAGCCAAATAAATGAAGGATTACCACATGTTTATATAGACGTTTTTTTCCCGCAATTTTTTTATTTGACACTTTTTGAGTCTTAGTGACACATATTTTTGTTTCTTGCTAAACGGCAATGTTCTTGTATTAATATAATAAAGTCTAACTCATGACACAAATAAAATGCTTATATGATATTAAGAAAAACATGATTTAATTAGAATGTCATTTAATTATATAAATTTACTGAAACTAAATTGTTGTCAATATAAAGTGAAAATTTTGTTTATATAAATGCTTACTCGGTTAATCAAAACACAAATAAGCCGAATTCTTAATCATATCAGATTGTTCACGTGTACCTTAAATTTATTTCGTTTTCGGTTAATATTATGAATTTGTGACAGCTGAAAAACCGAATAACTAACTGTTCAACACCTGATTTTGAACACAAACACTGAATCAAGTTTTCGAAAAACTGGGCTAAATTATTTATGGGTTTTGTGTCTGAAAATAAATTGAGAACTACATGGGACTGACGTCGTTATTGTATTAGGAGCCAATGAATATCTCCAGATAATTTCACAATACGAAATAAGAAAATTGTAATTGTTTGCTAAGTATCAAATCAGAGTGGCGCAGCGGAAGCGTGGTGGGCCCATAACCCACAGGTCCCAGGATCGAAACCTGGCTCTGATACTAGAGAAAGGCTTCCATTAAAACCAAAATTTCTTTTTATTTGCATTTTACCACCGGAAGTTAATTATATAACTCTAATGCCCCATATTCTTTTTTATTTGCAATTGCCACTGAAGTTTCTTTGCTACAACTTGCTGAAGGAAACTTTGTAAATCAGGTGGGTTAATAGCGACCCAAGGCTTCTAGCCTAGTAGTATTGGTGGAAAAGATAAGGTGTTGCTCATGGCCAAGGTCATGGGTTCAAGTCCCGTCGTGGACGGGGGGTTTATTCCCCATAGGTGGAAGGTTCGAGGGAAGGCATACTGCCCCTTGTGGATGTCACTGTCTAGGCTCGAACCACTAACTTACTAACTTGCCGTTCAAAAAAAAAAAGGTGGGTTAATAGTGAACCGGGTCAGACTGACGTGGTTGAACCAAATGTGAACTGTGTTTTTTAATATTTTATTTTCTTTTAATCTAATTTGTATTCTATCAAAATGAATATTTTGTATTATTTATTGATACGTTTGAAGTTTTTTATTTTAATTTAAATGTTTGAAGTTTCAAACACTAAATTCATAGTTGAATGTTTAGTGTTTTGTATTAGTTGTATAGGTTTGGAACTCTAAGTTGTTGAAATTTGTTGAAAAATTTTTGGATTTGTTATAATATTCGTTTTATTTTTTTCTTGATTCTTTATCATTTATGTACTTTTTACATAACTAATTTATCAAAAATAGTCAAATGATACTAATTCAGTTCAACCAGCCTGTTGAACCAGTTCGACCAGTTTTAGATAAGTATCGACTGGTTCTATTCAAAACCGAGTATTAAAACATTGGTATAAACTCTAAGGATGACCCGTAAATATTTCACTACATATAAAATTCTAGTAGAACTCGAGCTTCTCGATATTAAAATATCTGACTTCTAAAAATTGTGAATCTTATCGAGCTTATGTCATTTTACATTTAATGTGTTCGGTCTTTTGGTATTTATACACTATTTATCAAGATAAACTGAGTTTGAAAGAAACGATTAATTGTCATCATTGAGGTGAAATGTAAGATAATTTGATAACTGAGTTTAGTCAAGATGATTTCAAGAGTATCAATTGATTGAATCAATCGAGCTCAAGTCAAACTCTTGCTTGGCAATTTGGCATGCCATGTACTGAATAGCCTCAATCACACCTTGTTATTTTTGGTAAATGTCACAACTCACAAGTTGGTCCGATACACTTTCATTGTCATCATTACAGATTTATAGACCCCAACAACAGGTGATAGATAACTAGTTAACTACCAAACACGTTTACTTTACACATTGATCGTAAAATACGATTAAATTAGACAACGGTCCATATTAGCCGGAGATTGGCATTTGGTCTAGTGGTATGATTCTCGCTTCGGGTGCGAGAGGTCCCGAGTTCGATTCTCGGAATGCCCCATTTGTTTTTTGCGTTTTTAGTATATAATACTAGTATATATATGAAGATGGTAACATGATCAACATATGGGCATTTGGTCTAGTGGTATGATTCTCGCTTCGGGTGCGAGAGGTCCCGAGTTCGATTCCCGGAATGCCCCATTTTTTCCAATACCATTTTATGTGTAACAATATTGTAACGCATATACTACTACTAGCTACAAAACCCGCCCAATGGGCGGGTATGCTGTAAATTTTAGTATGTAAAAAAATGTCCAAAAACTTTATATACTTCTAAATGACATAATAATCTATAGATGTGATGATGATTTTGTACAAAAACACGGTAAATGAAGAAATGTTACATATAAATGTTACATATAGTTATTTGTTTCCTTCGCTGATTGATCTTTTAAATATTTATTTGTTTCCTTGTATGTAGGATCTTTTAAATAGTTATTTGTATGTACGATCTTTTAAATAGTTATTTGTTTCCTTGTATGTAGGAAGCCGTATATGGAGCATATGAATGTAGACCGTAAGCCGTACCAGATTCGTTTGCCGTATATGGAGCATATGAATATGAATGTAGACCGTAAGCCGTACCAGATTCGTTTGTATTAGTGCAAATGACGTGGACCAATCAGGGAATTCCAAGTGGCATTATGGACGAATAGGAATGTTTGGAATTGCCATGGTGTCAAACCCTCTTCAAATTTAGGGCTCATATATAGGGTAGGATTACGAATACTCTATGTCTCTAGCGATACTAAATGACTATTAAACTTAAAGCAGAAAATTAGGTAAATGGGCATTTGTTCTAGTGTAATTATATTAGCTTTGTGTCTGAGGATCCCGAGTTCGATCCTCGGATGCTCTGCAGTTTTGTTTTATTTTGTCAACTCATTTGTTATTGCTTTACTTTGCTACTATCTTTTTTATAAGAATGGAAGGATGTGAGTGAAAGTATAAAAAAAAAATGTGTCCTCAAGATTATCTTATATATTTGTAAATTGTAGACAATTTATATCGCTTCGTTTTAATCTTAATTTATATAAAGTTAATATAACAAGAAGATTCTAATTCCAAATATTTTGTGTTTATATAACTGTTTTAAACCATCACTTTTGCTTTTTAGAAAAATTTAAATTGCTCTTGAAATCTGGAATTTGATTAACCAAAATGTTGTTAGTTTTTATCAACTGTTTTAATTAGTTAAATTAGTTAAAATTACTTGCTGTAATGTCATTTCATTTACTTGGTAAATATGCTTTAGTTTTTACACCTGAATTGTAAAATTACTAGTTAGTAGCATTTTAGGTGTTTCTTAGTGGTTACTGGATTTTTCATTAATGTTAATGGAAATAATCATTTTAAAAAACCTTTTGATTTGATTAACTGCAATAAACAATTAGATCACTCAAGTGTTATCTAGTTGTTGAGCGAGTCCCTGTAACTTTTGAAGAATCAATAAATGTAGAACGACTAACCAAATTGAAAGAAAGAAATATAATACAATTTGAAAAAGATAACTGTAGTGGAACTATGTAAATTGACCAACCTGATCGGGTTAATCCGACAAACCAACTGAACCCGGCCAACCTGATTCCTTATAGGTTCGGATTGCAGGTTAGTTTTTTTCACTTCAAAACAAGCACAACCCGGTAAAAGCTCTAACCCGACTAGACAACCCGTTTGACACCCCTATTTTTGAGTTTTACTTTATTTGGTCATTGTTGCACTTAATTGTGTGTTTAATTAATTATCTAAGGTGAAATTTTAACCTTCTCCCTTCATAGATCCATTCTTCTAGTCGTGGATAACAAACATATCATCATATGTTTTGGCTTTTATTTTAAGTAATAATAAATTTGGGGCCTCTGTTCGATAGGAAGAGTCTTATAATATTGTTACATGTAACGTCTAGCTAGTCCAGATAAAAAACTGTAATCTTGGTGATGATAGATTTATAGATTCATACATGCAATCCATGTTACATGAGCTTATGTCAGCTCTGACTTGCTACTGATAACGGCTCACATTAAATTAGATATAAATATTTTTACAATTTTCAAATTTGGTGATCACATTTGACCAACTTCTGGAACACATGTGCCAACTACAAGGGAAATTAACATATAACACATTATAAATCCAGTTTAAATGCTAGCGCCTAACATGTAAGAAATTAGGCATTTTCGACAAGAAAATGTTTTTCTAGTAATACAAGTATACAACCGAAAGAGTCCTAAAAGTGTCACTAGAATTTATTAAATCAGTCACAAAAATGTGCATATGATTACTCTACACATAAAAAAAGTGTGGGTAAAGGTGACCGGCAAATACCTAAATGATATAGAGAGAGAACATATTTTGAACTTTTTATAACACAATTTCTTCTTAAAAAATGAAGGGTATTTTTGCTTGTGATGTATGCTACATCTTCTCGTGATCTCTGTAAATTAGAAGTATC
This sequence comes from Calendula officinalis, assembly GCA_963853835.1. NCBI lineage: Eukaryota > Viridiplantae > Streptophyta > Magnoliopsida > Asterales > Asteraceae > Calendula > Calendula officinalis. Next base: position 69,854,138 of record OY970828.1, read on the forward strand.
TGCCCATTACTTTAATTTATTGACAAAATCTTTTCAGATGTACAGGCACATGCAATATTTGGTGCATATGATATTCACCTTAGTAGGCAGATCTGTTTCCAGAGTGTATTGAGTTGACTTCTTTTCTTTTAAATATCAACCTTTACATTTTCATAATAAAAAAGGGGCATTCCGAGAATCGAACTCGGGACCTCTCGCACCCAAAGCGAGAATCATACCACTAGACCAAATGCCCACTTGTCTCATATCTCTGTTTCTATTCCTACATTACAACCATAGTTAAAACATGAATTTACTGACAGTAAGTTGCTTTTAAAGAAGCATGCAACTGTTTAAAACTACGGATGTCAAAACCTGATATGATACAAGCACATTTAATGAAATGAAATTGGGACGAAATAGAAATTCGAATTCGTATCGTGTAAAGCAAACTCGATGTAATATCAGGTTCGGGTTTAGAATTTGACGTGAAAATGACATTTAGTAGTACTTTTTGTTATATTTTGTCATGTTTGTCGGGTTATAAGCATAAAAGTTCACATTATAATGTTTCATAGGTAGACGGTAGAAGCACATCAAAATTCACTGGTCTCACATAACTTATATAATGTAATACCAGTCAACTCATCCTTAAATCAAGTGGGCATTTGGTCTAGTGGTATGATTTTCGCTTTGGGTGCGAGAGGTCCCGAGTTCGTTTCTCGGAATGCCCCTTTTTAACATAGCATATGTGTAATTGACTCATTTCCATGTTAATTTTCCTTAATACTATTTTCAAAAGTTGGTCACATGCAGTATTCAAGTTCAAAAAGGTATAGAATGCGTGTCTGAACCTATAGTTTTATGAGCTTTGACTAAGGAACTAATCAAACCAGTTAATGTTTTACACTTTTTATCTACTATTAATCCAAAAATACGAATATCATTTGACGCTATCACCTAAAATGTCACTTCTAGGCATTTTTGAGCTAAAAGTGACATAATTTCAATATGTCCAGAGAATCCATAAGTTTGTTGCTTCAGAATTCAGATGTCCTTGTAAAAGCAAAGCCAGACTACTATATATTAATTAGTTTACAAGTTTCGTTGCTTCAGATGTCCTTGTAAATGCAAATCCATAAATTTGTTGCTTCAGATGTCCTTGTAAGTTTAGCCTAACTGGAAAAATGTAGTTACCAATTAAAACAACTGTCAAAAGGTCATTGGCATAGCGGTATGGTGTGTTTCCCTCCATCCTTGTTGTCGAGCGAGGGATCAAGTCCAATTTGTGGACAAAGATGGAATTTAGGATATATGAATAGGGAGATCATTTCTGTAACACCCGTATTTTTAAAACATCGTTTAAATCATTTAAAATACATTTTTCCCAATTTAATGACATATTGTCCAAAATACAGTTTAACAAAAACTTTAAAACCTTTATCAGAGTTTACAAAAATACGGTGTCACCAAGAATATCAGAACCATAGGCAACGGGATCTACCTATGAGCTCCCGAGCTAAACATTTCTAGGCCACTTCTAGTGCAACCTTCTATCACTTCGAACCTGTACCTGAGTAAATAGCCACAAAAACAAACGTAGTATGTGAGACAAAATAGTCTCGTGAGATACATGGGTTTTAGACCCCAAAAATAAGATCATTTCATAAATATATAAACATATATATATATATATATATATATATATATATATCTATATATATATATATATATATATATATATATATATATATATATATATATATATATATAGGGTCCGATTCAGCGCAGAACCGTTTAAAGGTGCATAACCGCAGAACCATCCTAACATCCAATGTTTTCTATGTTATACATAAGTTGTAAATTTGCATAAACGCTGTAACCATCCTAACATCCAATGTTTCCAATTTTTTATACAAATAATATATAAATATATTTATATATTATATGTATAAAAAATTGGAAACATTGAATGTATAAATGTGTTACAACGTGTATGGAAATGTACACTTATGTATAACATAGAAAACATTGGATCTTAGGATGGTTCTGCGGTTCTGCAGCTTTAAACGGTTCTGCGCTGAATCGGGCACTATATATATATATATATGTATATATATATATATATATATATATATATATATATATATATATATATATATATATATATATTACATCAATACCGTCTAGTCACCCTATTGTGACCCTATCAATTTCTGCTCTCCTGGCAATCATATCTAACTATCGGGTTGCCCCCGAACTAGCTAGAAGCACAAACATACCTAATACATAAACATATATGTACTAGAATCACATTAACTTACTAACCGAAATCCATCACCATTAGTAAGCTTCACATTAACTTACTAACCGAAATCTATCGCCATTAGTAAGCTTCACATTAACTTATTAACCGAAATCCATCGCCATTAATAAGCTTCAAGATACCGACAAGAGGGATTCGCCCAATCTACCGATACATGCCTTACTCGCCGGAATACGTCCAGTTAGCAAGACTACTAATGTGGATGAGTCGATGGGAATCCACCTAACTGCCCCTCATTCCACACCTCATGACCGGGGGTCCCCCGCATCATCACATCATCTCATTCTTACCATAACTCAACAGTTATTTCAATCAAAGCCTTCGGCTATCACATAAATCATCAAACAAGTTAGTTATCCAATAATAACTACATATAACTAGTTCAACATAGTATGAACGTACATGTATGGTCCCATAGACCCGATCATAAGCAACTCACGTCTACTTCTACATCTATGAACCCTATGAGGTCCATACTTACTTATTTCATAAGATACATTTCTTATTTTATTGATATCATAATACTTTTATCTCTTTGTTGACTATAATACATAATTATTACTAGTCACATCATATTTCATTTTCATACATATATTCGTTCTTTACTTTCATTAGTAAATCTTACCAATAGATACTCATTGTTATAAAATCATTGCCAATTACTTTTGTTTGTCATATTTACCTTTTAAAATCATCAATTATACTAGACCTAGTCTAGTATCACATTATACCTACTTACTTATCTTTTCAGTCACTATCTTTATCAAAACATTATTTAATAAAGACCCATAAAAATATCATAAGCGTTTTCAAAACTATCTGCTATGTACCCAGTTTAAAAGTCTCATGTACTCACCTTAGCAAATAATGCTCCAACCGTGCTTTTTTACGCCAATTTCTTGCTCCAACAATTCGGTC